>JAQPPZ010004166.1:9385000-9996666 GCA_028583015.1 Wollemia nobilis
ATGTTCAATGCTTATGAGGATGTTTTTTATGTTCGGGTGAAGTTGTTATAGGTTGTTCATGCAAATTTGCAAAAGTTGGAAAAATTGTCAAGAAGTTGTCAAAAATTTGCAAAAGTCATCATGGGAATAGTTGGACAAGATGGATTAGTTTGGAACATGCCAGCATGTCAATAAAAAGTCCAGAATAGTGTTGGAGGTGTCAGCATAGTGTTTGGATTGATCGGTGACGTTTCCAAAATCTTGGCGGATGATTTGGCAAGTGGTTGTACAGGCTAAAAAAGGGTAGTTTTGTCAGAAGTACTACGAGTAAACCAAGTATAATTTGATAGAAAAATTCAAACTAGAGGTGGTCATTATATTCAAGAACATGTGTTCCAAATTTCCACCAAAATGGAGAAATGAGGTGAATGTTACAAGCGTTGCAATACTGTCACAAAAACGCTCTTTTTGGAAAAAATGTGTCAGCAATAGTTTTTGTGGAGGTGGTACAGGTAAACCATAAGGAGTTATGCAATGATATTAGGAATGGATGTAGTAAGCATTACAGAGATTCTATATTTCAAATTTCAGAGAAAAAAGAGTTACGAGGTGAGAGTTATGATTGTTATAAGAACAGTACAGGTAACTTTTATGTCAATTTGTTCCACTTGTGCAAAATCCTTCAGTTGGCCATTTCAACCTTGCAGAGTCACCAGAGTTTTGTTTTCAGTGTTGTTATACCTTCAAGGCATAAAATAGAGCATATTTCATTTTTGGTTTAAGGTGTCAAGTGGATCCGAAGTAAGATAACGAGTAAGGTGTCAATTCTTTGCATGTGACGTGTTTGACGAAATGGCTTCTCAAAATTAAAAAAAAGGAAGTTATATTGTTTTAAGAAGCTTCATTAAAGAAAATATTTTTAAAATTGAAAAGTTAAAAATAATGCAAGTGTGTGCTTTTTAAGTGACAAGGAATTTTACTGAAAAGTGGGGACTTTATTTTGTGAAGAGAGAAGTGTGTGTGGAGAAAAATAAAGAGTGAAAATCCGTGATTTTGGAGTATGGTGAAAAATTTCACTTCATTATTTTGGGCATAAATTTATCATATGATATCCATTTTATCTGAAATTTTGGGAGGTGTTTGCAGACAAAGCGTTGCACAATACCCAGAAAGTGTTTAGTAATTTGATAAACTAGCTAAGAGAAAAATCATTTTTTTTTATGAGAAGAGAAGATTCAAATTGTGAGTAATGCAGAGAGAGGGATGTTATACTGGGTGAAATAGAAAGTTTTATATTTTGAGCTTAAAGACCATAGAGGATTTTGGTTTCAGTGAAGACATTCATATATGTCATTTTATTATCAATATAAAAATTAAGTGGGTGCTTGGTAGAGGGGTTGGTGCTCCTTTCTGTTGGTGTAGATAAATCAAGGGTTGGTGCTCATTTTTGTTGGTGCAAATAAATCAGGGGTTGGTGCTCCTTCCAGTGGGTGTTGGTAAATTTATTATAAAGTTAGTGCTTTGCAAATTCTAGATTTGGATGGGAGTCCAAAAAATCATTTTTTGGAATGTAGCCAAATCGGTGAACCTTGGTACATCTTATGTTGTGTGATGTTCTCTTGTTATACTTGCTTTATTTGGTTTTATGTTTTCATTGTTTTGGCTGAGTGTTGAAGATTTAAGTTTTAAAGAGCTACACTGATTCACCCCCCTCTCGGTGTCATTGTGAGACTAAAAAAAACAAAATGGACAATATGGATAACCAAATAATATCTATGGTTAATAAAAACATACAAGAAATGCATTCACAAATCCAATATTTCCAATAATCTATAATTGATATCACCCTTGCACAAAAAGCAATGAAGGTTGAATTGGAAAGTATATTCCTTACTAGTTTTGCAACTCAACATGACCAAGATAAAATTAGTACAAAACACCACCAATGGGTTATATCCAACCATAATGGGATGAGGTTACCAAAATTAGACTTTCCCAAGTTTGATGAAAAATATCCTGAGGGGTGGATATGTAAGGTAGAACAATAATTCACTCTTCATAATATTGATTGTTTCCTATGGTTGACCATTGCTTCTTTTATTTTTGAATTAGATGCACTCCATTGGTTCTTGTGGCTTAGAAAGACTGAACCTGGCCTTTCATGGTCCGATTTTTGTCAATGCCTACTCACTTGCTTTGGTCTAGTGAATTTGAAGATTTATAGGAGCCCTTTTTAAACTCAAATAAACTTCAACTATTCAAGAATACCAAACTCAATTTGAAAAGCTCACCAATTGAACAACAAGACTAAGTTCTAATTCTTTCCAAAGTTGCTTTGTAATTGGGTTGAAGGATGACATCAGGGTTGAGGTTAAATTTTTGCAACCTCAATCGCTACCTCAAGCCATACAATTGGCTAAATTAGAAAAGGAAAAATTTAAGTCTCTTGGTCAAACTTCTAAATTTTCTCCATCTAAGTCATATTTTACGAACAATCCAATGCCAAGTTTGACTAATAAATATCCACCTATAAAAAATTGAGTCACGAGGATATGGAGCATAGAAAGGCATAGATATTATGATACAATTGTGATGAAAAATATACCCAAGGGCATAGGTGTGTGCAAAAATTTTTGTACTTGTTAGATATGGATGAAGTTCCCACTTTAGACTCTTCTGAGGATGAGGAGGATCCTCAAGAAATAGAAACCATAGATCAATTAATCGATCAGGAGGAATCCCAACTAGAAATTTGTACATGCTCTAGTAGGAGTATCCACGTCCTAAACCATGAAGGTGATTGAACATTTCAAGGGATAAAGGGTCATCATTTTGATTGACTCTAACAGCACACATAATTTTATTGATCCACATGTCGCCAAACAATGAAATTGTTACATTACTACATGCAATTCCTTTGAAGTTATGACTACTAATGGTGGCACCCTACCATGCAAAGGAAAATATCATAATGTTAAGCTAAAAATTAGGGAATATAATCTCAATTCTGACATGTTTACTTTACCCTTAGGAGGATGTGATATAGTTTTACAAGCACAATGGTTACAAATATTAGGATCAATCCATGGGATTTTTCTAAATTATGGATGAAATTTAGTCAGGATGGGCATGAATATACCTTTTTTGGCACAAAGGTAGGAGCATTTCAGCTTATTTCTTCTCATAATATGGAAAAACTGTTAAAGAAATCTTCCCATGGCGTGGTAGCTCAAATTTTTGCTATAATCGCTCCTAAGCAAAGAGAGTCTAGTCACCCACAATAGTTATAGGGTATATTAAATAGGTATGCTCAAATATTCGAGGCCCAAGTGGAATCTCTCCTTTGCACTCACATGATCATACAATACAACTTGTTCCTGGTAATTTGCCTCCTAATATTCATCCAAATTGAGAAAATTATACAGGAACTTAAAGCTTATGAAATTATTTATTCTAGTGTTAGACCCTATTCTTCACCTATGTTTTTAGTCAAAAAGAAGGATGGCACTTGGTGCTTGTGTGTGGATTATCAATATCTTAATAAAATTACTATCAAGGATAAGTTCCCTATTCTTGTTATTGATGAGATCTTAGATGAGTTTCATGGGGCTCAGTATTTTTCCAAGTTGGATTTACAATCAGGTTATCACCAAATCTGCATTAAGAAGGAAGATATTCCCAAAATAATATTTCCAACTCATGAAGGGCATTATGAATTTTTAGTTATGCCTTTTGGGTTGACCAATGCATCATCCACCTTCCAGAGTTTGATGAATTTTTTTTTGTCCTCATCTTTGCAAATTCATTCTAGTCTTCTTTGATGACATACTAATTTATAGTCGCACATGGGTGGATCATCTTCACCACTTAAAAGTAACTCTCAAACTTTTGTCTAACCATCAGCTTTATGCAAAGCAATCAAAATGTTCCTTTGGTCAATAGGAGGTTGAGTATTTGGGGCATAAAGTCACTAAGGAAGGATTTCAGGTAGACCCTATGAAAATTTAGGTTGTGCAATAATGGCCCAAACCTCATACCTTGAAGGGGCTTCGTAGATTCTTGGTCTTACAAGATATTAAAAGAAATTTGTAAAAAATTATGGCAATATTGTAGCTCCCCTCACATCCATGTTGTGGAAAAATTCTTTTGTGTGGACTGAATTGGATGTGAAGGCTTTTATCGATTTGAAGTATGCTATGACCACCACACCTATTTTGGCAATGCCATATTTTTCTAAAATATTTGTTATCAAGAGTGATGCATTAGGCACAAGCATTGGGGTAGTTTTAATTCAGGAGGATCGACCATTGGATTTTACTAGCAAGGCACATTCCCTAAAAAATTTGGGCAAGTCCATGTATAATAAGGAAATGCTTTCTATTTTACATGAAGTCACCCATTGGCATCCATATCTCATTGGTAGATATTTTTCCATCAAGACTGATCATCAGAGTCTAAAATATTTTCTAGAGCAATAAGTGGTTACTTTGGAACAACAAAAATGGGTCTCCAAATTATTGGGATATGATTATGACATATCTTATAAGAAGCGTAAAGAGAATATGGTGGTCGATGCTTTGTATCACCTCCATGAAGATCAAGCCATGCTACATGCTATCTCTACTCTTCCAAAATAGATTCATCAACTTCATGAAGATCTAACCAAGGATTCATCCTTGCAAACTCTCCTCCACCATATTTAAGAGAATCCTCAATCCCACCCTAGTTATGTTTGGGATGGTAAGGATTTATGATTTCATGATTGTTTGGTAATTCCATATGAGTATCAAATCAGGGATCTCCTCCTTCATGAAATGCATGCGACCTCCACAACTAGTCATTCAGGTTTTCTCAAAATACATACTCGAACTAAGTATACTTTAAATTGTATCCTTTGTATTTTTAGAGTTATTTGCATTCTTGAGTTTAATCCAATTTAAAAAAAAAATCAATTTAAGATGATGTGTGCCTTGTTAACATATGAATCTATGATATTTATTGAAAATAGCCTAAATATTAAAAACTTTCAATGTCCAAAAAGCATGTAGTAATTAAGGACAAAACAACTGACAAATATATGACATGTGGACTAGCTTTGTGGACAAAATGTAACCGTTGACTAGAGAACCCTACTAAAAATTTAATGCTAGAAACACCATGCTCAAAGGTACCATAATATTACATGAAGATATACATGATTATTTTATTTGTTGATCATGTGATGCATGGTGGGTGATGTGGTCTTTAGAAGAGCATTTAATTTTTTTCTATAGAGACTAGGTTTTGGGTTCAAATCATATTGGTTGCTTAAATTAAATAATATTATGTGCATAACATGGATTTAATTTATTCATGAAGTAAATAGATTAAAAGGGGGTATGTTAAAAGAAAGGGCAATATAAATTTTAAATTAGGGAGTGAAAAGGAATTTATAGGTAATATTTGTTTGAAAAGTGATAAGTTTATTTTTTAAATAAGGGTGAAGATAAATTAGAAGAATCAAGTGCATTATTATATATTAAAAAAAAATGGGAGGGAGGAGAGGGATTTCTATTTTTTGGAGTTATAAGATGTATAGGAGAATATTTTTTGTGTGGGAATTAATTTTTAAAGAGAAAATGGAAATAAAAAAATTAGAGGCTCATTGTGGTAAATATCTTTGCAAAATTAAAATTGTATGTAGAAGGTGCATTTTTAGCCATGATTGACACCTTAGTTGTTAAATAAATTTTGCATCAAAAATAAGATTTTGTGGATAAAAATTAACCATTGTGTTAAAGAAAAAAAATACAAAGGAAACAAATAGAAGTGTTTACATCATTAGATAACATGGGAAAACAAAGAGAAAGCAAACAAAGAAGCAAGGTGATATTCAAAAGTGTGCCTCACTAGAAGATAGTATAGAAAAGCAAGCAGAAATTCAAAAGCATGGGTCATCAAAAAAAAGTGGAGGAGAGAAGAAACTAAAGATATTTTTCTTCAAGATAGAGATTCTTATGAAAATGTAAAATTATTAACACTAAGATCTTGCTTACAATCCATTATAAAAAATACTAATACTAGTGAAGATTATAAGTATATGTCATCAGAATTAACATGGTACTCACAAATGATTCTTAATAAAGCTAAAATAGATTTTTCAACACTTAAGGACTACTTAAATATTATTCTCAATGAAGTTTATGATTGCTCTATAAATATTGTGACATTATGTATTGATATGGAAAAGATATTATACATGTCA
Source organism: Wollemia nobilis (assembly GCA_028583015.1). NCBI lineage: Eukaryota > Viridiplantae > Streptophyta > Pinopsida > Araucariales > Araucariaceae > Wollemia > Wollemia nobilis. The sequence goes on from JAQPPZ010004166.1 coordinate 9,391,224, forward strand.
TTACTCGCTCTTAAGTATAAAAGGAAAGAGAAAACAAATGAGAGATTGAAGAACAATCCCATGTTAGTAAATATTGTTGTGATACAAGTGACATTATCCAAAGAAAATTTGTGCTTGTGATACAAATTATTTGAATTCAAGAGATTATATCAAAATATAGTACTCTACTTGTGATACAAGTAATATTCTACAAATCACAAATGGAAATTGTGATACAAGCAATTTGAGATCCATGATGGTATATGTGTGTTGTGATATATGTTATTTTATCCAAAGGAAAAAAATAGCTTGTGACACCAAGGATCTAAATATTATTTGTGAAGATAAAGGTGATGATGATGATTATTTTGACTATGTTAAAGGCCATGATGATAATCAAAGTGGTTTTTATATTGAATAACATCATGATATAATTGATTCAATTGCTAGATATGTGTGTGATAGTTTAGAAAGTGTTGAAGGTCATTGTGATGGTGATATTTTTGGGAATCTAAACATTGTTGATAGTGACAAAAACCATACTGATAATGAAAATTTTGAATATTTTGAAAGACATAAAATGTATTTGTTCAAAATTTTTGAGAAAAATTAGATATAGTGGCATAGGTTTGGAAAATATGGCTAAGGTATAAAATATCTCATAGTACTAAATATAATGCCAAAATGTGAATTCCTTGGATATATTGGATAAACATATGATAGTAAAGTTATGAAAAGTAAATCAAATAAAGGAAATAAAGTTTCAAGTGAGAGTAGTTGTAGTCAATGTGGAAGATATGGACATGTTATAGAAAATGTTGGGACCTCCATAGTTGTGAAGTTTGTGGAGGAAATAATAATTCCCAAAAATATTTTTGATATAAGGAGAGAAAAAATAACAAAATGCAATTGAATTGTGGATGGATAAGTATGTGTGAATGGGATAAGATAAAGGAAATATTGTGTGGTTTCTATAGGAGGATACATAGTGTGCTGAAATATCAAAGCTTGTCAAATGTGAGTTTTCCTATAGTAAATTATGTTAAATTATTTCAATGTTAGAAGATTATAATATGATCACAACTTGGAAAATGACTTGTAGTGAAAGGACCTACATAAAAATATTTATGTGGAAGATTCCAATGAAAAGGATGATTCCAATTATATAGTTTTATGGTGATTTCCTAGAGGTTTATAATTGAATAATTATTCTAAAGGTGACACAGATGTAATTATTACCAAGAGGAGGCCCTAAGGAATATGATCCAGATGTAATGATGACCTAGAGGTGACCTAAAGGTAGAGACCTATAGGTAGAATTGGATAATTCATATGGGTAGACCTAGAGGTGGTTATGTAGATATAGTTGAGTTAGAACCAGAGAATAGTTCTAATATACCACTCCTAAATACATGTGGGTAATGAATTTTTAACCAAATAATGTAATACAAAGGGTGTTAGACCTTATTACATTATATAGAGTTATGTAATCATTTGATGTTATAAATTAATATTTCTCCCATATGAAAAATTTGAATATTTTCTTCTCCCATGAGAAAATACGAGGATATGAAGAGTTAAATGAAGGTGGAATACCATGAGCTATAAAAACAATGAAGAGTATCCCAAATGTGAAGATACTCCGTGGTGTATTTATGGAAGCAAAGTGTTGGAATATTGTGGTGGAAAATATAAAAAAAAAATATGTGTGAATATTTTGTGATAATTTAAAATACTTTGTTTATTGTATAGTCCACGCATGATATAGTGGTTTAATTTTATTTGATACTATTTATTCCCAATAGTTATTTTTCCCTTTCTTCACCCAATTTCTATTTTCCCACCATATTTCATGATGTTTTTCCTTCTAACTTTTCCAAAACCCAAAAATAAGGATAAATATAGGATTAAGAGGCATCATGACATGTCTCCCAAAGTGCATTTCCTAAAAATTGATGGTACCATGATCATATCGTTAAGCAATGATCACTATTGTCCAATTATTTTTAGGGTTTATGATGTGTGATTGTGATACTAGTGTAATTTTATACCTAGAGTTTGAATGGTGCATCATTTTAACTGATAGTTATGATTTTATGACCTTAAAAAGGATGAAAATCAGTCATTAGTTCTAAAGGAAAAGTTATTTTAATTTATCTTCTATAAATACCCATTTTACCCTCTCATTTTATCACCATACATTCAATAACCATTCTTTTAAAAAATAAAACCATGTATTTACCATACATTTAGTAACCATTCATTTAGAAATCAACACCATGCATTTAGTATATATTCGCCATTCACATAGGTATCAAAAAATACAAATACACTTGTTGAAGATTATTTTTTAAGCTATTTGCCTTGTAGGTATAACCAAATCCATTTGCCTTTCATGGAGGAGAATAGGATAATATACTAGGATTTGCAACTAAATATCATTGATTTTTTGTGGAGGACCATATGAACATACTAAAGGTGTAATCTCTAGATCAAATCCTCTATGAACATACTAGGTGTGATCTCTCCCTACTTTACTATGGTGATGTTGTAAGCATAATAGTGTAGGAATGATCTTCTTTATTTTTTGAAAGCTATGGCCCTTTATGCCCTAGGTGTTAAGTATTATTTTTATTGCATTAGGATTAGCCCTGTAATGCTAGCATTTTATGAATAATTTTAGTGCTCTTATTCCTTAATACTTTAAATTTTTTATGTTGGTATTAGGATAGCTTTTTGGCATTTGCTATTAATTTACTACTTTGCTATCTTAGTTTTAGTATTTTGGGTTTATCTACTATTAATTTTAATAATTATATTAGGTATTCTCTTTTTCTTGTAAATAATTTAGTGAACCCAACATTAAATGTGCCTTTTGAGATATTTCTTTTTAATTTTTTGGCCTTAGGATTTGGTATGTTACTTGTCATAGGGTTTATGTTGGTTGTCACTTTTTATTGTGCTAAATAAAAATTGCCATAGGTTTCCTTATTCTCTTATGGATTTTTCAAAAATCAAATATTATTTGCTATAAGAAATTTTAGTTGTTTATGTTATTAAGGGTAGAACATTTTGGTAAAAACCTAGTTACTCTTGAGTAGATTTTTTGCTTACCCTTATGGCTCCTCTAGCTTCTTCCAAGGGTATTGCAATGACTACTAGGTCTAGGAAGAAGTATATTCTAGAATCTATAGAAATAGAAGAGGATATTCCTTCTATTTATGTCCCAAATTACATCAACCATCCTCCTTTGATAACTCATGATGATGAACTTAGGATTAAGAATTGGTCTAATAAATATTCTAATTCAAAAGAATAAAAGACCCTAATATTAACTTTGATGAACCATATAGATCTACCATGCAATCCTAAAGAGCCATAGGGACTTTAGAATTAGGTAGAAAATATAAGGATTGTGATGAACCCAAACTACCCCTTAATGAGGTATTTATAGCATGACTGTGATCACCCAAAATGAGGTGTTCACAACATGACTATAATGGCCCCAACATGTGGTAATCATGGTAAGACAAACATGTACAAATAACATATGCTAAATTCTAGTCCTCCATATAAAATAATATGTCTAAGCCTCATGATTAAAGGTTATTTGTGTATATGATGACCCTTAGGGAATATTTGGCTTATCAATTAGATATTCATAGGTATAATATCAAAAGGTAAAAGGAGGCTTCTATGAGAGAAACAACCAAACAAATGCAAGAATTTATGACCAATATTACTCAAATTTTGAGCACATATAGAAACCCTATAGTGTAGGTGATTATCCTTCCTTAAATATTGAATCTCAATGCTCCTCCTCCTCCTCAACTAACCTTGGGAAGGATTTACCTACGTCAACTAATCCAACATTGAGAAACTATAAAGGTCAATCTACCTCCTAGTGTGGAAGTTATTGATCTATCAATACATGTGCCTAAGTAATTTTACTATAGGACTAATAAATTCCAAATATTTATAGATAAGTTCATGATATATTATATCGATTGGCTTCATAATGAGAAAGTTTTACTAAAATTAATGACTAGGGATTTGGTAGGAAATACTCTTACATTCCATTGACTCATTATATACTTTTTTTAAGAAATAAAAACTATATTTTGATGATGCTATGACCATTATGGAAGTAATAGATAAACACAAAATGAGGCCTTAATGAATCTGCTAATAATCTACACAAAATGTAGGAAATAGTCAAATGTCATGCAAATATGGATTTTTTTTATTAGTTGAAAGAGGAGGTTTTGAAAGGGAACCCAAACCTTTTACATTAGATAAAGAAAAAAGGAGATAGTATCTACATGACTATCCTTGAAATTACAACACACAAGAGAAACCATAGAGGACATCATGATAGCCTAGGAAAAGTCTTTGATGAATGCCAACAAGAGAAGTAGGGGAAAACATAAAAAATCTAAAATAGGATACAGAGGACCCCTAGAGGATAGAAAAAAAGAGATGATCAAAGAAACCACAACTATTTGGATGCCTCAAAAGAATTTTGGTCATCATCACTTGCACTATGCTCACCATCAGATACCTAGGTGTGCCCATACTTCTACTTTTGTATGGCATTGACCATATTCTTAGCATGTTGGAGGAGAGTCTAGGTTGTTTTAAACACCCTAGACAAGGATTTCAGTGATTCCTCCAAAATGACATGGTAACCAAAGTTAGCTCTTTGTTGGATATGGCTTGAATGTCCACTTGGGGGATCACCATCCTTCAGGGAGAGAGACATAATAGGGGTCCCTTAAATATTTGATTTCTTTAGCTTCACTAGAGACTACCTCCTTATCTTGATCAATTACAATGGGTGTTTTATATTTTCCCCCTGAAGCTTTACCTTTGGACGAATGATGGAAAAGCTCTATTTTAGCAGGAGGGGTGTTAGTAGTAGTAGATCCAAATTTTAGCTTCTTCCCAATTTTTGACAATATCAATAGAAGCTTTCTTTGTGGCTTCTTAATTTCTCATGGTGTTCTTTTTAGGGCTCCCATGGATGGGACCCAAAGTAGAGGGATGATAAGGTATGCTTGTATAAAATCGTATGGAGGCCTTAATACTTCAGGTGCATTAAGGTGCCTTCCTTGACACTTTCTACAAAAATCTTCATTGATCTAAATATATACTCAAGGACATTGATGTCCTTGATGTCTCTTAGGTGGTTTAAAAATGTCAGGTGGAAACTCCTAAGAGGAGAGTTGATTTCATCAATTGTGAAAAACTAGATAATTGGGATGATGACTATATTCCAAGGCACTGGGAGGGCCTCCTTGATAATACCATATTTTTATTTTGCCAATTTCTTACCATTATCTCTGAAATAACTAAGCTCCTCTACCAAAGAATGTAAATATAAATTTAACTAAAGAGGCTACTAATATTATATTTGCAAGCAAAGTTAAACCCTATTTTCAAGCTAAGATCTAGGAATACAATATTTTGGGTTTGCATTCCCTTTAAAAATTTATTCATTTTGTGAAAACAATTGAACACTAGAAAAAGAAAGATGGCCAAAAAACTCTAAAACCTAAAAATCCTACTAAAAATATTGTAGAGGATGGGATTTGCAATGTAGCTATTCAAGATACCCCACACAAAATAGAAATAGTTATATTTCCTATTTGTATGTTAACTAAATATAGGATGGTCCAAAACTAAGGAATATGATGCCTCAATATACACATTGATATATTCTCAAAATTTGACCACCTCCTAAGCTAAAATATTATCATATAAAGGATACGTTTGAAGATCCAGTATGATATGACACTTACAAGTTTTACTTTTGGCATGGAACCTATGGTCATGATAATTTCACTTGTGTATATTTGTGAAATTTCTTCTTTAGGCAAGCCTTTGGTCCTAATTCCAATGTTGATCAAGTTAACAATGATAGGATTACTTTATTTTATGAAAAGAAAAAGAATCTTCAAAAGAGGTTTAATCATCCTTTCAAGCAAAGGCTTGGTATCTATAACACCCCATTCCCTAACCATGATCAAAAAGCTCCCAATAAACAACAAGGAGTGATTCAAAAGTAGGATCAAGGATTTAATCAGGGTGGCCAACAAAACTATAAAAATCAAGGATATAAATATAATCAAGGAAAACAAGAAAATTAACATTATCAAAATAAAAATGGTATTTATTCTCAAAATAAAAATTTTGGATCTAGAAATTTTTAGAATACCTCTCAAGTTAGCAAAGTATTTTCCTAGTTAGGTCCTAATGGATAATACATCTATAGTCAACCAAATGTGGCTTAATATGTCAATAGTTTAGAGGTTTAGATATAAACGATCTCATTTTTAGAATAACAAATTTCTGGTGTTACTAGAAGTACATTCCAACATAAAAAGAATCAACCTTCTAAATAAGAAAAATAAAATAAGGATAAATAAGAATAACATGTTCAAGCAGTGGTTAATCCTTTTATCACTAATAAAATTCTAAACCCTCCCTTAGTCATTTAGGAACTTGTTACTAACACAAAATATCCAAAACTATAGAAACCTATCATTTATAAAAAGAGTGAAAGACCATGGTTACATCTTAAAGTGGTGATCCTAGAATACTTAATAGAAAAATGACAAGACGTCACCCAATCCAAAAAATTTCTATTAAAAATAGTCATGAATAAAACAAAAGCATAGGATATTGTTGAAGAGTTACATATAACTCCTTGCAAGGTCCCATAATTAGAATAGCTTAATACATCTTCTTTTCAAAGGAAAAGGTCATGAGACTTATTGGATGAAATGGAGATGCTTTGACCAAGGATTTCTAATATTAGGTCTACCATTCTAGGGTCTTATGAAGTGTAGTATATTCAATCACATAGAGAAAACCTTTGTATCAATGCACATACTAGTATTGAATTGGTTATCAATTTCCCATTAAAAAAAATGATTATGAATAATTTATTAGCTATGGTTGATGATCCACCATTGATGATAACAACTGTGTATAACAATATGTCGATCCATAGGCCTTTGGTTGATGAAGGGAGTGGTACATGTGTTATGTTATCCATGATAGATAAACTAAAGATACTTAGAGAAAATGTCCTTTCTACTAGAAGTTGTTGCTATGCTTATAATGGAAAACTACAAGATTATACGGGTTGCATTTGGTTGTCACTTTTAGCTCAGTCTAAAGAAGTAAGAGTGATGTTTATGGTGTGTAGTTTCTAGATCAATTATAGCATGCTATTAGGAATACCTTGTAATATGAGATCCATATATTCCTCTATTGTTAAGTGGTTAAGTATGCCTATGATGATAAGTTTTCATATTATAGGGGTATCTCCCTCCAAACCATGTTAGTTATTTTATTCCTTCTATGGATAAAACACAAAAAGTTCCCATTTATAAACATGAGCCTCAATGGACATCTAGAAGGAAGTTATACAAGGGGCATATTGAATTTAACTTAAAATAACCTCAAGGAAAATATGAATCTATATATGATCAACCTACTATGGATGTTATTATTCCCCTTCCACAAGAGATAGTAGATAAATTTTTGTCATTGTTGAAACGTAAACAAAGAGAAGATCCTATTTTGTTTTATCAATGGTTGGCCAAATTGCATAAAGCTTATGAGGATGCTCCCAAATTGAAACAAGTATCATTTTTTGTAGATAATAATATCATGGAGGAGGAAATTTATTGTGACATAGACAATGACTTAAGAATTTAACATTGAAACTAAGAATGATCTTTCTAATACTGCTATTTATAAGGTGGGAGTAAGGCATTAACAAGTAGGTTTAATGGAAGTTCAAGTTTTAGATGATAGTGCTGATAAAATTGATATAAATTTTTATGCAATAGATAACAATAATTTATCTTCCAATCGTATGCTTAAGAATTCTAAATGCAATCATTACAAAGCTAGGATAGATAGATATATAACAACTAATATTTGTGTTATCTATCCTTCAAAACCTTTGCATAGGTTAAATGAAAAATAAATTATTTCCTTGCCTAGGCATTTAATGAAGGTTAAAATCTATTAGTTTCAAAACTATCATGTTGACTACTCTATTTATAAAAATGTCAACTCCAGTACTATTTTAACCTATCCTAAACTAGAATCCACTATTGGATCACTATTTATTTAAAAAATTAGCAGTACTAGGAACACCTCTAGAATTGATAATCTTGGTTAGTTCTAACTTTCTTTTTGTTTCTTGGGCCTATTATTGATGGTCCCCCAGTTCCTAATGACTATTTGATCTATAGAACCCCATTTCTGTCTAGATTATTTAACATTTTTAGGATATTTCTTGGTAATTGTGATTGTTGCAAAATATGGTGATCTTAGTTCATACAAGTTTTAGGGAAATAGAGAACTCCTAGGCATTCACTGCTATCCCTACTAGACTCTTTGTATATCTAGAAATATGTTACTAATCAAACCAGTTATTTGACAAGTGGCTTGATGATTTTATTGATCCTACACCATATTTTTTGGCAAGGCATCTAATTGAAGCTAAATTTTTATCAATCTAAAAACTAGAGTGGTCATTAAGGCTTTAATAAAAGTTTATAAGCAAATAAGACCATGCTCTAGTAAGAAAATTCCTATATTTCTCAATTCTTGATCCCATGCCCATATCCTTTATAGACTTAGAGGCAACGAGCATGTGGAAGAAACAAGAATTCAAATTATTGATAATGTTCTCTTTCTTCTATCATTGCCCAATGATGAAGTTATAGTAAAATTTCTATACGCTGGATAGGAAAGGCTTCCCTAACAATATCATAAGAGAGGATTCCTTCAAGAACCTAATTATAAGTGGGGAAGGAATAAATGGCTTGATATTTATGAGGCCTTGAAATACTTTATCTAATATAGTAATGTAACAATTTCTTACTCCTTTGATGTATTGATTAAATATGAACTAGGTTGTAGTTTTTATTGATATTATGACTAAAATGTGGTGAATAAGTAATGCACTACTAAGTTAGATATATTTTATACGATATTAGAATTAGAATTATAAATATTTGGTAAAAAATTAATTATATTTTGGTCTTGAAAAGGACATTAACATTTTACAAGTCTGAAGAAGATGCTCTAGAGCAACTAGGTAGGGCATTGAAAGTTCTCAAAAGTGCCAAAAGAAGTGACTTATATAAAAATATTTAAAATACCATAAAAACTTATTAATTAGGCACCAAAATCTAATAGACAAGAACTAAAACTTATCAAATAAACACAAGCCATGACAAGATGGCATAGAACATGATAGAACATATCAAATCATAATAGAACAATACACGTTATGAAGGAATAGCTCAATAAATGATAAAAATTAAGAACACAAGCTTATATTGAGAGGGAGGGTGAACATTATAAGACCAACTTTTAATTTTCTTTCTCAAACAATATCATCCAATATATCAATGGCAATATCAACAACAGTAATCAAAGCAATACACAAATCATCACACACAATAGAGACACCAATTTTAACATGGCTCACCCTATGTGGGCTACTCCATGGAGAAAATATTTCTACTAAATTTTCTCAAAAAATCTCTTGGGAACCACTTCCCTATTACAATTTTTATGGACCTCTTTTCCAAAGGAGACACCAATCCCCTAATTCTATGCTTTGTGGATCTCTATCCACGGGAGAACTCTTTCCCATTTTTTGCTTTATGGAACTTGACCCAAGAGAACTCTTTCTCCTCAACTGGTTCATGGATATCTCTCCATAGAAGAAATATATCTTCCCAACTACTTTGCGGATCCTACTCCACAGGAGAACTATTTCCCCTTTATCTGGTTCATGGAAATCTATCCATAGAACTCTTTCCCCTCTACTCTAGATGATGACCTTCTAGAAGACTACTGTCCCCACTACACTGGCTTGTGGATCTCTCTCCATAGAAGACCTCTATCCTCACTCAGAAGACCTCTATCCTCACTGCCCTGGCTAATGTATCTCTATCCATTAGAGACTACTATCCTCTACTCTATCACCTCCAAATCTTGCTCTTAACTTTATCTTAGATCTACACCAAACACTATATTTGGTTTAGTACAAATATGCTCTAAATCTATCTTAGGTTTAGTACAAATCTGCTCTCAAATTTGCACCAAAATATATCCTCAAATCTATCCTCAAGACTTAACACAAAGCTTGATCTAATCATAAATCAAATCTACTTAGATTTACCCTAAGCCTTAACACAAAGCTTGAACAAATAAATCAATCAACTTTGCTCACAAGTCTTCACCAATACTTGCCTCAAATCTCAAGTCCTCTCAAGAAATTTTATCAATCTACTCTCAAGTCTTCACCAAGACTTACCTCAAATCTACTCTCAAGTATTCACTAATACTTACCTCAAATCTTCTCTCAATTCCTCTCAAGAACTTGCTCAATCTGCTCTCAAGTCTTCACCAAGACTTACCTCAAATCTGCTCTCAAGTCCTCTCAAGAACTTGCTCAAATCTGCTATCAAGTATTCACCAAAACTTACCTCAAATCTGCTCTAACACATGCTCAATACATCTCACAAGATATGCTCAATCAATCTCAAATATTACACACAATGTTATCAATTGCTATGTCTAATATTCAAAGTAATTTCTTTAACTTGAAGCAGTTTAGAAATATTCTATTCAAAATTCGTTTAACCTTTGGAACATATAGATAATGATGTGCTCTATCAAAAATTCAAATATGTTCTATTCAATCATTAAATTTGTCATTGAAATTTTTGCACATACACTTTCAATATCACTCAAAACCAATGCTCAAGAACTTTCACTCAATAATTCAATCAATGAAACACAACTTACTTACAAACCCTAAACAAGTGTTTCCATTCTTCTCCAAAAAAAAGCACCATGTGGGTCTCAAACCCTAACTCAAATAATCGTCAATCTCTAACTCAACTGTTCTCTTAAATATTCACTAATCATGCATATGAAAACTCACTCAAACATTTCCAACAATGCTTATCAAACAATATTTTTCACTCCACCTTTGCATTTAACAACATTCAATCCAACAACATTTTAATCAAAAGGAAGATGTACCCATACCTTTTGTTTTTATGGAGATATATCTTCAAAACCTGTTTTACTCACAACCAAATTCTTTTACCAACTCTAGGTTAGATAGCAATAGCCTATCTCAAAACCTCCATAGAAATATTTATCCCAACAAATATTTCACCATTCAAGTAATACAAATAAAATGACAAATCACAAATACACCTTATTACTCCTTCCTTAAAAAATCAATCTTCAATCAATGAATCATTCACTCTAAAAAATAATTATAATGGCAATCTCCCTATAACTCCTTTCAACTCCAACTCAATAAAATATTTCAACCAAATTTCAACCCTCAAAATAAATTTCAAATAACAATAATAAAGTCCTTGAATACACCTTATCCTCTCCAATTCTTAGCCCAACATAAATTCCAAATTATGCCACCAAAAATCCTTGCAAACCCTTATAAACTCCAAACTTTAATTAACACTTGGCAAAAATAAAAATTATTTATTCATACCTTAGCCACAAGCAAAAATTAATTTTCATGTGCCTTAGACTCCACAAAGCACCCCATGCGAATTGAAATCGCATTCACCTTCCCACCAAGTGCCTTAGCCATGACTTAGGCAGCCACATGGGCTATGTGCCCACACAACACCAATGAGGCACCTTTCGCCTCTTATCTCCTTCGTCGATGCCAAAAACCAAATGACAAAAGCCTTTAACCTCTGCTACCATCGAGAATCGAATGTAGGACCTTTGTCCTGCCAAAAACCTACATGCTAGGCCTTGCCACTAGACCACCCGAGTGGATGGTGATGGGAGTGTACCCTCACTTCGTCTTATCCATTCACTATCTGCTTCAACCTTTAAAGAATTAAAACCTTTACCTTGCTCATGAAATCACACGATAATATTATTAACCCTTTGCATGCGTAATTAGAATTTTTGAGACTTACTTTATTGCATCCAAATGATATGGTATAAATACCATATCATATTTTTTGCTCAACATCGACGGGAAAATATTAAAATAAAATATTTTGTGCCCAACCCTAACTTAGGGTTTAATTAAATTAATTTATATTATTAATTATAATATAAATATTATAATTAATTAACCTTAGGCTTAACTTAAACTCTTAATATTATAATAATAAACATTATAATATTATTTCCTTCGGGCCTAGGTATTTTCCTTTTCCAACCTTAGGCTTTATCTGAACACCTTTAATATTATAATAATAAATATTATAATATTATTTCCTTTGAGCCTAGGTATCTCCTTCCTTTAGGGTATTTTGCCAATATTTTGACCAATCATGTGAAGCTTTAAACCAAATCTCTTGGGCTTAAAATATAAATATTTTAACCCTCCTTTTTCAATTCCTTGCACTGACTTTTGACATCATTGACACTAATTCTTGACATCAATGACAACACAACTACTCAAAAGTTCCATCAAAAATAACTCCAATCATGATAAAATAACTTTGGAAGTGCAACTTATAGCTAATATAAATGGTGAACATGGAATTCAAGTAAGTGCATCAGAATTGGGGATCACTAATTTCAAAATAAGTGCACTAGATAAAGATAGAAGAGTGGTTTTTAGCTTGCTTGTGGTGATGAACCTTCTAACAAATCTACTCTATTACCTATGGAAAAATATAAACATCCTAATAATTGTTGAAATCATGGAAAATACATCCAAAAAGAGAAATGGAAATTAGAAAGGTGCCACATGTATGTATATATATGCACCAAATCATGATAGGAGAAAATGAGAAAATAAAGAGGATGCAATTATAAAAGCACTTCTTTTCTAAATTAAAAGTATTCCCATTCTTTTTTAGTTGCTTTATATTTTTCTATTCTAAATTAAAAATTATTTTCGTTGAGTGGAGAAGCACAGGCCCACTCCCTAGCTTGGTGGAAGGGTTAATTTAGCATATTATATAGATATGCATATTATTTCATGCATTATCACTAATTTCATTTTATTCATTTATTTTATAGGGTAGTTTTTATGTAGCTGCTAAGGTAGATTTAGTATTTTATATTCATGATTTAACTTCTACAAGTATGTTTTTATTTATGTGTTAATATTTTATTTATTCAAGTGTGTTGGTTTTAATTTATGCAAGGGTGTTAATTATTATTTCTGCAAAATTATGTTTTATTTCTACAAGTGCGATAGTTTATTTTCCTACTAGTGTGATATTTTATTTTTATGCAAGTATGTATGATTTTAATTCCATGCATATGTGTTTTAATTTATACAAAAGTGTTTTTATTTCATTTTCATATAAAACCTTAGGAAATATAATACCGAGATAAATTTCTTTGCTCTTTAGCGTATACAACCATCAAACACTACCTAGGACTTATAATTTTCAAAGTGTGAGTATTCACGATGCTTTTCAACTATGTTTGTCAATTAGAGATTAATTTTAAATTAGCTAACTTCCCCCTACTTCAAACCATTTTAAATAAGTCAATGTCATGAATGTTGAGCCTACCATAGATGTTCACATAGGCACCCCCAAGCAACCATAAATTGTTAAAATTAGGGTAGATCTATCTATCAAAAAGCAATCCACCTTTACTACTTTATTTAAGAGTACAAGGATTTTTTTACTTGGGTATATCCTGGCATGCTTAGAATGTATGAGAATTTCGTTATCTATAACTTTATTACTTATGAGGATACCGCTCTCATCCAACAAAAGCAAAAAATATTCTCTCTCCTCATTCAAGACCTATGCAAAATATAAATTCAAAATTTGTTAGATGCCAATTTTATCAAACATGTTGATTATTTGGGATGGGTATTTAACATTATGCCTATGAAAAAGAAATAAAATAATGTTATCTATATTTGTCGTAACTTTAGAAATATAAATCTAGCCTATCCCAAGGATAACTTTCCTTTACCCTCTATTGATGTTATTGTAGATTCTACCATAGGGTATAAAATGTTGTCACTTATGAATGGATATTCAAGATAAAACCAAATCCAAATTACCCCTAAGGATCAACTAAGAATTATTTTTACTACATATTGGGGAACATTCTATTATGTTGTCATGAATTTTGGATTACAAAATAGTGGTCTTGATACGACTAATACTTACATGCTTCGATGATTTGCATTATGGATTAAAGAATATTTAAGTGTAATAATGACCAAATTTGGTATAACATGCCATAACTAATTTATAACTACTCTTAACCATTATAGATGCATAGTACTTGTGATGGGTGGTTATACAACTATCATTATCAAGTAAACTATGATGGTAATAATTCCTAACATTTCTCCTTCATTCTATCATAGTCTTACCTCTAGTTATGGCTTTTTCTCTTAGCTCTAGCTTTGATACTTGGCTCTAGATCTAGCTTTGGTTTTGGCTCTAGCTCTAATACTTGGCTCTAGATTTAGATCTAGATCTTAACCTTTGACTTGGGGGAAAATATTTTCTAATGCGATGTTTGGAGTAGAGGGAAATCCCCCCATTAATGTTAACTTTGTACTATAATATTTAGGAGTATTTATTACTACCAATCATGCACTCCAAAACATAATCAAAATAACACTTAAGTAATTACTTATTCAATACATAATACACATAATTTTAGTTAAGAATATGGTATCACTGATTATGTAATCTTTAGTTCTTCTCACTATCCTTTGTTCTAATTCTTCTATGGATGAAGATAAATCATATTTTGAATGGATCTATTTGATTTTAAGTTGTTCCATTTAAATTTTCCTATTTTTGGATAAAGTTTGATTGTTTTTCTTGTTATCATGTAGGTTCTCTAGTGGCTTAGGATGATTTCCAAAAGAATTTTTTCTTATAAAACTGGAATAGTCTAGAAGAAAATAATTTTTTTAACTGGTCATATGTTTGGTTGCTTCAGAATTATACCAAATATTATTGGGATGATTTAGCTAAGCATGGGCAACAAATACATGTTTTTATTCTTCTCATTGGCCTTTTTATTCCTCTTCAGTTTGGTTGTCTTCTGCAACATTTTTATGTTTTTGATGCAACTTTTTCCAAATTATATTTCTCTCACATGTTAGAGATATTACATTATTTGGTACATTGAGTATATTGAATACCGTGGAGTACTATTGTAAATATTATATTAGGACATGCATTTTTCTAAAGTATGTATTAAAGTGTGAAGATTATTATGTGTTATGTTATAAAGTGTGAAAGGTGTCAAGAGTGCAAGTGTGAGTGTGCAAGGTGTCAAGAGTGCAAGTGAAGAGTCATAGATGATAGGTGTCAAGTGTGGTAGTGAAGAGTCATAAACATATGCTAATATGTAAAGTGGGATGTTATGTAATCATGGGAGTTTTTTCATAACGTGAGTCATGTGAAGATTTGCATCTCTTGGGATTTAGAGGAGAGAAACATTCATGAGTATTATAATATTTTGGATACATAGCTCCATGCAATATGATATGAAATAATTTTCTATGCAATAATTTATGATTTATGAATGTAATAGTGAATTTTATTATTATACAATACTTTTGTTACTTGTGGATGTGATTTTATGTGAGTGATATTTGATCATGGTGAAATTTACCTGTGAGATAATCTGACATTGTTTCCAACAATGGTATCAGAGCAACATTGAGTGGACTCTATTAGAGCTGTATTGGAAAGATGTTTATTTGTTAAAAGAGCCATATTGAGTGGAGAGGAAATAATATTAATTTGAAGAAATATTGTAGGAGAGATTATATATTGAAGAGAAGAAGAAAGTTGAAGGATAAAGAAGAATATCGAAGAGAAGAAGTTTGAAGAAGAATAATATTGAAGGTGAAGAAATAGAAGAGAAGATTGTTGAAGAAGAATATTGATTGGAGAAGAGAAAAAGAATAGAGGTAAGATTGATTGCAAGAAGAAGAGAGTGAAAGGGGATATTATAAAGAAGAACATGAGACTACTGGAGAAAATATTGAAGAAGGAAGTGAATATCGATTTAAGGATGAGTGAGAATTTGAACGTGAAAATTTTGAAGAAAGAAGAAATGTTGGATTGTGAGGGAGAGGAAAAAGATATAGCTATAGAAGAAAAGAATTTGAATATGATTGGAATAGAGAAGAGGAGAAAAATGTGGATGACACATGGATGAGTAGAAATATTGTGAAGAATCGAAGAAGACGAAATATGTTTGAAGTGATAGAAGAAGTAGAGGAAGTGAAGAAGATATTCTTGAAGGATGTGGAAGAGGACTAATAATGGAGAATTTTTTGAGAGACATGGACCATGAGATTTATTGAACATTGAAGTGAAGGAAGTATGTTGTAGGAAGATAATGTTTGTTGGAGTGAATATGTTATTGGATGCCTACTATTAAAGGAGATAGTTATAAGTACGAAAAGCTTACTAGAGAAAATATTGGATTCCTAGAAGTTTGAGTGCAAGAATGCTGAGCATTGAAATTTAGACCTATGAATATTGAGCACTAAAATTCAGACTTGAGAACATTGAGGAGAGCAATTTGAACCTAATAATATTGAGTGTAATAGCATTAATAAGTTTGAATTAAGTTAGAGAAGTTGAAGAGAGGATGGCATATTCATTGGAATAATGCTTGGTGGAAGCGAACAATGTAGGTAATGCCTGAACAATGTGAATAGTTTGGACAATGCCTGATTCAAATCAAGAAGCACAAAAATTAAGGTAAAACATTAAGGTTTTATGATTATTAAAAGGTCCTTTGTTTTTTGTGATATTTTGGGAGTTATAAGTATTTGAATATTAATTTGAATATTGATAATTAAATATTAAAATTGGAGGTAAAAGTAATTTAAAAGGAAATTTATTGGTGAATGGGATATATAAGAAAACTAACTTTTGAAGTCTAAATTGAATTTTGAATTAATTGGAATTTGGGTGAAGTTGAAATTTAAAGGTAAAATAGTGAAAGAAAATTGAATTTGAGAAAATTAAGGAATTGAATAAAATGAAGATGGAATGAAATAAATGAATGGTAAATTGAAATTTGAATATTGATTAAAATTCGAGATTTGAAAAATTGAGTGATTTGAAATCATAAAATTGGGAGATATAAGAAGAGGAAAGTAAATTAAAATTAAATATTAGGAATTGAAGTCAATTGATGGAGTTTTTTTAGAAAAGAGGAAGAAATTTTAAAAGAACTACATCATGGCTAGAAAAAAGGGAAAATGATTATTCAAGAAAAAGTAAAAAATTCTAAGAGTCATTTATAAATTATTTCAAAAGAAAAACAATATGGAACATTAGAACTGATGGAGCACATACAATTCACTCAAAGTGAATAAAAAATTATAGTTCTAATGATTCTTAAATAAAGTATAAATGATAGTGGCATCAAGGGAAATCAAGTTATGAAATAATAGTGGCATCAAGGAGAGTTAAAAAATCAAGAAATGGGTTTTATGTTCCTATAAGATTTAATCCAAAATATAGAAAACTAAATTACACTCAAAGGTGTAAACAATGCAATAAGTATGGATATAAAGCTAAAGATTGTTGGGATCATGTTCATTGTCAAAATTGTGGGAGCCATAATCATACCCATAAAACTTGTTGGTACAAAGGAAATGGTGTTCATGAATGGAGCACTATAAAAGTCATATTAATGATGGCATTAGATGAAATACTCAAACAAATCATTGCAAAATCTACCTTTGAAATAATTTGAATCATGACAAATATAGTATCAACGAAAATACCATAGCTAAAGGAAAATATAGAGAATGAAGACAAGAATATTGAATACTAAAAGTCTTCACACCATATAATGTAATACAGATGGGTGCTAGAGATATTATATTATTTGGTATATTGAGTATATTGAAGTACCATGGAGTACTATTATAAATATTATATTAGGAAGTGTATTTCTCTAAAGTATGTGTCAAAGTGTATGTGTTATGTAATAAAGTGTGAAAGGTGACAAGAGTGCAAGTGAAGAGTCATAGATGATATGTGTCAAGTGTGGTAATGAAGAGTCATAAAGATGTGTCAAGAAGTAAAGTGTAAGGTTATGTAATCATGGGATTTTTTTCATAATGTGATGCATGTGAAGAATTGCATCTCTCGAGAGTTAGAGGAGAGAAAAAATCATGAGTATTATTATATATTGGAGACAAAGCTCCATGAAATGTAATCTAAAATAACTTTATATGTAATATTTTATGATTTATGAATGTAATAGTAAAATTTTTGACTATGCAATACTTGTGTTACTTATGAATGTGATTTTGTGATTTTATGTGAGCGATATTTGATCATAGTGAAATTTACCTATGAGATAATCCGACATACTTGCAAATATTATCTAATGACGATTTATTTTGTTTTTGATGCATTTCTTGAGAAGAAGACCCATTTGTGAAGGTATTGTGCCAACATTCATTCACTATATGGTCATTCTTACCATAAATTTCACATAGCTTTTGTGTGTAAAAATGGTTTCTTTGTTGCTAATATCCTTGCATGTCAGAATAATTTCTTTGTTGCTAGAAGCATTGGTCTTGTATCTCTTCTAACTGGTTGTTTCCATTTTTTATTTGTAAGAAGAACTTGATCTTCTTCTTGTGTTGAGAGGCCTTTCATTTTTTAATACATTCACCAACTTTTAAAATGTTGGTGTTTGTTCAGTGACATTCAAAGTTATAAAAATACAAAATATTGAGAAGGTATCAATATTAAGATAATTAGAACAAGTGTGTCATTAGATACCTCTTCTCCCAAGTCTTGTAGTGATGCTCGTAGTTATACATTTCTCCTCAAGAAGAACTCAAGTTTTTCTCTATTCTGTATTTTTAAGAAAAAAAGTTGACTTTGGAGGAACAAGATTTGGTTCTTATTCCTTGCCTCAAACATTATCTATAGTTTATCCCAAGTGTCTTTAGTTATGGTCTAATTATAAATGTATGGATGTAATTCATCAGCTACACAAAACATTATGATCAACTATGCCTTTTTATTTGACTTGTTGAATTTTGTCTACTCCTCATTGTCTATTTTTAAGACAAGTAATAGACCCATCTACAACATCCCATACTTCTTAAAATTAAAATTGAGTTCTAAGTTGTCTTCCAAGTAGAATAATTATTTGCTCACAATAGTTAAAATTAGGCAATAGGAAATTTGGTACACCACTAGCCATATTAAAATTTTTAAAAAATAGAAAACTATAATCCCACTAGATTGGCCTCAAAAACTTCTTTCCAATGATTGTATATAAGCCTTTACTCATAAGTTGATTGATTTCTCAAATTATGAGAAAATAGTGTCTCATCAAGAAAAAAATAAGTAGAGAGAATATTCTTCCTCTATGAAATATTCTTCAAAACATTCCAATTCTTCAAAATATTATATGCTTCTTCTCCTTTTCAATTTTACCAATAAATAAAAAGAGCAAAAATGTTATAGGCTCTATTGAGCCTTCCCACTATCAATGTGGGATTAATTTAATTAATTTGGATGTTGACGACCAGTTTTGGTGGCCAAGTGTGACTATTGGTAGGTATGCATAGAGATTTACCATAAACTACAAAATTGGTTGGTTTGATATTTTGATCATCATGAGTGGTCAGCCTCTAGAAGATAGTTTCTTTATCTTAGATTTTTTTTAGTTTCTTTATCTTAGATTATTTTGAGTTGCACATGGTGGTAACTTCAAAAAATTGGTCTAACTGGTTCTAGGCCTGCATAAGGTGTGTCTTCCTTGCCTTGGGCACTATTGGCACCTACGCTACCTTTGATTATGATGGTTTCCTAATTGAATATAAATTTCACCACAAATTACTCCTATTGGATCCAAAAATAATACTTTTCTTAATGATATCCATAGATTGAACTACTAAGTGCACTTATTTCTTTATGGGTAGAGTCAAAGGACATAAAAATCAAGGCAATTACCTCTCACTTGTCATTTAGATGCTTTGAATTTCATATTTTTGTTGCATAGACGTGCCTTGTACATTAGTTCCTATGAGGCCACAGTTTGAGGAGAAGACAAATATTGTAGGACTAGATATATATCTTCAAATTTGATGAAATATCCAAGCTACCTTTTGATATAATGGTGCTTGATCATAAGCAATGATAAGAAATGAGTTCTCAATGCTTTAATAATCTATTCATTTTAATGATTTGATCCATTGAAATATATTTTGTAGCTTTAGGTGTAGTGTAATTCCTTTATGGTCTAAGCACCTTATTCCCTTGATTTATTTATAGGCCTTTGAAGCTTTTTGTTACCAATATATAAGTTATAGTCTACCTATACAGATAAGTGGATAGTTATTTTTGTTGAAAAATGGAAACTTTGCTTGGGAAATGATACTAATGCCTTGCTAAATTGAGTGATATTTTATTTGATTGAGGATGAGCTATTATGAGTTAAAGAGTTGTTATTTAATGCCCATGTGTACATCATGAATGACAATCTATTTCAAATATTTGAAATAATATGGGTGATATTCTAGTCTATGCTAGTCTCATTGAAGAGTGTATCAAAGGTGTTATCACCTCCTCAAAAAAATTTGTAGTTGCTTTACTGCCTTGGTGCCTTTTTAATACTAATCTTACTTGTTGAGGTTTGGACCCAGATGCTTTATTGTTTATAATTGAGTGAGTTGACGCTTGATTTCATTATTTCAATCTAGATGGCATAAAAACTTGCCTTTAGTTGATCCTTGGTAGGATTTTTATCTTGATCTCGCTACTCCTTATGCTTTGGTCTTTGAAAGGATCCTATAACCTAATACCTCTTTTAGTATATGTTGCTCTTTGGAAATATATTTTATCTTAAGACCTTTCTTAGCAATATTCTAGTCTTTGCCAAGGTTATTTACCCTAAGACCATTTTTAACAAAGATATTTTTGGGGCTTATCTATGTCAAAGCTTGAGGAAGATATTTATTCTCTTCCTCACTAAGGCAACGATACCTACTCTGATACCATTGATATTGCTAATCCTTAAATAATTTGATTATTTATATTATGGAGTGAAGAATATTTAAATATAATGCAATGTCTAAATTTAGCATAACAAACCATAACCAATCATACAACTATCCTTAAACACTATAGATGCATAGTCCTTGTATTGGGTGGTTATACAATTTTCATTATCGTGTGGGCTATGATGGTAATAATTCCTAACAAATACAACCTATCAATGGACTATGAGATAAGTATTTCATGACTTGATGGGAAATATAGTGGAACCATATGTAGATAACCTTTTAGGTAAGTTTAAGAAGAGACATAACCATCTAATTAACCTTCATGTCATTTTTGCGTGATTATGTCATAATAAGATTAGGCTTAATCCCAAGAAGTGTGCATTTGGTTTTACTAGAAATAAGCTACTAGGATTTATAGTGTCTCATAAGTGCATAGGTATCAATCAAGATAAGATAAATCCATTGATGTTATGCCTCTACTTAAAACTATTAAAGATATCAAATACTACTTGGGAAGTTTGAAGAGCTATTAGGCAATTTATCTCTGGGTTAGCTTTTAAATATTATCCATTAAACCATTTGCTTAAAAAATATGTTGAGTTCAAGTAAGATGAAATTTGTAACAAGGCCTTTATAGAATTCAAGAAATTTCCATTGCAACCTCCAACTCTTTTCCCATCCAACCTAGATAAGTTATTTTGTATTATACACCTCAGCTACTCATGTTTCTTTGCAAGTTGTCCTTGCTAAAAAATATGATAACAACAAGGAGTATGTCATGTGCTATATTAGTCGAGTCATACTTTTGATAACAACTTGGTACACATATAAAAATATTGTAGCTATATACTTTGCATGTGAAAAGTTGCACCATTATATGTTGTACTAGACTACTCATATGGTCATTAAAATTGATCCCGTGCAACACCCATTACAAAATCCTTATATCCCTAGTGACACCTATTATAAAATGGATCTCTATGAGGATGGCGGGAGTAGGAACATGAGCAGATGCAGGCGCAAGAATGGGATCGTAAGCGGGAGCAGGCACGACCTCTGGGTCTAGCCCTACAGGTTCTGCTGTAGGATCCAGGGTAGACGTGGGGCCTGGGCAGTCAGGTGGCCAGGGTGGGGATGGGATCTTGGGCGTCGGGCCTCATGACAGTGTTGATGCGAGTGCAGGTCTTGGGAAAAAACTGCCTGACAAAGTTTAGGGTTCTACCCTAGGGGGGCCCAAACCCTCTTTCCAGTAGATCCTGTCTGGTACCAGCGGCCAGCCCTGGGCCCTAGGCTTGGGGCTTTCTCTCAAAGGGACGCACATCTCCATCCAAGATGATGTCTACTCGACCTTTGTGTCAGGGTCCTCCTTTTCCCTGGTTGGGAAATTCATAGGGGGGCGCCCGGACATGGAAACCATCCACCGTTGGGCGGCTTCCAAATGGAAAATCTCAGGGCACATGCAGCTTGTAGCCCTAACCAAGGGTTTCTTCCTCATCAAGCTCAACAACAACGATGATTCCAGCAGGATCCTCATAGGCGGGCCCTGGTTCCTAGGGTGCAAAAGCCTCTTCCTCAGGTGCTATAGAGCTAACTTTAATCCCAGCACCCAAAGCATTAACTTCACCCTGATATGGGTTCGTCTCCTGGAGCTCCCCTTCCATTTGTGGCAAGAGGACGTCCTGAGGCTCATTGCGCAAGCTGTTGGTGAGCTTGTTGCCTTTGATCCTGCTACCAAGGTAGGCTCACGCATGGTCCATGCCAGGTTCTGTGTCAATGCGAACCTTGAATCCGAACTCCCTTCTTCTGTCTCCATTTCTTTGGGATCCTTCTTCTGGCGCCAAGGCCTGATTTATGAAAATAAACCCACCTTCTACCCTTTGTGTAGCACTCAGGGGCACCTTCCCCATCAATGCCCCACTTCCAAGAAGGTTGAAGCACCCCACCCCGAGGATCCCCCTACCCGATCCGATAGGGTCCCCTCCCGAGGGCCCCCTACGGTGAATGCAGATCCCAAGAATGGCGGGAAAAAGAGACAAAAACTATTGCCATAGGGGAAAACCAGGTGGACCCTAATCTGACGGTCGTTCAGCTTTAGGTATGTAACTCTGAACCTCTTCTCGACAGTATTTCAGAGCCTCTGAGGTGTGCAGAGGAAATCCCCTCCCAGGTCATTGTGGCTTCTGGCCACCCTCGCTCTCAGGCAGCCCTGCAGGCTGACTCTACCCTCGCTTGCTTTGAGGAAGCCCCCTCCCAGACCTACGAGTCGTCAGGCCTCCCCAACTCCCTATCGTCCCCTCCAGTTGACCCCTCCCCCTCCCTGGCGGGTGGGGTGTCCTCCACCCCCCACCCCCATTTTCCCTCACTTGATCCCCTTCCCCCCTCCCTTCATTCCCTCCTTCTCAACCTCCCTCAGAGTGCAGCTCCAAGAGGTCTACGGATGACGATGCTGGAAGTTCCCAGTCTGATCCCGAAGAGTTTAGCCCCAAGAGGACCCGCAGTAGGAAGTTTACCATCGAATTTGGTAGCAAAAAGAAGAGAGGGCGCCCCACCCTCGGTGACCAATGCATTAAGCTCACGGAGGATGATATAGCTAGCGGCTCCCAGGTGACCCTCCTCGATGACTCTGTGAGCTTCTCAAAAGTAGACTCCCTGAGATCCAAACCCCCCACCCAACATGGGAAGGGAGGCAAGAGACTCCCCAAGGATGTCAAATGAAGCTCATCACCTAGAATGTCAGGGGGCTCAATGGTGCCCCCAAGAAATGGATCCTTGCCCAGCTTCGCAAGGACCACAACCCGTCTGTCCTCCTCCTTCAAGAGACCAAACTCGACGAAGCGTCCTCCTTGAGGGTCGCCAAAGTTATCTGGAGAAATAGTGATTTTCTATCCACCCCAGCTTCTGGCACTGTTGGGGGCCTACTGTGTCTATGGGACCCATGCTCCTTCGAGGGGAGACTCATCTCGTCATCCCCTAGAATCACCAACATCCTGATTCACTATTTGAAGTCAGGGCAGTCTTGGATTCTTTCCAATGTTTATGCCCCCAATAGCCCGAATGGAAGATCTGCATTGTGGAACAAAATCAGCACCATGAGGGAGGCATTCGCTCCTCTCCCCTGGATTCTTATGGGTGACTTCAATAGTCCCCTCTTCCCCTCTGACAAGAGCGGGGGATTAGCGGCACCAACCAAAAGCATGGAAGATTTTGGGGCCTTCGCTGATACCAATGAGCTCATGGACGTCCACCTGAAAGGGGCTAAGTACACTTGGATGAATAGAAGAGTAGGAGCCCACCTCATCCAAGTCAGATTGGACAGAGTGTTCCTGTCCAGGGAAGCCATCCCCCTGTTCGTCGATGCCACCCTGCTGGCCCTTCCCAAAGTTGGATCGGATCACAGCCCCCTCCTCTTTGAAGCTGGTAAGCGTCCTCCCCACAAGCGCCCCTTTCGTTTTGAGTCCATGTGGCTGCATCACCCCGATTTTAGGGCCCAGGTTGGCTGCTGGTGGGCCTCCCCAGTCATAGGGTGCCCTGCTGAGCAAATCTATCAAAAATTGAGACTTCTCAAAGACAAGCTCAAGGTCTGGAATAGGGAGGTGTTTGGTAACATCTTCGAGAGCAAAGAAACACTCAAGAAAAAACTAGAAGACCTTGATCTCAGGTTCCAGGAAGGCTGCCAAGACCCGAGGGCTAGAGAAGAGGAGCGCTCAGTCCTAGCCGAGTATCACAACGTCTTAGCTAGGGAAGAAACCTTCTGGAGGCAGAAGTTGAGGGCCCTATGGCTGCACGATGGTGATGCCAATACTAAGTTCTTTCACACCTCGACTCTCAAAAATAGGAGCTCAAATAGAATCCCTGAGCTCATTTGCAGTGATGGCAGGGTAACCAAAGATGAAGAGGACATCAGAGCCAAAGTCGTCGGCTTCTTTTAGGAGCTCCTTGGTGACGACCCTCAGCTATCCCCCTTGGTGGTGGAGACCCTGCTGGAGCACATCCCCTCTTCCATCTCGGCCCAATCAAATGAGATGCTCCTTCGGCCCCTTTCGGATGAAGAAATAAGCGCAGCTGTGTTTTCCATGAAAGCAGATGCCACCCCGAGCCCGGATGGGTTTCCCCCCAGTTTTTCCAATCCTTCTGGGACCTCATTGGCTAGGAAGTGTGTGCGGCCATTCGGGACCTCCAGTTCACCAACTCCATCCCTAGAGGCATCAATTCCACCTTCATCGCCCTGATCCCCAAGTCCCAGGCGGCCAGATCCCTATCCAACTTTCACCCCATCAGTCTGTGCAATGTCCTCTATAAAATCCTGACCAAGTCCCTGGCAACTAGACTTAAAGGCATCCTTCCCCTTATCATTGCCCCCTACCAGGGGAGCTCTATCAAAGGAAGGCTTATCACAGATGGGGTCATCATCATTCATGAGGTCCTTCATTCTGCCCTCCTATCCAAGAAGCCTTCCTTCTTGCTCAAGCTTGACATGAATAAAGCCTTCGACAGAGTCAACTGGGAGTTCCTCACCAAGGTTCTCCTCAAGTTCGGGTTCCACCCCTCCTGGGTCAACCTCATCAAAAACTACGTGTCTTCCCCATGGTTCTCTATCTTGATTAATGGATCCCCAATAGGCTTCTTCCCTAGTTCTAGAGGCCTCCGCCAAGGTGACCCCCTATCCTCGATTCTTTTCATTATCCTAGCTGAAGCCCTGGGCCGCACCATATCGAGTGCTACTTCCTACGGGCTCATCTCTGGCATCAGGCCAGCGTCGGGGCTGCCCCTAGTGTCCCACCAGTAGTTCATGGATGACACCATTCTTGCCACTACCACTTCGGTCCCCCAAGCCAAGGTTATCAAGTAGATCTTGAGTCTGTATGAAGAGGCGATCGGGTAGAAGATCAATCTCTAAAAAAGCAAAATCTACTTCATTCACACCCCCCAGCAAGGCAAGCCCGGATTGGGCGGATTCTAGGTTGTACCCCTGACACCCTCCCCTCCACCTACCTCGGGCTACCCCTATTCATGGGGGCTTCCTCCAAGGCCCTATGGAGTGGGCTGATCGAGCGGGTCCAGAGGAAATTGGCCTCTTGGAAGGGTCACCTCCTCTCCCAGGCGGGCAGAGCCACTCTCTCATCTGTAGTTCTCCAAAGCATTCCGGTGTACTTCATGTCTATGTTCAGAATCCTGGCCTCCATTGCAGCCCACATCGAGCAAATTTAGAAATGGTTTTTATGGTCTGGAAGCGAAGACAAGAAGAGGATCCCCTTGGTCTCCTGGCCCCTGGTCTCATCGGACCAAAAGGGGAGGGAGGGATCGGGCTCAGGCGGGTTCCCCTAATGAACAAAGCCCTCCTAGCCAAGCATGCTTGGAAGGTGTTCACGAATGCCTCGGATGAATGGGTCAGCATTGTGCATAGAAAATATCTCCATCAACACCCGTTCCTCAGTGACTTCCAACCCAGAGATGGATCGGCCTTCTAGAAATCCCTGGCCCTCACAAAAGACATTATTCGGAAAGGGACCAGATGGCTCCTTGGTGATGGGGCCAAGATCAATTTTTGGGATGACAGGTGGATCCAAGATGAGGCCCTGAGTTCTGACAGTGACCTTCGAGCCCTTAAACCAGCCCTAGTGGCCTCCAAAGGTTCCAAAGCATCGGACTACATGGTCAGGTACCAGGGCAGAGCCACCTGGGGGCCCATCTCGGACCCTCGCCACCCGCTTCAAGCTTCCAGGCTCCAACGCCTCCTCGAGACTACCATCATTCCTTCTGGTGGGGGGAGGACAAATGTGTCTGGCATGGCACTAGTAGCGGCTACTTCTCGATCAAATCTGCCTACGCCCTCCAAAGGGACCCAATGGAGGCTCTCTTCCCGATCAAGCAGGTGTGGGTCAAGAAGTTGATCCCCAAGATCAGTTACTTCATCTAGATGACCATCCAGAATAAGATCCTAACCATTGAGAACCTAGCCAGGAGGGGCTTTCAAATCCCGAATAGATGCTACCTTTGTTGCACTGCCTGGGAGTCAACCAATCATCTCTTCCTCAGATGCCCTTTCTCCTCCGAGGCCCTCGGTCACCTCCTCACCCTATTTTCCATTCAGTGGGTTTCCCCCAACTCCATCATCGACCTTTTTTCCTAGTGGCCCAATCCCTTTGCCCACCCCACCCTCCACTCCCTCTGGGCCTTATGTCTTCCCCACCTGCTCTGGCAGATCTAGCTTGAGCGCAACGGTAGAGCCTTCTCTTCCTCGACCCGTATCCCCCAGTCGATGGCTACCAAATCGGTGGCCTTCACCCTGGAGAACTCTCGTTCCCTCCCCTCGGGTGGTCCTCCCTAGAAGGCGAGTGAGTCTACCCTCCTCACCTCCCTCGGAGTCCAAGTTCCCCCCTTGGCCCCCCTTGTCCCCTCCCCAAGAGCCATGACAAGGTGGACAACCCCTCCTCCCAGGTGGGTCAAACTCAACTTTGACGGAGCCTCCAAGGGCAATCTCGGTCCCTCTAGAGCTGGTGGGGCCATCCGAGACCACAATGGGACCCTGATCTTGGCTTACGCTGAGTTTCTCGATTCGCAAACCAACAACTTCATGGAAGCTATGATGCTACTCCATGGGTTACTCGCCCTCCAAGAGGCCCCTAGCAAAGTGATCATCGAGGGTGACTCCCTCAACATCATCAAGGCCACCCTCAACCAAGGTGCTAGCTCATGGCGCATCTCCAATATCATCCAAGAGGTTCGGGCCATCCTCCAAGGGCTCCCCCACTATTCCATTTGTCATGTCTTCAGAGAAGGGAATAGGGTGGCCGATTCTCTGGCCAATCTAGCAGCCTCTTCGAAAGGGCTCAACATCTGGACCAAGGATTTTCCTATCGAGCTGGTGCAAGCAGCGTCCCAAGACTTCCCCAGTCCCGATGACACTCCACACATCTAGACTCCCCTATCTGTGGGCCTGGGTGACTTGGTGCCATGCCCACCCCAATCGCACGTGGGCCACTAACTTTTTTATGAATTCCTCCATGATGGCAGTTTCCTATGGTCTCCCTGACCGTGGTCATATCAGTCTGAACATTCGGTAGCCTGCTGTGCCAGGTGTCTTCCTCCCTAGCATCCACGTCCGAGGTAGCTTGAAACCAATCCCTATAGGATGCATCCTAGCTGGCCTCATTGTTAGATCCATGTTTGGGCCCATGCCACCTCAAGATGAGTGCCTTGCCACTGGCTTAGCATCCTTTGCTCTTTATGACCTGGCTACCCGGGCATGGCAACCGCTCATGCGAGGCCAACCCATAGAGCCACCTTAGATGGCACACCATGTGGAGCTCATCCATAGGCCCCCACCCCTTAACTACCATGCCTACCACCCGTCTCGTTGGCCCTGTCTCACTCCGCTCGTGTCTCCCCCACCCTAGGCATCGACTCCCGATGCATGCGATCGATCGCTACCTCTTTGGCTTCCTCCATTCACCTTTATCTTCCTTTGAGCCCTGTCGCCTCCATTCCCTCTTGCCCCTTTCCCCCCATCCTTTCCTGGCGAGCGAATTCTCCTTTTGGCTCCGCCCCCTTCCATTGCTTTCTACCTTGGTTGACCTGTGAGCCCGCCATGTCTTCTCCTAAAACCATCTTCGTCGAGCCCTCGACCCTCTCTCTGAGCAAGTCTGCTTTGGTCTTCTCTGATGCTAAGCAGTATACCCCTTTCCTCCATAAATTTGTTGGGCCCGATGAGGAGATCACTCAGGGTTTCTTGGATACTTGGAACGAGGGCGAGGTCTAGGTGAAAGGACTGCACTTCAAAGTTACCAGAGAATTTTTGTTCGAGGTCACTGGTTTGCATCACGAGGAGAAGGGGAGGTTCATTCACCATGATAAACATAATTGGGAGGAGGAGCTCTCCCACTTCCTGGAGTAGAATTGGGACAAGTCTGCCCTATTCAGGACTGACCTACCCGAACCTTTTGATGAAGCCATTGTGCTTGTGATGCAATTCATCACTTGTGATGATCCAGACCAGAAGTTGTACAACTTCCACTTAAGCTTCATCAATCACCTTCACGGTGCCACCCTTCTGAGCACTCCCCACTTTTTGCTTTACTCCCTTGGCCTTGCCATAGACAGGGCTCAAAAAAATCAAACCCACCCTTCCCATCAAGGCCTTATGGTCATCCTCTATCGTCACGCCCTGGCCAGCCAACCCCTACTCCAGCATATTCCCCCTGGCTTCTGTCCTCCCCACCGAGGCTACCGCCTCCCCCGTTGCCTCCCCTGATGCCTCTAAATCCAGGGAGGACATTCCCAGTGACCACGAAGATTCCCCTCCTCCTAGAGAGCGCAGGCCTACCCAAAAATGAAGGACGTCATCCCAGGCCCCTGGTGGCACTTCGACCCCTGGTGCAAGCTCTGTTCAGAGGGGCCCAACCCCCGACGATAGCAGGTCCTCAGCCAGACTCAAGAGGCCCAGAGTCGAGGCCACGAAAACCATTGAGATCAGCTCGAATTCTGAGAACAAGCTCCGGATCTTCCCGACCAGTATCCTTCTCGACATGGTGATCAACTCACTCACGTCGGTAGCAAATGCGGCTACTACGGCCGTCAGTGCCTTCAAAGAGCTCCGATGCAGGCTGGGGGATGGTCCCGATGGGGACGGGAAGTAGCTCCAAGGTGCGGGGCCCCAGCCTGGGGCAGCCCCGGTGGTTCACCTTGTGTTGCAGGGTGGGCGGGGGTGGCGCTTGGTCTTTTTGGGCCCAGGGCCTCTGGTCTGGTCTGGGATGCTGTTTGTTTTTTTGCCAATGGTTTCTGCCTGGCCCGTGTACGTATTCTATAGGTCTGGATGCAGGGGTCTCTGCACCCCTATTTTTTTTTAGTGGGTATGGGGTTATTTTTGTCTGGTTTGATGGCAAGGGGTCGAGTTTTGAGGCCCGATTTTTTGTTCTAGGGGTACACCCCTGGCCCATCATGTTTTTTTGTTGTTCAAAGTTGCGACATCTATTGTAAACAAGGTTTTGGGATCCTTCAAAAACCCGTTGTATATAAATCTGCTACTTACCAAAAAAAATTGATCTCTATGATGCAAGAATTTGATCTATGTATTCTTATATAAAAAAAATTAAAACTTAGGTAGTTGTTGATCAATTGGAAGCAACTCCTAACCTAGTCCAACAATCTTTAAAGAAGGAACTACACGATGTGGACATAATTATTATATCATGTGCCCCTCATGATTGTAATATTTCTTTCCTCCATTACATCTAGCCTTATTCAAGAATATGCTTCCTATGAAATTATTGAGCAAGAAAATTGTTGGAATTGTGTTGAATATTTTCCATGTTATTCAAGTGGGGTTAACTCTGAGAAGACTGGACACTTTACCCCTTGAATATTTTCCATCTTATATTAGACACTTTAAAAAAAATTGGGGGGTTTAAGCTATTTTTTAGACCCATATGGGCGGTTTTGGATTAATGTATAGTTGGCCCATGGATTTTCTCCCATGGTATTGTAATTATCCTTCTCATGTTGTTGGTATATAAAAACAACACTTGAATTAGGGTTTAGTGTGTAATATGTGCAAGCAATGTAATCGCAAAATAAAGCCAATGAAATATGGATAAGGATATTATTGTATTGGATACGGTCAAGTTTATACAGTAAGAAAATATTCTTGTTGGGTTTTTTTATGAAAGGGTTTCCTAGGATAATTGCTTGTGTAATGTGTTTATTCTTCTCTATTTTTCCTTTGATTCTAAACATACTGCTTTTCTAGATTTTGTTTATGTGGGTATTATTTCTCTTCAAAAACGCCCTCTTGGAGTCTCGTGAGGTTTTCAAGAGGTGCCATAAAATAAAAGATAAATTTAAATTTGATACTTTGATGGAGCAAAGGATGAATTTGGGGTAGGAGTTGGTATCTTTTTCAAGTCTCCAATAGACCTAGTTGTACCTATTGCCTATTGCTTGATTTTTTTTGGCATTACTAAAAATGTTATAAAATATGTGATCTAATCTTAGAACTCATGATTTCCAAATATATGAATAATAAACACATCAAAGTGTTAGGTGATTCTCAAATTTTTGTTTGTCATATGGTTGGTGAATATGCTATTAAAACTTCTCATTTGATCCTTTACCACCAAATGGTTACTAATTTGATCAATGTTTTTTAGTCCTTTTTCATTAGGCATTCCCTTAGGAG
This sequence comes from Wollemia nobilis, assembly GCA_028583015.1. Lineage (NCBI taxonomy): Eukaryota > Viridiplantae > Streptophyta > Pinopsida > Araucariales > Araucariaceae > Wollemia > Wollemia nobilis. Next base: position 9,422,426 of record JAQPPZ010004166.1, read on the forward strand.
GCATAATGTTGAGGTTGAATCCTTATCCACTACTATTAGTAAATTTATACCTTGAAACTAATTTTATGGTCAAATTTTATGATGAACCTGTAATTTTTGTCATTGATGGCTTGGTGGATGTGCATGCAATTGAGGTTAATTCTTTTGATTGCCAAATATCTCTTAATTATCCTTGGCATGGAAACATTTTATGCTTCCTCAATGATAATTCTTACACATCTATGGCTAATGCTAAGTAGCAGGCTCGTATCTATAAGAGAGCATTTAAATATGTTGTCCTTGATGAAGTCCTATACTACCATAATCCTAACAATTTTCTCTTATGGTACCTTATAGAAGTAAAGGTACCTTAAGACCTTTTTTATTTCCATAGTGGTGACTATAGAGGGAAATTTAATGGTCATTCTATCATGTGTAAGTCAATAAGAATGGATTACTTTTGGCCAATAATGAAAGCTAATGTTAATAACTATGTTAATTCTTGTGATAGGTGTCAATTCCACAAAGATGGAATTCATACCCCTAGTTATGTTCTTCATCCAATATAGTGTCCTTGGCCTTTGTCAACTTGAAGCCTTGAAATTATTGGACCTATCTCTCCCATTTCCTCAATTGGGCATAAATTTATCATCATAGCTATAGAATATTTTATAAAATGGGCAAAATTTATGTCATTGACAAATAAAACCACCCTCACCATATCGAAATTTATATTTAATCAAATTGTGTATCACTTTGGTGTCCCTTCTACTCTTATTTTTGATAATGTACTTCATTTTAAAAAATAAATGCAATATTTGACTTCTCAATTAGAGATTCAACACCATTTTTCTATGCCTTACTATCCACAAGGGAATGGTCAAGCTAAATCTAGCAATAAAATTTTGATCAGCATTTTTAAAAGACAATTGAAGAAGAAAAGAAATATTGGCACTTAAAGTTATATCCCACATTGTAGGTGTACCACACTAGTATTTATACATCCATAAGGGTAACCCCTTTTTCTTTGGTCTATGTTACTAAATTTTTGTTGCTTAAAGTTAAATTACCTTCTTTTTGTGCTTCTTTGAGAAATTTATTGAGTTATGTTGAGTACCATTAGAAGTATAGGGAGGCTCATCTCACCAGACTTACGAGTCTTGATGAGAGGTGTCTACATTATCTTGAGCATAATATAGAATAGAATATTTGTGTTGCCAAACAATATAATAAGAAAGTTTATGATTATTACTTCAAAGTCAAAGATCGTATCCTCAAGCTCGATAATATATATAAAAAGCACAAGGGCAAATTTGTATAGAAATGGTTGGATCTATATATAGTCAAAGAGTTTTTTGGGTCAAAGGTAATGAAATTGCAATGGATGGAGTTGATTTGGAAGAAGCCACATGTCAGACACTTTTATGCATAGCCCCTATTTACTAGTTTGTATAGTCTTTGTGTCTTGTTGGTTTATATGATGAGTTTGGTGCTTTATTTTTTGCTTTGACTATTTTAATTGTTTATTTATGTGCATTAGTCATGTACATTATTTATTTTAGCATGTCTCCATGTATTTTATTTTATCTCTTCCTATCATTACCATGACTTCCCCTTAAAGTGATGATCTCAATCATTTTTTTTATTAGTCTCTTCTACTAGTATTGATCTTTTGTTTTATTTTTTGAATGACTTCCTTTGCTTGGCCATGAATGACTACTAAAGAAAAGATCTCAGTTGCTTTAGATTTTTATTTTTATTTGTCTTATTTTGGTTTGTTTTTGTGTTGTTGCTTCATTTCTTGGTGTTTTTCATCTATTTTTATTGTTATTTGTTGTTGTTTACTTTGTTTGAGCTTTATTTTTCATATTTTTTATGGTGTGGCTCTTGTTAGTAAGGAGTACCATGATATCTTCAAATTCTTCCTCATATCAATACAATGTTTTAAGTGGTATAAAGCAAACTACCTTAGTTCAACCCATGCCATCTCCCATATGGTATGCCATCAAAACACAAAGGCAACATTTTTTAAATATTCATGTAATAAAATATAAAAACACTCCAACCAATCAATCATTTGGTGTTCCATTGTGGTAGCAAGTGTGCCTTGAACAATGTACTTGAATGGATACTATAATGGAGAGCCCCATTATAGTAAAATCATGTCGACTTTCCCTTCCTTAGGATATCCCTCTCCTAGGGTGTACTATAACATGTATCTAGCCCATATTTGTTAACTTCTATCATATTAGTGTTCCATTGTAGTGGCACATGTGCCTTGTTGAACAATGTGCTTTGACTAGATATTATAGTGGTAAACCCTGTTGTAGTACAAACATGGTGAATTTCCCTTCCATGGGATCTCCCTCTCCTAGGGAGATCTACAACATGTATATAGCCCACCCATTTATTTATTTTATCTTTCTTCTCCCTTTTTTGGGGTGGGATTTCCTTATAAAGCAATGCATCCATCATTAACAATAGGGCTTGAGATGGATTTGGGGACATATACTTGTTTACTATTCATGGCATAGGTTGGCATCTCCTAGATCCCCCTATAGTAGTGGGTGGACTTGATTGACTGCATTAGTGTTCATTTGTGCTTGTCTTGTAGTTTATGTTAGGATTTAGATGAAATACCTACATTTGTGCATGACATGGGTTGGTTTCTCCTAGTCCACCCCACTATAGTGACAAGTGTGTTTGTTGGTACTTGGCACTTGTCGTATACTACATGTGGACTGCCCAATTTATTGGTATTTATGAGAGGCACAACAACCCATGCATAACTAGCTTGGAGAGGTAATATTTATTTTATTGAGCATACCATTAAATAATACATAAATCATATGTGTTGTCTCATCATCATGCATGACTTTGAATGCTACTCAAATCATATATGTAGTTCAATAAATGATACATCATTGTGTGCTACACAAATCTTGAGTATATATCATAAAAATACATTTGGCATGTTGTTGTGTGCTACACAAATCTTATTTATATGTCAAGAAAATGTGGGCATGTCATCAAATGCTACACAAATCTTATTTATATGTCAAGAAAATGTGGGCATGTCATCAAATGCTACACAAATCATAAGTATATGCTATGGATATTTTCTGCATAATATTTTGTCAATTTTTGTAAGGATGTTGTAGAGAAAGTGCTTCTATGGGTTTTGGCATGCTTTAGACTCATCTTTGCACTTCATTTTGGCTCATTTTATACCCAACTAACATTTTTAGTGCTTTGGAAATTTTTATAGGTAATTTCATTTCCAACCACATGGGAAAGTAAATATCAATTTCTTCTAACCAATATTTTTAGAGGTATATACATGTAAGTATCAGGTATGTTTTATTGTACTTTCACTTTTTTGGCTAAGATTATGCATATTGTCTACTATTTATTTTTAAAAAAATTACATTTTTGAATAAAAAGTAGAATAAAAAATTACAAAAAATATTATTTCTATTCCATAGTATAAAATTGTTATTTCTTTTACTTAACTATTCCATATTGCTTTGTTTCTTTCTTATTTTCCCTAAGGAGTCATGAGTGGCTATCCCTTATGTTGCTTGTGGTCCTTAGGAAGGAATAATATGTACTTATAAAAAAAGTAATAACAACTGACTTTGTAGGTGGTGGAGAGTCACATCCTCCTATATATGGGATTTGGATGGACTAACTTGTTAGTCCTTGGATAGGATGACAACGACCCATGTTGGTTGATGGTTTTGGTTTCCTTTATTCATCCAATTTCCATTTTTATACCAACTTGCATGATGTTTTTATCTTCTTTCCAAAAATCTAAAAATAAGGATAGAGACAAGATTAAGGGACATAATGACATGTGTCCTCCAAAGCATGCTTCCTAAAATTTGATGGTGTCATGATTGTTTATTTAAGTGATGATCATGATCATCCAGTTATTTTTAGGTTTTCTAATACACAATCATAATGCTAGCATGGTTTTGCACATAGGATTTGAAAGGCACATTGTTTAGATTAAAAGTTATGATTTTATGACCCTAAAAAGGATGAAAATTAGTCATCAGCTCCAAAGGGAAAGTAATTTCATTTCATCTTCTATAAATATCTATTTTACCCTCTCATTTTCTCACTATACATTTAATAACCATTCATTTCGAAATCAATACCATACATTTACTATACATTCACAATCATTCAAATCTCAAAAGCTATAAATATGTTTGATTATTTTTGAGCTATTTACCTCTATTGCTTCTACATTTGCACCTTATTTCATTATATTTGTCTCGCTTATCCTTGTAGATATAACCAAAGCCATCGACCATTGGTTCATTACCTTCCATGGAGGAAGATGGGATGCTCTACCAATATTTGTAGCTAAAGGTCATTGATTGTCGCTTGAGGATCAAATTCCAAGATAGGTCAAACCCTTTGCAAATATCCTAGGTGTGATCTCTTCTTACATTACCATGGTGATGTAGCAAGCAATATAGTGTAGGATGAGCTTCTTTACTTTTTGAATGCTATGATCCTTGATGTCCTAGGTGTCATGTCATTATTTTTACTATATTAGGATAAGCCCTAACATGCAAGCATTTTATGGATAATTTTGCTGTAGTTATTCTTGAATGCTTCAAATTTATTTATACTAGGATTAGGATAGTTTTTTGATATTTAATATTAATTTACTACTCTGGTATCTTAATTTTAGCAATTTTGGGTTTATCTAATATTAATTTCAATAATTATATTATATATCCTCTTTTTCCTACAAACATATACATATTTGAAAGTGTTGCTTGATGGGTTTCTCTAATTAAATTCATGGATATCATTATTTTAGTCATAAAAATAAATTACAAGAAATGTAATAATGAGATGGCTACAAGTGGTGGAGAATCATAAATCCTATTAACATGCTTGCATTTCTAACATTATTAAGATGTGATACATCCAAGTAGATTGAATGGATTATTCCTTTCCCTCTTTTTTTTTTTGAGTAATATTTCTTATACACATCCACCATGGGGATTGAATCCGGGTCACATCACCAATAATGCAAGTGGCATCCTTGTCAGTAGACCATCCTTGGATGGATTATTTCTTTCCCTCTTATTATTGTTTCTTTCTCCCCAAGGTTTTCCTATGTTTTGATATTGGGAACAAGTTAACATTTTTTTCCTAAAATTAATTCTAGGAAAATTAGCCAATCTCACCCTAATTCATTAACATCGTATCCTTCCATAAGAACCACCATGACAGATTTAGGGGCTTGCATGCCAACCTCATGGTGTCACAACCCTATCACCCTCATAATAACAAATTAATATTAGGATGAGAATGGGTTGGTAAATATTAATAGCTCCCTTCCCTCATGACCCACATTTTAATAATTTAAGATTTTGTTATATATTTTAACTCTAAGTATATGTTATTAAAGCCGACCTAGTATCAAAATGATTATGGTGTTAAAACATTTTAGAGCAACTATATGTTTGGCATAATACTGAGATACAAACATGACACGAGACCTTGATGCTTCTTATATTTATATAGGAGTGCATTCCTTATAAATTCCATGGGTCCATATTTTTTATGTTCTCATTTATGAAAAATTATAGGTCAAATAGACAATGAGAGATATAGTAGTTATTCATGTTGTAGAGTTGTTGCTATCCAACTTTACCAAAGCTTACAAGCCTCCAATAAACTACTATTATATTTAAAGGTGGTTATTTATTCCAAAATTCTTTCCAAAATAAGGTATATTGATGAGCATACTTTAGTTATATTATTGCATACAAATGATCCTTTTAAATAGGGAAAACATATTGTAAAAAATTGGAAAAAAATCAAAAATATTTTAAATTATATGAATTTTATATTTCGTATATGTCCATGTTAAATATTTAGCCTATAAAAGTTAAGGTATAGATATCAATATGTACATATGTTATATTTAGAATAATAAATTAAACTAAATTTAAAATGTGAGAGAAGAAAAATCTTCCTAATTAGACTTGGAAAATAAAAAAATTTAATTATACTTTCTAAAGACCTCAAAAAAGTTTGATAAGAGAGCTATCAATCTTAACAGTATGCAGTTAGTGCGATTTTTGGGATCTGAGTGTGCATCTCCACCCACTTTTTGTATGAATAAGTTGTATTTTTAATATAATATAGCTTATTTCATTCAAAAATAAAAAAGTTTGATAAGAGTTGATCATAAATCTTATGATAAGGTAGCTTCCAACTTTATAAGATGATTGAATTTTTGAAAGAAAAAGATATTATACTTTGATATGAAATTATTTTTTTCTTTTTTATTCAAAAGATCAAAAATCTTATTTCAATTTGTTGTAAAAAAAAAAAAAAAATTATACAAAAGATCAATTTTTTTATTTTAATTTGTTGTCAAAAATTTTAAAAGGTTTTTAAAGTCATCCAAACATTCTTTATTTTTTAAAATTATTTTTACAAATATTTTTTTAGTTTTACATCCTTGTTTTATTTCCATGACTATTAAAATGTAAGATGTGATTAAATTCCACTTTTTTCGAACTTGTCCTATAATTGTACTTTACTATAATTCTATATAAGATAACGTACTTTTATATAGTTGATTTGTATTCCAATAACACAATATATTCTCTTTTGTGTTTTAAAAATAATATATAATAAAGATAAAATAATTTTTAACACCACTAGGCTATAGACCATGTGATTTTTCACAGAGAAGTTGTTTATCCAAATTTATTCAACTGTATTGAGTTTCAAATATATAACTTTACTCCTTTTAAAGTGGAGATGTACACACAAAATATAATAAAATGCAAACAAATAATAATTGCTCAAACTAATTTTATATACATAAAATATGTTATAAATAATCACACTTACACACCTCTTCATTGTTTTAACTTGAATTTGTGAGATAAGAATCCAAAACTATATCACTAAGATGTCCTACCAAAACAATACCAATTTTTTTTTTTTCTAACATTAATTCTAAGAACATTGCCGAATCTCACTCTAAATAATTTTGCTCCTTTAAATCGAAAAATACACACCCCTACCATAATTTGAATTTAGATAAAGAACAAAACTATACCACTTTCCCCTCCTAGAAAGACAATAACATCTTATTTTTATTTTCCTTGTCCTTCCATGATTGTGTAGAGGCCAACATGTTTATGTTCCTTATAATGGCTTATGAATGAGACTAGTTTGGCTTCCTTAATGCAATATAATATTTTTTTAAAGACTAATTCCATGCTTGACTTTAAGCGGAGACAAACCAAAAATAAGTGGGTGTTATCCACGGAGAAGTTAAATGTGGGGTCCACGTGTTCCTTCGTTTGAGTCGAACATGTTCCCGTTGCATGACTTATCCTCACATACATTATTTTAACTAAAATACATGTGATTTAATAGTTTAAATTTATAATACTTGGGTGTCCCTTTAATTAATACATTTATTCAAATAATTGAGTCTGTTATTAGGTTAGAATTTAACGCCTCAACACCGTACATACACAAATTTACAAATAAATAAATAGTTTTTAATAAGTTTATATGATTTTTATTAGAATTATTTTTATAAAAAATATTATATTTATGATTAGGTTAACTAAATTATATTTAGCATGTTTTTTATCACATATTTTTTATTTTTTTCTATTAAATATATTCTTAACTTTTCTTATGTTTTCATAATTAGCTTTTTGACATAGTTTTGATTAAGAGATAAAATCTCCCTTGACCAATTGTCTTGAATTTCACTAAGATGAAGATCAACACCACTATTGATTATCTTATTTCCTTCTCTATAAACATACTTACATTTCCAAGAGATTGTCTCTAATATTAGATATTAGATGATGAACATTAGCAATACTATTTATTTTATTTAATTTTCACATTTGTGAATCCCTTCCATTAAAATATATTTCCATCTTTAACTTTTATATATTTGTATATTTGTTAGTTGAAGTTTTATATGATTCCAAGTGAGGAGAATTTTGCCTTCATGTTTTGAAAAACACCACCCTCACCATTAAAATTAATTTTAATAAATAAATAAATATATATATATATATATATGGATTTGGTTATTGTGAGAAACCCTTATGAGTGACATAGAATTTAACACAAAGCCACCACACGCCCACCCCTCACACACTCGCCCCTGCCACGGTTTGAACCTTGGACCTCCCGAAAAAAAACCAAAGTCCAAACCGTTGTGTTGAATCAAAGTAGATCCTTTTTTTAATGTCATTATTGTATATGACTCTTCCATATATATTTAAATCCTATACCTAAGTTGTTACCACCTATTTTCCTACACTTGAGGCTTCACATGATGAGTACCATATCTATAAATATTATGCAAGAGAAGCACGTTCTAAACTCAAAAATTAAATTAATAATTGTTTTATTCCTGCAGGGACACCCCAAGGATATGTCATTGGTGTTGACTTGAGTTTAAATCATAGAGGAAGGCTCTTGTTGCTATGCCCCTAGGAAGTGTGACCCCAGATGTGTCATATGTTGTACTTTGTATTACTTTAACAATAGAAATAAATAAATAATTGTTTTAAATATATACAAACTTTTTATTTATTAGGTTTTGAAAGGATATTAATACTTTTATTAACTTTATTTTTAGGTGTCCGTGGGTCTAGGTGGATTGGTAAGTTGGGGCGCTTACCGAGAGGAGACCTAGGTTCCAATCCCACGGGCTTGCCCATGCACAGACAGTAGCCCAGATCCGATTCCTTTGAGTGGTGCGCCAGATTGATGACGACGGTGCAACCCCTGTGCGTCCGGCGGTCCCCATCTCACGCCGGGTTACCATGTACCGAGACGGTGGAAGTCCTAGGAGCCTTCGTAGATAGTTTGAACCCTACCAGCTATGCTGGTAGTTACTAAAAATAAAAAAAAACTTTATTTTTAGGTAAGTTATATAAAATTATTATGGTAATTAAAGCAACTCATATGGTAATTTCATAAGTTTGTTGTACCTTTCAATTGTAAAGTTAATCCCTCTTAAACAAATATGACATTGACATGTTTTTAATCAATTTCAAGTGATTTGATGTTTACATGTCAAAGTGACATTATAGAGTAAAATTTCAATGGATTAAGCAATTTCAAATTATTTGATGTTTATATGTTTATGATACTGGTGTGCTTTTAAACAATTTCAAATGATTTGATGTTTATATGGCAAAGTGATATTATATGGTAAAATTTTAATGGAATAAGTAATTTAAAATTATTTGATGTTTATATGTCTAAGTAACATTTTATGGTGAAGTCCGTGGGTCTAGGTGGATTGGTAAGTTGGGGCGTTTACCGAGAGGAGACCTAGGTTCCAATCCCACGGGCTTGCCCATGCACAGACAGTAGCCCAGATTCGATTCCTCTGAGTGGTGCGCCAGATTGATGACGACAGTGCAACCCCTGTGCATTCGGCGGTCCCCATCTCACGCCGGGTTACCATGTACCGAGACGGTGAAAGTCCTGGGAGCCTTCGCAGATAGTTTGAACCCTACCAGCTGTGCTAGTAGTTACTAAAAATCGTGATTGTAACCATTGCTTTTATATATATTAAAAAAAACATTTTATGGTGAAATTTCAGTGGATTATTTTAGCATCCACCTCTTAAGCCTCAACATAGACTTTTACATGTAAAGTGGCTATGGGCATTAAAATGAATAAAACACAAGTTCTAAGTTCAATAATAAAATTTGATATTTTGTTATATACATGTTTTTATAGTTAATTCATTTTAAATATGTAAAATAAATTGATGTTATCTTTTTATATAAATGAAAAAATACAATGTATGATATAAAGTATGTATATATGTCTCTCTAGATAATGATTAAGGTGTTAAAACAAAATAAACTCATACAAAAATACTTAAATATTCTAATGTGCATATAATATTGTGCAAAACAGTTCCATTAATTCCAAATAAATTTGACTATGTATATGTATCAATCACCATCAAAATTATATTTTAATAAAGAGATCAATAGCAATGTGTTTTAAATAGTAATATTTATCTTAACAACACAAATGAGGACGTGGATTCCTGACGGCTACCGATTCCACCACCATGTAAATTCAAAAAAACAAACACAAGTGAGGCATATAATTTTAGGATTGGTTCTCACGATGCTTTGTTTATGATACCATGGATTATTTTATGCAACTATGTGAAGACTTTGATTGAAAATTCAAGAATGTCCATTGACTTTGATGATCATGAGTAGGACTATGTTAATGAAGAATTTGTTTAACAACAAAAGTAAAAAAAAATAATTTATATTTAATCTATAATTAATTAGGGATATTTTAAAGAGAATATGTGATCAATCATTATTTAGGTCATATTGTGCTTAATGATCATTGGGATATACTTTGATAATATTATGTTATGATCTTTATATGACATAATCCAAAACAAAGGTTACATAACATCTAAGTCATTGTCGTAGTTGTATTTGTATGAGCTTAAGTTTTAGTTATTGTAAATTGTTATCAAGTAGCAATGCTTTAAAATGTACCTACCTTCAAGTTAGAAATAATTGTACATAATTGTGATATGATAATTGACAAGATTGTATTCTTATTGGATGAAAAATAATGCTTTTAAAATAAGTGACACTAAAATATGTCAAATTTGCTTATATGATAGTTGATTTCAAACATATCATCTATGTCCCTTTTAGTAGTAGTACTTTGTGTCTATACATGTTATAGTATTTAGTTTATTCTTTGCATACTAATAAGGCTTGTCATGTTGAATTTGGTTGATAGAATTTTATTCAAATTGTGATATTTAATTGTAGATAATACTCTTCCCAAATTAGATAACTACCAAAAAAAAAAAATTATCAAGACTTCAAATTATACTAAAAGAGCCAACACAAGAACTACTTACACTTAAATTTTGAAAGGTATACAATCTTGCTTTAGGTTAGATCCTACAACACATGCAACAAATCAGTTATATTGTAACTTCTATAAATGACAAGTAAGAATCTAAAAGTAACTATGCAATAGTAGGTACAACTTTGCTCCCATAAGAATTACTTTTGGTTAACATTTCAAGGTTAAACCATAAAGTTGAGATCTTTAGAGAATAGAAGTATACAATTGAGACAAAGGAGTCTCCACTTATACAAGCCCGTCAAGATTAAATTTTACTAGATATCAAAATTCTAAGTTCTTTCTTCCAAATTAAGAAAGTAACTTTTTGTGAGCTTGACTTAGATAAAAATCATCATAGGTATTAATTTCAATGCCATCAACCTAATGGCAAAAATAGAATACATATTCTATTTAGTGAATAGTTATTAAAAAAAATACATGAGAAGCATATTATTTTCTTAATCATATTGAAATTTATTTTGAGTGATTAATATGGGATTAAGTAGAAAAGGTAAATTTATTTCAACAAGAAACAACCCTATCATGTTTATTTCTAGAAAAGTTAGTGCATTCATGCAAGAGATGAGTGGTTGTTCCAATCTTGAACATTATGGAATTGTGAACAACTAATGGGTCTTCATATTTTGAAAATAAACATATGTTTGTAGAGGATAATTTCTTTTCTTTCTAGAGTAAATGTCAACATTATATTAATTAAAAGTAATCACCAAGGACAACTTGAAGAATGTATTACTTATACCTATGTTCTTAGCTAGTATTTTTATGTACTACAATTACATTTAAAAAATATGCTCCAATACATGTATAATATATTTTCAACACTAAATATAACAAGTACATTTATTAGAAGAAAATATTTTTTAATTCTTAAATAGTTATTCCAAATATAGATAAGAGTCACCTTTTCTAGTCTAAATTATTTGAGAAAAACAAATCGTTGACCAATTATAAACTTAATGCAAATAGTGATTTACAACACCTACTCATCTAAAATAGGATTAAACATTAAATTTTAATTAAGATATATAAAAATAAATATGAATCCTATATTGATCCACAAGATAATATACAAACATTAATCATGCTTGAAAATAATAATAAACATTATAGAACACAATGGTTTCTTTGTGTGTGTGTGTGTATATATATATATATTGATATTGGATGAAAAATAGGGTTTTGAAAGGGGCCCTAACTCTTTTACAAGAGAGGCCTAATCATATTGAAAAATAAAAACCACAGGCCAACAAAAGAGATCCTAGAAAAAATCACACACCTTTCCTCCTAGGAATGAATGATGCTAAAGATACACTAACAAAAAATGAATTACAAAGATACTGCCCAGATAGACTAGACTCATATTAAGCATTGTATTTTAGCTCAATGACCTTGATAGAAATTGACAACCCACTTCATTCAATTTTTGATATTATTCATTCTAACATGCTAACCTTCAGCCTCCAATGCAACTATTTTTTGTAATGGTAGGGGAAAGTTGTCATTCCAATTTTTTTTTTACCACTATCCACCCCATATTAGCCATAACATCAACAACATGATTATCTTCTCTATAGACATGATCAATTACAACATCACTCATATCTTTTAGTATCCTTGAATTGTCCTTTATAATGTTAAGTATAAACCTATTCTATGTTTCTCCTGATTTCAAATCTCTAATAATGTTTAGAGAGTCCCCTTGAACCATAAATTTTCTATAACCTCTACTATATAACTATTGAAATCCTGAAAAAAGAGCTTTGGCTTCTACCATATGGTTGGTCTGAATTCCATAATCCTCTATATAAGCCCATAAAATTTATCCTTTATCATCTCTAATCACTCCACCCCCTCCCGCTCTTTCTGGATTTCCTTTGACTACCCTATAAAAGTTAAGTATTATCCAACCTTGTCTTGGTTTCATCTACCTTGCGTTCATTATTTTTTGGGTTGAGTCCATTATGCATGGTTTGGATTATTTTACCTTCCACCCTTCAACAACCATTATTTCTTCTTTTTTGGCATACCCTTTAACCTCTGGGAGAATGGACAAATTTTCTTCAATAGTGGCTTTGATTCTTTTGAATATATATAATTAATCCTTCATCCCATTCCTAAATATGCATTTATTCCTTTCCCACCATATGTCCCATATATAGTGAGGGAGAATTAGGCTCCATAATCTCGTCAGGCTCTCACTTACAAAGGGAGATCTCCACTGGTTAAACAAATATCTAAAGGTTTGTGGTATGCTCCACTTGATTGAAAGAGATTTCATTATAGCATAGATAACTTTATTTGAACCCTCACAATGGTTAAATAAGTTTTCTAATGACTTAGAATCCTTTTGGAATAAAGAACATATATTTTTCATTTGGAACCCTCTTTTGCATAAATTATCTATTGTTAAAATCTTATTCTAAATGCATAACCAAAGAAAGAAAGCATTCTTCAGCACAAAATTAGGGGACCAAACTTTCTTCACTAGATAAGCTCCTCCTCTAGGGGGAATATGAGCTTCATAGGCTGATTTGACTAAGAAGATTCCTTTCAGAGAATGGTTCCATAACAAATAATCCTCCTTGTTGATTTGGGATATGTGGAAGCTCCTAATCAACTTATTTAAATTTAGGAGACCCTACTGAATATGAACTTCATCTAAATCTAAAGAAATGTATTTCCATTTCTTTCTACCATGAAGAAATTCTATATAATCCTTGAATTTTTTCCTATATTTAGCTTCCAGTGGAACCCACAACTCCTGAAAATATCGTTTATTTATTAGAGGTTCCGGAAGGATCCAAGAATCTTCCCAAAATAAAAATTCCTTCCCTTATCCTACCTATCATCTTATATTGCTCCTTAGAAAACTTCTTGAAACTACATTCCATATGGTTGATCCTCTAGGAGAAATTGCACTTCTAAAAAAAGGAATATGATTTTCTAAGTACTTCGCTTTCATAATATTTTGCCACAACAAAATTCCTTCTGTTCAAAGTATCCATGTATTTTTTGAGATTAAGGCTTTGTTAAATATTTGTAAATTTTTTAGGCCTAATCCACCAAGTTTCTTCGAAGTGCAAATTCTATTCCAAGCCACTAAAGGAAGTCTTTGCTTGTATTCAAACCCAGTCCATAGGAATATTTTAAATATCCTCCATCTTCCTTCTAACCTTGGAGGGGATTTTAAATAAAGATATAATAAATTGGCATGCTCTATAAGGTTGCTTGAAGTAGATGTATATATATAATAAGTTATGTGTGGCTTCTATTGGGGTCACTCCCATTACAAAAATAAAATATTACATTGCTCTCATTACATTTCTAACAAGTTAATTAAAGCATATACAACTTTATATTTCTATCAAAGATATTGTTCATTTACCCTTCCATCAAAGATATTCTTCATCTTCCTCAAACGGCTAAGTTTCCACAATCAACTCTTTTTATATCAAATGTCTTCAAAAATTTAAAATTTGTCAAGATAAAATTCACTGCAAATGGCTGAAATATTTGTTGCCTAGCTTTTATATCCAAAAATATCTTATCTATAACAACCTCACAATTTCTTAATACCTTTTTTTAGGGTTCTTATTCATTCCCATAATATTCTAAAATACTATTTTCATTGTTATTTTTATTTTATTTGTGGGTTTAGCCCCACTTCTTGTTAACACTTGTGATAAGCAAAATAATGAATTAAGACACAAGCTAGAAGATGCCACAATAAAGTACTTTCAGATCTTATATTTAGAGGTATTAGATCAATTGGTGTGGACCAGGTCAACTTTGGATCATTATATAGTTAAAAGTGGTTACATTGAGATGCTAGAAAGACCTCAAACAAAAGTATCTTGGAGGAATATCTAGAACAACAAGTGCATTCCCAAAATAAAAATATTTACTTGGCTTGTGATCCAAAAGAAAATATTTACTTGGGATAACTTGACCAAGAGAGGCTTCCAGGGACCCACCATATGTTACCTTTATAGAAAAATGAAAAACAATCACTTATATCTTTTTGAGGTGTTCCTTCTCTTAGGAAGTGTTGGATCAATGGCTAAGATCTATTGGTTTTAGTTGGGTGATGCTTAAGGATCTTATTGACTGGTGGATCCAATGGAGGCCTCCTAATAAGGAGAACAAACAAATTTGGAATATTTTCATCCCAACCTTTTTATGGTGCATATGGATTGAAATAAATAAGATAATCTTTAAAGATAAATTTAGGAATACGATTGTTATCTTCAATCAGCTCCTAGTGAGGATAGAGGAGACTCTCTAGCTTAGGGGAGTCATCCAACACTGCTTTAAACACCCTCAACTATCATAATACTTAATGCCTAGTAGATTATATCTCTATTTTAGCCCTCCTTGGAGCTATCCAATAGTACATCCACCAACTTGTGTCTTGTCACTAGTATTTAGGAAATATAGGTCTCTTTTGCCTAGCTAGAAGATCAATATCCAGCTATCAATGAGGAAGATGCATATCCCATGATCAACTAAATACAATCCTTGATAAGATCAACTTTGGTAAACTTTTATAGGTAAGACCCCCTGGTCAATAAAGGAAAGAAATTTTTTTATTGGGGCAATGAGAGCCAAAGGTTCAATGCATAGTTGGTTTTATTTTTTACTAGCACAAGATTTCATTGTAAATGGGTGAGAGCCCCTTTCAAAACCCTTTTATTTAATCACACAAAAAAAAATTTCTTTAATGACAATTGGTAATTTAGAGTAGTCATATATAATATTTTTTTATTAGAAAGTGATTTATCAAATATTTGGTGATGATCCTCCCTTATCATTTGCATGTATTAAAGAATGGATAAAAATATTTATCTCACAAGTTATAAAACATTTATGGTCATATATATCACTTTTTTAATATCATATATTATTTGATTGAATACTTCCTCTTGGTAAGTTTGGAATCTTATTACTTGTAAAATATTGAGCAACAATCAACTACCACGTTGGAGGTTGGATTTTCGCTTCATAGTATGTTGGCATTGAAGCTAAGAATAGGAACGAGATAGGCAATTAGGACATGTTCATAGATACAAGTTGATCATATAAAGAGTTTATTGAAAATGACATGAATAATAGAATGGGAAATGTTATACCAAAGAATAACATTGATATAAGATCTATCCTTAGGATGACATCAAACTTAGTGAGTTTTTTCTAGTTTTGTACAAGAAATAGGAGCATGGATACAATTTTTTCATAATTTTATAAGAAATTATGATAATGTATGAAATGGGATGGGATGTATATTATTTTATAGGAAATATTTCAAGTGTTCATAACATTACATCATCTCAAATTACCTTAGTCACTAGAAAATGTATAAGGGTTGGGTTTAGTAATATATTGATAAACCAAACAAAGAAGATGGATATTATAATACCTAAGAATATAAGTTTACAAATACGAACATCAATATTAAGATTAATTTCATTTAGTTTGGCACATATAATTTTTTGGAATGAATACACTCATTATCAAATTTATAAATTTTATTTTCTTACAATTTTAAATAATGATTACTTCATATTGTAGGCCCAAAATGGCCACATCCTTAGAAAACTTTGAAAATTTATTCTAAGGCATGAAGATACTCCAATCCACTGAAGATAGAGTGTATTTCAGAGCGGATCCACGCAAGATGCTCCAATCCGCTCAACACTTAGTTTTTTTTGCAAACATGAGCAAAGTGTTCCACCCCACCCAATACTTAGTGTATTTTGCAGTGGCCTCATGCGAAGGTCCCAATCCGTAATCCAACCGAGTCTAGATGATGTCAGCACCTTTCAAAGTGTGGATTAGTGATATCACTTCATCCTATGCACTCAAGTGACTAAGTGTCGAGAATGTCCCATTCCATTAAGATTCCAAGTCTATTTTAGAGCAGAATGGTGACAAGCTCCATATCACTCGAGTAAGGAAGTAAAACATCAAGAAGAAGTACAAGGTAGTGGAATAGTACAAAAGTCATTTTCCATTACTTCTTGAGTGGATTGGTGATCTATTTCTACAATCAATTCAAGTCAAAGATAGTGGAGCGAGAATCGAGGAGCGGATTGCAACTTATGTCCTATGCCATGGATACGAGAAGGAAATAAAGTATTTTGAAGACTTAAGTCGAGCGGATTGATGATGAGCTATATTCCACTCAACACTCAATGTATTTTTCATAAAGTCTCAAATCCATTGGTCAAAGCCATCCAAGATGACGTCAACATTATTTTTAGAGTGGATTGGTAACTTGTTCTACCTCGCTCATCTATAGAGTATTGTAAGTTTAATCATAGCCATCCACTAAGTGCATCAATGATGGATATTATGCTGATATTTTCATGAGTATACAAAGGTGGATTCTTGGTGGATGAAGGCCAATCAGTTCAAGTGGGTAGATGAAGCATCCAAGGGTACCAAGAACCAAGAACCAGAGTAGTTGTAGATCTACAGGTGTGAAGTCTTCAAGAAAGATGAATGGTTCAGATCTGGTTTCTAATGGACTAGAGTCTAACTACCATTATTGAACCAGCAAGTTGTAGAGTCGAGCTGCCATGGCATGTGACATCGAGCAGATTTCTTGGACCCTACAGGTGAATGAAATGATGCCAGCATAGCTTTCTACTGATCTATCATATTCTAAATCCTTGTAATGTCTCCCCTACTCTTCTTTCATTGTAAACTATATATAGAGGTCGAACCCTCAATTTTTAGGGTCGGCTCTAGAGTGTTTGCTTGCCCTACTATGTAATATATTTTACAAATTAATGGAAGGAGCATTACTCAGATTTTTGACTCAAGATTTGTCATCTTCAATATCTTTCATTAAGAGGTTCGAGCTATGAATTATATTTCTATCAATGTTATTATGGTTAGTTCATTCCACCTATATTGGATTACTAGTTGTAAGGCAATTGAAATCTATTCATAGTTAGATCTGTGTTGGCAAGAAGTTTATTTCTGTGAAGTCTGAATATTGATCTATTCTACTAAATTGGATTGTTAGTATCTTAGATATTGAAATTACTTCTTGAAGCACATCTCTATTTTTATTTTATTGTATGAAGATTATTCTATTTTGGGTGTTGCTAATCTTGAGTGTGGGACACTGGAAATAGTTTGCTAAAGGTTTTCCCTATGGATGCCTATGTTGTTAGCCCTATCCGACCACTGTTAACTCATAATTTCTTAACCCTAAACCCTTTTCTAACCCTATTCCTCAAAACCATTATTGAGCTTAATTGAGTCAACATTCTATTAGTTGACAAGGAACCAACCTACTCTGGAGGTTGGGCTGAAGTAATATTTGGTCCATCCAATGTTGAGTTCTGAGTTGTGACTAGCGGGTGCAAGCCTGGCTAGAAAATTGGAAGATAGATAGTTGTAGTATCAAGTTTAATATCAATTTAGATCCCAATAATTTTGGCATGCCTGATGGGACCTGTTTGCAAGAAACACTAAAACCCATCATATTATTTATTATTTTTATCTTTCCTCGAAGGAATCAAGATTTGGTGAATTGTCTTGACCTTGCTAAGTGGTGATCAACAAATTCACCTGGCGACTCCCTAGTCTGTGAATCCAAAAAAGTTATCCCTGTAGCTTGCAATTTTTTCATGAATACTAGGTCATCCACAAGGAATAACCCAGACTCCTTTTTCTACTATGAGCTACCTTATAGAGGGTCTACTATCATAAGGGATTTGAATCAAGATTTTCATTCAGATGAAACTCCTCCTGAGGAGAATCCTACAGTACACCCAAGGCCACCTCCAATAGGAGCTACACCTAGGAACATGGCCCAAAATCAAAATGCAGTTCCAAATCAGCCCTTACAAAAGTATCCTAGCTGGAATACAACTGGCCCCCTTAGACTAGCCCAAATGCATGACATTCCCCAAGTTGTGTCTAAGGCCATCCCCACCTATGATGGATCTAGTAAAACTGCATATGAGCACTACCAAGATATTCTGAATCTGGCAGCAATCCACAATATAAAAAATGAAGATGTTATTGTCAGAATCCTAGCCCTATCCTTTAGAGGAAATATTTTACATTGGTTTAGGACCCTTGAAGACAATACCATTACCTCATGGGCAGCATTAGCTGAGCCCTTTGTGGAAGAATTTAATGAATCTACTGATCCTTTTTTCCTCCTTAATCAATTCACATCCATGCAAAAGCATCAACAAGAAACTATTTTAGACTTCAACTTGAGGTTCAGTAGGACCTAGAAGAGGATTCCCCCTATAGCTAGACCAGATTCAAGCCTCGCTTACATGTATTATATCAGAGCCCTTGGATCAGAGTTAGGTCTACAAACCCAACAATCTAGGGTGGAGACCTTTCCATAGGTTTACAATGCAGTTGTTCATGCTAAGAATATCCTTATTAATGTGGGAAGATTACCCCCAAAAGTTGTGTTGCCCTACAATTTGGAAACCCCTAATGTCCAAGGTCAAACAACTACATCATCTTATATGGACCCTCCTCCTTTGTCATCCCCATTTCCATAAATGACTCCTATTCCTCATTCAAAAATATCACCTACCATAGTTCCTTTCCCTCCCCTTCCTTCTCAAATACCCCAAGAATCCTCTATCCTCCTTGATATTCAAAATACCTTGAAAACTCTTAGCAACAAGATGAATTCAATGGAAAAGAGAGAAATGGAGAGATCTCAACAAAGGATATTTCCTTATGTTAACAAGGATCAAAGACCTAGTCCTAGCAATAGCACTAGGGTTAGAGTAAATGCAATCCAAGAAGAGCCTGAATGTTCTTCTAAAACAAGTCTGGTGAATGTATGGTGTTTGGTGTGCAATGATCCCCATGATTCACAATCTTGTGTTATGTACCAACACCATGTACAATAGGCTATGGAGAAAGTAGAGAGAAATCAGAAAGGAAGAGTGAACATGCTCTGGCAACTAGATCAGATCATGGTTGGAAAATATCTTGATGAGGATGGACCCATTTCTATCATGACAAGGTCAGGCAAGAAAACACTGCAGGTTGATCCACAAAATATGGGTCAATTTTAGGTCCCCTCTCAAAAGAAGAAGGATCCACCTTCCCAAAGCAGTGATACATTCCCTATCCCCTAGGCCAAAGAAAAGGAAGTCAATATTCCCAAGAGATTTGAGAAAGAAACTGAGGGAGATAGAATGAGATCCAAGAATGAAGCCCAAGAGAGGCTTAGATTCCCTTCTATTACCAAGAGGTAGAGAATTGAGGCCACACAATAGTATAAAAGAAAGTATGGTGAGCCAGAGAGAAGGCCTGAGAGACCCACCTCTACCAAGTCTGAATATAACATTATGGAGGAAATGAAGAAGATACCATCCAAAGCTAGCCTATATGATACTCTCTTCATTCCTGGCCAAATAGACCTGCTAAAAGCTTCTCTGAACAAATATCCGTAGGAAAAGTAGGCCACCACAATCCTCAACATCCCCTCTAAAAAGGATAAAATATCCCCTACCACTTTAAAGAACAAACCCCCTCCTTTTTACATTTCTCTAAGGATGGAGGGGTGGATTATCCACAATTGTATGATTGACTCAGGGGCATCCACCATAGTTATGCCTAAAGCAGTTTACGAGGAGATGGGTATGGAATATACCAGATCCTACCCTAGAGTTCTGCAGTTAGATGGGACACCAGTGAAGATAGTGGGAGTGATAAAATATATCTTGATGAGGCTACATAGAGCACCTGAGGTAACCATAGTGCAAGAGATAGTGGTGGTGGATCTAGAGCCTTATTTTGGCTTATGCCTTTCAAGAGAATTCACTATAAAGTTGGGAGGATGCATGTATATGGACTATTCCAGCATGGTGATTCCTTTCAAAGGAAAGAGGATAAGAATAACACCAGAGAAGCTTGTGTCTTACCACATTGAAAAAATTGAAGAGGACATGTGCAATCTCACTCCTCTAGAGGAATTTGAATTAGTGGATAACTTTGAAGAGTTGGAGATTGAAGATGAACTACCTTTCAGAGAGGATTATAGTCAATTTGGGATAGGTATGGGTACATATAATATTTCCATAGAAATAGAGAAAATAATTCCTACTATATCTAATCAGTCCTTGAGAGAAATAGAAACCTAGACCATGCACTTTGATGGTGCAAGATGCAAAAATGGTGTTGGTGTTGGTGTACTATTACAGTCCCAATCAGAAGGGACAAAGAGTTTCACATATAGGCTAACATGGTCATGCACTAACAATGTTATAGAATATGAGGCTCTATACCTTGGGCTAATGCAAGCTGAAAGCATGGGCATCAAGATCTTGAATATATATGGTGACTCTAAATTGATTATCAATCAGGTAAGAGAGAGGTGCAACAGTAAGCACCATTACCTGAAAGCATATAGAAATAGGGTATGGGATTTGATGGAATCCTTTGATGCCCTAAACATTAATTTTATTCCTAGAAGAAAGAATACCTTGGTAGATTCCTTAGTAGTAAGGGGAGCTAATTTCAACCCTTCTATAGACATAGGAGTTATGAAGGACAAAGGGATCAAAATTATTTTTAGGCCTATAGTACCAGATAAGCAGATTTTCTAGTAGGTCTTTGAAAGTGATGAACAAATCATTGATTTTTTGGTGAGAGAAGCCTGTTTATCTACTATTCAAGAGGAAAATCTAGAAGAGATAGATCAACAAGATGTCATCCAACTCAAGAACAATCATATACCTAGAGGGTTGGTTACTCTAGAGAGCTTGTTTGACAATGAAGATAGGAAAAATATCAAATCCATGGAAATCAATGAGAAGATCTATAAAGAAATTGAAATTGAAAAAGAAAAGAAGCTCAAAGTTGGAGTTCGATGTTCTCCAGAAGAAGAGGAGGATATCAAAGCTTTATGCCTAAAGTACCAAGACATTGTAGCTTGGTCATATGAAGATCTTAAAGTATATGACAAGAAGGTCATCCAACACACAATTGAGCTAGAGCCAAATGCAAAACCATTCAAGTAAAAATAGAGGCCTATGAATCCTAGGATCGAAGCCATAATGAGAGAAGAACTATTGAAGTTGCTAAAGGCTAAGATCATTTATCCAATAAAACATTCAACCTGGGTAGCCAACTTGGTACCTATAAGGAAGAAGAATGGTGATATCCGCTTGTGTGTAGATTTCAAAAACCTCAATCAAGCATCACTAAAGGACCACTACCCCCTCCCACAGATTGATCAAATATTATAGATTATGGTAGGAGAAGAAAGGTTCTCACTACTAGATGACTTCTCTAGCTACAACCAAATTTGGGTGAAGGATGAAGATCAATTTAAAACAACATTCACCACCAAATGGGGCACTTTTACCTATCAGAGAATGCCTTTTGGGCTATCTAATGCAGGAGCCACATTCCAGAGAGCAATGGATTATGCTTTTGGAGAGTTGATCAACAAGGTCATTCTAATTTACTTAGATGATATGACTATTTTCTCCCATGACAAGCAAGACCACCTGGTACATCTAGAACAAGTCTTTTAGAAGTGCAGAGAATTTGGAATCTCTCTTAATCCTAAGAAGTCATTTTTTGTAGTTCATGAAGGAAATTTGCTAGGCCATGTGGTCTCCAAAGAAGGTATGGCCATTGATCTAGATAGAATCAAATCCATCCTTGCCCTTCCACTTCCTATGAATAAGAAAGCTTTGCAGTCCTTCTTTGGTCAGATAAACTTTGTCAAGAAATTCATCTCTGACTTTGCTCAGAAGGTGAAGCCTATATCAGAACTACTAAAGAAGAATGTAGATTTCAAATGGACTGAGGTGAGAAAGCAAGCCTTTGAAATCATCAAGCAATCCATTGCTACAGCTCCAGTGCTAGTCAATCCAGACTTCAACAAAGACTTCATTCTTTATGCTTATGGAGTTGAGGAGAGTTATGCATCAGTGCTCACCCAGAAGAATGATGAAGGAGAAGAGCACCCCATATTATTTTGGAGCTAGAATCTTCATGAATATCAGGTCAAGTATAATTTTATTGAGAAACAAGTATTTGTAGTAATGAAATCATTGAAAAAATTTAGGTAATACTTGGTTCAAAGCAAGACCTTGGTTTATGTGGTTCACTCGGATGTGAGAAGTTTTATTTTACAAGGTGAACTAGGAGATAAGAGATCTGGTTGGATTACTAAGATCCAAGAATATGATGTGGAAATCCATCCTACCAAGCTGGTCAGAGGTAGAGCCCTATGCCAAGGTTTGATAGAAGTAATGATTTCAGTAGAAGTGATAGCATGTCAATCAACAATAGAAGATCAAACTAAAGAGCTACAGTTAGGAGAATCAGACTGGGTAGATCAGATGACTAAGTACTTTTAGACTGGGGTATGCCCTCCTAATATTAATCCATCATAGAGAAGAAGATATAGGCTTCAAGATTTGAAATATGTTCTATTTCCAGAAGGTCTATACAAGAGAAACCTTGATGGAGTCCTCCTAAGATGCTTAAAATATGATAAGAAACAAAAGGTCATAGAGGAGTTCCATGGAGGACTATCTGGAGGACACTTCTCAGGAAGAGTCACAACTTTGAAGATCATTAGGGTAGGCTATTACTGGCCTACCATTTTTGTTGACACCTTCAAAGTTACAAGAGCCTATGATGAATGCCAATGGTATGTGGGAAGAACAAGGAATGCATCATTCCCCCTTAAGCCAATTCAAGTTGAAGAACCCTTTCAGCAATGGGGGTTGGACTTCATAGGGGTTATCAATCCAAATTCCTCAATTGACCACAAGTACATTCTGACTACTATAGACTACCTCACCAGATGGGTAGAAGCCATTCCTACAAAGAAATCAGACCAAGAGGTGGTGATAGATTTCATGGAAAGCTTAATCACAAGGTTTGGTGTTCCAGAAGCTTTAGTGAGTGACAATGGACCAACATTCATAGGGGCTAAATACATTGAGTTTACTAGCAAGTATGGCATTACCATAAAAAATACTTCAAACTACTACCCCCAAGGAAATGGATTAGCAGAATCAACTAACAAGAATCTGCTAAGAATTTTGAGAAGATCATTAGAGGGTAACAAGAGAAGTTGGCACCTACTACTGGAACAAGCTCTATGGGCAGACAGAATCACTATCAAAAAGTCCATCAAGACCTCCCCTTATGCCTTAGTATATGGCAAGGAAGTAGTATTACCTATGCACTTGGAAATTCTAGCCCTCAAGTTGGTAAATACAGAGGATGAATCTAAAAAAATCTAGTTGAAACAAGGTTGACACATTTATTGTAGCTAGAGGAGAAAAGAACTCAGGCATATGAGGATTTTCAAAAGCATTCATTTGACATCAAGGCATGGTTTGATAAGAAGGCAAGATTCAAAAAGTTCCAAGTTGGAGATTCTATCCTTAGATGGAATGTGGAAAGAGCTAAACTAGGGCACCATCAGAAGTTTGACTCCTTCTGGGATGGTCCTTTCAAAATAGTAGAAGTTAAGGAAACCAATGTTTTCCAGCTTGAAGATCTTGAAGGAAACATACAACCGATCCTGATCAATGGTTTTCACCTTAAACTCTATTTTGATTGAGATAAAGATTCATTGTAATATATGTACATATTTGTTGTATCATATCCTTTTTCCATTTTATTTCAAAGTTTTCATTTTTGATAAAATGTTAAAAAAAAAGAGAAAATTTTGCTTCAAAAAATAAAGTGATGAGTTGCAAAATAAGCTAAGTGGTAGCGAAAAACAACATGCTCCAATCCACTCTCAAATGAACTAAGATGATAGTGGAATACCACATATGTTCCTCACCGCTCTTAAAAAGACTAAGGTGGTAGTGGATCATGACATGTGTTCCAATCCATCAGAGTTCATGACTATTTTTGAGTGAAAAATAAAATCTTGTGCCACACCACTTCCAAAGAAAGAAATATTTGCAAATTGTCTCATGAGCTTCCCACACTGCTTCGAAGGAAAGAAAGATGATGAGAGACACCACAAGTTCAAAAAAGTGCTTCATGCTTTAGCCAATCAGTGAGTGATGTAACATCTCCAAGCCACCAAGATGCATGAGTTTAATTTGAAAAGTGTGCAAATAGATAGTTCTCATAGTGACTACATTAATGGTGGAAGGTGTACATGTAGTGGCATTTAAAAGTGCTAAAAGAACAGAGCTCATTCAATTATCGAAAGCAAAGCCTACCAAGCATAAAGAGCTAGAGAATAACAAAGCATTATCTACAAACACCAGAGAAAGAATGCTCTAAATATTTCTCATGAAAATGGCCTTTGAAGACACTCAAGAAGTAGAACCAAAAATGAAGAGTTAGGCAATTACATTGACAAAGCAAAAGCAATGGTTGACACCAGACTGGTCCTCATAGAGAGAACTAAGCTCAAAAAAGTATCAATGATAGATACAAGAAAGGTGTAGCCTTGTCAATCCAAGGTACATGTGTTATTCACTCCTTTTTATCTTTTTATATCTATGATTCAGTTCATCATTGTCCAGAGTTGATAGCAACCATTGTAAAATTCTATGATCCTAAGGGTGAAAGCGGTAAAGATAGCTAATGGTAAAATATTATTTAACATCACTACCAAAGCTTGTCATGACCTTTTCACTCTAGGGGTAGAACCACCCATAAGACCAAAAGAGTTTAATATATCTGAGCAAGTTGGGTATTACTCTTTGCAATGATGTGCTCATGAGGGTGAACCTTTTAGAAAATGGGTTTATAATCAATTCAAAACCATTAAATCCAGGAGAGGATTGCCCAAAATCCCAATTCCCATTGAGCAATTTGTCAACCCAGAATTGTATTCCATGCTAGCTTGTTTGGAGGGTTTGGATTCAGATCAATTTGTGAGAGATTGGAAAATAGCCACTACTTACTGTATTTCGAATGAGAAAATGTATGAACCAAATAGGAGAAAAAGGGTATTAAGGCCATTTACTTTGATTAGCCAGCTTTCCTTGCCAAAAGAATACATGAGCAATTGGTAAGGATGAAAAGGGATTCAGAGATACCCTCTTTCTAACATTGTTCGAGTTTGGTTTGGATGTTCTTTGCTATTATAAGGAAGATGATGCCCTAGATTCCTATAAAAGAGAAGAATGACAAGGGAGACCCTATCCTTATATACTATTGGACTACTCATTTGAGGAGCACTGAGTCTTTTTATAGATTTAACCTAGAATTTCTAGGGCCAACTTTAAAAATAATGTATGGGAAATGCCCTAGATTACCACCTCTAGCTAGAGAATTATTGAGAATAGAAGGTGTCAAAGAAGGAGATTGGTACATCCTTATAGAAGGCACAATTATTAGACTATATGGCTTCACTGGTAAGCCTTTTATACTACCTCATTTCATTACAAATAGATTATTAGCTCTAGAATATTTGAGGCAAGTAGATTTTATCAATATGAATTATGGCTCTAGTAAGAAAAGAAGATGTTTGTTGACCTACCATAGTGTCGATGATATAACTATCACCAGAAAGGGCCAGGGTGAACAAATCACCCAATATTTGGATAGGTTGGGCCTATTTTACATCCCTCAGAGGTGGAGATATGACCCAGATGACAAATTCCACAAGAGGAACATTGCCCTTAATGGAGAGAAGGCCCACAAATTTGAGAAGACCTCAAGGCCTCATTTTGAAAAGGGGAGGAATAATAAGGAAAATGCCCCATTAGATTGGAATGTTGCCAAGATGGAACAACTTCCCCCATGGCTAGACTTCTATGAATAGATAGTTGATTTTGATTCAGATAAGAATGAAAGCCATCAGTTGAAGGAGTCTAAGATCAGAGAAGTTGAGAATAAAAAGAAATGGGATGAAGGTAAGATAGTAGACTAGTGGAGGATGAGAGTGGAAACCTGACATAGAGAAATCTAAGTTTGGATGAGTAATTGATAATGATTTTTCTGATAGATATGATAAGAACATCAAAACTTGGAAGGTGAAGGACCCAAAGAATCTAGTGTTGATTTACAAGAAACCACAACCAGGGTCAGATTCTCCATCCCCACCTTCACAAGAGGAAACTCAAGGAGAAGGGATTGATACTCAATTAACTACTAAAGCTCTTAAAACATTTGAGCCCTCAATAGAACAACTGGAGAATTTCCCTAAAGGGGCACAGTTAATGAGTAAAATGCATTATTCTGATGATAGAGCCATAACACAGAAGTCATCAAGATAGTAAGTAGGCCCAAGCACCTAGCTCTAGGTGGAGAGCCCCCTAAAATAAAAATATATTGGAATGAGAAAGATAAGAACTTTATGTTTACACCAA
This sequence comes from Wollemia nobilis, assembly GCA_028583015.1. NCBI lineage: Eukaryota > Viridiplantae > Streptophyta > Pinopsida > Araucariales > Araucariaceae > Wollemia > Wollemia nobilis. The sequence goes on from JAQPPZ010004166.1 coordinate 9,449,680, forward strand.
TAAGTTTCACCACTACAACTACAATTGAGCTCAATCCTATTTTCTAAAGATTTACTTAGGAAGGACTTTTCGAGGAAGATACAGAGAATGATAAGCCAATAATATTTCAAGTTTTTAAGAGAAAAGCCAAAAATACATCGAAAAGAACTCAGAAGGAGGTCTATAAGAAATAGAATATGGATAAGGGAAGATTATTGAGAAGACCCCTATCTCAATTGCAGAAGAATTAGTACAACAAATACAACAACAAAGTACAGAGGTAGCTCCAGAACTTCCTACATATATAGGTGAAGGTATGATTTATATCCCCTCTTCTCCTTCTCCTCCTATTTCCCCAAAGAAAGCTCCTTCCCCTTCTAAAGAAAAAGTTGAAATAAAAGTGCCCTCTCCCCCTCATAATTCACCACCTATCTCATCAACAAATACAGAGGGCCAAGTCAATCCATCTCCTCCACAATCATCTAAAATTCCACCTTCATCATCCCCTATAATCCCACCTTTGCCATTGCAACCTCCAACATCATATGAAACACAAGTTATTTCATCCACACCCACTCACCCTTCTATGAGTTTTACTTCAGTTCCCATGACTTTTCCCATTGTAACAATAACAATAGTCATAGACTCAACTATAGTCACTACCACCATTTCATCATCAACTACTAAGTCTACTCTTCCCTATATTATAGCTTCTCCTCCTCCTACAAGTTATCCCACACTAGAAACTTTGCAAAAGGAGAAGGAAACTTCATAGAAAATTCAAGATTTTTGGGTAGAGAAGTTGTCCAAGCCTTCAAAGAGGATGGCTACAAAGAGAAGTACCATGTCTGTTGACCTAGTTTCAAGGTAGAGAGCATCCAGGTCCATTATTCCTTTGGTGAGTAAGCCTAAAATAGAAATGACTATGCAAGACTATCATCTAGAAGAGTATACAGAAGATATTGAGCAGTTACCTATTGAAGATGAGTTGGTTATAGAAAAATCTCACTTAGACACTTTCTATGTCAAGGTTGATATATACAAAGAGAAAGTTGACAAGTTGGAGTGGATGATAGAAAAACTTGAGAAGATAGTCAATAACTAGAAATAGATAGAGAAAGCTATCAGAAGTGAAGCAAAGAATTGGCAGAGCAAATTCCAAGAGGTCATTAAGCTCAAAGATCAAGTAGAGGAGAAAAAGAAGAAAAATGAAGAACAAGCCAAAGAGATACAGAGCTTGAAGCACTAGCTTCAAATTGAAAAGGCCAAGTCTTCAGGCTTCTCGAAAGTAGGGCTAAAGAAGGTAAGGAAAGAACTATTATCCAAAGTTTTGGAGAAATGCTTGGAGCTGCAGCCCATCATTGATTATATGGATGATGCCAGCCATCTGCTTTAGAATACCCAAGAAGATCTAGATAAATTCACTCAAGAGCTGCAACCAATGGTGATTCCAGTAGAGCAAATCTACAAGCTAGTAGATAGCAGGCTCAGTGAGACTGCTAAACCAATTCCCAACAAAGAATGGAATACTGCTAGATTGGCTACCAAAGTCATAGTAAAGAAGAATAGATTATTGCAAAAGGCTTGGTTATTGTATGATAAAGTGGAGAATACAATTCGAGATGTAGTAGACATCAATCAAGAGATGATTCAAAATGGCTTTAGAGGGTTATGGCTTGAGAATAACACTCTATTATCAGAAGAAGAAATTAAAAAGAGTGTAGCTTAGAGCCTCCAAGATGAATCTGAGATTGATGCCTAGGAAGAGCCAATTGATCAAGAGCAGGTTTCACAAATGATAATTGATTTAACCAGACTTCGAGACTTGATGGAAGACTTGGTGAATAAGGGAAGCTCTACAAATTATGAAGATACTACTGAGTTGGAGTTCATTCACAAGCAGCTTAAGGAGACTTCCAATCCTTCTGAAGTAGTCTAGAAACAAGCCTTGCAAACTCTTAAGCTGATGGTCCAATTGTTTGGTAATGATGCTAGGGAAAAGGATAAAGAGCAAGATTCACCTATTGAAGAAGAAGAAGTTGAGCAAGACCAAGAAGATAATGTTGTAGAAGAAGCTCAACAAGAAGGTGAAGAACCAGATAGGGTTGCTACAGACCCTCAAGAGGCACAAGCATAGAGTTTTTTCTATGTTGTACATTTTTGTAGTCATGTAGAAGTGTTGTATTTTTATTTTGTTTTTTACTCTGACACTGTTAGAAGACAATAATAAAAGCATGAAGCTAAAAGGTAGAGAATGAAATTTTTGTGAAGGTATTCATATCATTTTTGAAGAAGCATTAAAAGGGAGAGCATAGCTCTATTTTTGCTTAACATTGGAGCAGTTTTGAAGGAGTGGTGGAGATATTTGTGTTTCCAGTATGATCTCGATATGAACCGTTATCCTCTGGGTGAATTCACAAGGTTTTCAGAGGGTAATGATCATATAGAAATTATTCTATGAAGCATTGCTTGAAGACTAGCATTTTTGACTCCTGATGCCCAATGGATAAGACTCTGAGTTCGATGGATTTGCGAGAAAATCCACCCGAGAGGCGCCAGAATGTAGGCCCAAAATGGCCACATCCTTAGAAAACTTTGAAAATTTATTCTAAGGCATGAAGAGGCTCCAATCCATTGAAGATATAGAGTATTTCAGAGTGGATCCGTGCAAGATGCTCCAATCCACTCAACACTTAGTTTTTTTCAAACATGAGCAAAGTGTTCCACCCCACCCAATACTTAGTGTATTTTGTAGCAGTTTCACACATAGGTCCCAATCCATAATCCAACCAAGTCTAGATGATGTCAGCACCTTTCAAAGTGTGGATTAGTGATATCACTTCATTTCATGCACTCAAGTGACTAAGTGTCGAGAATGTCCCATTCCATTGAGTTCCAAGGCTATTTTAGAGTAGAATGGCGATAAGCTCCATGCCACTGAGTAAGAAAGTTAAAACATCAAGAAGAAGTAAAAGGTAGTAGAATAGTGCAAAAGTCATTTTCCATTACTTCTTGAGTGGATTGGTAACATTCTATTCCATAGTCAACTCTAAGTCAAATCTAGTGGAGCAAATATCGAGGAGTGGATTGCAACTTATATCCTATGCCATGGATGCAAGAAAGAAATAAAGTATTTTGAAGACTTAATTGAGCGGATTGATGATGAGCTATATTCCACTCAACACTCAATGTATTTCTCACAAAGTCTCCAATCCACTAGCCAAAGCCATCCAAGCTGATGTCAACATTCTTTTTAGAGTGGATTGGTGACTTGTTCTACCTCGCTTATCTATAGAGCATTATTGAAGTTTAATCATAGTCATCCATGAAGTGCATCAATGATGGATATTATACTGACATTTTCATGAGCATACAAAGGTAGATTCTTGGTGGATGAAGGCCAATCAGTTCGAGTGGGTAGATGAAGCATCAATGGTACCAAGAACCAAGAACTAGGGTAGTTGTAGATCTATGATAGGATGAAGTCCTCAAGAAGGATGAGTGGTTCAGATCTAGTTTCTAATGGCCTAGAGTCTAACTACCATTGTCAAACCAGCAAGTTGTAGAGCCGAGCTACCATGGCGTGCGACATCCAATGGATTTCTCAGACCCTATAGATGAATGAAATGATGCCACAAATAGTTATATATCTAATTTCTTTCATTGTAAACTATATATAGAGGTTGAACCCTCAATTTTTAGGGTCAGCTCTAGAGTGTTTGCTTGCCCTACTATGTAATATATTTTGAAAATTAATGGAAGGAGCATTACTTAGATTTTTGACTCAAGATTTATCATCTTCAATATCTTTCATTAAGAGGTTCGAGATATGAATTGCATTTCTATCAATGTTGTTATGGTTAGTTCATTCCACCTGTATTGGATTACTAGTTGTAAGGCAATTGAAATCTATTCATAGTTAGATCTGTGTTGGCAAGAAGTTTATTTCTGTTAAGTCTGAATACTGATCTATTCTGCTAAATTGGATTGTTAGTATCTTAGATATTGAAATTACTTCTTGAAGCACATCTCTATTTTGCTTTTATTGTATGAAGATTATTCTGTTTTGGGTGTTGCTAATCCTGAGTGTGGGACACTGGAAATAGTTTGCCAAAGGTTTTCCCTATGGATGCCTATGTTGTTAGCCCTATCCGACCACTGTTAACTCATAATTTCTTAACCCTAAACCCTTTTCTAACCCTATTCCTCAAAACCATTATTGAGCTTAATTGAGTCAACATTCTGTTAGTTGACAAGGAACCAACCTACTCTAGAGGTTGGGCTGAAGCAATCTTTGGTCCATCCAATGTTGAGTTCTGAGTTGTGACTAGCGGGTGCAAGCCTGGCCAAAAAATTGGAAGATAGATAGTTGCAGTATCAAGTTTACTTGATGACAATTCGGATCCCAAAAGATATCATTTCATGATCATAAAATCATTTATCAATGGTCCAAATTGAGCCTCAAAGATACCACTAGTCTAAATTTTATGACATTGTTTTTTATTTAATTTCCTTTGCAATGAAAATTTTATTGATTCCATTGGGATTTATTTTGTAGACTAGTAGATGTGCTAGGACATTCCTTTATTATTCTATACAAGAGTGTTTTCCATTCTAATAAAGTATTCTAGTCTAAATAGTACAAAAAAATATTTAAATTTATATGTTAACTCTTTAATGGTTGTGGTTAATAAGGTGAAATTCTAGAAATTCCTTCCAAAATTTGTCAAATATATATAATTATGGTGTATCCCACTGCACTTACTTATACATGGCCTATTGGATTGGTCCAAAAATAATTTTTTCTTAGTAATGATATGAATTAGTGCTAAATGAATATTCAATAGGAACCTATGGCTAATTTTTGACTTACCTCTTTATGTCACATTCATACACTCAATAAGTGTAGACCAATACACACATATTAGTTTGCTTGTGTCCTTCGTATCTTGTTCATTTAACTTAATATTTTTTGTTTTTAATAAGGAATTGATGATGAGCATAGACTTTATGGATCAAATCCCCAATTGAATTATGGTGATGATTTTTCCCTAGATAGTAAAATAGAAAGAGGAAGAAAAAACCATATATAGAATTTCTAGATTGGCAATATGATCGATACATGCTTGTCATTGTGATAACCTTCTATCATATTTTATTAACTTTTATGATGCAAATAGATCCTAATTGAGGGGTATTTATAGTGATACCAAATTCCCAATGAGAGGTTAACCTCAAGATAACATGAACTTAACCTTAATGTTAACCGTACAATAAAATATTAATAAATTACCCTTCAACTAAGATTATCCATAAATTTTGATTAACCAATACCACTAAGGATGAAATATAAAAGGGGGACTATATGCTTACATGAACACATGATTATAGTCTAATAATAGTGATCATAAGCACCTCATCACACATTGGCCTTGTTCTAAATAAAATTATTACACAAACTTCAACAACCCCATAATATGAACTAAAAGGGACAAGTTGAGAAGGCATTAGAGATAACACTTCCCCACCCATAATGATTCCTTAGTGGGCATTCATTATTCCTCCATCCTCATATTCATAATTAGAAATATTGGGTCCAACCCTTAGGAATTTATCTCAATCTTATTCATCTTTGTAATGCAATTTGTGATGCAGTATCCTACCCTTTTACAATACTCACAAAAGTTTGATTTATTTGAAACCTTAGACTTTCCTTTAGGTATCTGAGCCTTATATTCCATTGACTTGAAGTCTTTTGGTTGATCTTGTATGATAAAGATATCCATAATTCTTCATTGCAATTTTATAATGGATTAGAAGCTTGAAAATACCTTCAAGATATATGGATTGTGGTTCTTTGATAGTCATAACATTCGCACAAATAACCAAGCCAACTATATGAAAAGGAAAAAAAATATTAGTAATAGATTTGACATATTCTTCATCACTCTTTACCTTGGCTCTTGCCATATCTAGATCAACTTTTAGATTTTTAAAGTAATATTTTAGTCTTAGACATTACTGAAATCTAAAATTTTGAGATTGGAGAGCTTAATTTCTACTCTATTAACTTCATTAGCACTTACTTTTCCATAGAGATATTTCAAAGTAGTCTATACATCAATGGTATTAGTCTTCTATGTAATCCTACCATTTGAAATAACCAAGTGCTATAAGTTCTTCCATTGAGAGGATTAACATACCCTAAGGAGTCCATATTGCACAAAAACCCTAAATAGTTCTATAATAGGTCAATAAATTAATGTCACAATTATGCAGAGTTAAAAAAAGAATATAATTTAAAAAGGAATGGGATTCAAACACTTCTATACGCAAAAGTTATGGTCTTTCAAAGATTTAGTTAGATTAGCACTCAAATAAAAAAAAAAACTAAATGTTGAGCCTTAGAAATGTTTTTGGACAAATTAGTTGTTGCAAAATGTCACCACTAGATTGGGTGTTATACCTATGAATATGAGTTAAACACTTTGCTAAATATGATTGGTAGGAAATTTAATTCATATCTATTAGAGTTTTGATGTTGGTATAAATGACCTAGTGCTCCATCCATTGTATTAGAGTGTTGTGATTCTTATCTATATATAATATAGTGATACATGTGGCCACTATATCTTTCTATCTATTTTATTTTTTTGTGCTCTCTGTGTAAGATTTGAGTGGATGGATTTCTTCTATTTATTCATAGAAATAGATTTGAATTCCAACACTATGTAGGAGAGAAATGATACACCAAAAGTTATCAAGGATAAGATGATAAAGTATGATATAATAGTTCTTAAAAGTAGAAGGTTCATATACAATTTTAATGGATACTAGCTAGGTTTTTCAAAGATAAAAAAGTAGATTAAATAGAAGTGGAGATTGAGTCAACTTATTTAATGAATTTCATTCTAAATGAATTTTTTTTTAATAATCTTACTTAGTTTAGAATTCAGTTATAATACAATGGGTAACTGATGGTTTGGAGAAAGAGATGGATTGTATTCAAGATTGTGAAGTGAGAATTTTCTTATGGATATGGAAATATTAAAAGAATTATAATGTGTTGTCATCATGGATATTTTAAAACCCTTTCCAAAATCCATTAAGATAAAATTTGAATCAAGATAACAAGTTCTATAAGGGTATAATTAAAATATTACATTCAAGTTAAAAACATTACAATGTTCAGTTATAGAGAGGGGAGGGCTCTGGTCCCTCCCCTTCTCCCCCTCCCATGGCTCCTGGTTCCTGCCCAGTCCCTGGCTCAACCCAGGTCATCCCTCCCGAGGAGTGGTTGTTTGCAGATGATCTCCTCGGGGGAGATCCTTCTCCACTATCTGCGCCCCTCCCGGTCGGCTAGGGTTTCCTTGGTTGTTTTTTCGGACTGGTGCTTCCCAGGGATCCCTGTTTGGTTGGGGATCCCTTCCCTTTTTCCCTCAGGCTTCCTCCTGGGGTTTTTGCAGGTTATTCACGTAGATCTGGTCCCCTGCGTTTCTCGGTGCGGTGGAGGTGACGGTTTAGGGTTTGGACAGCTTCCACCTTTTTCTTGTGAATCCTCGATGGGCTCTGTGCTTGGATGAGATTCTTGTTCCCTGCTGTTGGGATCCTCTTTTGTTTTTCCGGGGTGGGTTCCTTGTGGTGCAACTCTCTGGTCACTTCCTGATGGGCTGGATCCTCTCTGTGCTGGCTGTCGGCTTCTTGCAGGATGGCTCTCGCTGAACTGAATGTTTTCCCGATGGGCGGGATGGTTTCTCCACAGGGTGGGATCCGCCAAATCCGTTGGTTTTCCCACGAGGCGGGATCCTTTCTTTTCTGCTGGTTTTCGGGATGGCGGGATTTCCCTGTTGCTTCCCGCTAGGCGGGACTGTTTGTGGTGGTTTTGACTGCTTCCTGCGAGGCAGGATTTTATTGTGATGGTTTTTCTTTGCTTCCTACTGGGTGGGATCTTCTCGATGGTGGTTTTTGGCTACTCCCCGCTGGGCGGGATCTCCAAAACTACTTCCTTTCTTATTTTTTTGTTTCCCACTAAGAGAGATTGTTTCATGCTTACTGTTACCGCTGGGCGGGATTTCTATTTTGGTGTTTAGTTTCAAGGGATTGATGCCCTAGGCCCATTGCTTATGTAATCAGGTTTTGGGATCCTTGTTAAAACCCGCTATAAATTAACAAAAAAAAAAAACATTACAATGTTAAACACATTGCAAGGGTTCAAAAAGCAAATAAAATCAAGAAAGAGATTTTAAAAATAGTCATGAAATAAATTTAAAAATAAATCAATGGGTTCATATTATAGTAGAATTTGATTAGATAAAGGATTTTTGTATTGGTATTTATGTCCCTCAACACTCCATCCATTGTATTAGAGTCATATGATTATAATATATGGATAATATACTGACTATTTGTGGTGCTTATAGGTACCCACTATATATTTCTATCTTTGGTCCCTTTTACGCTTTGCGTATGAGATTTGAGTGGATTGCTTATTTTTATTTTTAGAAATATGTGTAACAAATGATACACCCAAAGTTATTATAAAGGATGAGATTATTTATTATGATATAATGGTTCTTAAAAGAAAAAGGTTCATATACAATTTCAATGGATATTAGTCAGATTTTTCAAATATTAAAAAGTAGATTAAATGGATGTGGATATTGAGTTCAACTTAATTAATGACTTCCCTTCTAAAATATTTTTTCTAATAATAGTGTTTATTTTAGAAATAAAGTATAAATTAATCAGTGGCGATCCATGGTCTAGAGGAAGATATGATTTAATACCATGAGTGAGAATTTTCCTATGGATATGGAAATATTGAAAGACTTACAATATGGGTTAGGATTTTTTGATTACCGTAGTAGCTTATAAATGAGGAAGCTCTAAAGTATTGATAATACTATAGGAAATTTCATCTAAGAGGGACCAACTATTGAGAAACAAAAGCATTTTGTGTAGACTTTCATATGTGTTGTTATCATGGATATTTTAAAACTTTTTCAAAAATTCATTAAGATAAAATTTGAATCAAAATAACAAGATATCCAAGTGGATTATGAAAATGTTACATTTAAATGTAAAATGTAAAATGTAAAAATATGGCAAGAGATCAAAAAGTAAAAACAATCAAGAAAGAGATTCAAAAATCAATCATGAATAATTGAAATATAAATCAAGGGGTTCGTATCAAAGTAGAATATTATAAAGGATTTTTATATTTTGAAAAATGCACCCCACCACTCTATCCATGTATCAGAGTGTTGTGATTTTTTTATTGGTAAAAAGGGTTTTGAAAGGTACCCTAAACCTTTTACAATACCATTCAAAAAGAGGTAACCCTTCCAGGATCACCGTTAGAAACCAGCCCAAACAAGACTACCTAACACAAAACCACCAACCCAAACAAAACAAAGAGGAGCCAAAAAACAAAAGCAGGGGTAAAAAATCCTAGAATGAAAGGAAGTAGCCAAAAGACCCTAACTAATTAGACATATCATATGGGCTCCTAGAAACATCTGCAACAGTATTGGTGCTCCCCTCCATGTTGGATTTGATTGCATTTGCCATTTTAATAGCTTTTTGGAGGATGGTCTATGTTGTATTAAACACCATGGATGTATTCTCCAACATGTTTGCCAAGATGATAGATGGATCAGTACTAGTTTTCATATAGGCTTCACCTTCCTTTTGAGTTCGAGTATTGGTGAAATATTCTAAAGTCTTATATTTTTTGAGCTTTGTGGGAGAGCCATCCAGGGACTCCTTATCACTCTTGATGGAAATTCATCTTTTACTAGATGAATATTTAAATCTGGTTGAGCATCATCAGGGTTCAATTTTAACTTATGGTGGGATAGAACCTAGAGTAGATTTTTCTTTGGATTTACCAGTATCATTAGTCTCTTCATCACTCAGAGTAATCCATCGAGGACTTTCATGGATAGGACCAAAATCAGGAGGATCATGAAGAGTTCCAATAGCTGTGATGGTAGTATTTCGAACCTCATTCTAAAGAGAATGGTTGTACAATATTATATGGAGCTCCTGGTGATTTGGATGGATTGACGAGTTGTCTCTAACACTTTCCACTAATAATTCTAGTAATCTCAAAAGATAAACAGGGACACTGATGTCCTTTATGTCCCTCAAGTGGCTCAAAAAACTAAATAAAAGCTTCTAAGAAGGACATTTATCTCATCCACTATGAAATATTGCATGATCAAAATTAGGACCTTGTTACAAGGAGTCAAAAGCCTTGTTCTAATGATTCTTCCTTTTTATTTAGCTAGATTTTTACTGAAGTATCATAGCTCTATAGCCAAGAAATATCCATTATTATAAATGATATCCCCATAAATGTAGCTCTATTACTTCTATAAGAAAGCATGTACTTACTTTGAAACTAAGCTCCCAAATATTTACCTAGCCATTATTCCAATAATTGATAAATTCTATGGATAATTTAGGGTTTGTCCCATTGAAATTCTACAAAAAGGGTATAAACCCATGTCTCTCTAGAATTTCCTCAACATCAGCATAAATATGCAGAGAGTTAGGCTCAAGCAATAACATTATAATTTTATGAGCGCTCACAGAGTTGCTCATAAATAAATTATTGTATCCATTGAGATTTATTAATTTTATTTGAGTTTTGGGGTTGGAAAGAATAGGAATATCTTAGATACACGTCATTGATCTTAGGTTTCTTCTTATTCCAAAGTCATTGATGATTCCAAGAGGGCTTAGACACGTGATCTAGGATAATTTTGGGATTTTCTCGACCAGTGAAAATGAAGTTGCATTTGATGTTCAATCCATACGAATTCAATAAGACATTAGCAAAGGTAAATGAGATTCATCCCTTTGATAATTTAGTGATGGATTCTAACATGGGGTGACCAGCATTTTCGTGAAGGAGGTTTGGCATAAGTACCTTTGAATAGGAATCCATTGTCATCTTAATCATTCCCAAGCCATGTTTTCCACATATAGCTATGGGAGCTTGACATTGGGTGAAAAGGAGACAAAGTCCAAATGTAGTTATGGAAAAGAACCCATGGTGAAGGAAACCATTTTCAATATAATTATTAATGATACTAGGATACAATCAGCTTTGAAGGAAATCATTTCCAATATTATATTTCCTCGTGAGCTTGTGAATGGGGCTAGTCAGCTTTCTAGGAGATGAAATATCACGTTGGTAGTGATCTTTGTGGGTGATGTGGATAGTCATGCTTACAAGAATCATGCTTAGAATGAGAGGGATTCTGCTATCAAGGATTGAATGAACAAGCTTATGAATACTGGGTAGCCATCCCATTCTAGAAGTGATATTAAAAATCAAAATTCCTTCATCATTGGAAGGAGCATGAAGGCTTGGAGGAAAATTATCAAGCCAGAATTGAAGGTACTCTTCTATCACTCCCAAATTCACTAGAATATTGATAACATTATTCCCTTCTCTGTACATGTGTTGAATAACCAGATTATTATATTTGTGGAGGAACCTTTTGGATTCACCAACGAGGTTACAAAAATTTCACTTTGAGACTTGGGTTCTTTTGATATAATTGATGATATTCATCAAGTCTCCTTTGATGATTAGGTGATCAATATTAAGGTCATCCATTTATTGAAAGGCCATAATAAAACAATATTGCTTATGCATATTGTTGGAATAAATGCCCAAATTCTTAGAAAATGTGAGAATGATTATTTTTTTACTGTCTCTAAGAATGCCACTACCTCTTGCCTTGCCAAGATTACCTTTGGTTACACTATCAAAATTGAATTTAAGCCATTTGTCTAGTGGAGGAGACCATATAATCATGGATTTATCAAATTTGGGTGTTGAGGAGCTAGAGAGGTTAGAAGGATGCTTTAAATGCGCACACAACTAGAACTCCAATCTAGCTCTTGGGTCCATGAAATATGGAACCAAAATTGTATTCTCAATAACATAAGTAAGAAAATGGAGATACACAGAGTGAGGGTCTTTGGAAACATCACAAAACCCTCTATTATTTTTATCCAACCAAATTTTCTAGAGGTAGTGGAGAATATAGGACCAGAAAGACTTGAGGTAAGGATTGAAAAAGAGATTAGGCCATTGTTCACACAATTCTAAAATGGATCTTGGTTGAACCCACACAAGACTAATTGTCTCAAAAAGGGAACCAAGAATCAAAATGGAAAATGGGTACTCTAATAACATGTGAAAAACAGATTCCCAATTGGATTTGCTTAAGTAACACTAGTTAGGTAGGGACAAGCCTAGGAAAGGAGGTTATCAATGGTAAGGATCTTGTTTTGAACGACCAGCTAGAAGAAAAAGGTAATTTTTGGTATAAGGTTATTGATACAAACAAGACTAATGGTTGGATAATGATCCAAAGGATGATTTTAGAGATGACAGGTAGATTTAATAGTGAATTGACCATTATTACATAGTTTCCAATAAGGAGTGTCTTGTAAGGGGTTGATCAAGATAACACATATTCTAAGGAGATTAGTGAGTTCAATAACCATAGTATTTTGCTCATTATTAAGGTCAATTAAAGGAATGGATTCCCACACTATTCACTGGGAGGATTGGGAAAAGAAATTATGAACTTTGATTCCAAATATTTGGTCAGTGAAGGGCTTCAAAATAATCAAATTGGGGTCATTTATCAATGGTTGGTCCTTAAGTCAAGGATATTCCCAAAAATTGATGCATCTTACATAGCCTAGGTTCCATATTAGCCCTTATCCAATAATGGTTCTGGTTTTGGTGATAGAGTTCTAGAACCACGACCCAAAAGGAAGAGGATGATCATCAAGGAATTAATTATACTAAAGGTATTTACCTTTGATAATTTCTATCCATGTCATTTGAATATTGTTTATAATCCTCCATCCTTGTTTGGCTATAATTTTTATGTTCATCTTTTTTACCTTTTGGAAGCCCAAACCACATTGATTTTTCTTGATACATAACTTATCCCATGCCACTTATGGGAATCTTCTACAATCTTTAGTCCCATACCAGAGGATTTTCTTCTAGATTTGTTCAATTATTTTTTAGATAGGTGTTAGAGCTTTGAAAATAGACATGAAGAAAAATAGAATGTTCTAAATACAAACTTGAACAAGAGTGGCTTTGGCTTCTTGGCTTAGAAGAGCCCCTTTCCATCCTGTAATATTTTTAAGAATTTGATCAATGAAATTGTTCCACATGTTCTTAGTAGGGCTGCCTTAGAAGAGAGAAAGCCCCAAGTATGTGGAGGGTAGGTTGTAGATGGTGCATTCCAAAAATATAGCTATTTTGAGTTGTCTATCAACAGGCGTATTAAGGAAGAAAATTTTGCTTTTTTGAAAGTTAATATTTTACCCAGTAATTTCCTCATAGAAATTTAGAACGACTTTGATGGTTTTGTCTTTAGGAATGGAATATAGACCCACCATAATAGTGTCATAAAAAAATTATTGGTGTGTTATGGGATTAGTAATATAAGAAGATTTGATGCCTGAAATAGTCCCTAATGAACATGCAACTTTGAGAGATCTTCCAAGGGACTCCGTAAGAATGATGAAGAGAAAAGATGACAGTGGATCACCTTGTCTTAGGCCTCTAAAAATTTTGAAGTACGCTACTACAGAACCATTTATGATGATAGAAAACCATGTAAAAGTTAGGAATTCTCTAATCAAAACAATATAGTCAGCATGGAAGATGAACTTAGCAAGGACTATGAAAAGGAAGTCCCAAGAGACTATGTCAAAAGCTTTGTTCATATCAAGCTTGAGAAAGAGACCATATTTTTTTCTTTTGTATATAGAGTGAATTAGCTCATGAATGGTAATGATACCTTTTATTATGAGTTTACTCTGGATAGAACTTCCTTGACATGAGTCAATAATGGATGGTAAGGCCTTCTTCAATCTTTTGGTAATGATTTTGAAGATAAAATTATAAATGATATTGTAGAGGCTAATGGGCCTAAAACAAAAAATGGTTCAATAGGCATGGTATTTTAGGATGAGATCCAAGAAATTTGAATTGATGTCTCTAGGCAAAATTTTGTATTATTGAACATATTGTACAAATTTTGTGATATGCTGACCGAAAATATCCCAAAAGTATTGAAAAACATGGAGGAAATCCATCAGTCCCAAGGGCCTTATTAGGAGACATGGAAAACAAAGATTATTTAATCTTTTCCTAAGAGAAATTTATTAGGAGATAGTCATTGAATTCCTAGGATATGAGCTAAGGGATGTTTTGAAGGAGTGCATTACAAGCTTGGGTAGAGCATGGTTGGCATGGTTTGAGAATATTTTAAAAGTGGGAAAATGCTTAAACCCTGACTTCACTAATATTACTGGTGGTGGACCCATAATTATTGGACAAATCTCTAATTTTTTTAGTGCTCCTGTGTGTAAGGGTTGAAGCATAAAATATTTGGTGTTGGAGTCCCCTTATTTATACCATAATACTTTGGACTTCTATCTCCAGAAAACCTCTTATTTAGCAAGAATATTATGATACTATGATAGAAGTTTTTTTTCTTTTTCTCAAAGTTCAAGGCTCAGATTTCCATTTTGAATATGGTATTCAATGGCTTTGAGTTAGCCTACAATATTTTGCTTGTATTTGAAGATATTCCCAAACACTTCCCTGTTCCAAAATTTAATATTGGTCTTGATGAAGCAGAGTTTTTGGAATATTTGAGATATGAGTGTGCTAGAGAAACATTTACCCCATCACAATGTAGTATGATTTCTAAAATACAGATGTTGAAACCACATATATTCAAATATAAATGGGGTTTTGAAGGAAGAAGTTAGTCGAAGACCTTACAACATCAATGGATTATGATTTGAGATAATTATGGGAAGGGAAATAAGAGTGGCATCCCTGAATATATGAATTGTTTCCTCGGATATTAGGAATATATCCAGTCTCAGCTAAACATGTTGACTACCCAACCTCCTATTACTCCAAGTATATTTAGTGTCTTTAATATGGATGTCCATTAGTTCATTCCCATCAAAAAACTATACAAATTATTCAAAACATCTTGGTGTGAGGGGAGTCCGTCCAAATTTATCAAAAATATAGAGGAGGTTTTGAAGTCACCCACCAACATCCAAGCCTCATTATAGAATATGTTCCTCATTTGATTCAAGGTGTTCCACAATCCTATGTGGCCTATGGGATTTTTGGGAGCATAAATATTTGAAAGTACCCATTGGATTCTAGTATCCTTGTTGTAAAAAATAATGTTGATTACCCTTTCTGAGGAGGATATGAGTCTACATTCTATTTTACTTGGGTTCCACATGTACAGAATACCTCTTGAAGAGACATAAGTTGGGATTGTTATATATTCAAAATTCCCCCAAATAACTTTGGCAATCCTCTCACTGTGAGCATCATTGATCTTGGTTTCTTAGAGCATGAAGATATTAGGCTTATGCATATTCCTCATAGATGAAACCAACCTTTGATTGGTTCACCCATTGAGGCTTCTCACATTCCATGAGAGGATCTTCATCTATCATTCTTGGATGAAGATTTCTTCCCATCCCCTTACCCTGAGATGGTGGTGGTTTGGATCACTTCCCATCATCCTTGGGACAGTCAAGGTTAGATTGATCGGTAAGATATGAGGGAATTGGGTGCTATTGGAAATGTCATTTTCAATTTATTTTCACCTAATTTTCTAATTAGAGGGTAAACCCTTCTTATTCCCACTATTTGTGTCAACAGATAATTTTTTTGACTTCTAGTATACAATTTTGGAGGACTAGATAATTCCTCTAAAATAGGGGAATGAATAATGCTAGTGGAAAAACCAATATCGTCATCTTGAGTAGGTGGGTCATTGAGAAGGTCCAAATGTTTTTTGGATATGGGTTAGATCTGATGATCCTAATTTTGAAAGGGAATGAGGGATATACAGGTTGAGGTTAGAATCTTTATGTCGGTATTCCAATGACTCAGGATTAGAATCTTTAAGTCAGTGATCTTGGAATTCAGGATTAGAATCATTAGGTTGGTGATCCTCAAACTTAGGGTTAGGGGTACTAACATTGTGAGTAGTTTCTATAAGAATACCTTGAGACCGATGAAGTGGATTGAAAATATTGGGATTAGAAAAATAAGAACATACCTAGTTAGGACCACTCTTAGAAGAAGGAGGCATAGATTTCTTACCCTTTAAATCTGATGCAAAGACGTTGTCACCATGGTTCCTTTTCAGATGTTACTGCATTACCTTATTGTTTGCTTGAGAATTTTTAGCTCATAATCCATCCTTATTTGATTCCTTTTTTAGAGAGAAATATTGAGCCTTGATATGACCCTATTTATGGAATTAGATGTAGAAGGTTGGTTTATTCTCATATTATATTAATTGGTGCCTTCGATTAGGACTCGATACAATATCAATATAAGTGGGTAATTTTGAATCCGGGTTGGTGATTACACATAGACAAGCATAAATCATCTTAGACTTTGATTTATTTTTTGGATCAAACACTACAAGGTACCCAATAGTTTGAGCAATTCTCCTAAGAATTACGTTGTATCTAAACTAGATTGGGAGGCCTGGAAGTCTAACCCATATGGGAGCCATATTAATACTTTGTATTTTAGGGTTGAAGTATTACCCCCATATTCTAATAAACAAGCTCATCCAACCAAAGAACCAAGCTTTGCTAGTGAGAATGTGGTTGGTATCTTGAGTTTTGTTTAATTTGATAATAAAAAAACCCCTGGGTAGAGCCACTAGCTCCATGTTGCCAATGGGGTACCACTTAGAAAATGCCCATTTACGAATGGATTCGATTTACAGGTATGAACCAACGAACTTCCCAACCAAAGACAAATAATCCTAGGAAACTAAATATGCCATGATTTCTGGCAGGATGCCAACCTCTTTACCATTTAGAGAAAAAAGTCTAGGTTTTGAAAAATATTGGGCATGGATGACACCACCCCATTTTTTACTATCACCATGAAAGAGATAGAGGTGGTAATTCGAGGTGGGATAGGTGGAGGGTCCCCCCAACACCTGTGACCTCCACACCCCTAGATGACCCTTATTGGGATTCAAACTCGAGATTATCCTCTTCTCCATCACTCGTGACTGGTTTCCCACCTTTGAGATATTCATATTTTTGGGATGGTTTATCCACTCTTGGTGAACCGCCTACTATGCTTGCTTCGATAGCCATGGATATAGTATAATTAGAGTGTTGTTATTCTTATCTATAAATAATATAGTTATTATTTATGGTGTTTATAGGTGCTCACGATATCTTTCTCTCTTTGGTCCTTTTTACACTTTGTGTGTAAGATTTGAGTGGATGGATTACTTCAATTCATTTATGGAAATAGGTGTGGATTACAAAACTACATAGTAGAAAAATGGTACACCCAAAGTTATTATAAAGGATGATATAATCGAGTATGATATAATAATTTTTAAATAGATGGTTCATATATAATATCAATGGATACCAGACATGTTTTTCAAAGATTTAAAAGTAGAATAAATGGGTGTGGAGATTGAGTTCAACTTATTTAATAAATTTCCTTCTAAAATAGTATTTATCTAATAATATGATTTAGTTTAGAAATCAAGGATAAAATAATAGACAGTGACTAATAATTAAATGAAGAGATGGATTGTATTTGAGACCATGGAGCGAGAATTATTCTATGTATATGAAAATATTGATAAGCTTACAATGTGGGTTAGGATATTTTGACTACCATATTATATTATAAATAAAAAAGCTCTAAAATAATATTGGTAATACTCTTGAAGATTTCATGTAGAAGGGACCAACTATTTGTTGGAGTATATTACATTATATATATTAGGAGTGTGTTCTATGCTAGCATATCACCTTGGGTACATCATTAGACTAGGAGTATGTTCTAGATTAGAGTATGAGTAAATATTTTATGTAATGTAATAATGTATAGGAAATGCATAAGTGTCATGTAATTGAGTGTACAAGTGTAGTGAGTGTAAATGTGCACAAGTGTCCATTATGTAAGAGTGTACATGTACCCTTAGAATAATAAAGTGAAGAGTCTCAAAGAAGAGTGAAGGTCAAGAGTACTCCATATGAAGAGTCACATCCTATTATATATTTTTGACTAAGCATTATAAATAAGAGAGAGAGTGTATGTAACATTTATTCTATATTGGTTTACTATTTTTGAAAGCATTTATTAGTTTTAATTTTATGAGTTATTTATGAAGTTATTTGTGAGTTATATTTGAATAAATTATTTTCATTATTGAGTATTTTGTATTGCAAATTTATATTTGATTCTATGGTTATTTACATTAAGAGTTAAGCATCAAAAGCTAACACTATTGAGAAGCAAAAGCATATTGTGTATACTTTGATATGTGTTGTCAACATGGATATTTTAAAACCTTTTCCAAATTCCATTAAGATTAAATTTGAATGAAGATAATAGGATCTGTCAATGGGTCATAAAAATATTACATTCAAATGCAAAATTTTACAATGCTAAACGTATGGAAAGGTATCAAAAAATAAAAGCAACCAAGAAAGAGATTTACAAAATCAATCATGAAATAAATTAAAAGATAAATCATGGGGTTCATATTATAGTAGAATTATTAGATAAAGTATTTCTCAATCCAAAAAGAATAAAATAAACCCCATGAAGGCCATCTTCATCCATTCAAAGTAAATAAAAGATTTTTAGGATGAGTAGTTGCAATTTGAAAGTTTAAATTTCAAATAAATTAATGTTTTAAGGAATATACAAAGTCAATTTTCATTATGGATAAGGTTTGAGAGGCTAATTTTGATCCAAATAAATAAATATCTAATTATCCTAAATAGAATAATTTTTTTTCCTTGAACATGGAAAGTAGTCTAGAGATTATCTAGGAAAGCATAATAGATAAAGCAATATGAAAAATATTTATTATGCTTTAATAATTTGGGGGATGCATAAGAAAGTAAGCAGTATGGAGCTTTCCCATTTCACTTTAGGATTTCAAGGGAAGCATAAAAAGGAAGGTATTTCCAAGGTTATGACTTGCATTTCAGGTTATCCAAGGTAATATAAATATATAGATGATAAGTTAAATTGTGAGCAGTCTCGAAAATTGTAAGATATTAATGAGGATTAAAGCATTGATGTAATTGAAAAATGTGAGGAATACCTTCAAATAAGTACCAACGATAAAAATAAAGTGAAAGCTATATTTTTTTAGAAACCAATAAAATATCATAATTGTTATAAAGTAGTATAGATGAGCCAATAAATAAGGTTAAATATTGATCATAAACATGGTACACTGGAATATTTGGGATATGAAAGGAGTTATAAAAGAATTAATTTTTTTTTATAGTACTAAACATGTTTGATAGAGAAAATAAAAATAGGTAGTGAGGAATGTAAGGAAACATTTAAAAAAACATGGAAGAAGGGAGATTATTTAGTGATTTCTATAATGGGATCTTCAAGAGGTATTACAACAATATGGGATAGTTGAAAATTGGATGGATAAATAAAATATGTAAGAAGCAAACAGATTAGTAGTCTCTTTTATGGAAAAGAAGAAAATATTAAAATAGATATTCTCCAAATAGAATCACTCTTCAAGATAGATGTTGTAACAACCTTAGTTTATTCATATCAAGTTCAATAGGTATTCACAATAACAATATTTGGATTTTGGGGGAACTTTAATGTAATTTTATCTTCTTCAAGAGTGTAAATAAAAAATGACCAACACCAAGATAATAACAACAAATAAAATACAATAAGTATTGCACAATGAAATAATGCTAATATATTTATTTTAGGGAGCCTATATGTCCACTATTACAACATTGGTTGAAGAACACAAGCTTATATTGAGAGGGGGGTGAACAGTATAAGACCACTTTTTACTTTTCTTTCCCAATCAATATTATGCAATGTATAGATAGCAATATCAACAATAGTAATCAAAGCAATGCACAAATCCACACACACAATAGAGACACCAATTTTACGTGGTTCACCCAATGTGGGCTACTCCATGGAGAAAATATTTCACTAAAATTTTCTCAATCAATCTCTTGGGAATCCTTTCCCTATTACAATGTTTATGGACCTCTATCCAAAGGAGACACCAATCCCCTAATCAAGTTCATGGATCTCTATCCATAGGAGAACTCCTTTCTCCTTAGCTCTGACTAGTGATCTTCTAGAAGAACTATCCCCACTACCTCTGGCTAATGGATCTCTATCCACTGAAGACACCTATCCTCACTACCCTAGCTAATGGATCTCTATCCACTGGAGACTATCATCCTCTATACTCTATCACCTTCAAAGCTCTATCTCAAATCTACACTAAACATAGTCCTTCGATCTAGCACAAATCTGCTCAATCTCTATCTCTGGTCCAGCACAAACCTATCCTCAAATCTGCACCAAACTCTATCCTCAAATCTATACTAAACATAGTCCTATCGATATAGTACAAATCTCCTCAATATCTATCCTCTGATCTACACTAAACACAGTCCTTCGATCTAGCACAAATCTATCCTCAATCTCTATCCTCAAGCCTTAACACAAAGCTTGACTTAATCTCAAATCAACTCTGCTAGATCTACCCCAAACCTTAACTCAAGGTTTGAACAAATCAATCAATCAACTCTGCTCACAAGTCTTCTCAAAGACTTATCTCAAATATGCCTTGTAAGCTTCCACAAAAGCTCACACTAATATGTCCACAAGTCCTCTCAAGAACTTGTCCAATCTGCTCAACAAGTCTTCACCAAGACTTGTCTCAATCTGCTCAATAAGTCCTCACTAGAACTTTTCCAAATATGCTCTCAATTTCTGTTCTCAAACTATATTGTAAGCTTCCACAAAATCTCACATCAATCCCCAACATCCACTCTAGCTCAACATTACTCACCCCTATCCCCCACACAGTTCTTCACTCACTTACTCACTTCAACAACAATGCTTATAAAACAAGGTTTTATCAACAATTCATTATTCCATAAAACCTTGAAGCATTAATTCAAAACACACTCAACAATGCCTACCAAACAATCCTTTTCACTCCAACTTTGCATTCACAACATTCAACAATCACTCACTAGGAAGATGTGCCCATACCTTTTGTTTGATGTAGAAGTGCCCTTGGAAAACCTGTCTAAATCACAATTTCCTTCTTTCCAATTTCAATGGTTAGATGACAAAATCTCACTCTTAACACTTTCTCAAATATTCCTTAGACACAAAAATAAACAAATCTCAAATACACCTTATTGCTCCTTCTTGGAATTAACATTCATCAAATCATGCACAAAAATAATTACTTGGATACACCTTATAATCTCCAACTTAAAATAATATCCAACACCACAAAACCTCAACCAATCTTCCTAAAACACCTTTATTTCCTTTTCAAACACTAAAGCAAATAACACCAAAAATTTATTTTGCATCAACCTTATAACTCCCCTAAAACCTTACATACCAAATAAAATATGCAAAAATTAATTTTTAATACCTCAACTAACTCCTCCAAAAATTTTGGCGCTCAAACTTAATGCATACCTTTGTTATCTCCCAAAAAGGGTTTCGGCGTGATTCGAACCATCGTCTCCCCAAGCGCCAAGCGCCTTAGCGCTTTGGTGCCCACCGCATGGGCTAGAGGCGCCCACGTGAAGGAAGGAGGACTTCCTTCCCTTTCAACCTTACTCCACCGCATTTTCAACACAAAACAAAAATGATGCACCATGGATTCGAACCTGCGCCTATCGTTGCCCTCACGTCTTGCTTCCACCGTGGTTGCCAACTGCGCTACCAATGGTTGGTGACCAAGGCTCCCTCCTTGGTGGGTAAAATAGTTTTGCCTCCTCTAAGCACCTTTTTAAAAATTAAAAACTCTTCGTTGCACACCACGATTCGCATGAACTCGCATAGCATAGGATTTTAATTCGAAAGCATTGGGAGTTTGGCTAAGGTGGGGTAATCCCCCTTTTATACACACATGGTAAATTTTCTTCCCACGTCGATGCTAGAAATTTAAATTCAAAATTCGAATTAATAACCCACCTTAGGGTTATTTGAAATTAACATAAATTAATATATAATTAATATTAAAATTAATTAATAATTAATTTAAATAACATAAAGTTAAGTAAATTAATTAATAAATTAATTTAATAAAATTATATTAATTAATTTATAATTAATTTAATCTTCCTTGTATAATATTATAAAGAATTATTATAATATTATTCACTTGGGCTTCTTGTTTTCACCTTGGACCTTATCTTGACCTCCTGGAACCGGGTCTTGATCAACTGAAACTGGAGAACCTGAAACTGATGTTGCCCACTGAAACTGCCACTAACTGGTGTTGAAAGCTTGACATCAATGACCACTCACTCTTGACATCAATGACAACTTATCTACTCAAAATGTCCAACAATCTCCCCCTTTGTCATTGATGGCAACCCAAATTATTTTTACCAAAAACTTGACCTTTTTCTTGTTCTGCTCCCCCTGGGACATTGCTCCCCTGACTCAATGCTCTCTCCTTAAACCAAATCTCTCCCCCTTACTCAAATATCTCCCCCTTTGACATCAATGGCAAAGGGTCACCTTTGGGGCTCGGGGCTAAGAATTAGTCTCTTAGCTTAGCCCCTCCCCCACCTCCTCTTGAGGTGGTTAATTCTAGGGTGGGAGTATTTCTACTCCTAGCAAGCACTTGTTCTTTACCTTTGTCCTCTTTCCTTCTCATCTGATCCTTCTGATTCCTTTGATTATTTCCTATTCATGTCCATGTTCCTATTCCTATTCATGTTCATGTTCCTATTCCATATTCTTGTTCTATTCATGTCCATATTCTTGTTCCTATTCATGTTCCTGTTCATGCTTGATTCTGGAATGTCTGCTCTACACCACTTTGTTGTATGTCCATCATTATTGCACTTATAACACTTAATGTTATTATTCCTTGGAGGTGCAAATGTCTTGGGATTTCTCCTGGTGAAGCCATATCTGTTCCTATCATGTACCTTGCAATTCATTGCCTTGTGACCAAACTGATTACATGAGTAGCAATACCCATGGAAAAGTTGCTTGTTCCTGAAGTTCCCATATTCTTGTATTTCATGTGTCCTACATTGTGAAGCCATGTGCCCAAATATATGACATGAGAAACATCATCCATTGAAATTTCCTTGCCTTGACCTCATTGGTCTCTTAGTCTCTTTTTCTCTATGTTGGTTCATGTTCCATCTATTTCTTCTTTGTGCATTGTTCCTTTCCTTGTTGAAATTTCTATTGTCCAACTCATCCTCAGAAGTCTCACTTTCTCTTACACTATCTTCTTCTGAAGTTTCTTCTTCTTTAGAACTTGAGGTTGACTCTGTTTCTTGTTTCCTTTGAGCCTGTTCAAAACCAAGACCTATTTTGTTTGTTGACCTTCTTTGTACCTTGATCATCTTATCTACAATATTTGAACTCTTTCCAAACTTGTGTAGCTTATCCTTGGACTTTTCTAAATCTTCCCTTAGTAGGGCTACTTCTTGTTCTAACTTTTCACATTCTAAGACCTTTGCTTCTAACTTATCCTTGAACTTCTTTGTCTTAGCTATTGACTTGTTTAGATCCTCTATAAGCTTTCCTCTCTCTTCATCACATTCTTGAAACTGAAACTCAAGTTGGGAATTTTGCTTTCTTACCTTCTTTAAAGTTTTAAGAGCATAAATAAGCTCTCCCTCAAGATCAACTCCTCCTTTTTTTATTCTTCCTCTATTTGTTTGTCTTTGAGAACATCTTCATTCTTTTTTGACTTGTCTTCTATAGGATCACCTCCTTCTTCTTCTAGTGCCATTAGAATATTCTCTTCTGGTCCTTCAAGTGTATCCTCATATTCATCATCACTGAAACTAAAACCATTCCTTGTACAACTATCTTCAAGATGTCCAAAATTACCACATCTAAAACACTTGAGAATTATTGGTGACCTTTTCTTAACTTCTTCTTTTTCTTCAATCAGAAATAGGACTTCATATTTATCATTATCTGAGAAACTATTATCACTATCACTTGAGTACTTACTTGCCTTGTCTGCATAGTAGCTCCTCTTTTGTCTTTGAAAGAACTTCTTTCCTTGTTTGCCTTGTCCATCCTTGCCTTTCTTTTGGTACCTATTTCTTTCTGATTCCCTGTTCTTATGATCCTATTTTTCTTCATCATTGTTATTTTTAGCTTCTTGAAAATCAGTTGCATAGTGACCATACTTTCCACAATTGAAACATCTAACAAATTTTGCATCTTTAAATCTTCTTGAATCCTTATTCCTTCTACCATAATTAGCTTCTTCATCACTGGATGACTCATTGCTTGAATCTAACTTTTTACCCTTTGTCTTCTTAGTAGCTTTGAATGTTGCTTCCTTTCGAGAATTAGGTTCCTCTTTTGTTCTTAACTCAAAAGCTATAAGAATACCAAGTAACATATCTCTTGTCAAAGAATCACCATCTTTTGATTCTTCTATAGCAGAAATATTTTCACTAAATATTTTTGGAAGAGATCTTAAGACCTTATCACAAACATCTGATTCTTCAACATTAAGTCCAAGTCCTTGCATGGCATTAACAACCTCATCTACCCAAAGTAGATAAGTACTAATGTTTTCCTCATCCTTCATTCTTAATTCTTCAAATTGTCCTTTGAGATTTCATATCTTTACCTTTTTGACACTTTTATCTCCTTCATATATGCTTTGCAACTTATCCCAAATTCCTTTTGCATCTTTACAATGCATAACTTTTATTGATTTTGTTCTATGCAAACCTCTCAAAATTGCATTCATTGCTTTTGAATTGTAATGTTGTAGAAGCTTACCTTCCTTATCTGTAGGTGGATCAATTGGTGGTATGTATCCATTTTCAACTACTTCCCAAATTTCATTGCCAAGTGCCATCAGGTGAATCTTCATTCTCATACTCCAAAATATATAATCACTTCCATCAAATATTGGTGTTGAATTATCTGAGGACACATTCTTAGAATCCATTGTGTTCTTGAAAGCTTTTCCTTCAAGTTGTTAAACTCTTTCGAAGGAACCCGCTCTGATACCAATTGAAGAACACAAGCTTATACTGAGAGGGGGTGAACAGTATAAGACCACTTTTTACTTTTCTTTCCCAATCAATATTATGCAATGTATAGATAGCAATATCAATAATAGTAATCAAAGCAATGCACAAATCACCACACACAATAGAGACACCAATTTAACGTGGTTCACCCAATGTGGGCTACTCCACGGAGAAAATATTTCACTAAAATTTTCTCAATCAATATCTTGGGAATCCTTTCCCTATTACAATGTTTATGGATCTCTATCCAAAGGAGACACCAATCCCCTAATCAAGTTCATGGATCTCTATCCATAGGAGAACTCCTTTCTCCTTAGCTCTGAATGGTGATCTTCTAGAAGAACTGTTACCCCCACTACTCTAGCTAATGGATCTCTATCCACTGAAGACACCTATCCTCACTACCCTAGCTAATGGATCTCTATCCACTAGAGACTATCATCCTCTATACTCTATCACCTTCAAAGCTCTATCTCAAATCTACACTAAACATAGTCCTTCGGTCTAGCACAAATTTGCTCAATATCTATCTCTAGTCTAGCACAAACCTATCCTCAAATATGCACCAAACTCTATCCTCAAATCTACACTAAACATAGTCCTTCGGTCTAGCACAAATCTATCCTCAATATATATCCTCTGATCTACACTAAACATAGTCCTTCGATCTAGCACAAATCTATCCTCAATATCTATCCTCAAGCCTTAACACAAAGCTTGACTTAATCTCAAATCAACTCTGCTAGATCTACCCCAAACCTTAACTCAAGGTTTGAAAAAATCAATCAATCAACTCTGCTCACAAGTCTTCTCAAAGACTTATCTCAAATATGCCTTGTAAGCTTCCACAAAATCTCACACTAATCTATCCACAAGTCCTCTCAAGAACTTGTCCAATCTACTCAACAAGTCTTCACTAAGACTTGTCTCAAATCTGCTCAACAAGTCCTCACTAGAACTTATCAACTTGTCTCAAATCTACTCAATAAGTCCTCACTAGAACTTGTCCAAATCTCATAGAAACATAAAGAGAATTGTTAGAGACTCAATATGCTTCACACTCATCACAATGCTCAATCACTTTCAATCACTCTTTTAGAAACATATAGAGAATTGTTAGAGACTCAATATGCTTCACATTCACAAACTCTCAATCACTTTCAATCTCTCTTTTATCATAGAAACATATAGAGAATTGTTAGAGACTCAATATGTTTCACATTCATCCACACTCAACCTCTTTCTCAAATCAATTCAGAATATAGAACAATTTATTTCATAGAACTTGAACTATCACATCAACACATCCACTTGACTAGGCTCAACCAACTTTACTCAACCAATCACTCAATGAATTAATCTTTACTTACAAACCCTAGTCCAAGCATATGAACACTCACTCAAATATTTCCAACAATGCTTATCAATCAATCTCACATAACAATGATACTCATGATCTTTGCAAACCCTAGTTCAAGATAGTTCTCAACTTCACATAACAATGATACTCATGATATTTGCAAACCCTAGTTCAAGTTCTTCACTCACTTACTCACTTCAACAACAATGCTTATAAAACAAGGTTTTATCAACAATTCATTATTCCAGAAAACCTTGAAGCATTAATTCAAAACACACTCAACAATGCCTACCAAACAATCCTTTTCACTCCAACTTTGCATTCACAACATTCAACAATCACTCACTAGGAAGATGTGCCCATACCTTTTGTTTGATGTAGAAGTGCCCTTGGAAAACTTGTCTAAATCACAATTTCCTTCTTTCCAATTTCAATGGTTAGATGACAAAATCTCACTCTTAACACTTTCTCAAATATTCCTTAGACACAAAAATAAACAAATCTCAAATACACCTTATTGCTCCTTCTTGGAATTAACATTCATCAAATCATGCACAAAAATAATTACTTGGATACACCTTATAATCTCCAACTTAAAATAATATCCAACACCACAAAACCTCAACCAATCTTCCTAAAACACCTTTATTTCCTTTTCAAACACTAAAGCAAATAACACCAAAAATTTATTTTGCATCAACCTTATAACTCCCCTAAAACCTTACATACCAAATAAAATATGCAAAAATTAATTTTTAATACCTCAACTAACTCCTCCAAAAATTTTGGCGCTCAAACTTAATGCATACCTTTGTTATCTCCCAAAAAGGGTTTCGGCGTGATTCGAACCATCGTCTCCCCAAGCGCCAAGCGCCTTAGCGCTTTGGTGCCCACCGCATGGGCTAGAGGAGCCCACGTGAAGGAAGGAGGACTTCCTTCCCTTTCAACCTTACTCCACCATGTTTTCAACACAAAACAAAAATGATGCACCACGGATTCGAACCTGCGCCTGTCGCTGCCCTCACATCTTGCTTCCACCATGGTTGCCAACTACGCTACCAACGGTTGGTGACCAAGGCTCCCTCCTTGGTGGGTAAAATAGTTTTGCCTCCTCTAAGCACCTTTTTAAAAATTAAAAACTCTTCGTTGCACACCACGATTCGCATGAACTCGCATAGCATAGGATTTTAATTCGAAAGCATTGGGAGTTTTGCTAAGGTGGGGTAATCCCCCTTTTATACACACATGGTAAATTTTCTTCCCACGTCGGCGCTAGAAATTCGAATTCGAAATTTGAATTAATAACCCACCTTAGGGTTATTTGAAATTAACATAAATTAATATATAATTAATATTAAAATTAATTAATAATTAATTTAAATAACATAAAGTTAAGTAAATTAATTAATAAATTAATTTAATAAAATTATATTAATTAATTTATAATTAATTTAATCTTCCTTGTATAATATTATAAAGAATTATTATAATATTATTCACTTGGGCTTCTTGTTTTCACCTTGGACCTTATCTTGACCTCCTGGAACCGGGTCTTGATCAACTGAAACTGGAGAACCTAAAACTGATGTTGCCCACTAAAACCGCCACTAACTGGTGCTGAAAGCTTGACATCAATGACCACTCACTCTTGACATCAATGACAACTTATCTACTCAAAATGTCCAACAATCTCCCCCTTTGTCATTGATGACAACCCAAATTATTTTTACCAAAAACTTGACCTATTTCTTGTTCTGCTCCCCTGGGACATTGCTCTTCCTAACTCAATGCTCTCTCCTTAAACCAAATATATCCCCCTTACTCAAATCTCTCCCCCTTTGAAATCAATGGAAAAGGGTCACCTTTGGGGATTGGGGCAAAGAATTAGTCTCTTAGCTTAGTCCCTCCCCCACCTTCTCTTGAGGTGGTTAATTCTAGGTGGGAGTATTTATACTCCTAGTAAGCACTGGTCTTTACCTTTATCCTCTTTCCTTTTTATCTTATCCTTCTGATTCCTTTTATTTTTCCTATTCATGTCCATGTTCCTGTTCCTGTTCCTGTTCATGTCCATATTCCTATTCCTATTCTTGTTCCTATTCATGCTTGATTCTGGAATGTCTTCTCTACACCACTTTGTTGTATTTCCATCATTATTGCACTTATAAAACTTAATGTTATTATTACTTGGAGGTGCAAATGACTTGGGATTTCTCCTGGTGAAGCCATATCTGTTCCTATCACGTACCTTATAATTTATTGCCTTGTGACCAAATTGATTACATGAGTAGCAATACCCATGGAAACGTTGTCTGTTCCTGAAGTCCCCATATTCTTGTCTTTCATGTGTCCTACATTGTGAAGCCATGTGCCTAAATCTATGACATGAGAAGCATCGTCCATTAAAATTTCCTTGCCTTGACATCATTTGTCTCTTAGTCTCTTTTTCTCTATGTCGGTTCTTGTTCCATCTGTTTCTTCTTTGTGCATTATTCCTTTCCTTGTTGAAATTTCTATTGTCCAACTCATCCTTAGAAGTCTCATTTTATCTTACACTATCTTCTTCTTCAAAACTTGAGGTTGACTATGTTTCTTGTTTCCTTTGAGCTTGTTCAAAACCAAGACCTATTTTGTTTGTTGACCTTCTTTGTACCTTGATCATCTTATCTACAATCTTTGAACTCTTTCTAAACTTGTGTAGCTTATCCTTGGAATTTTCTAAATCTTCCCTTAGCAGGGCTACTTCTTGTTCTAAATTTTCACATTCTAAGACCTTTGCTTCTAACTTATCCTTGAACTTCTTTGTCTTAGCTATTGACTTGTTTAGATCCTCTATAAGCTTTCCTCTCTCTTCATAACATTCTTGAAACTGAAACTCAAGTTGGGAATTTTTCTTTCTCACCTTCTTTAAATTTTTAAGAGCATAAATAAGCTCTCCCTCAAGATCAACTCCTCCTTTTTATGATTCGTCCTCTATTTTTTTATCTTTGAGAACATCTTCATTATTTTTTGAATTGTCTTCTGTATGATCACCTCCTTCTTCTTCTAGTGCCATTATAATATTCTATTCTAGTCCTTCAAGTGTATCTTCATATTCATCATCACTGAAAATATTGGTGTCTCTAGATCGTCTTCACTCCAAACAAGTGTGAGTAGGCTTGTGTATCCCTGTAGGACTACTCAAAGCTACAACATTACTAAAAATATCTTCTGTAACCTACATATAATTAAATAATTAAGTTAGTAACACC
Organism: Wollemia nobilis; assembly: GCA_028583015.1. Lineage (NCBI taxonomy): Eukaryota > Viridiplantae > Streptophyta > Pinopsida > Araucariales > Araucariaceae > Wollemia > Wollemia nobilis. The sequence continues at coordinate 9,479,446 of JAQPPZ010004166.1, forward strand.
TATGGGGCCTCCACAGTGTGAGGTCCACTAAAATATGAAAGTGTAAAATACTAACCCTAAATGAAATATTTACCAAATGAAGTGTAGAAATTAAAAAAACGTAAGTAAAACAATGAGACCTGATACCTTGTCGAAATATGTTTGAGTTATTGGATCTATGCTCTAGATGACTCGATATGGTGATGCACAAATACCTGCAAGCATCTGAGGATTTGGAGACTGCAAACCGATGAACGATGAATGCCCTGTAGCATTTAGGGATGACTATAAACACCCTATAATATTTTGAAAATACTTGGTAGCATTTGGGGAATACCCTAGAGTGTTCGAAGGTTGTGGGGGGATGTTCTACAAAATTTGATTTAGTTTGTAGGGGTTTTAGTGGTAGATGATGAGCACAAAAAATGCTCATATATTTTGTATGAATTTATAATATATAGTGTAGCATTATTTTGATAAGATGTAATTTTTAATGAAATTTCATATATTTATTTAATGAAGGTTTTAAAGTGGATCCTAATAAAATTAAATTCATCCAATACTGGAAGCTCTGATACCACTTGAAGCCAAAAAATTGTTAGCATATAGTCTTATATTATTCCATTATTTAATGGGACATTAATAGGTGCTAGATATTTTTTATTGTTAGCAGTTAATTAAGCATATTTTATTGTTAGCAACTATAGCTAGCATCTTCTAATGTTAGTGTATGGTTGATTAGATCCATTTTACATGGACTAATCTAGGCATAGCATGTATTATAAATATTTCCTTTGATTAATACAAGGTTGTTCGATTACTCTACCAATATGGTATCAGAGCAAAGTTAAGTATTGGCATGTTTTCTTTGTGGCTTTAGCACAATTTTGACTAGCCAACTCGAGCATATTTCTCGAAGCCAACCAGACCTAACTGGGACACATAGATCCTAGATCTATTGACTAGCTTAACTGGACTAGATTTTTGATTGGTACATATCTGTGGTACACATGTTGAGGAAAGTGGACCTAACGCAGATAGTCTGATGCAAGACCCAGAATACAGAGTCTAACCCGACTCAGATTCAGATATTTGACAACGTAGGGTCCAACAACCTGCAAAACTTAGGACTAACATGGACTCCTATGTGACATCTAGGGCTAATCATGATAGACTTGAGATACACCAAATGTAGAGATCTGTAACACGTAGGATGTAGACCTGTATCAGATATTCTACTGACTAGACCATGGATGAAGTATATTGGATACGTGACTACCTAATATGCTGACTCAGACTGGATAGAGCGACTTGGATGTGGATCTACGAGCCTGACAGGATGACTTTGTACCTTGATGAACCCTACCATATCCTACCACCCAAGTTTGACCCTACGTATGGATAATAACCTAGGAAGCACTAGAGTACATGGATAGCATGCAGGGACAAACCAATATGGACTTTACCTAATGTGAATAGACTCATAGGTGTAGGCGAGAAAAACCAAAGTCTGGGTTAACTACCCATAGGTAGTCATTTCATTAAGTGTGTTGTTTTATTTTTAACCCACTTTCTATTTCCCACACAGTAAATATGGGATAATTGCCCAAGCATTATTTACAGTCTTGTGTAGTCTGACGGTTGTAGTCGTGATCGTGTCAGATCGATTGCAGGTGCCCATGGTTTGAAGCTTATCGATATTTGTTTAAAATTGGTTCTTGGCCTCCACTATGAAGATATATGGCACAAGTGCAAATTTCAACAAACTCCAATATGAAGGTGGCACTCAACTGTTTCACAAACCAATTGTCACGTCTTATTTACAGATTGCTGAGTGGAGTTTGAATGCTAGAGCAATTCGTGCCAAAGGAGATTGGTAAAATAGCAGACATTGTTGGACACTGATCTGGTGTATGATCCAGAGAAAAAAATTTCTTCCAATATCTCTGTGATGCACGATTGATTCCCTACAACGTGGAGGCTTTGACATTTTTTTGGAGTCCACTATCGAGCATTTCCCCCTTGGCTCATAGGATATGGGCGAAAATAAATGCAACTTTCTTGCCTTTTTATTCCACTAGCAAGGATAGCCATACTGATTCTTAGTTGTGTGCTTAGGTGTTGCTGATAGGCTGGTCGGGGGTTCAAACCCCACCGCCTACACCCCAAGGTATTTTTTCAAATTTTTTTAATTTAAGAATTTTTTAATTTTAAAATATAAATTTAGTTTATTAATTAGATGTAAATTTTTTTATATTTAATTAATATTAATTTTTTTTTAAATTTCTTTTGCTCTTGATTAAAAAAAAAACTTTGCACTACACAAACATTTCATCCTATTTCTTTTGCAAAATCAAGGGGGGGCATTTTTTCATGTCCTATTTATTGCAAAATTATTCACAAAAGGATGAAAAGGGGGGAATAGAGAGTGAATTTTTCAAATTTGAAAAGCAATTTGGCATTGTAATTAGGTGCATTTTCGGTAGTGACCGACACCTAAAATTTCATTTTTTGTGGGCACTTTTTGTTGTAAGTTGCATTTACATTTCCATTATTGTTTTTGCACTACATCATTAAGTAAAATCAAGCACAATTAAGTCCCCAAAAATTGAACCCATCCATGCAAATTTATTTGCACCGTAGTGTTCGATATACACGGTACCTCTGGCCCACACTTACAGGTAATGTTATCATGCTTTGGGCTACTGTATCTATCACCTAACATAGCTGCAACAACGACGTCTGAGCTTGTTCTCTATAAATCATCGGGGAGATATAAGTTTACCATTTTGTTATTTTTTCACTCCATTCCACTACCCTAATCGTTATTGTTGTTAGACGTAAATCTTGACGAAGTGCTTTCCAAAGTGTTTAGGGGAAGTTACACCCCACACATGAGGAAAGACCTTCTATGGTAGGTGTCATAAACAAAATGATTCCCTTTCAATACCACCTATGTACCACTTATCATTATGCTCTCATGTACCTATAGTCTCCCTCACGTAAGGGCGGGTATATAGAGAGGTTCGATATAAAGGCCTAGAAAGGTATAAAGAAAGGGGGACCATTTGGTGTTATAAGGAACCCTCATTATGGCCGCTATCCACAAGTACATGATAGATTCTCAGTTACTAAAAGGTTCCAATTACACACCATGGAAAACAAAGATGAAGGCTATTCTACAAATGGAAGATTTATGGGATGTTGTTTCTAGCACGACAACAAGACCTTCTCCACCAAATAACTCAACAACACCAACTGTAGATCAGATTGCATTTGACAAGAAAGATAGTAAGGCAAGAGTGCTCATCTTGCTTGCTATTTCAGATGAAGTTCAACCTCACATAGCTGACACAGAACATGGTAAAGAGGCATGGGATGCCCTTAAAACCATCTATGAGGGTAAGAATGATTCCACCATTCTTCACCTTCAATCTCAACTTCACAGTTTGAGTATGAAGCATGGAGAGACAGTTGAACTATTTCTTTGCAGAGTGGCTGAGTTGAAGTCAAAGTTGAATTCTATGGGAGAGACTGTAGAAGATAAGCTCCTTACTTCAGTAGTTATGAGAGCTTTACCTGATTCATACAGAATGTTGATAACTTCTCTTCAAGTGTCACAAAGAAAAGTTACCTTTGTTGAGTTGGTCAATATGCTTCAGGAAGAGGAGGCTCACCAACTTCAAAGAGATGAAGCTTCTAATACAACCCTCTATTCCAACAAGAAGGGTTCTAAGAAGAAAGGTAATTTTTAGAAGGGAGGAAATTCTTCCAAGGATTCCAAGGGAAAACAACCTCAACAACCGAAGAGATATTGCAAGATTTGTGATAAGGATACCCATGACACAAATAGGTGTTGGCACAAAAACAAACAACCTAAGAACAAGGGCCATAACAAACCACAAAACAAAAACAAGCAACCCAAGGTGAATGTTGTTGTTGAAGAATCTGACTCAGATTCTGAGTGGGCACACAAGGTGCTCATGACTACCACAACCTCCAAGCAGAAGGATCATGTATGGTATGTTGATTCTGGTGCTAGTAAGCACATGACTGGTGACAAGTCATGGTTTGAGACATATGAAGCCAAGGAGGGCAAACCCGTCACTATTGTTGATGATAAAACCTACAAGGTTCAGGGTGAGGGTACAGTTTTAGTCAACCTTCCAGATGGCAAATGTCAGATTGATAGAGTCCTATATGTTCCAGGATTGGTGAACAATTTGTTGTCAGTCACTCAAATTCTGGATAAGGATATGGTTGTTGATTTTCGTGTTGAGGATGGAAAGAAGTGTTGCTTTATCACCAAGAGGGGTAAACACATCGCAACAGCTTCATACAAGCATGGCTTGTTTGCATTAGATGCTATCTCCACCCCTCATGTTGCCATGACAGTCTCTACAAAGGAGGCAACTTCACTTTGGCACAAGAGATACGGGCATCTAAGTTCTGGATATTTACTTGAGCTAAGTAAATATGAGATGGTAAAGGGCCTTCCCTCCCTTTCCTCTACATTGCCAGTGTGCTCTGATTGCTTGGCAGGGAAGCAACATAGAGTACCATTTGAAAAGAGCTCTTCACGAGCAAAGAAACCTCTGGAGTTAATTCACACCGATCTGTGTGGTCCTTTCACACCAAACAGTTGTGGGGGGAAGAGGTACTTTCAGTTGTTTGTAGATGACTACTCATGGAAGATGTGGGTTTTCTTTCTTCATCTAAAATCAGAAGCCTTTAGTTACTTCCAACAATTCAAGAAATCTATTGAGAAGGAGTCAGGGACTTCTATAAAGACCCTCCGCTCAGATCGAGGGGGAGTTCACCTCTAAATAATTTTTTGCATATTTGACTACACATGGGATCAAGAGACAACTCACTACTACTTATACTCCTCAACAAAATGGAGTTGTTGAATGGAGGAACCGTTCCATCATGGAAATGGTTCATTGTATGCTCACAGGAGCCCATCTAGAGCAACAATTTTGGGTAGAAGTTATCACCATAATAGTATACCTGTTGAATAGGGCACCCACAAAGGCCCTAAAGGGAATAACTCCATAGGAAGCATGGAGTGGTCGAAAACCCTCCATCTCTCATCTACGTATTTTTGGATGTAAGGCTTTTATGCACATACCAAAAGAGAAAAGGAAGAAGCTAGATGAGAAGACCTTGAAATGTGTTCTTCTTGGTTATGATGAGCATTCTAAGGGTTATCGATTGATTGATCCTTTGACCAAGAAGATTCATATCAGTAGAGATGTTTTTGATGAAGCTTTCACATCACAAAACACATCCGATGTATACCTAGATTTTGAGGAATCTAAAATTGAGAAGTCTCCTTCTTCCATTCTTCTTCTTCTTCACCATAGAAGAAGATTCCTAAGTGGTATACAAGTACTATCAGAGACTCAAAGATATCCACACCACCAGATTTGACTTTGAATAGACCTCGTACTCGTAGTATGGCTCGACAAGATAGAGCAACAATAGAGACTACTGAGGTTGATGATCTTTGTCAATATTTCGAGGAGCTTTCAGTAGATCCAGAGAGAGAAACAGAGGATATGGAAGTGGATGATGACAAGGTTTTTATGTCTTCACTTGATGAGCATGAACCCACCACAGTACAAGATGCCCTTAGTGAGCCACAATGGAAGGTTGCTATGGATGTAGAGTACATGTCTCTGAAGAAAAATAAGACTTGGAAGCTTGTTGATCTACCACATGGAAAGAAGCCCATTGGCTGCAAATGGGTGTACAAAGTCAAGTACAAGGTAGATGGAACAATTGATAAGCATAAGGCCCATCTTGTTGCAAAGGGCTATGCACAAAAGGAAGGCATCGACTATGAGGAAACTTTTGCACCTACTGCTCGGATGACAACCATTCGAGTTCTTTGTGCTATGGCAACATAGTTTGGGTGGAAAGTTCATCAGATGGATGTCAAGAGTGCCTTCTTGAATGGTGATCTCCAAGAGGAAGTCTATATGACACAACCTGAAGGATTTGAAGTGGAAGGCCAAGAGCAGAAAGTGTGCAAATTGGTCAAGTCCTTGTATGGTTTGAAACAAGCTCCTCGAGCTTGGTATATTAAGATGGATGATCACCTACTACAACATGGATTTAAGAGAAGTCCATCAGATGCAAACCTCTATTTCAAGAAATAAGGTTCTGAAATAGTGTTACTTGTACTCTACGTGGATGATCTGATTATCACAGGCAGCTCAAAAACTTTGATAACTGCCATCAAAAGTGACTTGTGCAAATATTTTGAGATGATAGATCTTGGACTTCTCCACTATTATCTTGGCTTGGAAGTGAACCAGAAGAAGCATCACATCAAGGTGTCACAGAAAAAGTATGCCAAGACATTGTTAGAAAAGTATCGCATGACTGATTGTAAGCCAATGGCAACTTCGATGGAATCAGGGCTTCAGTTATCATGGTATGATGATTCACCTCAGGTAGATGGTACTCTCTATCAACAATTGATCGAGAGTCTCATATATCTGACAAACACTAGGCCAGATATCATGTTTGTTATCAACTATCTTTCGAGGTTCATGCAGGAGCCTAAGGTCACTCATTGGAAAGCAACAAAATGTGTTCTTCACTATGTCCATGGTACTATTGAGTATGGCCTAGAGTACAAGAAGAATGATAAATTCTTCTTGCAAGGATACATGGACTTCGACTATGTCGGATCATATGATGATCGAAAGTCAACTTCAGGATATATTTTTCATCTTGGATCCGGTCCTGTCTCTTGGCACAACAAGAAGCAATAGGTGGTTGCTATTTCATCTACAGAGGTAGAGTATCGCACCGCACGTGAAGCAGTGTGTGAGGTGATATGGTTGCATCACATCTTGACAAGTATGGGTCTTCCATCCAAATCTCCAATTCACTTGTTCTACGACAACCAGGGTGTTTTGAACCTCGTTAAGAATCTAGTGCATCATGAACGAACCAAACACATTGACACACAATGTCACTTCATTCGAGACGAAGTTCCAAGGCACAAAATTCAGCTTCAATACATTCCCACCAATGCTCAAGTTGCGGATATATTCACTAAGGCACTTGCACGTGTCAAATTTGAGTTGTTTCGCAACTCCCTTTGTATTGCAAAATAATGTAATAAGGGGGGATGTTAGCATATATTATATTATTCCATTATTTAATGGGATATTAATAGGTGCTAGGCATATTTTATTGTTAGCATTTAATTAAGCATATTTTATTGTTAGCAGTTAATTAAGCATATTTTATTGTTAGCAACTATAGCTAGCATCTTCTAATGTTAGCGTATGGTTGATTAGATCCATTTTACATAGACTAATATAGGCATAACATGTATTATAAATATTTCCTTTGATTAATACAAGGTTGTTCGATTGCTCTACCAATAATAATTATATAAAATGAATGCAATGAAGTCACGAAGAGAGAAGCGAATGGAAAATAAATATATTCTTTGCCACTTTAGGAGGGCTAAGTCCTTGCGAATACGTAAATTAGAATTATGATGATAAGATGATTAATTATAAATCAACCTACAACTATATATAATAATAAATCAATAAATAAGTGAACACTTGGAAATATAGCCGACTTGGCTATATTGGTGTTGTAACATGGCTCCCCTCCTCGGAAAGCTTTGTCCTCAAAGCTGGAAATGACTCAAAAATACTTTATGTTTCCCATGTAGCATCTTCTATTGGTAGGTCCTACCATTTGATTAGAAATTCTTTGATGTGGCGAGATCGAAGATGTCGTGATCTGCTCTGCAATATTGCTTCTGGTTGAAGATAGATACGTCCTTCTTCATCAAGTACTGGAAGCTCTGACTGAGAGTGTACTCTTTGTCCAATCACCTTTTTGAGACATGAGACATGAAATACTGGATGTATACGGGATGAGGAAGGAAGCTCTAGTTGATATGCCACTTCGCCTATGCGACGCACTATCTTGTAAGGACCATAAAATCTTGGAGCCAACTTCTGACTAGTCTTGATCTTTAATGACAATTGTTTGTAAGGTTGCAGACGTAAGAAAACCATATCTCCTATATTGAATTATCTTTCTGAATGGTGTGAATCTTGTTGTTGCTTCATACGATTTTGTGCTTGGATCAAATTATCTTTGAGAATGTTAAGCATTGTCTATCGATGCTGGAACCAATCATCTACTTGAGCTACTTTGGAAGATCCTGGAACATAATCTGCTATTGTTGGTGGTTTTACCCCATACAATGCTTCAAATGGGGACATCTTGATGGAGTAATGGTACGAAGTGTTGTACCACCATTCTGCTAATGAAAGCCAATGACTCCATTGATACTGCTTATCTTGAGCAAAGCATCGTAGATAAGTACCCAAACATTTGTTAACAATTTTAGTTTGGCCATCAGTTTGAGGATGGTATGCAGAAGACATGTTTAATTTGGTACCACTAAGATGGAATAATTCTCGCCAAAAATTGCTAGTAAATATGGGATCATGATCACTTACAATATTTTTGGGTATTCCATGTAACTTGAAAATGGAGTCCATAAATACCTTAGCCACTTTGCTTGTTGAATATGGGTGTTGTAGAGCATTGAAGTGAGCATACTTGGAGAGATGATCCACTACCACAAAAATCATTATTTTACCTTCTGATTTGGGAAGACCTTCAATAAAATCCATTGATATGTGTTCCCACTGGTGGTCAAGAATTGGTAATGGTTGAAGGAGTCCTGGAGATTTGATTGTTTCACCCTTATTGCGTTGGCATACTTCACATTCGGCAACAAATGTTTTGACATCATATTTCAATCCTTTCCAATAAAAGGATTGTTTTACCCGCATATATGTCTTCAAAAATCCTGAGTGCCCTACTGATGGAGAAGCATGTGATTCTTCAAGGACCATGGATTTAATAATGGAATTTTGTGGAATGTAAATGCGATCTTTCTTTCTTAACACCTTGTCATTATATGAAAAATGAGGATGCTTGGATGATCCTAGAATCAAATCTTGAATAATTTGAGTAGTTTCAGTGTTCACCAACCATTCTTCTTGGAGCTGAGAAACCCAATGAGAACAAGGACCTGAAATGGCATTGATGGAAACTTCATCTTCATATTTACGAGATAATGCATCTGCTACCACATTTTCTTTGCCTTTCTTATACTCGATAACGAAATCATATCCCAATAACTTTGTCAGCCACTTGTTTTGCTCTAGATAGGAAAAGCGTTGTTCTAGAAAGTGCTTGAGACTACTATGATCTATTTTTATGATGAAACGACTACTGATTAAGTAGTGTCTCCATTTCTCGACTGCATGTAGAATAGCCAATATTTCCTTCTCATATGTGGACCTTCCCAAATTTTTACCTGAAATTTGCTTGCTTTCGAATGCCAAGGGATGACCATATTGCATTAATACTACCCCAATACCTATTCCCGAAGCATCACATTCAATAACAAATGGTTTGTGAAAATCTGGAGTTGCCAAAATTGGAGTAGTGCACATAGCTTCCTTGAGTGCCATGAATGCTTGAGTGGCCACATCCGACCAGTGAAAGGCATCCTTTTTTGTAAGGGCGGTGAGAGGAGCTGCAATTTTACCATAATTGCGAATAAACTTGTGATAGTAACCTGTAAGGCCCAAAAAACCATGAAGTTTCTTGATGGTTTTGGGTAAGGGCCAATCTTGAATGGCTTTAATTTTATTAGGATCCACTTTAACACCTTCATGAGAAACTATATGACCCAAATATTCAACTTCTTGAACACCAAAAGAACACTTGGAGCATTTGACAAAAAGTTTCTCCTTATGTAAAACATGAAGAACTTTCCCCACATGTATCAAATGATCCTTCCATGATTTACTATATATTAAAATATCATCGAAGAAGACTAAGATAAATTTGTGAAGAAATGGATGAAAGACATGGTTCATGAGACTTTGGAAGGTGGAGGGGGCATTGGTGAGACCAAAAGGCATGACTAAGAACTCATAATGACCTTCATGAGTATGAAAAGTGGTTTTGGGAATGTCCTCATCTCTTACTCTGATTTGATGAAAACCTGAACGTAGATCCAATTTTGTGAAGAATTTAGCACCATGCAATTCATCTAATAGATCATCTATGACAGGGATAGGGAACTTGTCTTTGATGGTGATTTTGTTAAGGGGCCAAAAGTCAGGACACATACGCCAAGAATTATCTTTACGATGGGCCAACACTACTGGTGATGAATAAGGACTAGTGCTATGATGAATGACTCCATGTTCTAATAGTTCTTGGACAATATTTTCAATTTCTATTTTTTGAGGTTGAGGGTATCGATAAGGATGTACATTAGGAGGAAGACTTCCAGGGACAAGATGTATGGCATGGTCATGAGATCACTTGGGAGGGAGCCCTTTTGGTTCCTTGAAAACTTCATCATAGTTAGCCATAATATCTTGAAGATCCTTTGAGGGAATTTTCATTGTATCTTGTTCTTGTACTTCCATGTAGTTGATTTGAGCTATGAATCCATAACCTCCTTTCCTTAGTATTTTTTCCATGTTGTGAGAACTCACTACCTATGATGGTGGAGTTTGAATTCCTTGGAGTCGAATAGTCTTTCCATTTTCTTTCCATTCCACAAATAATTTTTGAAAATTGAAACTAACAGTGTCGAGTTGTTCTAGCCATTCAACACCCAAAATAACATCTGAACTTCCCAAACTCATAACGAAGAGAGTTCCTCACCATGTGTAACTTCCCATTTGTATTGAGACTGAAGAGGTTCTACCAATACATTGAGCATTTCCTCCATTTGCAACTAAAACTTGAAACTTATCTTGGTTGGAAGAATTAATGTGCAAATTCAATGCTTTAGCAGTCTTGATGTCGATAAAGTTATGAGTACTACCTGAATCAATCAACACATTTATTTTTTTGTGCCTAATAAATCTTGGTACCTTAATTGTATGGTGAGTTGTTAATCCCATGAGAGCATGCACTGAGATAGCCATAGTATCCTCTTCTGGTATTGTGTCATTATTATCTATTTGTTCTTCATCTATGGGTGATTCTGGCTGATTGACATCCTCTACTTCATCTTCTTCATCCTTATTATCATATTCTATTTGAAAGGTTTGTCTTGGTACACATGCTTGATCTCTTGGATGATGATTGCGATATTTATAGCAAAAATATCTTGATGGTTGTTCATTTTTGTGGAAGGAATTGTTGCGATATTGAGGACGTGTATTAGAGTCTCGTCTAGAAGATGTCCAATTTTGAAACTTCTTTTCAGCAAGTTTAGCAATCCTTATAGTTTCATCCAAAGTGTATGGATCATGTAAGTCCACTTCGAGTTGAATATTTTCTTTTAAACCATGTCGAAAGGCAGAAACCACCACTGAAGCATCTACTTCTTCTGTGTAAGTGAGAAGACTTGTGAACTCTGAAACATAATCTTGGATAGAACCAGTTTGTTTGAGGCCCAATAGGCGAACAATGTAGGAAGAAGAACTACCTTCATCAAATATCTTGAGAAAAAGATCTCTAAATTCAGGCCATAATATGGGATGATTATGTTGACGTTGTTGCCAAGAGAACCATTGGTAAGCTTCTGTACCCAATTTGGAAGAGGCATAAGAAACTTTTCTGGATTTAGGAATACGATATAAGTGTAGGATACCCTCCATTTTAGCTAACCAACCACGTGGATCCCCACCCTCAAAGGTGGGCATATCAGTACGTGGAACATTAACACCTGTAGGCCATCTTGCATATTGATAAACTTCCTCTGTATCTTGATCCGCATTATCATTTTGTCTATGGTAATTATTTGGGGAAGGAGGAGCTTCTTGGTTTTGTTTATTTACTATTCGTCCAAGCATTATTGACATGTTGTTCATATTAGTCATTATTTGAGTCAAACATGCTTGTAATTCTTGGTTGCATGTAGTGGGGATTACTATTTCCTCATGTGTGAGATTTTCTTGGGATGAGTTGGATGAGTTGGAAGGAGCCATGGGGTTAATAGCAGGATGGTTGGGGTTAAAACTATTAATGCGTAAAGGAGAATTATGTTGCATACCTTTATTTCATGGAGGTCTTCTTGGTGGGTTTATTGGTCCTTCATTTGGAATATCTTTGCTATGTAGTCTTCCGTTTGGTCCTCTATTCCACCTGTCACTCATGCACTTGCTTTATAAAATTTAGCAAAAATTTTGGACCAAGTTGACCAAAATTTGGTTATTTTCTTGCAAAAAAAAATGTGTTAATTTTGTTAATTGGACAAAAATTTGTTTGTTTTGTCAAATTTCGCTCCAACTGTGAAACTATCGCTCCAACTATGATTTTGAAATTTTTCTTCATGTAATTTGAATCTCAACAACTAGTTTGGACCGAACCCAATGGCTACAAGGCAGACACTAGGTAGATCTCAATGACTAGTTTGGACCTGAACCCCATGGCTACCACGTGACAGGGTGGTAAGTAGACCCAACGACTACCACATGACAAGATGGTAAGTGGATCCAATGACTAACATGTGACAAGACGATGACTATGAGTGGACCTAACGGCTAACACTTATCAAGTGCACTCCAACAGCTACGAATGAACGTGATACGAAAACGATGATGGGGGAGGTCAAATGAGGTGATGATAGTGCGGTCAATGAGGACACATAACCAGAAGGATGACTACATTGACACGAGGAGAGAGGTATATATTACACAACATGGGATGGGATAGATGTTACATGACATGGGATGGAAATATGCAACATGCTCGAGATACCTTAGAAAATATTGTACGATATGATATTACTGAGGTGATCGAACGAGTGAGAATGAGAACTAGACACACAAAATAGGAAGGTTAATTAGGGACAAGACACATAGAATGAAGAATGGGAAGGATGTGCAAGGAATGTAAGTAACTGCGTGACTGAAGTCACACTTAACTGTTGGTGCAATGATGTTTTTAAACTTGCTCAAGTGTTACCTATTCAATAATGTGGAATAAAGGAATAATGACCAAGGTTTGCACAAATAAACTATTAAAATAAATTGATCAAATGATTGAAGGTTTGCATGAATAAAATTTTAAAAATAATTCGATCAAATGAATAATAATAGTTAGAAAGGATGACGATGACAAATACCTTCAATTGTGATAAAGCTTAACTTATTCAGTTATATTACTTCTACCATAAGCTTTTAAAATATGTCCTTCTGCAATAATCGAGTAATGTAACGTAAAAGGCTCAATTCAGGTATAGTTTGAAATTGATCGAAGCAAGGACTAATCAACAACGTGACTTAAGTGATTGGATATATTTTAGATGTGAGACAAAATTGGACAATATGGTGGATACAAAACTTAGGTAAAACACTATTTTAATCAACCCAGTTGGTATTATCTCTTGGCTATAAGTATTTCAATGAATATTAACAAAGACTTGGTGAATTTACGTAACCGATGATTAGTAAAAATTTTAATCGTTATTTTAGCTTGGCTAAATCAAGGCATGCAAACCATTTTTGTGAGGTGGCACCAGCTTGGCCAGGGTTTTGGTAATATATCTGTGATGGTCTACCTTATTTTTGCATGCTTATTGGAACGACAATCCCTTGCGAGGATGACGTAGCTAGTGATCATGCTTCCTATCATATTTTGTACAAATAAATTTGTTGCAACTGTGCATTCACAATATTGATTTGTAAATATACTGGTATCTTCGAGACCATGTTGCAAATCTTGGTAAGTATAACGACTATGTTTGAACAATTTTCTCGATCTTGCCATGAAAAAATTTTGTGCTGCTTTTAAATTTGATTTAATTAAATTAGAACCTGTGCACTTTTGCAATACCGTCTCCTTCTTGCTTATCCAAATTCAAATAAAGAAGAAAAAAAATTGTGCTACCTTCATGAAAGTAGCTCTGATACCACTTGAAGTCAAACAATTGTAGAAAATGAATGCAATGAAGTCACGAAGAGAAAAACGAATGGAAAATCAATATATTCTTGCCACTTTAGGAGGTCTAAGTCATTTGCCACTTTAGGAGGGCTAAGTCCTTGCGAATACGTAAATTAGAATTATTGATGATAAGATGATAGATTATAAATCAACCTACAACTATATATAATAATAAATCAATAAATTGGTGAACACTTGGAAATATATCCGACTAGCTATATTGGTGTTGTAACAATTTCCTATTTTCTATGTTATTTGCAAATTAGTTTAGTTCTGTAGCTTTCCCTATTTTCTATACTTTTCTAGAAAGTGTGCATTTTTAATTTTATAGTTTATTTCAATCATGACTTTGATAATATAAAATAGATTAATGGTTTGGAAAAATAACAATAACTCCACTACAACAACGCACCCTTAAACCATGGAATCTGTAGGACTCATCTCATTAGGAATTATAGGTATACATTATGCATGACCTTTCATAATTTTAAAAGCTATCCCGGGTTGACAATTAAATGGAGCTAATAAATTAAACCATAGGAATTACCCAATATTTTACCCAAAATTTTGGCACCATTGTTGGGGAAAAGGCAACTATAATACCCAGTTCTAAAGAAAGCACATCTAAATTAGTTTAGGTTACTTTCTACATAACTGTTCCATTTCAATTTTGTATGAGTCCACCTAAAAATAGAGGACCGGGTGGTTGTTTCCTCAAGAGAAAAAGTATTGTTTCTTAAGAAGACTCTATTTTAGCTATGCCAAATCCTGACATTGATATCTCACCACCACTATCTCCACCTGTGTGTTGTATTCAACATCCACTTTTTGCACAAGATCCTCCTGAACTAAACTAGTAAAATCCTAAGGAAGGATAAGTGGTAGGAAGAATTCAATCTAATTGCTAAACATTCAACATTGGTATGCAGTTAAAGATGGAACTATTTTAAGCATTAATTTAGGAATCCTTCTAGAGGATAAAATAAATGAGTTAGAAGCCTTGAAATCTACCCTGGAAGTAGTAGGTGTTGAAATCCTATATTTCGAAAAAATGGCTAAAGTAGAAGAGAAATACACTAGTTTTAACTTCCCAATCGAGGAGGCAAGAGGAGATACAAAGATGAAATATATCTCTCTTGCCCACCTTCAATTTTTATGTACTATGTAGTTCAGTATATTATAAAACCATGCTCCAAAATTTAAACTGCTCCCCTCAACTCTAGATGATTTAGCCCTACGTTGGTTCATCGGTTTAGGAAATAAACAAACCACTAACTAGGAAGACATGAAAAAACTCTTCCTATATCAGTACCAAGACTTTGGTAGAGCATGGGATTCCATATAAGAAGTCCTAGATATGAATTAGAAGGAAGGTTAGTCATAAGAAGAATATTGGGATAGATTTAGCTTTAACCTGCAAAGATCTCCCCATGCAAAACTAGGTGATAGGTCCTTAAGAAGTATTTTTATAAAGGGTCTTACTAATAAATATCTTGAAGCACTAAATATAATTTCTAGAGGAGACATTTATCAGCATAAAATATATGATATCTGAAAGTTATGCCCAAATTATTCAATAAGGAAGGGTAAATTAACCTCCATAAATATCAAACAATCAGCCACAGTCACTAAAATAGAGAGGAAATATGCTAGAAGACCTCAAGAGTGAGATGTTGTTATCTATTACACTTCAAATGGACACTCTTATGCTTTAGAGAAATAATAAGGAGAATGATGCAACATTAGCCTATTTTTGTCCTAAATGTAGAGGAAAGCACCCTAGAAATGAATGTGCAGAGAACAAAGTTAGATTATGCGTTGTGTGTAAAAAAGATCATAAGACAAAATTGTGCCTACAATTACCAAAATCTAGAGAAGATCATAAAGTAACAAAAACATAATTCATGGGAAATAGGATAAACTGACAACAGTCTCCTATGGGAAACAACATGCCAATAGGAATACCATCCTATGGAGGAAATAATTTTCAGAACCAAGGTCAAGTTCAGCCACCCAATATGGGTTGGTGGGGATAACAACCTTTGGCATATACCCCCAAGGATAAAATCCTTATAATACTTACCCATGGATGCCACATCAATAGCCTATATCATAGTGGAGAAATCAAATTTCTTGGAGTCAACTCCACAACATGCAGCACAAGTCCCACTGCAATATATTTTACCAGCTCCCCCTACTTTGAGACCTGATCAACTTCTGGCACAACCCACATCTAATCCAAACAATAAAATATGGCTAGCATACCAAATGGAAAATGAGATGTACCCCTTGTATAATATCAAAGTATATTGTAGTCTTGTACAATTGAGGTTAGGTTAACAGGTAGGTGTAGAGATAGCTCCTTTGTTAGAAGAGGAGGAAAAAATACATTTAGAAAAGAGGAATCACATCTTATAGAAGAAGTAGAAGATGAACCGGTAGTTGTAAATACTAGAGAAGAGGTTCCACCTTTTCCAAAAAGTTTTCATGAAACTAGAAAGCCAGTACAACCAAAATTTGGCATTCTTTCCAGTCTAAAAAATTTAACAGTCACAATCCCTCTTTTTCAGGATATAAGATATATTCCAATATATACAAAGTCCATAAGGGAATTTTATTTGATAAAACCAAGAAAAAAACCAGAAAAGACAATCAATTTGGTAGGTCAATTAGTTGATCTTATGTAGGAAAATACCTACAACCAGAAATATTCAGACCCAAGAAGTGTTAGTCTCACAATGACACTGAGAGGGGGGAGTGAATCAGTGTAGCTTTTTAAAACTTAAATCTTCAACTCTTAAAGCCAAAAAAATGAAAACTTAAAATCAAATAAAGCAAATATAACAAGAGAGCATCACACAACACAAGATGTATCGAGGTTCACCGATTTGGCTACTCCTCAAAAATTGACTGTTTGGACTCCCATCCAAATCCAACCTTTGCAAAATACCAATTTTACAATCAATTTACTAGCACCCACTGGAAGGAGCACCAACCCCTAATTTATCTGCACGAACCCCTAATTTATCTGCACCAACAAAAAGGAGCACCAACCCCTAATTTATATGCACCAACAGAAAGGAGCACCAACCCTTGATTTACCAGCACCAACTGGAAGGACCACCAACCCATGATTCCAAGCATCAACTTGGACATTTTGAAGCTAGAAGATTGACATAAAAATTCCTTCACATTTACAAGACCCTGACTGGTCTATTGCTTACTCCACATCGCCCACAAATCATATAACACACACCCTTCTCGGTCGCCTGTCGCGCACCTCTCGCTCTCCTCTCACTCTCTTCTCGTGCTCCTCTCGCGCACTTCATCGAATAAATTCCCCAACTGAAATTCTCCGAGCAACACTCCTTTTATAACCATCCTTTCTCTTCGTAACTCCAGTTGTAACTCCTTCTTTCATTTCTCATACGCCACTTGTCAATTGTAATGCCTTCTTTATGTAACTCCTTTTGTATATATAGAGTGGGCATTTCGTCAAACACGTTACATGCAACGAATTGACACCATATTCTCCTACCATGACTGTTCGTCTTCTCGATCATGACTATTTGTATTCTCCTTAGTGACTGTTCATTTTCTTTTCTATGCATGCATGTGTTTTTGTTTCTATTTTGACGACTGTTCATTTTCTCCTTCCACGACTATTTGTTTTCTCCTTCTTCGACTATTCATTTTCTCCACTTGGGCATGCATTTGTTTTCTCCTTCTTTGACTGTTCATTTTCTCCACTTGGCATGCATCCGCTTCTTTCCACGTGTAACGACCATCTTAAATGATTTCAAATCATTAAATATTCCTTATGGGTCCACGTCACTCTGCAGTCTTCAGTTTCACCATCCTGGTATTCATGTCGCGATATCGTGACACTTTTGTTTCTCTACCTGCTTGGCCTTTTTGAGTCGTGAAAATGCGACATGTCGCGATATCGTGACACTTTTGTTACTCTGCCTTCCTGGCCTTTTTGAGTCATGAAAATGCGACATGTCGCAATATCGCGACACTTTTCTTTCTCTGCCTGGCTGCCCTTTTCAAGTCATGAAAATGCGACATGTCACGATATCGCGACACTTTTTCTTTCTCTTCATTCCTGCCCTTTCCAAGTCGCAAAAATGTGACATGTCCTGATATCACGACACTTTCGCCTCCTTGCTTCTTTTCTTGGCTTGTACCTACGAAAACACAACATATCACGAAATCGTGACACTTTCACCTCCTTGCTTCTTTTCTTGGCTTGTACCCACGAAAACACATGTCGTGAAATCGTGACACTTTTGCCTTCGTACTCTTCCTCTTTACTT
Organism: Wollemia nobilis; assembly: GCA_028583015.1. Classification (NCBI taxonomy): domain Eukaryota; kingdom Viridiplantae; phylum Streptophyta; class Pinopsida; order Araucariales; family Araucariaceae; genus Wollemia; species Wollemia nobilis. The sequence goes on from JAQPPZ010004166.1 coordinate 9,497,724, forward strand.
TTGTCGCGATATCGCGACACTTCTGCCTTCCTACTTTCTCTCTCGAAAATGCGACATGTCACGATATCGTGACACTTTCTCTCCTTTGCTCTTTCTCTTGCCTTCGAGTCGTGAAAACGTGACATGTCGTGATATCGCGACACTTTCTCTCCTTTGCTCTTTCTCTTGCCTTTGGGTCGCAAAAATGCGACATGTCGCGATATCGCGACACTTTTTCTCCTTTGCTATTTCTCTTGCCTTCGGGTCGTGAAAACGTGACATGTCATGATATCGTGACACTTTCTCTCCTTTGCTCTTTCTCTTGCAATATGTCATGAAATCACGACACTTTTTCTTTCATACAATATCTCTTGCAATATGTCACGAAATCGTGACACTTTTTCTTTCGGACTCTCTCTCTTGCAATATGTCACGAAATCGTGACACTTTTTCTACTTGCCTTTCTCTCTTCCAACATGTCGCGAAATCGTGACACTTTTTCTTCCATACTATCTCTCTTGCAATATGTCACGAAATCGTGACACTTTTTCTACTTGCCTTTCTTTCTTCCAACATGTCGTGAAATCACGACAGTTTTGCTTGCTTGCGCTTTCTCTCCGAACATGTCGCAAAATTGTGACAGTTTTGCTTGCTTGCACTTTCTCTTCGAACATGTCACAAAATCGTGATAGTTTTTCTTGCTTGCCCTTTCTCTCCGAACATGTCATGAAATCGCGATGATTTTCTTTCTTCTCAACATGTCACAATATCGTGATAGTTTTTCTTTCTTGCTCAACATGTCGCGATATCATGACAATTTTTCTTTCTTGCTCAACATGTCGCGATATCGCGATAGTTTTTCTTTCTTGCTCAACATGTCACGATATCGCGACAGTTTTCTTCCTTATGATTTTATTTTTATTTTTAGCATATGGGCCACTTCGGTCTTCTTGGAAAACCTGTAGCAACTTCACCCAAACATTAGAAACATCCTCATAAGCATTTAACAACACTGCACATACTCTGAGTAACCTCTGAACTCCTATCCATTGCATCACTGAACTCTTGTCCACTGCATCAATTGATCTGTCTGACTGTGTTGACAACAATGACAATATTATTGCTGCACCTTGCTCAACAATCTCCCCCTTTGGAATTGTTGGCAACACACATGCAATTTCCTGTAAATATTCTCCTCCTTTGACAATAATACCAAAGGGCTGCTATAGACTCCCCCTGAGTCCATGCACAACATTCTCAGGCACAAATTATTATAGTTAGCAAAAATTACAAACATGAGCTAAAATATAAACAAATACACAAATGCTCCCCCTGAGAATGTGGTCCCGATAGCTAGTTAGTTCTTGGGAAGCATGACCACTCCCAATTTATTGTGAAGGTATCCGCTACTGACTGGTGGACCTCTCTCCAATTGTTATATTATAGAAGACTCTGTCTCTCTACTGCACTAACTGGTGGACCTCTCTCCACTTGAAGAATCCTCACTCATATCTATCTTCAACTGTGTTGGCTACTGGATCTCTATCCATTGAGACTCTATCCTCTGTACTCTATCAATAGGCTCACATAGAACCTGCTTAACAAGCTCACATAGAACTTGTCTAATGCTGAATAACAAGCTCACACAGAACTTGTCCAATGTTTAATAACAAGCTCATACAACACCTGTCCAAATCTGCTCCAACAAGCTCAATAAGAACCTTTCCGAATCTACTCTAGTAAGCTCACCAAGAACTTGCCCAAATATGCTCTAGAAGTCTGTCCCAACATTTTCCTCAAATATTTCCCAAAGGCCTTCTCAAAGGCTCAATCAATCATGCTCAAGTAGTACTCAAAATGAACTCAACAATGAATGGCAATCTCAAATCAAATCCACTTCATAGAAGCATAAAGAGAATTGTTAGAGACTCAATATGTTCTAACCTCAATCTCAACTCAACATAGAATGATGGAATAATTTATTTCATAGAACTTTAAAAATCACTTCACACATAACTTGAATAGGCTCAATCAAATCAACTCAACCAATCATCACAAGGGACAACTCTCTCTCACACAACCCTAGTCCAAGTATGTATCAACCAACTCAAACATTTCCAACAATGCTCAACCACAAATATCACATAACAATGATACTCATATTCTTTTCTAACTCAAGTTCTTTCACAACCAATGGGCTTCAACCACTATGCTTATAACTCAAGGTTTAAACACAACTCTCAATTCAGAAAACCTTGATGCATTCAAACAACCACTTTCGAAAAGGAAACCACAAACAATCATTTTCCCTCTAATGATATTTTAGAAATCAACCACCATAATGTTGTCACATGAGTCTCCTTGGGATTAGCCTGAAATCATGCTACCATGCAAACTACCTGCAAGATATCTGGTCTGGTAGCTATTAAATACAGTAGGCTCCCAATAATAGATCTGTGCATGGTTTGATCAACATCTGGAGATTTGTCATCCTTGCTCAACTTGCAACCTGTCGTCATGGGAGTGCTAACTGGCTTACAATCCTCCATTGTGAACTTTTTAGCATAGTTTGATCAACACGCAACTCTCAGCTGCGCAAAAGTTACTCCCAAATCAAAAGTGACCGACTCTCCAGGCAGCCTACACATAATTTCTTCAGCCTTTTGACTGCCACCTCCTCCGTGACTAACGACTTTGCCTCGCATCCGTTGTGCAACTCAATGTCTCTGGTTTCTAACGACTGCCATGAATTTTTTCATCGTCTACGTAGGTATTGACAGTGGACCGTTACATCTAGCGTTGGAACCTCAATCTACGTGCAATCATCAACTCTTGGTATTCTGCTTCTTGCTAGGGCATATGTCAGGGCTACTCAATGTCTTAGGCGAACGTCCTTCACGCGATTCCAGGGAGCATTTCTCCTCACTGCGATCAAGGGATTCCTAGGGAAATATATCACATTTCTCAAATAATGCAAGACTTTCTTAGTTGCATAGGCATCTTGTCCTCCTTAACGCTTCACCACCTGGGTGCTATTCTCTCAACGTCTCTGCCTTGTATGTGCCATTTGGCACTCTTGACCAACTGGGTGCTAGTGTCACTGTTTTCTTTGACTCTGGCATCTCTTAGATGAAGGCTACTTCTTTAGAGAAAATTAATGCTCTCTTATACCAAATGATGTGTTGTATTTTTGGTTAAGAAATGCATGCCTTCCCACTCACAACACGGATTCTATTTTATCTATAGATTGGGAATATTACCAGCTTCAAAACCAACACCTGCCAGCTTATGCTTCCATGACACGTCGACCTGTGCTACATGTTCTATCTCAGATAATGCCTATCAGCTATTGCATCGAAAACCTAGATGTTCACCATGTTGTTCTTCTAAAGCACATCAGTTTGATACTATCTCCACAAACATCTACATGAACTGAAACACCTTTTGACAAATATACGACAACTCCTCGACTACTTTCCTTTCATCCTCAGATATCCACACAATACATAGGATCATTAAAATAAAACTTTAACATTGCTCCCCCTGAGGATGTGCTACCCCGGAGTCGCTTAGTGCAATAGAGGAGTAATCTCCTTCAATCCAAGGAGACATGATTTCCTCTCTTCTTTATTTCTCCAATATTTCTTGAACTTAGGCTTGAAGGTTTTCAACTGCATCCCTATTTTGAACCTTTTCGTGAACTTGAACATTTCTCTTGGGTGGTTGTCTCTTGTGCATCCTTGATGGATGATTATTTTCCTTTCTTTGATGCACATGATTTCTTCCCTATCTGTGTTGCATTCTTTGCATCTAATGAAATCTACTGTCTTGCCTTAGATTAGATACAAAATTTCTTGGACAAGACCTTGCTATGTGCCCATGACCATTACATTTAAAACATTGCACATGGTGTTCAACCGGAATAACAGATGTATTTCTACCAACATAACTCTTTGATCTATTATTCAATCCACAATAAATTGCCTTGTGACCATAATGGTTGCATCTAAAACAATAGCCATTAAAAGCATTATTATGAATAAAGTGAGAGTGATAGAACCTCTTTTGTTGTGGTTGCTTTGCTATAGATCTCCTTTGAGAGTTTCTTCCTTTTGAGGATTCAACTTCAAGCTTTTCTTGCTTTGATCCTTCAACGAGTGGATTTCTTCTTCTCTGCAGATTTAGAAGATGAAGGTTGTTCAACTTCACATCCAAGACCAAGCTTACACATGGGGCTTCTTTTTTGCCTTATCATTTTATCTAGCAACTCTGTGCTCTTCTCAAATTTGAGATTTTTATTGGCCTCTTCTAGTTGTTTCCTCAATAAAACAATCTCCTCTTCTTATTTGCAGCAAACAATCTCTTTCTCATTGATTTGTGACTTCAAGGCTTCTTCTATTTTCTTGGCTTTCTGAATTTGTAAGAAGAGATCTTCAATATTATCCCCATATTCTTTCAACTTCTTGGATAGTCTTTTGTTATTTTTCCTTTCTAAACCCAACTCTTCAAGAGCAGCGATCAACTCACCTTCTAGATCTACTTCAACCTCTAGGTTTTCATCACATACTTCAGAATTCACTTCTTCAACCTTTTCTAGTTCAATTTTCTCTTCCACAAGAACTGAAACTGATTGAGATGCCTTATTTGAGGAGGATCTATTCTTCTTACCCATTGCGTACTAATCCAAGATCAACCCTAGCTGATTTAGCCTGATAAGAGAAACTGGCTCTGATACCAATTGATAGTCTCACAATGACACTCGAGAGGGGGGTGAATTCGTGTAGCTCTTTAAAACTTAAATCTTCAACTCTTAAAGCCAAAACAATGAAAACTTAAAATCAAATAAAGAAAATATAACAAGAGAGCATCACACAACACAAGATGTAATGAGGTTCACCAGTTTTGGCTACTCCTCAAAAATTGACTGTTTGGACTCCCATCCAAATCCAGCCTTTGCAAAATACCAATTTTACAATCAATTTACCAACACCCACTGGAAGGAGCACCAACCCCTGATTTATCTGCACCAACAGAAAGGAGCACCAACCCCTAATTTATCTGCACCAACATAAAGGAGCACCAACCCCTAATTTATCTACACCAACAGAAAGGAGCACCAACCCCTAATTTATCTGCACCAATAGAAAGGAGCACCAACCCCTGATTTACCAACACCAACTGGAAGGAGCACCAATCCCTGATTCCAAGCACCAACTTGGAATTTTTGAAGCTAGAAGATGGACATAAAAATGCCTTCACATTTACAAGACCCTGACTGGTCTATTGCTTACTCCACATCACCCACAAATCATATAACACACACCCTTCTCGGTCGCCTGTTGCGCACCTCTCGCTCTCCTCTCACTCTCTTCTCGTGCTCCTCTTGTGCACTTCACAGAATAAATTCCCCAACTGAAATTCTTCGAGCAACACTCCTTTTATAACCATCCTTTCTCTTTGTAACTATAGTTGTAACTCCTTTCATTTATCATACGCCACTTGTCAATTGTAACGCCTTCTTTATGTAACTCCTTTTGTATATATAGAGTGGGCATTTCGTCAAACACGTTACATGCAACGAATTAACACCATATTCTCCTACTATGACTGTTCGTCTTCTCGGTCATGACTGTTCGTATTCTCCTTAGTGACTGTTCATTTTCTTTTCTGTGCATGCATGTGTTTTCGTTTCTATTTTGACGACTGTTCATTTTCTCCTTCCATGACTGTTCATTTTCTCCTTCTTCGACTGTTCGTTTTCTCCACTTGGGCATGCATTTGTTTTCTCCTTCTTCGACTATTCATTTTATCCACTTGGCATGCACCTGCTTCTTTCCACATGTAATGACCATCTTAAATGATTTCAAATCATTAAATATTCCTTATGGCTCCACGTCACTCTACAGTCTTCAGTTTCACCATCTTGGTATTCATTTCGCGATATCGTGACACTTTTGTTTCTCTGACTGCCTGGACTTTTTGAGTCACGAAAATGTGACATGTCATGATATCATGACACTTTTTTTACACTGCCTGCCTGGCCTTTTTGAGTCATGAAAATGCGACATGTCGCGATATCGTGACACTTTTCTTTCTCTGCCTGGCTGCCCTTTTCAAGTTGCAAAAATGCGACATGTCGCGATATCGTGACACTTTTTCTTTCTCTTCCTTCCTGCCCTTTCCAAGTCACGAAAATGCGACATGTCACGATATCGCAACACTTTCACCTCCTTACTTCTTTTCTTGGCTTGTACCCACGAAAACACATGTCACGAAATCGTGACACTTTCAACTCCTTGCTTCTTTTCTTGGCTTGTACCCGTGAAAACACATGTCATGAAATTGTGACACTTTCGCCTCTGTACTCTTCCTCTTTACTTTTGTCGTGATATCGCGACACTTTTGCCTTCTTACTTTCTCTCTCCTTTAGTCGTGAAAATGTGACATGTCGCGATATCGCGACACTTTCTCTTCTTTGCTCTTTCTCTTGCCTTCGGGTCGCAAAAACGTAACATGTTGCGATATCGCGACACTTTCTCTCCTTTGCTCTTTCTCTTGCCTTTGGGTCGTGAAAACACAACATGTCGTGATATCGCGACACTTTTTCTCCTTTGCTATTTCTCTTGCCTTCGGGTCGCGAAAACGTGACATGTCGTGATATCGTGACACTTTCTCTCCTTTGCTCTTTCTCTTGCAATATGTCGCGAAATCGTGACACTTTTTCTTCCGTACAATATCTCTTGCAATATGTCACAAAATCGTGACACTTTTTCTTTTGGACTCTCTCTCTTGCAATATGTTGCAAAATCACGACACTTTTTCTACTTGCCTTTCTTTCTTCCAACATGTCACGAAATCGCGACACTTTTTCTTCCGTACTATCTCTCTTGCAATATGTCACGAAATCGCGACACTTTTTCTACTTGCCTTTCTTTCTTCCAACATGTCACGAAATCGTGACAGTTTTTCTTGCTTATGATTTCTCTCCGAACATGTCACGAAATCACGACAGTTTTTCTTGCTTGTGCTTTTTCTCCGAACATGTCGCGAAATCGTGACAGTTTTTCTTTCTTCTCAACATGTCACAATATTGCAACAGTTTTTCTTTCTTGTCAACATGTCGCGATATCGCGACAGTTTTTCTTTCTTGCTCAACATGTCGTGATATCGCGACAGTTTTTCTTTCTTGCTCAACATGTCGCGATATCGCGATAGTTTTCTTCCTTGTGATTTTCTTTTGATTTTTAGCATATGGGCCACTTCGGTCTTCTTGGAAAACCTGTAGCAACTTCACCCAAACATCAAAAACATCCTCATAAGCATTTAACAACACTGCACATACTCTGAGTAACCTCTGAACTCCTGTCCACTGCATCACTAAACTCCTGTCTACTGCATCAACCGATCTATCTAACTGTGTTGACAACAATGTCAATACTGTTGTTGCACCTTGCTCAACAAGAAGCCCTATGTTAACTATAAAAATTGGAGGCTATATCTTACCCAAAACATTGGTATATCTGGGGGCTTCCATTAATGTCATGCCCAAGGATACCATACAGAAACTTAGACTGACCAATCTAAAGTCAACCAAAACTATCCTTCAATTGGTTGAATGGTATAAAGTGCTTCCTGAGGGAATGTTGGAAGACATAACAATCATAGTGGATGAATGGAAATACCTAGTATATTATCTAGTGTTAAAATCCAATTTCGAGTTAGGTGGTTATCCACTCATCTTAGGTAGACTTTGGTTGGCAACAGTTGATGCCTACATAAGTTGCAGGAATGGAAAAATAACCATTTTTGATGGTCAAAATGTGAAAAATATGATTATCCATCCACCTGCCTAATTCGTAGACTTGTTGGGAGAACCTGATTATGAAAACTAGAATATTGGTAATTTATCAATGATTCAATCCATCATGGCATTTGATGATTTGAAGGATGAGAGTGATGAGATGAGTTATATCAAATTTTTTCCAAGGGAAATCCTCCTGTCCTCTAGAGATGCCACTTGTTGGAGGTAAAAATCACCATATCAAACAAATTGAGGTTACACCTCATAGGGTAATGAATATAGATGATGAATTGACATTTGATCAACAAATCAAACTAAAATAAATATTATTCAAAAATCAACATGATTTTATTTGGTAGTATTCATATATGGATGAATTGCTCCAGAAACTTGTACTCATTGCATATATCTGGAAGAACAAATGAAATTGGTAAGACAACCACAATGCAGGATGAATCCAGCTATGAAGGAGATTGTTAAATATGAATTGTAGAAACTCCTAACACTTGGGTTTATCTACCCTATCTCTGATAGTGAGTGGGTATCACCTTTTGTGGTGGTGCCCAAGAAAATGGAAAGTGGTGTATCTGTGTTGACTACAGATTGCTCAACAAGGCAATAAAAAAAGACCACTTCCCCTTACCTTTCATAGATCAGGTTCTTGATACATTAGGAGGAAAGAAATACTTGTCTTTTCTAGATGGGTTCAATGGATACAATGAAATTCATATTGGAAAAGAGGATCAATATAAGACCACGTTCACTTGTCCATGGGGAACCTTTGCTTACTAATTTTTGTCCTTTATTTTGTGCAATGCACCTACCACATTTCAATGGGCAGTATTGAGCATCTTATTTGATAAGATTGGATAAATTGTGGAGGTATATATTGACGATTTCATTGTTTATGGTGAGAATTTTGATGAAGCCACAACAAATATGGAAAGAACACTTTAGCAGTGTGAGAAAACTAATCTATCCCTGACTAATAATTTATTTTTATGTTAATGAAGGAGGGAATAGTATTGGGACATCATATTTCTGTAGATGTGATAAAAGTAGATAAAAAAGAAGATAGAGGTAATCTAAAATCTACCCACTCTCAAAATTTATAAAGATATCTGAAGTTTCCTTGGCTCAGCTAGTTACTATAGGAGGTTTATAGCATACTTTAGCAAAACTTCTAAACCCCTAAGCATATTATTATCAAACAATGTAGATTTTATCTGGATAGATGAATATGAATAGACATTTAATACTTGGAAAAAAAAATTGACCACTACTCTACTACTAAGAAGTCCAAATTAGACCATTCCCTTTCACATATATGCGGATGCATCCAATAATAGGATAGGGTCAGTACTAGGATAGAAGGATGGTGATGAATTATTTACCATTTATTATGTCAATAAATATCTTATAGATGTTGTGTTCAATTATACTATCATAGAAAAGGAATTTCTTGTAGTCATACATGCTCTTAACAAATTTCACCACTATATTATAGGTTATCAAGTTTTTTTGTATACTGATCATTCAGCCATCAAGTACCTGACAAAAAACATGGAGTTAGTGGTAGAATTATTAGATGGCTATTACTTCTATAGGAATTTGATGTAAATATTGTAGACAAACCAAGTAAGGATAATGTGGTTATAGATTTTCTTTCCAGATTGACACCACCAGATCATACAACCATAGAAGATCAGTTTTTAGATGAGCATTTTTTGCTCTGAATAAATATATACCATTGTACATAGAAATGGTTAATTATTTAGCCACTAGTAAAGTATCTCCTACACTTTCACCATGCAAGAAACAAATATTAATAGAGAAAAATGCAGACTCCTCATGGATTGAGGGATGCCTGTTTAAAATAGGGCCTGATCAAATCATGAGATGTGTTGTTGATAATGAGATTATAGAAATACTTAAAGCTTACCATAATGAACCTTGTGGTGGCTATTTTGCAAGAAAAATAACTACATTTAAAGTATTATAGGTTGGATACTTATGGCCTTCACTATTTAAAGATGCAGCCAAACACATGAGCCAATGTGATCAGTGTTAGAGGATGGGTAGACCAACTCTTAGAGATGAAATTACACTCCAACCACATGTGCACATTGATCCATTTGACAAATGGGGGATGGATTTTGTAGGACCTATTAATCCACAGTCAGCAGGTAAGAGATATATCTTAGTTTACACTGACTATGTGACCAAGTGGGTTGAAGTACAAACATTGCATGATTCTAAAGAGAATACTATAGCAAATTTTATATTTTTATCTATATTTACAATATTTGGGGTTCCAAGGGATATCACTACTGATCAAGGGCCTCAATTTACTTCAAAGTTGATTCAGGAAATAATGCAGCAGTACAAAATCAGGTACAACAAAACCACTCCTTACCATCCACATGCAAATGGGCAAGTAGAGGTCACCAACCATGAATTGGAGAATATTCTCACAAAGATGGTACAACAACATAGAAAATATTAGGCCATAATATTACCATAAGTAGTGTGGGCTTACAGAACCACCTAGAAAACTACCACTAGTTTTACATCATTCCAGTTAGTATATGTGAAGAATGCTATGATGCCTATAGAGTTTAAAATTAAGACTCTTAGAACTATAGTAGATTTAGATTTTAATCTGGATGAGGCAAAAAAGGAACAAATTCAGTAGCTTAAACAGGAATATCGATGTGATTCTCTACATTGAATAGACGTCATCCAAAAACAAAGGGCCAGGTGGCATGATCATCACACCAGGCCAAAGCAATTTAAAGTGGGAGAATGGGCATTATTGTATGACTCTCGATTCTAGGATAGGAAAGAAAAACTCATGCAGTGTTGGATGGGGCCATATGAAGTGATTAAAATTATCAACAATAGAGCTATGCAAGTCAGAATAATTTATGGTAGCAACATCATATTAACAGTCAATGGTAACCGACTGTGGCCATATCATTTGTATGAGACTTATATGATGAAGTCCATAATAGGAATGGGGGAGATCCCATTTGATTCCATTTTTTAAAATTTATCAGTAATATGTGGACACATGTTTGTCCACATGACCCTAATTTCTTTTTTCTTTTATAAGTATTGCATTTTTTTCTTTCTTTAATTGTGTTTTTGTTTTGCAGGAACGATGCCCTGATTGTAATCTATAGGTATCTCAGGAAACCTAGGCCTATCAGGCATATAGTCCATGAACCTACATGTTTCTAGCTTTCTAGGAGGTTAATTCTAGTAGTACACTCATCCCCATCCGAAGTGGGATAACCTTGCTTGGATGGGTATGCAGGTGTTTTTGTCTTCATAGATAAAAGTGTCCAAATGCTAGTTCACATAGCGGATGATGATGTTGTCCTTGAAAAATGAACGGTGATAGTCTGATCAATAAAATTTGCTCAACAATAGACACACCAGTAAACATTGACTTTTCAAATGACGGGAAGGCACCTAAATCCCATTATTGAAGAGTTTTCATTAAAAAAAAGGAGCACCTGATTTCTAGCGAGAAGGCACCTGTATGCTATTTCGAAAGGGTGCATGATTTCTAGCAAGAATGTGTCTGTATTTTATTCCATAAGGTGTCTGATTTCTACTGATAAGGCACCTATATTTTTTTCAAGAAGACGTCTATTTTTTGCTTTGGTATGCACCTAATTTCTAGTGAAAGGGCGACTGACTTTAGTTCTAACTAGAAATTGTATCCTATATGGGAGTAAGGTGCCTGATTTCCAATAAAAAGGTACATGACTACGAAGAACACAAGCTTATACTGAGAGGGGGGTGAACAGTATAAGACTTAACCAATTAATAATTTTAACTTTAGATAGCAGTGGCATCAACACAACATTAATCAAGACAGAAAGCATCACACATTGAAGACCCATTTTTAACGTGGTTCACCCAAAATGGTTGGGCTACGTCCACAAAAACTTTTCTCTAAAAGTTATCTCAAAGTTCTTTGGGAATCCTTCCCAATTACAATGTTTATGAGCCTCGGCCCAAAGGAGATACCTTCCCCTCTGCTCTGGAAATGATCCCTCAGAAGATCAATCGCCTCTACCTCTTGCCAGCACGTGGAACTCCTTTCCACCGAAGACCTCCTGTCCTCAATGCTTAGCCTAAGAGACCTCTGCCTTCTATGATCACGTCCATAGTAGCTCAGCAACCTGTACCAAACACAGTCAGTCGGTCTAGTACAAGTCTTCCTCTGTCTATCAGATCTGTCCAACTCTTGAACAAATCAATCCTCTGCATACAAGCCTTCTCAAAGACTTGCCAAATCTGTCCTCAGGTTCTTCTCATAGAACCAATGCACCTCTGTCCTCAAGTTCTCTGATAGAACTATCAAACTCAGCTCACAAGTCCTCTGCTAGGACCTGTCCAAATCTGCTCAAGAAACATACACATCTTCTGCGCTCTTACAGCCGCACTTCGTCTTCTCTCAGTCGTCTCTCTGCACACACTCTGCACTGTCTTCGCACACTCTATGCACTTCGATCGAATTTTGCACTCTGCTCTCGGTGATCGAACTTCTCACTCCGCACTCTATCTATGAACGTCGCAACTAACAACCCCACCAACTCTTCAAAATAGCCTACCTTTTATAATAACACTTTCAAGATCAAAACCTTAATCTTAGTCGACTGTAACCCTGATCTTTAGTCGGTTGCACAACCCTAAACTTCGTCGACTACAAACCCTAATCTTCGTCGGCTCACATTTAACTTTGTCGGCTTCAACTGCCTCTGTAACTCTTCTATAGCTTTTGCCGTGAAACTACAACATGTCACGATATCGTGACACCTTTGCAACCGTACACTTTCTTTTGGCTTTTGTCACGATATCGTGACACTTCAGCCTTTGTCGACTTCAACTAAGCTCTTGTCACGATATCGTGACACTTCTATCTTTGTCAGCATCAACTTTGCTTTTGTCATGATATCATGACACTTCTCCCTTCGTCGACCTCCTTTCTACTTTTGTCGTGAAATCGTGACACTTCTGCCTCTGTAGACTTCATCTTCACTTCGTCATGATATCATGACACTTCTATCTTCATAACCTTCCTCTCTGCTTTTGTCATGAAATCATGACACTTCTCCTATAGAAGACCACTTTCAGTTTCTATCATGAAATCGTGACACTTCTACTTTCATCTACTTTCTTTTCTACCTATCACAAAATCGTGACACTTTCTGCATCCATACGCATTCTTTGCAACCCATCACGAAATCGTGACGCTTTCAACTTCCATACGCTTTCCTTGTAACCCGTCGCAAAATCACAACGCTATCAACTTTTCATACATTTTCTTTGCTCTTAAGTCACAAAATGCGACATGTCGCGATATCGCGACACTTTTCTAACTTGCTTTCTCTCTCCTGCTTAAGTCACGAAAATGCGACATGTCACGATATCGTGACACTTTTCCTCCTTAGCTCTTTTCTATTCTTCGGGTCACGAAAACCCGACATGTCGCGATATCGTGACACTTTTTCACTACGAGCTCTTTCTCTCGAACCTGTCAGCTTGGGGTTTGCAAAAGACCTTTGAAACTGTCATGTCAGTAACCTTCATCAAAACAAATTATTTGACATCAAATCAAATTCCTTCAAAAGCTTCTTGACATCAATGACAACTTATATACTTGAGCAAAGGCAATGTACCCAAAGTACCCAAAATTGCCAACAATCTCCCCCTTTGTCATTGATGGCAAACCTTTACTGAAAACACTTCTCAAGAGCCAAAACTGAAACCAACTATGCTAACAACTGACCAACTTCCTTTGAAGTTTTGCTCCCCCTGACTTGAAGCTTTCCTCTTCACTTTGAAGCTCTCCCCCTTACTCATATCTCTCCCCCTTTGTCATCAATGGCAAAGGGTCACCTTTGGGGCTCGGGACTAAGAATGAGCCTCTTAGCTTGGTCCCTCCCCCACCTCCTGATGAGGTGATTAATTCTGGGGTGGGAGTACAACTCCCAATTTCTCCCTTAGATACTCAAACGTATCTCTTGGAAGAGGTTTGGTGAAGATATCTGCAATCTGCTCTTTAGTAGACACATACTCTAGCTTGACCTGCTTGTCTTGCACTTTCTCCCTTAGAAAGTGATACTTGATGGAAATATGCTTTGTCCTTGAGTGCATTACCGGATTTTTGGAAATACTTATGGCACTTGTATTATCACAAAGTATGGAGATGGGTTGTTCATGCTTGACTTTGAAATCCTCCAAGGTGGTTTTCATCCATAAAACCTGTGTACACCCGACCACTGCTTGCTATGTATTCAGCCTCTGCTGTAGATAAGGAAGCTGAAGGTTGTTTCTTACTTAGCCAAGAAACCAAACTCTTTCCCAGAAAGAATGCTCCACCACTAGTGCTTTTCCTGTCATCAATACTGCCTGCCCAATCTGCATCTGTATAAGCTGTGAGGGTGAAATCATTACCTTTGGGATACCAAAGCCCAAAGTCCATAGTGCCCTTCAGATATCTGAATATCCTCTTAACTGCTATAACATGAGAATATTTTGGAGCTTCCTGAAATCTTGCTACTAACCCAACTGCCTGCATGATATCTAGTCTGGTAGCTGTAACATATAATAAACTGCCAATCATTGATCTGTACAACTTTTGATCTGCCACTGGAGATTCATCATCTTTACTCATCTTGCACCCTGTAATCATTGGAGTACATACTGGTTTGTTGTCCATCATCCCAAATTTCTTCAACATTTCTTTGATATACTTCCCTTGAGAGAGAAATACACCATCTTTTGATTGAGCAATATGAAGACCTAAAAAGAATGACAGACTCTCCAATCATAGACATCTCAAATTCCTTCTGCATGGTGTTAGCAAAATCTTTGCACATCTGAGTATTATTTCCCCCAAAAATAATATCATCAACATAGACAACCATAATCAACATATCATCACCTTCATCCTTAATATACAAATTGCTATCTGCCACACCTTTCCTGAAACCTTGCTCATGAAGATACCTGTCAAGTCTTGAGTACCAAGCCCTAGGTGCTTGCTTTAACCCATACAAGGCCTTTTTCAGTTTACACACATAGTCTGACTGTTCTGAGAGAGACACTCCTTCTGGCTGTTCTATGTAGACTTCTTCTACCAACACCCCATTTAGAAAAGCTGACTTTACATCCATTTGATATACCTTGAAATATTTGAAGCTTGAAAGGGCCAAAAACATTCTGATTGCTTCAAGACGAGCAACAAGAGCAAACGTCTCTTTGAAATCAACACCTTCTACTTGAGCATAACCTTTGCAGACTAACCTAGCTTTGTTTCTGACAATATTTCCATCCTCATTGAGTTTATTTCTGAATATCCATTTTGTGCCAATGACATTCTTGTCCTTAGGTCTTGGAACCAATTCCCAAGTTTCACTTTTCTCTATTTGATTTAGCTCTTCATCCATTGCTTTTACCCAAAACTTATCTGCACATGCTTCACTGAAATATTTTGGCTCAATCTGAGATAATAATGAAACATTTGTAGAATCATGTGAAGGAATGACTCTTCTTCTTGTTTGCCTGCTATTTGGATCACCAATGATCAAATCTTTGGGATGATGTTTCTGAACATATCGTGAAGGAGTTTTGGGAAGCAGTTGTTGTCTTTCCTCTTCTTCATCTGAAACCTCTCTGAATTCTTCTTGACAAATTTCATCACTGAGTTCCTTGACTGGTTCTCTTATCCCTGTCTTTTCATCAACTGTTACATTTATGCTCTCTACAACTGTATGAGTTCTTTTGTTGAAGCATCCGTAGGCCTTGCTTCTGCTGGAATATCCAAGAAAGATTCCCTCATCACACCTAGGATCAAACTTACCCAAATTCTGATCTTCCCTTCTGATGAAGCACTTACTCCCAAACACTTTGAAGTATTTTACTATAGCTGGTCTTCCTTTCCACAACTCATAAGGAGTTTTATGATGATTGACTCTAAGTTGGGCCCTGGTGATAATGTAGATTGTTGTACTGACTGCCTCTTTCCAAAAACCATCTGAAAGTTTTGACTCATTTAACATAGCTCTAGCCATATTTTCAATAGTTCTGTTTTTCCTTTCAACTACTCCATTTTGTTGAGGAGTTCTTGCTGCTGAATATTCTCTTTTGATTCCTTGTTGCTCACAGTATTCCACAAATTCATTTGAAGTGAACTCTCCTCCTCTATCTGATCTTAAGCATTTGATTCTCTTGTCGGTCTCATTTTCAATCATTTCTTTGAAAGCTTTAAATTTTTCAAAAGCTTCAGATTTTTCTTTGAGAAAAGTAACCCAAGTCATTCTAGAATAATCATCTATAAACAACATGAAGTAGCTTTCTCCCTGAATGCTCCGAGTTCTGGTAGGGCCACATAAATTAGTATGAATAAGATCCAATGGTTTTGAAGAAGTATACCCTTTTGATTTGAAACTGGTTCTGGTATGTTTTCCATGTTGACAAGGACCGCAAATGATGTTATGGGGCCTTTTTATTTTGGGCAAGTCTCTAACTGCTTCCTTGTTACTAATATTGACAAGATTATCAAAGCTCAAATGCCCCAATATTTTATGCCATAGCCAACTCTCATCTTCTTGAGTTAGAAAACACTTTTCCCTTTTTATCTCACTTAGCATGTAAAGATTGTTTGGAGTCCTTGTAGCACTCGCAATGAGTTTTCCATTTTTTTCTTTACTTATCTCACATCTATCTGAAAAGAAAGATACTATGTGCCCTTGATCACAAAGTTGACTCACACTTAGAAGATTATGTCTTAGGCCTTCTACATAAAGCACATTTTCTGTTTTGGATTTCCCATCCAAACTAAGAGTCCCTTTACCACAGATTTTAGTTGACTTGTTATCTCCAAAACTGACTGTTCCTCTGTTTGTTTCTTTTAAGACCAAAAACTTTTCCTTTTCACGAGTCATATGTTTTGAACAACCACTATCAAGATACCATTTTTCTACTTTGTCTTGAGCATGAAAAGCAGTTTGAACTATCATTGACTTAGATTTGATCTCATTTCTCTTTTTAGTGAACTCAAGGCTAGATCTATCCAAACCGCACATCCTTGCTATATGCCCAAAATTCTTGCACTTGTAACACATGACATTTTTATTCATAAGAGGTGCAAAAGAGTTAACATTTTCCTTACTATGGCTATTCAAAGACTTATTGCAATGCATAGCTTTGTGACCAAATTTCTTGCAGGAAAAACAATAGCCATGGAAAGTATTATGTAACCTATTTTGATGCCTTGGATGATTGTTCTTCTTGTGACCAACTGGAATCCACCGCTCTTCAGGATGAAGATTGATCTTGCTCGAAGACCCTGTTTCATGAATGGTGATACCATCCTTCTTTTGCTTTTCACACGGAGTATTATGTCTGAGAGCCAACTGTTCCAACTTCACTCTAAGAGACATAACCTCTTCTTCTAGTTTCTCGCAATCAGCTTCCTTTCCTTTTAGAGCCTCTGTCAGAACCTGTTCAACCTTCTTCCCTTCTTCAGCTAGAATTTTGAAGTCTATAACACTTTGAGACAATTCTGATCTTGCTATCTCTTCTTCCTGACATTGATGCTTGAGAACAGAATTCTCTTCCCTGAATTTCTCAAGCTTTCTTAAAGCCAAGAAGAATTCACCTTTGAGATCGAACTCAACCTCTTCATCTCTTTCTGAATCTGTATGTTCCTCTGATAGATCCTTCTCCAAGCTGTTAGGCTCTTTCTGGAGAGACCCGCTCTGATACCAATTGAAGAACACAAGCTTATACTGAGAGGGGGGGTGAACAGTATAAGACTTAACCAATTAATAATTTTAACTTTAGATAGCAGTGGCATCAACACAACATTAATCAAGACAGAAAGCATCACACATTGAAGACCCATTTTTAACGTGGTTCACCCAAAATGGTTGGGCTACGTCCACAAAAACTTTTCTCTAAAAGTTATCTCAAAGTTCTTTGGGAATCCTTCCCAATTACAATGTTTATGAGCCTCGGCCCAAAGGAGATACCTTCCCCTCTACTCTGGAAATGATCCCTCAAAAGATCAACTGCCTCTACCTCTTGCCAACACGTGGAACTCCTTTCCACCGAAGACCTCCTGTCCTCAATGCTTAGCCTAAGAGACCTCTGCCTTCTATGATCACGTCCACAGCAGCTCAACAACCTGTACCAAACATAGTCTGTCGGTCTAGTACAAGTCTTCCTCTGTCGTGCGGATCTGTCCAACTCTTGAACAAATCAATCCTCTGCATACAAGCCTTCTCAAAGACTTGCCAAATCTGTCCTCGAGTTCTTCTCATAGAACCAATGCACCTCTGTCCTCAAGTTCTCTGATAGAACTATCAAACTCAGCTCACAAGTCCTCTGCTAGGACCTGTCCAAATCTGCTCAAGAAACATACACATCTTCTGTGCTCTTATAGCCGCACTTCATCTTCTCTCAGTCGTCTCTCTGCACACACTCTGCACTGTCTTCGCACACTCTATGCACTTCGATCGAATTTCGCACTCTGCTCTCGATGATCGAACTTCTCACTCCGCACTCTATCTACGAGAACGTCGCAACTAACAACCCCAACCAACTCTTCAAAATAGCCTACCTTTTATAATAACACTTTCAAGATCAAAACCTTAATCTTAGTCGGCTGTAACCCTGATCTTTAGTCGACTGCACAACCCTAAACTTTGTTGGTTACAAACCCTAATCTTCATCGGCTCACATTTAACTTTGTCGGCTTCAACTGCCTCTATAACTCTTCTGTAGCTTTTGCCGTGAAACTACAACATGTCACGATATCACGACACCTTTGCAACCATACACTTTCTTTTGGCTTTTGTCATGATATCGTGACACTTCAGCCTTTGTCGACTTCAACTAAGCTCTTGTCGCGATATCATGACACTTCTATCTTTGTCAGCATCAACTTTGCTTTTGTCGTGATATCACGACACTTCTCCCTTCGTCGACCTCCTTTCTGCTTTTGTCATGAAATCGTGACACTTCTGCCTCTGTAGACTTCGTCTTCACTTCTGTCATGATATCGTGACACTTCTGTCTTCATAGCCTTCCTCTCTGCTTTTGTCATGAAATCGTGACACTTCTCCTATAGAAGACCTGCTTTCAATTTCTATCATGAAATCGTGACACTTCTGCTTCCATCTGCTTTCTTTTCTGCCTGTCATGAAATCGTGACACTTTCTGCATCCGTACGCATTCTTTGCAACCCGTCATGAAATCGTGACGCTTTCAGCTTCCGTACGCTTTCCTTGTAACCCATCATGAAATCGTGACGCTATCAACTTTCCATACGTTTTCTTTGCTCTTTGAGTCGCAAAATCGCGACACTTTTCTAACTTGCTTTCTCTCTCCTGCTTAAGTCATGAAAATGCGACATGTCGCGATATCGCGACACTTTTCCTCCTTAGCTCTTTTCTATTCTTCGGGTCATGAAAACCCGACATGTCGCGATATCGTGACACTTTTTCACTGCGAGCTCTTTCTCTCGAACCTGTCAGCTTGGGGTTTGCAAAAGACCTTTGAAACTGTCATGTCGTAACCTTCATCAAAACAAATTATTTGACATCAAATCAAATTCCTTCAAAAGCTTCTTGACATCAATGACAACTTATATACTTGAGCAAAGGCAATGTACCCAAAGTACCCAAAATTGCCAACAGACTCCCATTATAACGGGTGCCTATGTTTAGTGTATTAAAGTAAGGTGACTGATTTCCATCAAAAAGATGCCTGAATGTCATTCTAATAAGCACCTAATTTCCAGTATACGAAATAAGCCTTCGACATTTTGAAGCGACTGAAGCCACATCAACATTTTATCCACATGATAAAAAGTTAAATTTCTCATGGATAAAAAACACTTTTTCATTGGATATTTGTGCATGTTCCAACACAACCAACAAAATGAATTCCAATGTGGGATGTGTGTTGTCCCATAAAATATTAATTTAAAATTTTTCTTACATTTTTTTGTAGCAAGGAACCTCGAATAAAATAAATTGTAGCATTCGAAAATTAATGGTTCAAAAAAATATTTTCTCACATGGGAAATACACACGCTATTATTTTTCGATAATCACAATCATCATGCGACAACCAATCGGTATGTGCCATGAGTTTCTACATATCATGCATGCGCAAAATACTAATTAGTTATGTACTTAATTTTTTTTTTATATGTATATAATTTTCATTAGAAAAGCATTCTTTTCAAATAGTGCCATCACATTGTTTGAAAAAAACAATATCCATCCAATCATCGTACCCAACTCTACACTTGTTCACGTGCCACCAAGAAGTTGGGTAAAAAGTTATAACAATCACCCATTGAAAATCTGGCACATGATTTTATGATGTTTACACCAATAACTGTAAATATTTCTAATTATGGTGTAAGGATTCCTAATTGCAAGGATATAATTGCATTGAAATGATATATTTAAGAACCTATAAAGCCAAGGTAAGTTGCAAAGAAAAACCAACAAATTTACAGATAAAAATAGAGAGTAATTTGCCATGGGAGGGAAATCTACAAATCATCTACTCAAAAAGAATGAGCCTCAAGATCTCTCAGGGATTAATGAAAATATTCAGAGGTAATTTGAAGTAGTCGGATGGATGAATTACTATCGGTTGGTTAGTCAAAACCAATATGTTGAGACCGCCAAGGAATTCACAGAGTATTTTAAGGATGGGGTTTCTCGAATGTGTGGATTAGAAATTATGATCATAGAGATCCATATTGCAGTAGTTATCAATATCCATCAAATAGGGGATCGTGTATACAAATATGACAACCCTACAAATTGTGTAGAAATATTTTTCGGGCGACCAACAAAATATCTAACATGTTTCGAATTATTGAGGCAGCACCAACCAGATCTTTGGAACCAAGTTTTTGAGAAGATAGCCAGATTCTTCACATGTACTGGTAGGTAATCATGGCTTAATGTAAACCATTTTCATTTTTTAAATCATGGGGACCGAATAAATATCCCCTATTACCTAGCATGTGCCCTAAAGGATGCGGCTAGGCAGTACCAGGTAGGTACAACTACTACCTTAGCACACCATGGGTTGATTTCAGCCCTAATAAAGCATGCAAAGGCACATAAGGAGGCATCAATTGAAGAAGGCACCACTATTTCAGAATAATAGGAGATGGTAAAGACACCTGACTCCCATGGTCAATCGGCTGCAGGGGTATCATGGCTAACATAGTTGGTGTATACCTCCTATCAAGATCAACTAATAGGGGAGGTAGGGAAAACTCCATCCCTTGTGTTTGAGAAAGCATAATAGAGCATGTCAAACCCTTTTCATGTGTTAAAATACCCAAGGACTAGGAGAAAGACAAGTAAAGTAGCCTTGGCCATCCCCAGTTCATCTAATGATGAAGATATCATTGGCATAATTGAGGATGAATTTATTGCCCAGGTGCTGTAGAACATGGCTAGCTGTGAGCCTTCTAGGCTAGCAGTCTAGGAAGAGGACCTAAAAAAATAGGTGCAAACATTGAAGGAGTAGGTTTTCATTTAGGAAAGAAAATACAAGGTGGATCACACCCTCTTTGAGGTTTCCAGAAAGGCAACTATAGAGAAATAATTAGAGATGTATAACACCATCCACCAGCTATAGAACATTGTGTAGCAATAAAATTATAGGTTCAACGAATGGATGCTAGTCAGCAAACCAAGGTTGATGTTGTGATTGGAATAGATTAGGAAACAAAAGTGCCTATGACTTCTCCATATTTGGAGGAAAATATTGCTTCTTATAGTTAGTTTTGATCTGATTCCAAAATAGAAACTAGCCTAATAGCTAAAGCAGAGGACCTTTTTGAAACATCTGCTAAAATAAGTTGTGAATAACAAGAGGGTCCAATTCCACAAATAGAGTCCCCTGAATTAGAGATTCAATATAGTGAGGGGAAAGAGTCAGCCAAAATATTTGATGCTACCCAGTTATATGGTCAGCTACCAGATGATCATCCAGGAATGGTATAGTCAGTTGGGGAAGCTAAAGCATCATTGGGTGCCACTCAATCAAATGAAAACACATACACAATTGACCCTACTATCCAGATTGAAGCAGTGTAAGGGCAAGGCTCTGGAAAGGATCACTCTCAAGAGTCAGCTAGTTCCACAAAGAATGCACAATAAATTGGTCATCTATTGGTTAATAAAACCAAGAATGAATAGTTGGATGACTAGACTATAGTTGAACTAGCTAAAGACACACCAGAGGAATGCAAAAAGCAAGAAGCAAAGTCCTCTAAGGCCCATAAAGAATCATCCCTATAGAAGAAAGAAAAATTTAGTCCTTCAACACCCACAGCTGAAGCAATAGCAACTGGACCATCAAAGAAGTTGAGGCCCAAGAGGAAAGCAGAAAGGGCACCACATAAGAGATGGAAGACAAATGCTAGAGCAACAAAATAGCCAAAGTAGAAAGCCACACAACAAAAATTGAAGGTGTAGCCAGACCCAAACTTAGATGAATAATGGATTGCATCTATGAAAGATTTTTCTATCCATAAGGGGTAGTTCCAAGAGCTCCAAAAGAACTTGAAGGAGGCCAAAAAGGACCAGAAGGATTATAATAAAATAACTTGAGAGCCAACTATCTCTATTACCCCTACACAACCAAAATATTTTTGGAGTATATATGGTTCACAAGATGGCAATCCCTCAAGGATGAGGGAATATCTGGACAAGATGGGCATATTCAAAAAAGAGCCAATGATGCCACCACTAGAGATAGCATCTGAATATTTAACCCCTAAATATGTAGAAGACAATGCTACAAAGGAAAATTATGAAGAGAAGAATGTTGCAGAGGACGCAATGATTGACCCTAAAAAGGTAAAATTGTTAAAAGCCCAAGTGCATGATACATCCCATTATCCACCATGGGATAAACCTAATTTTCTAGTGGTAGTCCAGCTACCTTTGAACCATCAATACTGGAAGTAGGTTGAGCCTGCATTCCAGAAGGATACCACTATGTTTAGAGGTTTTTATGTAGATCAAGAAATAGGTAGAAAGAAGTGGATTAGAACAAGCCACATATTGAAGTAGGACCTAGTCAATCCCTACGATGCAGTCCATGATAGAAGGCACCTAAAATAAAAATAGGTCCCTATCATAAAAAAATGGAGGTAAACAAAAATGTGATAAGGAACAAGATAAAGCCACCAACTGGAAAATAAAACAAAGAAATAGGGCATACCGAAAGGCTATTGACAAAACAGAATATTACCAGTAGAATGTGCCATGAGGGCGTGGAAACATATAAGCATGGGGGGATGATGAGCACCAAAAATACTCATATTTTTGTATGGATTTATAATATATTGTGCGGCATTATTTTGATAAGATGTACTTTTTAATGAAAGTTTTATATATATTTAATAGAAATTGGGTATATTCTCTAATATGTGTTTTTAGTGTGATTTGTATGTATATTTAGTGGTTTTACTATATTTTTTGTATATTTACGTCAAGGTCCCATGTGGACCTAGCACTTCATGTTTTATAGTGAAAACATAAGGACAACGGTGATCGAAACAAAGGATACATATGCTAAGTTAAGGCACCTAACTCATGACTTCGGGATCAAAGGTACCTAACTTTCGACTTCAGGATCAAAGGCACCTAAATCCCAGCTTTAGGGTCAAAGGTGCCTGACTCCTGACTTCAGGACCAAAGGCTTCTGACTTCCAACTTTAGGATTGATGGTGCCTGACTCCTGAATTCAGAGTCAACAATGCTTGATTCTCAGTGATAGGCTAGATGGTGCCTGACTTTTGTCGAGTAGAAGTATGACAAGAACCATGTTTTCAGAAGAAATATAATGGTGGTTTCCAACGATATATGTGGATGAAAGACAATAGTTTGAACCAAAATAAATTATTCATTTCTCATTAATGGCTAAACAAACATGTAAATAGAGAAAACACGCAAATCGATTATACTGATATTGATTTATGATATAATTATAGGTATGTTCCATCAATAAATAGAACACACCTAATTTATCCTACGAAGGATAAAATTAGCGCACGTTCATTGTCTATGATTATTTTACGTGTGTTTGTTGTAACCACAAGTCTGAAATAGACTTGCCTAAGCTTGTAATAGGGAATGGTCATGCACTATATAAATGCACAAACCACCCCTAAAATAGGATCCCAAATTATCTATGTAATTTTTCTGAAGTTGCAATACAATGTAAGTCATTTGAGTGTTTTATCAATCTCAAACTAGCATCCGATGAATGAATTGATCTAGGTAAAATCTACTAGAATCATAAGCTCACTCTCAACAGTATTCATCCCACCTTTTTTCTTGCTTTCTATTATTTTATTTATTTCATGTTTTCTATATTTTCTACAAACTAGTTTAGTTCTATAGCTTTCCCCTATTTTTTGTACTTTTACAGCAAGTGTGCATTTTTACTTTTATAGTTTATTCAATCATGTTTTTGATAATATAAAATAGATTAATAGTTTGGATAAATAACAAGAACTCCACCACAACAACGCACCCCCCAAACCATAAAAATTGGAGGACTCATATCATTAGGAATTACAGGCATACATTGTGCACAGTCTTTCACAAGTTTACGAGCTATCCCAGGTTGACAATTAAATGGAGGTGTTGAGTGGTATTTTCACCCTGTTGTGAAAGTACACTCTCCTTTAGGATTTGAGCTCCAAATCCCCTCTTGCAAAGAAGTTAAACAAACAACTTCTCCAAGGTCTCCGTTGTATTAGCATTTACATGTGTGTATTAATAATCCCAAATATAAGATATTCAATTTGAATGCTTGGAACACCTTAGTGATTGCAAGTAACTGAAAACAAGGGGCAATGTTGGTTTATTTCATCATGAAACTTTGGTGATTGTTCATTGTTTTGTTTTTTTTTTTTTTTGATATATTTTTTTAAATTTTTGTCTTAATGCCTTAAAAAGGTTAAAACTTCTGGAAAATAAAAGAAAATAAAAATGCAGAAAGAATGAAAATGAAATGCAAAAAACTGAAAATAAAATGCTTTCAGTACGATGCTATCCTATTACGACAAAACCGAAGATGTGAGGTTTTCGTGCATGCAACCTAACCTATTGGACCTACAAACAAGCACGATCCTGATAAACTAAGTGCTGGTTCCTAGGATACAAAATAAAATTCAGATTTCAAATATTTGCCTAATGTAACCTAAGAAAAATGGCATTAACATTATCTATAAATTCAAAGTATGAAAGAATAAACATGAAATCCATAGCATGCAAAGAAAATCTCCTTTCTTGCCCGCAAGATGCAAATTTTTGAAAAATTCTGCATTAAAAATATGTCATTTTACAATAGCAGAACTTTTGGTTTTCCCAAACCAGTCTGTGGAAGAAAAACAACTCAAACAGGTCCAGAAAGGTCTTCTCGCCTTCAACTCTGCAACTCTGCTTGCGGCGGTTTTCAATACTCCCCCTATGGCCTCTTTGAATGGCATATTTAAACTCATGAAAACCTTGTTTCCTTCCTTGAAAGTTCGTTTCATTTGTCGATGGCTGTTCGTTTCACCTTCCCTGACTATTCATTTCACCTTCCCTGTATGCGTGTGCTTTGCTTTCCATTTTGTGGCCCTTCGTTGCGATTTCTCCACATGGTTTTGCGTTTGTTTCCCTTCGTGTGTAATGACCATCTTAAATGATTTCAAATCATTAAATATTCCTTATGTAACGCTTGCCTTATTCACTGGATTTTATCCTTATGTCCACGTCACTATGCAGGTCCATTACCTTGAAGAAAATGGAACATGTCACGATATCACGACACTTTTGTCTCCTTGCTCTCCTTTGTTGCTTTGAATCATGAAAATGGAACATGTCGCGATATCACAACACTTTTGGCCCCTTTCGTATCTTGTTGCTTTTAGCCGTGAAAATGCAACATGTTGCGATATCGTGACACTTTTTCTTTCTCTGCTTGTTTGCCCATTTTGAATCGCAAAAATGCAACATGTCACGATATCGCGACACTTTTCTTTCTTCTCTTTTCCTTTGCTTTTGGCCGCGATGGAGCAACATGTCGCGATATCGTGACACTTTTTCATTTTTGGCCGTGATGGAGCAACATGTCGTGATATCGCGACACTTTTTCATTTTTGGCCGCGATGGAGCAACATGTCGCGATATCGCGACACTTTTTCATTTTTGGCCGCGATGGAGCAACATGTCGCGATATCGCGACACTTTTTCATTTTTGGCCGCAATGGAGCAACATGTCGCGATATCGCGACACTTTTTCATTTTTGGTCGCGATGGAGCAACATGTCGCAATATCGTGACACTTTTTCATTTTCTGCCACGATGGAGCAACATGTCGTGATATCGTGACACTTTTTCATTTTTGGTCGTGATGGAGCAACATGTCATGATATCGTGACACTTTTTCATTTTCTGTCGCGATGGAGCAACATGTCGCGATATCACGACACTTTTTCATTTTTTGCCGCGATGGAGCAACATGTCGCGATATCACGACACTTTTTCATTTTTGGCCGCGATGGAGTAACATGTCGCGATATCGCGACACTTTTTCTCCTTGTGGTGTTTTGCTTTTTTTTCTTTGAACTTTAGCCTATGGGCCACTTCGGTCTTCTTGGAACACATGCAAAAAGGTGGGTCCCCAATTTTGGGGTACATTGTGGATCAGCCACAACAAATGGCGACTCTACTGGGAAATGCTCTTGAGCATTTCGATGAGAACTCAACCCAAAAACACATAGACTCAAATACAAGCGTTAGTAAATATCCCAAGAATGAAACTAGACAAAAAATAGATGAAACATTAGAATTATTAAGCCTCAGCTCGATGTGTGCAATGTGCTTTATTCCCTATCGTTTGAAATTGATCAACATTCCATTGTCAGCTTCACTTATGATTCGTATGCAAGGCTATGAATGATTTGTGCAGGATTTGACATATGATGAAGATGCTAGAGATAAAACAACTTGCTTTGCAAAGGCTCAGACCTTCGAGTATCATGAACAAACATATTAAAACTATTAAACCCTCTTAGGACCAAATATATGTATACTGAATTAATTTATTAGATCCCAAAGTTGGTTATGTGTCACCACCATCTTGAACCCATGTGCAAGTGTAAGTGAAATCAAATCTTTGGAGAATCGGATTCCCAATCTAAGTGAGATGGGAATTTAATCCTATCCTTACTACTCTGATCCAAAATTCATTACCTCATCTTGAACAAAATAATTTAACCTGTTATGGATGAAACTGTTAGGCTAGTCTATCCGTTTGAGCAGTCAGTGGTCTTGCTTTTAGATAAGACATGTTGCCACGCATGAGCATACTCCACTTCCAGTCAGGCGTCTATAGCCCCGGTGGAGATTAACCCCATAATCCATGGTTTGGCTTTACTTTGATTTCTTGGACCTTGGGGATGACTACCCATCCTTGCAAGGGACATGTAGTACGATCCTTCCCATCCAATATTAATAAAGAAATGAAAAATATTTTCTTTTGAATTTCAAGTTCTTGAGTGGGCAAAATAGAAGCTTTGGGGAATCAGATTCTCAACCTAAGTGAGATGAGAATTAGACCCTATCCTTACTACTCCATGAAGGTCAAATCAAAGCTTTGGGGAATCAAATTCTCAACCTAAGCGAGATGAGAATTAGACCCTATCCTTACTACTCCATGAAGGTCAAATCAGAGCTTTGGGGAGTTGGATCCTCAACCTAAGTTCGATGAGGGTTTAACCCTATCCTTACTACTCTGATTTTAGGCTTTAAGCACTATGGGAGTGATGAAAACCACTCTTTTAAGGATTATGTTGCATAATGGGACAAACACGAAATACTCCTTTCACCTCGCCTTTTCTTCCAAGTATGGTTTTGACCATTTTACTCAAGATTCTCTTTAATATGTGCATAACGTGCTTGGTTCCAGATAGTTCGGGCATCAGTTCCCAACCTTAGGATCCTTTTAATATATGTTATGTAATAACCCTAAGAGGATTCGACACCTTTTCAATGATTGCACATGAAATGAAGATGCAAGCCGAGATGGAATGTATATGCAATGCGGAATGTACATGAGATATGAATGCATTGCTCCTTTTGAAATGCGGATGAAGTATACCACCTACTTTGCCATAATTTATAAAACTGACAACTTCCTGCATCATAAGTTCCAAACGATATTTTTTTAATGTGTTTGCGAAATTCGTGGAGCTTTCTGCAATACAATTCCGATGTTTCATATTCTCCTAGTCTTAGTCAACATTCATAAGGATCTAAATTAACAAACCAAAATTGTCCAAAGGACAAACACACAAAACTTAAAACCAAAATGAGATGTAATCCAAAACCAAAACATGAAAACCAAAAGTATATACAATATAATACAAGATGATGCAAAAATTTGGATTATCATTCTCCCGGATCCCAAACCTGATTAGAGCATTCCAAGAGACATATAATATGATGCACATGCTGAATGTGGAAGGAATCAAACGAAAACAAGATTAGACCAAACCATGCAACCAACTTCAACTTTCCTCTCTCACCCCACCAATTAGATTTAGTTCCATTAGTATTCTCATAGGTGAGATTCAAATTAAATTGATTAGACAATGATTGGTATTCAATTTTATCTTGTCTATTCTTTAAAATGCAAATTTCATAATTCCATGCATGATTTAGAAATAGGCTTTCTTTATTCAAAATGAAATTTTGTAAGCAAGAGCCTATTTCTAAAAATTTCAAAGCTAATTCGTTTTCCATGTTCTTAGGCCAATCAAAATTGTGCAATAATTTACAAGCATCTAGGATATTTACTAAATGGGGATCATTAAGAATTTTTATCCTAGATTCAAGAATTAATTGTTGATGAATTTGATTTAGCAATTTAAGTGCATCAAACTCATTTTCATTCATTAAAGTAAGGTTATCAAAGGTGTGGTTAGAAATTAATCCTTGTTCTTCATTCACATTCAATGGCATTTCATCATAAATATCATTTGAATTATACAAATATTCACCTAAATCTTGGATGTTTGGACACAAAGGTTTAGATTTTACCTTTTTCACATTTTCATTTACCAAAACTTGGTGAGGATTTGTAATTTCCTCTTTTACCTCATGGTCTTCATATTCTTCATTGATTACTTGCTCATCAAACATACCAAAATTGGGCACCCAATTAAAAACATGCCCATCCTTTTCAACCCTCAAATATTCTTGGTCGAAGTGTATGTCAAGTAACTCATCTTCATGATCAATCACTTTCATTGCTTCCAATAGATCAACCACTTTGTCATTTAATTCCA
Source organism: Wollemia nobilis (assembly GCA_028583015.1). NCBI lineage: Eukaryota > Viridiplantae > Streptophyta > Pinopsida > Araucariales > Araucariaceae > Wollemia > Wollemia nobilis. The sequence continues at coordinate 9,526,922 of JAQPPZ010004166.1, forward strand.
ATTCTTTGTTCACTATCCCTGGTATCTCTTCCAAAACATCCTCAAATTGTACAGGAGTTGTAATATCTTCCTTTGAGTAGACGATTATGTTGTCATGTATATCAATTGGCACACAAGTTTCATTAGTAGTTTTGGAGTGAGTGTAGTCTTCCCACTTCTTCCATGAATCATAGTAGTCATCCTCCAAGTTCAAATTGTGACTTTCAACTACTTCTTCTTCATCTTCTGATTCATCAACATGTTTCTCATCCAATTCATCTTCACCTTCCATAGATGTTCCAGTTATTTCCAAGAGTGGGTTATTTCTTGAATTCAAATTGGTAAAGCTATCATAATCCAAATTTGTAACCCATGATTCAATTTTATCACAATTTGGAAGGTGTGGATCCTCTTGGTCATCACTCTCTTGATGATATAGAGTTTCCACCACCAAAATGTTGTCCTCCCCTTGTTGATGTTGGGATGGACCCCTATTTGGCACTAGTTCCAGATCATCCACTTGAGCTTGGAGACAATGGGTATACATAGCAATTTTAGGACAATCCCTTTCATTATGCTCCTTTGTATTATGCAATCTACACCCCTTTTCCCACATAAAATCAGAAAGATTAATAATGGAACTAGAGTGACTTTGTCCTGCAGAAGTATCTATCTGATTAGCAATAGGGGAAGGCACACCCCCATTGTTTGGTTTCGTATTCCACTATCTCCCTCTATCATTGAAGTTTTGATTTGGGTGAGGGACATGGGATTCATACTTCTATTTTTGAACCAAATCATTACTCAATTTGTGAACCATATTTTTGAGTTCTTCAACCTCTGAATAAATCTCTTTTTGTTGAGCTATGGTATTGCTAGTTCGAATAGGATTTGAGTAATTGGTGAGATCTTGACTTAACACTTGAGTTGGATTTTGAGCCACTTGATTTGCATAGGGATTCAAGCTTTGAAATAGAATTGGATTGGGTGCGTAAGCGGGTGTTGATGAATATGGTTGTTGATAAGGCAAAGCATTTATGCCAGATGTTTGTGGTGCCATGATCTGATTCATCATAGGAGCTTGACCATATGGACCGTATTGTCCTACCATAGACATCTAGGAAAACCCATAACTCTGTGGTGTCATTTGTTGCTCAATGGTCATAGCTTCATTGTAGGCTAGAGAAAGTGTGGTAACTTGAGGATTTCACCTTGCAAACATTGTCGTCATAGGATCCAATGCCCCAAAATATATTTGCAAAGCTACTGCGGGATCAATGGCAAAATGTCGAATTGCTCTATTATAGCACTTCTGAAATCTCTGATTAAAAGTTTGGATTGGCTCACCCTGACCTCTTTTGCATGTAATGAACTGGTTATAGATGATTGTGGGATCTAATGGTGACCTGAATTGGTTGACAAAAGCATTCTCCATTTGCATCCATGACGTAATGGAACCAGTAGGTAAGCAAATGTACCATTCGTAGGCCACTGGGTCTAGGCTCATGGGGAAGAGTCTACAAGCCACATCTTCATGTTGAACTTGCAATCTTATCAAAACATCCCTATAGGCTTGGATATGTTTTTCTACAGTCCTTGGGCCATTAGGTTTGTATTTGGGAAAAAATCTCTCTATATTCCTAGGGATCTCGTGAATATCCCTTGCAATATTCAAAGGAATGTTATGGGCTCCGTACCAAGGATATGGTGAAGGTTGGGCCATTTGATTCAAATCAATGATGATAACCCTACCAGAGTCATGGAAAATACCTCGAAGAAGACCTGCGACACACAGAAAAATTTGCAATTAATGGAATTCAAAGAATAACTTCAAAATCAATTTGTTAGTCATGCATGAAAGACACCTTGAAATGACTAGCAAATATCAAACATGTAACGTATGAATAATCATGTTAGCATCAACCAAGAGATGTATCCCTTAAAATAAAATGAAAGTAATTGCATGGAGACAACCTCGTTAGTCAAGAATTTTTTTTTTTTTTAAATCAAATCAAAACACATTATTCCTGTATGAACAATAAATTTTTTTAGAACAATGTATAGCAATTCATGTCCTCCTTTTAACACTACAAGGTTGTATTGTTAAAATAGGGCTAAATATACTAATCAATAGGGCATGAACTATTCAAAATTTAAATCCCTATAGCATTTAAATCACTTTGAAATAAAACAATTCAGGCCCTCCTTCTAGCGCCAATCTGTTGAGTGGTATTTTCACCCTGTTGTGAAAGTACACTCTCCTTTAGGATTTGAGCTCCAAATCCCCTCTTGCAAAGAAGTTAAACAAACAACTTCTCCAAGGTCTCCACTGTATTAGCATTTACATGTGTGTATTAATAATCCCAAATATAAGATATTCAATTTGAATGCTTGGAACACCTTAGTGATTGCAAGTAACTGAAAACAAGGGGCAATGTTGGTTTATTTCATCATGAAACTTTGGTGATTGTTCATTGTTTTTTTTTATATTTTGATATATTTTTTTAAATGTTTGTCTTAATGCCTTAAAAAGGTTAAAACTTTTGGAAAATAAAAGAAAATAAAAATGCAGAAAGAATGAAAATGAAATGCAGAAAACTAAAAATAAAATGCTTTCAATACGATGCTATCCTATTACGACAAAACCGAAGATGTGAGGTTTTCGTGCATGCAACCTAACCTATTGGACCTGCAAACAAGCACGATCCTGATAAACTAAGTGCTGGTTCCTAGGATACAAAATAAAATTCAGATTTCAAATATTTTCCTAATGTAACCTAAGAAAAACGGCATTAACATTATCTATAAATTCAAAATATGAAAGAATAAACATTAAATCCATAGCATGCAAATAAAATATCCTTCTTTCTTGCCCACAAGATGCAAATTTCTGAAAAATTCTGCATTAAAAATATGTCATTTTACAATAGCAGAACTTCTGGTTTTCCCAAACCAGTCTGTGGAAGAAAAACAACTCAAATAGGTCCAGAAAGGTCTTCTCGCCTTCAACTCTGCAACTCTGCTTGCAGCTATTTTCAATCCTCCCCCTCTGGCCTCTTTGAATGGCGTATTTAAACTCATGAAAACCTTGTTTCCTTCCCTGACGGTTTGTTTCATTTGCCGATGGCTATTCGTTTCACCTTCCCTGACTGTTCATTTCACCTTCCCTGTATGCGTGTGCTTTGCTTTCCATTTTGTGGCCCTTCGTTGCGATTTCTCCACATGGTTTTGCGTCCGTTTCCCTCCGTGTGTAACGACCATCTTAAATGATTTCAAATCATTAAATATTCCTTATGTAACGCTTGCCTTATTCACTAGATTTTATCCTTATGTCCACGTCACTATGCAGGTCCGTTACCTTGGCGAAAATAGAACATGTCACGATATCGCGACACTTTTGCCTCCTTGCTCTCCTTTGTTGCTTTGAATCACGAAAAAGGAACATGTCGCGATATCGTGACACTTTTGGCCCCTTCCGTCTCTTGTTGCTTTTAGCCGCGAAAATACATGTTGCAATATTGTGACACTTTTTTGTTCTCTGCTTGTTTGCCCATTTTGAATCGCAAAAATGCAACATGTCGCAATATCGCGACACTTTTATTTCTTCTCTTTTCCTTTGCTTTTGGCCGCGATGGAGCAACATGTCACAATATCATGACACTTTTTCATTTTTGGCCGCGATGGAGCAACATGTCGCGATATCGCGACACTTTTTCATTTTTGGCCGTGATGGAGCAACATGTCGCGATATCGCGACACTTTTTCATTTTTGGCCGCGATGGATCAACATGTCGTGATATCGCGACACTTTTCCATTTTTGGCCGCGATGGAGCAACATGTCATGATATCGTGACACTTTTCCATTTTTTCCTGCGATGGAGCAACATGTCACGATATCGCGACACTTTTTCATTTTTGGCCTTGATGGAGCAATATGTCGCGATATCGCGACACTTTTTCATTTTCGGTCGCGATGGAGCAACATGTCGTGATATCGCGACACTTTTTCATTTTTGGCCGCGATGGAGCAACATGTTGCGATATCGCAACACTTTTTCTCCTTGTGGTGTTTTGCTTTTTTTCTTTGAACTTTAGCCTATGGGCCACTTCGGTCTTCTTGGAACACATGCAAAAAGGTGGGTCCCCAATTTTGGGGTACGTTGTGGATCAGCCACAACAGGAGGTAATGAATTAAACCATAGGAAATAACCAATACTTTACCCAATAGAGGATATGGTATATTTAGTGGCGAAAAGGAGGGGATGTGTTAGTAGAATTCTAGGGTTTACAAAATGATAGATGATCAATGATTTTAGATTTTGACCTATCAAGAATGTTCTGACATAATATTTTCCAACCTCTCATTCACAAAAATGAATGATCTTTTATAATTTACCCTTAAACATGTTAGGGTTTTGATGACACCAACGAGTGGTTGAGATTAAAACATGATGAAGGGTTGAGATTGAGATTTGATAAGTGACATGGATCATATTAATGGTCAACATTAAGACATGATGGGCGGTTGAGATTTATTTTTATATATATTTAAAAAATATATAAAATATATTTATATATAAATAAATTATGAGTGGCTATGATTTTATGATGTGTATATGACAAGTGGTTAGGTTTTGGTGTCTACAAATGCCCCTTTTTTTATTACATTGCATGAAACACAATGCGGTGCAAAAATAAGATATACTGGATTTGGTGAAGTAGCTTCTTTCCTCGGTGCACAAGAAGATCTTGAAGACAAAAATTGTTGTTGTAGCTTACCCCCTCAATTGGTGAATGAGTGAAGAATGAATATCATGAGCCAATTGATAGAATTATGGATGATATGAATGATGTAAATTATTGTGAATGATTGATTCTATTTTTACCCCAATAGAAAAGGGGTTTTTGGAAATGTGGATGATATGAATGATGTAAAAGATTGTGGATGATTGATTTTGTTTTTTCCCTAATAGAAAAGAGGATTTTAGAAATGTGGATGATATGAATGATGTAAATAAATGTGAATTATGTATCCCAATGTGGGAAATCAAAATCAAATTTGGTTACCCAAGTTTGGGGTGATTTTGTGTTGTTGAAAAATATGCCTTATGGCATCATTGAAATGCAAAATGATGAATATGTAAAATATAAAAAAGAAAAGAAACCAATCATCCTGAGGATATGTTATGCCTAGTGATTGTTAGAAATTCTTGAATATGAACATAAATGATGTAGTAAAATTTATCTATGTTTGTAACCCCATAGAAAAGGACCTCAATGACATCCTTGGGCAAATTTGCTTGAGTGTAGTCACACTCAAAAATTAAGGTACCAAAATTATGATGATATGAGCAAGCATCCTTATGGTGATCTACCCATCCTACCAAATTGCATGGATAACCAATCGCTGTAATCGCCAGGGGGAATAGAGTAAACCACTAGATATGAGGTTCACTTGATTATGCAAGTGGATTTGGTAATTTTTGAATGTAAATGTATTGATAAATGGATGTGGCAATATTGAATGAAGATGTATGAATTTGAATGAATATGGAAATGCATTTATGAGTGATTTTGATGATTTTTGTGAAATTTGGAATTGTTTTGGGATATTTTGAAGCAATTTGAGGTATTTTCGTGATTTTTAGTTGCACACAATAATTAAACGCCCAAATCAATCCATGTTATCACAAAATTTGATGTAATGATATGATGAAGGATTAGGATAATTAATGTGGTAGTTTTGTGAAATTTTGGACCGTTTTGAGATGTTTTTGCATGATTTAGGCATTTTTGTGACTTTTGATTGTAATCAAACATTACATACCCAAATCAATTTGTGTTATCAAAAAATGTAATATAATGATGTAATGCATGTATGGGTAGATTTAGAGGTGTTTTTGTGGTATTTTGCTATATTTTGGGGCCTTTTGAGTCTTTATGCAACATTCTATATCCAAATGTTGACCTGCATCCACATCATGCACAAATGCGGGAGAGTGTCTGCAACTTGGTAGACATAGGGCAGTATTTGAGTGCACCAGGTAGATGCTCTGGGATTCTTGAGCATGCCAAAATAATCTATAAAAGGGTTGCAGGGATAAATTTTAATTCATTCTTGCATTTAAAAATTTGATAAGCAATATCTAAAGAAGATTGAGTGAGTGAGGCAATGGAAATAGAGAGCAGGGGTGCGACAATAGGAGTTAAGGCATAGGTGGTGGACGTAAGTGCGCTTAGATCTCTTATTTAGATTTTGTAATATTTTTTTTATGTAATAAATGTGATGGTATTATGCATTTGTTGTTGTGTTGTGTTGCAATTGAGGATCTTGGAGGCTCATTATCGATTCTCACCCATCATACCAAGGGTGATAAAGGTGTTATAGAAGGATGACTGGGATTGATTAGAGTGGGTGGGATTGGAATGGTATAGCTGGATTAAGGAGGTAAGAATTGATGATGGGTATCTCTCTACCTTGGTAGAGATATGGGATCTAAATAGGGGATCTTTCGACTCTTGATAGGGCAGATGATGGTGACATTAGAGGATGTATACCACATCTTTTGAGTACTAGTGGAGGGGTTGCATGTCCAATATGGGCACGATAGGAAGTATGAGATGAGCTAATTTTTTGGTGATGGATGGAGAGGGTGAAAATTAGGGGTGGTGGGATTAGGTAATTGGATATGTATGTGGATAGGTGGTTGGAGGCACTACCAACCTTAGTCATGTTCCTACTGGCTAATGTGTTGGTGCCTAACAACATCAGCTATCGGTTCCCATGGAACATGATTCGATTGGTGTTCGATATGATTGATGATCCTCGGGTGTATGCATGGGCACCTACGCTACTAGTGTTGAAATACCTAGAGTTATACAAGGTTAAGATGCAAGGGCAGAAGGGGTTGGGTTGTAGAGTACTATTGTATATCTGGGGTTGGGATCATGTTAAAGTGGCTCATCCTATGGGACTACCATATGAGTGGGATAGGGATCAGCCCTATGCCTTGATATGGTGGGTGGCTGAGGAGATATATCCAAGTTGTCCTAGTTACAGTGGCCAAGAGTGTAGAGATCTATAGGTAGGGTTAACACCAGACTAGGTGTACTAGAGGCCATGGTGAGATGCTTGATGGCCCTCTAATAGAGATAAATGGTAGTGGATCAGGTAGGCCAAATGGGTGGTTGGGAAACATGGTAGTGATGTGGAATTGATCTATTTCTCATGAGTGTTGTAGTAGTTTGGGATATGATAGGGAGTATCTGATGCTCCAATGTTGTAGATGTGTCAAGATAACGAGTTAAGCTTACATTGTATGGAGGATTGGTAGGTGGAGTATGAGGATGATGAGGAGATATATCTCTTGGATGTGGATGATGTCGAGACCATGGGTGACTATGATGTATGGTTCACTTCACAAGTTCCATTGGTACCTAGTCAGGTGGTTGATGAAGGTATTAGGGATTATAGAGAGACAATAATAGAGGTCGAAGAGACTCTCTAATTTTAGAGATATCATTGGTTTAGCAACCGAGGGAGGCATGCGAGGGTTGCAATAGAGTAGCCTTTATATATTATGGGTGATGGTGATTGTGGGGTGGTATTGAGGAGGTTCTATAGAGACCTCTTGGTTGGAGTAAGGAGGAGTGGACTAAGCCCTAGTAGAGACTAGCTCTGGCATATGGTGGTAGAGCAATATACAGTGATAGCAGCTCAAAATCTTGAGAATTCTTAGTTACATATAGAGCTAGAGGTATGAATGATGGAAGGTGGAGGTAGGTATGAAATATCAAGGCTCCAATAAGAGTTGATATAGAGGGATATTCATCAAAGGTAGGATGTGTTATGCCTTTGATACCAGGATGGCTACATTCATGATCTTGAGGATTTCCTTATGTAGCATGGCATTGGATTGCTAGTGTGGCCTTCCTATTTTGTATCTAGGAATGTTAGGCATAGTGACTCTAGGTCTAGGGCTCCATCAGGGTCTCAAGGGTCTACCTATGGGTGATATCTAGTGCCTTGATGCACTTTTGTATATGAGCCTTAGTGCTCCATTGTATATAGCCTTTGGGTATTCTTTGTACATGTGATTATATATATACATGGCCTTTATTTTTGTGTATGAATTTATGTGAATGTTTGTGTGAATGCATGTGTATGTGTTGTGATGGATGACAATGTAATGATGATGTATATGAATTGCAATAATAATGCAAGTGAACTGACACACTAATAATCATTTGTAGTTTAGATTTTGCTTGATAATTTTTATCATTATTTCTTAATTAGGGGTACCAAAATGGTGGTATGTGGAATAGAAGGCTTATGTAATGATGTGATAATGACATGTATGTTTTTTTGGATGATCTAGAATTGTTTTATAGAGACTCAAATATCATAGTGATGTCAAAAAAACTCACTAAGTTCTATCTAATTCCTCCAAGAATAAATGTGTGTGCAGTGAATGTTCATTTACCAATCATGAGCATGGTAATGACTCAAGGTAATCAAGAACCGATGTGTATGCAAGTGATTTCATTAACCCATCTTGAGTAAAGTGAGATGAAAACCTATCATGGAGGAGACTAGAAAGCTAGCTTGTCCTTATGTGCAGTTAGAGGTCTCTTCAATAGAGATATGTTGGTATGAAACTAAATGGTACGGGAAGCAGGATCATTTTTATATTGAATTGCTTTTTGATTGTAAGGTAGAAAACCCACAATAGACTTAATTTATATATTTGTTCGATGATGCCTTATTATCAAATGTGGATTGCATTTAAATACCTAGTCTAATAGTTTTAAGAGTGAAGGGTTGTGACCCTAGAATATAATGAATAAATAATATAAGTAATTAGAACATGTTAGGAGGGTCCTAACATGCCACCCCCCTTAAAGGAGCTTTGTCCTCAAAGCTGGAAATTTGGAAATTGCTGCTAGATATCTTGAAAATTTTCCCATGTTGCGTCTTCTAAAGGTAGACCTTTCCAATGGATTAAAACTTCCATGATATCGCGAGTACGAAGGTGATGAGAGCGGTGATCCAAGATAGCTTTTGGCTCGACTAGAAGTACTCCATCATCAAAGAATTCAGGGAGAGTGGGTTGTGTCATGATATGGGCTCCCACTATGAGCTTAAGGCAAGATACATGAAATACGGGGTGAATTTTGGAAGAGGGAGGAAGCTCTAGTTTGTAAGCAACGGTCCCAATATGTTGGAGAACTTTATACCGCCCGTAAAATTTGGGTGCTAACTTCTGAGAACCTTTTTTTTAAGAGAGGATTGATGGTAAGGTTGGAGATGTAATAAAACCATAACACCCTCATGGAAACTATGTTTGCTTCTATGTTGATCAGCTTGCTTCTTCATACGATGTTGGGCGGTGTGTAGGTTCTCTTTTAGGATTCGTAGTATGTCATCTCTATTAGCAAGTTTCATTTCCACCGCATGGAATTTTGTAGTCCCTAGAATATAGGAAGTGAGGGATGGTGGTGTTTGACCATATAGTGCTTCATAAGGAGTCATTTTGATGGACGTATGGTATGAAGTGTTATACCACCATTCCACTAGTGAAAGCCACTTTACCCAATGGAGTGGTTGAGTAGAAACAAAACATCGAAGGTATGTTTCCAAGCATTTATTTACAACTTCTTGTTGGCCATCGGTTTGAGGATGGTAAGCGGAGCTCATACGAAGTTGAGTACCTTGTAATTTGAACAATTCCTTCCAAAAGGTGCTAGTGAAAGTTGGGTCACGATCACTAACAATTGTGGAGGGCATACCATGTAATTTAAAGATGTTATCTAGGAAGATGTGGGCTATAGTGCTAGTGGTATAAGGATGAGCCACGGAACAAAAATGGGCATATTTAGATAAACGATCAACGACTACGAAAATGGTTGTTTTTCCTCCCGATTTTGGTAATCCTTCAATAAAGTCCATAGAAATATCTGCCCATGTTTTAGTGGGTATAGGAAGAGGTTGAAGTAATCCTGGAATAGCGAGGGTCTCCCCGTTTTGTCTTTGGCAAACTTTACATTCTTTTACAAAGTTTTTGATGTAATTTTTCATTCCTACCCAATAGAAGGAGGTAATGGCTCTTTTATAGGTTTTTAAGAACCCTGAGTGGCCTGCAGTGGTGAGGTATGTAATTCATGAAGAAGTTTTTCATGATAAGTTGAATTGGGGGTGAGGACCATCCTCCCTTTGTATCTTAATATATTGTCCTTCCAAGTGTATGGAGTTTTGCTACTAGGATTATGTTGAAGTTGTTGAATTAATGCATGGATAGTAGGATCATTTATCCATTCTTCATGCACCTCATCTACCCATTTAGGAATAAGGGAGGAAAGAGCATGGACTTGAGGCATATCTTCAAATTTTATAGAAAGTGCATCAGCTGCCATGTTGTCCTTTCCCTTTTTATATGTAATTTCATAATCATAGCCAAGAAGTTTAGTAACCCATTTTTGTTGTTCCGGGGTATTAGTCCTTTGTTCCAAAAAATACTTCAAGCTATGATGGTCAGTGCGTATAATGAAATATTTGCCAATAAGGTAAGGCCTCCAATGTTGAATAGCATGGACAATCACCAACATCTCTTTTTCATACGTAGAGCAAGCTAAATTCTTAGGAGAAAATGCTTTGCTATAAAATCTAGAGGCCTTTCATCCTGCATGATTACGGCTCTCATTCCTATTCCTGAAGCGTCACTTTCAATGATGAACGGTTTAGAAAAGTTGGGCATGGCTAGAACAGGGGTGGTACACATTGCAGTTTTCAAGGTGATAAAGGCCTCATCCGCTTTAGACGACCATTTGAAAGTGTTTTTCTTAAGTAATGTTGTTAGAGGAGCAGTGATTTTACCATAATTTTGGACAAATTTTCTATAATATCCCGTTAGTCCAAGAAACCCACGTAGAGCTTTTAAGGTTTTTGGAATAGGCCAATTTTTCACCTCCTCAATTTTGGAAGGATCTATCATAACTCCTTCCTTTGAGACAATATGCCCTAAGTATTCAATTTCTTGTTTTCCAAAGGAACACTTTAATATTTTTGCATAAAGTTGATTTTCCTCCAAGATTTGGAACGCTTGTCTAACATGGTCCAAATGTTCTTCCCATGTTTTTCTATAAATCAAAATGTCATCAAAGAAAACTAATATAAATTTATGAATAAAAGGGTGAAATACCTTATTCATTAGACTTTGAAAGGTAGAAGGAGATTTGGTTAGGCCAAATGGCATCACCAAGAATTTGTAGTGCCCTTCGTGAGTGCGAAAGGCCGTCTTAGGAATATCCTTTTCATTGAATCATATTTGGTGGTAGCCTGACCGTAAGTCTAACTTGGAAAAATAAGTTGCCCCGTGGAGTTCATCTAATAGCTCGTCTATGACCGGAATAGGAAATTTATCTTTGATGGTCATTTTATCAAGCACTCGAAAATCGACACATAAACGCAACGAGCCATCCTTTTTTCTAACTAAAATAATTGGAGAGGAGTAAGGGCTTTTGCTAGGTCTAATGACTCCTGCCTTAAGAAGCTCTTGTACTAATTTCTCTATTTCGGTCTTTTGGAGGTATGGATAACGATAAGGTCTAATATTAGGAGGGTGATGCCCTGGAAATAGTGGAATAGTGTGATCATGACTTCGTTCTGGAGGTAGTCCTTTTGGTTCATTTAATACCGCATTATGGTGGTCTAAAATATTTTGTAACTTTGGTGTCTCATATTCTTTGTGACTAGGTTGAATTGAAAATAATTGGGCGACCATTCCTTTGTTTCCTCTTCGGATAATTTTCTCCATTCTATGCGAGCTGACGATTTGGGAAGGTCTTGATTTCAGGCCTTGGATAATATAGGTTTTGTTCTTTGCTGTGAATTTCATCCATAGTTCATCAAATTCCCATTGGAATACACCCAAGGTTTGTAACCATTGTACGCCTAGTACAATTTCACACCCACCTAGGGGTAGGACGTACATGTTGCCTTTCATGCTATAAACCCCCATAGTTAGTTTTATATTTCTGCATTTTCCTTTGCATGCAATTTTTCTTCTGTTTCCAATCATCACTTCGAAGTTATTGCAAGGGTATATAAAAAAATTTGCTTGTTTAGCCACCTTTGGATCGATAAAATTGTGCGTGCTACTAGAATTTAGGACCATAGTAAGGATTTGTTTCTTAAAATACCCTTTAACTCGCATTGTTTGAGGGGCAAAAAATCTGGCAAGGGCATTGAAGGAAACCTTTGGTGCATTTTCTTTATCACTTTCAAGTGTGTTGGATAATACCTCTACTTCGAGTTCAGGTTCCTCTTCAGTAGAATTCCCTTCCTCTGTGGCATCTAGAATATATAATTTTTGTGAGGCACATTTATGATTTCTATCAAATTTCTCATCGCAATGGTAGCAAAAACCCTTAGCTTGTCTTTCCTTCGTTTCCTCGAAACTCAGACGCTTAATTGGTAGAGCGGGGTTAATTTTGGGGGCTGTGTAGGAGTTTTGGGTTCGTCCATTTTGCATTAGTTTGGGGTTGGTATAAGTGTTTGATGGTTTCCCCTAAGTTGGTTTTGTGAACCGATTTCATGCCTTGATTTTTTCCTCCGTTAATTTTGCCAAGCCAATGGTTTCTAACATGTTTTTAGGGTTATACATTTGCACCTCTATTCGAATTTCTTCTTTTAATCTGTTGACAAAACATTCTTGAAATAATGCAGAGTCTAATCCGGATGTTCAATTAGCTAGCCTTTCAAATTCTGCTTGGTATTCGCTTACCAAAGTGGTTTGGCATAATTTAGTGAGGGCCCTTGTAAAGCTTTGAAACTTGCTAGGGCCGAATCGCACTAATAGATTTTGTGTAAAGGTTGACCACGTCGGAGTGCCATTAGTTTTATCGAACCATTGGTACCATTGGATGGCATCATTTTCCAAGTGGAAGGAGGCGATATGCACTTTTTGCATTTCCAGAATTTGATTTAGTGAGAAATATTGCTCTGCTCGGTAGATCCAGTTTGTAGGGTCTCCTCCTTCAAATTTTGGGAAGTCTAATTTGGTCATCCGTGGTAGAATGGAAGTTTGTGGACCTCCTAACATTGCTCGGTTTGATGACCCGTGGTTGGGTGAATTTGCATGTGTTGTTGCCTGATTTTTACTGATGGCATCAAGTTTAACATCCATTGCAAATATTTTCTCGAAGAGTTCTCTTGTGGTACGGGTATTCTCCTCTCTTTCCTATTGAACTTCTTCAGCGAGCCTTTCATGTTTCTCATGAATGGAACCCAGTGATTTTCGTCCTTCAGCCATTGCGGTTGGTGTAGGTAATGATCAATATGACTTGGTACAGGTGAGCAAAAAAATAAAAAAAAATAAAAAAATAATTTTAATTTTTTTCTTTGCATTTCGGACGTCGAAAACCTTGATGTTGCGTTGAAGATTTTAGCTTTTCAAAACAGCCACCGGTCACCATGCGAAATGTTGAGCAATTTGGGTGTAAGATAACTTAATTCGTACCTTAGGAGAAGGTTTAATTTTTTGTGAGGATTTTGACACGGATCCATGAAGCGTGAATGTTGTTTGCGTCCTCGCAAATGTGGACTGGCTGAAATGTGCGGTGGGAAAAATTTTTAATGGTGAATTTGCTCCTTGATCTAGATCTGATCCAAATGGTATGAAACTAAATGGTGCGAGAAGCAGGATCATTTTTATATTGAATCATTTTTTGATTGTAAGGTATAAAACCCACAATAGACTTAATTTATATATTTGTTCGATGATGCCTTATTATCAAATGTGGATTGCATTTAAATACCTAGTCTAATAGTTGTAAGAGTGAAGGGTTGTGACCCTAGAATATAATGAATAAATAATATAAGTAATTAGGACATGTTAGGAGGGTCCTAACATATGTCACCATGCATGAGCATACTCCACTGCCAATCAAGTGTCTATAGCCCTGGTGGAGATTAGATCCATAGTCCAATGATCTGATCTCTAAGATTTGGGAATCAGACTACCTAACCATCTAGATGGAAATGTAGTTCTATCCTTACTACTTGAGGATATGTGGTGTGTGATTTGTAAAATAATTAGAGCTTTGGGGAATCATATTCTCAACCAAAGTGTGATGAGAATTTTACCCTATCCTTACTACTCATTCTTTTATTTGGAAGTGTTGTTAGTGGTGAAGACCATTTTTTTTTATTTTGGACTATGTGCATAATGGGACAAGCAAAGATGACTTTTTTGCTTCGAGGTTCAACCCAATCATGGTGTTATCCCTCTTTGACACAAGATGTTTTTAATATGTGTGAGATGTGTTTGGTTCAATAATGTTAGAGTCAACTCCTAGAACTCAAGATTTTCCTTAGTGAAAATGTGCCTTGGTCCTAGAGAAAACTCGACATGTATTTGAGGTTGCTTGAAACACTAGGAGTGGTTGAGTGACCAAAAACACCTAGTGGTAATGGAATTTTGTGGCAAATGATGACATGACTTATGAAATGAAAATGAGATGGATGTTAACTCAAGGGTACCCCTGATTAAGGCAACAAGACTTATTGGATCAATTATTTTCTAAACTAAGCAAATGACCCCTAATATGGTGGATGAAATGCATCGTGATGTCATGAATGTGATTGTGAAAAATGAATGTGTGAGGTGCAATATATATGAATGATATTTTTGTGTATTAGCCATGTATATATACATATATAAAATGCATTAAGCATAGAACACTCTCAAGTGGATGATGTTTAGTGGCTCGGGCTCTTCTACTCCCTCTAGACTAGAAAGCCTATAAGTTCCTTGACCCACATTTTGTGTGACAATATATGGACCTAACCAATTAGCCATGAATTTATCATGAAGATGTGGCAATGCATTGGTGTTTTGTTGATTCTCTTTAAGGACAAGATCTCCTACTTGGAATTCACGTAGATGGACTTTGGCATTGTAAGCATGCTTTAAATGATCCTGATATACTCGTAAATGCTCCAAGGCATTGATTCACCTTTCATCAAGGAGCGTGAGTTGGTCAAGACGTGCTTGTCTAGCAGTATCATCATCTATGAATTCTTGTAATGAAATATGTAGTGAGGGGATCTCGAGCTCAAGAGGCATGATGGCTTTGGCACCATAGACCAATGAGAATGGTGTTGCCCTAATAGGCATGTGGATGCTTGTTTGATAAGCCCATAATGCCAAGGGGATTTGAGTATGCCAATCTCGATGATTTTCTTTGACTAATTTCTTGAGAATAGTGATCAAGGTCTTATTGGTTGCCTCAACTTATCCATTTTTCTGTGGGTAATAAGGAGTCGAGAAACTATGTTGGATATTATATTTCTCACAAAGTGCTCGAACATCCTTATTTTTGAAAGACTTGCCATTGTTAGAGATTATTTTTGAGGGGATACCAAAGTGACAGATGATATGTTGAAGTATAAACTCCACAATTCGAGGTCCTATCGTATTGGTTAGAGGAATTGCCTCGACCCACTTTGTGAAGTATTTAGTGGTAGTGATGATGAATGTGTGTTGTCCCGAGGAAGGAGGTGAGATTTTACCAATCAAGTCCAAACCCCATTGTGAAAAGGGCCAAAGACTCTGAATAGGCTGTAAGGCTTGTGATGGCACATGAGTTAAATTAGCATGTTGCTGATATTGTTGACATTTCTTGACATAAGTGCAATAGTCACGTTCCATGGTGGGCCAATAATAACCCATGCATAAAATGCGCTTTGTGATGGCCATTCCACTAAAGTGACCACCACAAGTACCATCATGAGCTTCAGATATTGCTCTTTGGGCCTCTAAGCTTGAGACAATGGAGGAGGACTCCATCATAACCACGTCTATACAACACATCCCCCAAGAGAGTGAAATGAGCTACCTTTTGCTTGAAAGTTCATTTGGTAGTTCGTGACATGTCATATGGGAGTGTTCCAAACTTGAGGAAGTATTTTACTTGACTAGACCAAGGCTCATATGGCTCTGCATGGATGAAGCAAACATCCTTCTCATCTTTAGATTCAACATAGGAAATTGTAGATTTAGAGATTGTTGTGATAATTAATGGTTGTACCTCTCCTACAGAGTTCTTTGGAATCAATGATCCTAGAGAGGCCATCGCATCTACAAATATATTAGTCAAATGAGGTAAACTATCGATCTCATACTAGTCAAATTTTGCAAGCAATTTCATTGCTACTTCATGATAAAGTTTTAAGACTGGTTCTTTGCATTGGTACGATCCATTTACTTGATGAACGACAAGTTGGGAATCACCAAATATTTTGATATGCTTTATGCCCATAGCTATGGCTGCTTGAAGTCCTAAGATTAAGGCTTCATACTCTACATTATTGTTTGTGCATGGGAAATCAAGTTTGAATGATAAAGGAATAGGTATCCCTTGTGGTGTATGAAATATGACTCCTACACCTTGTCCTTTTTTGCACTTAGAACCATCAAAGAAGAGTGTGATATCCATATCTCTTCAGGAATGACATCTTCCTCTTGTTCAGTGATGGTAAATATTGAGTCATCTGGGAGCTCAATAATCAAGGGTTGATCACTAGGAAGTGGAGCTTCCACAAGCTGATCGGCTATCACCTAACCTTTAATGGATTTTTGACTGATGAACTCAAGATCAAATTTTGTTAGAAGCATTATCCATTTTGTGGTGTGGGTGTTGTTGTAAGTGCGAGTCATCATGTAACGCAGAGGGTTTTTGTGAGCTATGACATAAGTGGTGTGACTTAGCATGTAATGTCTGAGTTTCTTAGTGGTAAAAACCACTGCTAGGCATAGTTTTTCCACATAAGCGTATCTGGTTTCATAGCTTACCAATGTTTGACTAATGTAGTAGACTACTTGCTCTCGGTTGTTTTTATTTTTTTGTGCAAGCATTGTCCCTAATGCAAAGTCCATTGCTGAAACATAAATATGGAAGGGGACCCCCGGGCGAGGTGGAGTTAAGACTGGTGGAGAAGCCAAGTATTGCTTGATGTCATCAAAAGATTTTTGACATTCTTCTATCCATGAAAATGTCACCCCCTTTTGTAGTAGGTGATTGAATGGCCTGCATTTTTCAAAGATTTGCACAATGAAACGATGGATCGATTGGATCTTTCCTTGTAAGCTACGCAACTCTTTCAAGTTTTTTGGGGGAGGCATCTCCATAATGGCCTTGACCTTGTTTGGGTCCACTTCAATGCCTCTCTTGGAGATAATGAATCCTAGTAGTTTTCCTGAGGTGACACCGAAGACACACTTCTTGGGGTTCAACCTTACATTATGCTCTAGAAGTCGATCAAAAACTTTTTCCAAGACATCGATGTGCTCTTGTCGGGTTTTAGATTTGGCCAATAGATCATCCACATAGTCTTCAATGATCTTATGCATGTAATCATGGAAGATGTATGTCATGGCACGTTGATAAGTGGCACCTACATTTTTAAGGCCAAATGGCATCACCTTGTAACAAAAAGTCCCCCAAGGTGTTGTGAATGTTGTTTTGTGTTGGTCATCAAGATTGATTCGAATCTGGTTATATCCTAAAAAACCATCCATTAAAGATAGCATTTCATGGCCAATGCAAGTGTCGACAAGAGTATCGATGTTTGGTAGAGGAAAGTCATCCTTAGGACACACTTTGTTAAGATCTCGAAAGTCAGTGCAAATGTGAATCACCCCATTAGGCTTGCGAATGGGCACCATATTTGAAAGCCACTCAGGATAGTCAATGGGTTGGATGAAACCCACATCTAATAGCTTTTGAAGCTCTTCTTTGACCATGAGGGCAATGGTAGGATGTAACTTTCTCAGTTTTTGTTTGACCGGCTTAGCATCAGGATGCAAGGTTAAGTTGTGGACAACCAAGTTAGGGTCAAGACCAGGCATGTCTTTATAGGACCATGCAAATATGCCCTTCTTCCTCTTGAGGAGAGCTATCAATTGCTCTTGTTCATCAACGGATAAAATTTTTCCAAGTTTAATGATTTGTGGATTGTCCGCATCTATACTAAGGTTCACATCTATAGTATCTTCAATGGCCATGTGTGAACCTTCCTCAAGCTGATGGGGCATTGGGATCAGATGAATGTCATCAATGATATTGTCAAACTCTTCTGGCATAGTCTCTTCCATTTCTACCTAGAAAATAGTAGGAGCCAAGGGTGAGAAGGAATGTGAATGCGAAGGTGAGGGTGAAGGTGATGGAGGAATGTAAGCAAGGAAGCTCTTAACAATTCCTCAAAAAGGATGAATTCAGAAAAGGATGGTGGTGATGAAATCCATTCCATATCAATGAGGCTTATGTCAATAGGAATTGGTTTTGCCAAATCGTATGGATTACGGAGTGGTGTGAATAAGTCAACAGGATTCATGTTGACTTAGTGGGAAATGGTGGTTGGCAATGTGAAGGGTGGTTTGTCCTACCTCTTGGAATCGATGAAGGAACCCTGAGAACCTAGATAGCAGCAAGCAACACGTATAAATGCAAATGACAAGGACATGCAAATGCAATGCAAATATTTTTGTGGTTTTTTATATTTTTATATTACATCAAGTTGTTGTGAGGTGATCAATGAAGTGGAGGTGGTGGTTCATCAGGTAGGCTCAACTCACTCCCTTGGGAGAAGCAAATGGAATATGGGTTGATGGATGGGGAACATTCTGAGATAATACTCATCTTGTTCGGTGAATGGTGTGATTGGGACTGATTCCTCTTTGGATTCATCTGAAGCTATCGACATGACATCGTATTCTTCATATAATTCCTCAAAGTCATCATTGTGATTGGTTTCCTCTTCTGAATCTAAATGGAGGCTTTGAAAAGCTTGTTCAAAAGAGGAAGTGGAAGAATGTGAATGGTAACCTAGGCCTGAATGGTCATGCGCTTCTTGATATTGAGGTTCAATAATGTCATGCATACCCTATTCATGTCATCCTAGGCCATATCCTTACCAATTAACCTGATGAAAGTATCATGATGGGAAACTGGACATGTGCTCTATATTGGCAAGGACTGGTTGCTTAGGTTCGGCTAGGGAAAGTGGATCGAATGATGAATCGACCCCCCATATATGAAGTTGATTATATTAGGTGTTGAACCCATGTGGTACACTGCTCCTATAGATAAGGGTGGGTCACATGGATGACCATAATCCCTAATAGTTTGGATGTTGAGTGGTGTAACTATGACATCTTGAACCACATACTCACCAATGCTAGGACTAGTGAGGTGGACTACAACTTGTGTGGGTGATGATGTGGATGGAGTGGATGTGGAGATGTGAGGCTCATGGGTGGCTTATGGATTGAGTGATGGGAGAGATGTATGTTGAAATGGCATCTCACAATCTATCAAATCGACTTGTGAGATATTGGTTGATGGAGATGAAGATGGATTTGGCTGAGGAATTTGATGGATGATTGATGATTCTAGTGTGGATGAAATGATAGTGGGTGTTTGTGGAGTTGGTTGTGTGGGTGATGATGAATGGGTGATAATGGGTGATGTAGATGATGTGGAAGGTGTGGAGGGATGTCCCTTAGTATGGATGTGGAAGGTGTTGATTGGGTTCGACCACATGTACATGTTGTCGGTTGTGATGAAGGTGAGGGTGTGGAAGTGGAGGCTTGATGTGGGGTAGTGATAGGGAGCTCCTCGAGAATAGGAGCTTTGGATGAGGAAGTATTGTGATGTGAGGTGGATGGTGTGGTTGATGGGATTAAGAACAAGTGAGTGGATGGAAGTGTGGATTCATATGGGTTGGAGATGAAGTTGCAATATTTAAATGGTTCGATGTCTGTCGATATGCAATGAATCTGCCCCTCATGTACATATTTCAAACATTGATGTAGTATTGAAGGGACACATTTCATATCCCTTATCCAAGGATGTCTAAGGAGTACATTGTAAGCCATGGACCCCTCCAAGATATGGAACATAGTGTGCAATATCTTAACCCCCACTTCTATGGGTAAGACCACAGTGCCAATTGTAGAACATAGAGCATCATTGAATGCTCGCAAGGTGAAAGTGGATTTGGTGATGTGTGAAGGTGGAAGATTGAGATGTTGAAGGGTTGAGGTGGTAATGATGTTGATGGATGAGTCAGTGTCAATCAACACTCATTTGAAAGGCTTCCTATCAACTTGAGCCATGATATGTAATGGAGGATCTGGTGATTCTGATGATATTGATTTGATCTCAAAATCATAGAATGTGATAGAGGGCTCCATACATGTTTGAATACTCCCCACAAAATTATTAAAGGTATTAGCATCTTGAGATTGAAGTTCAATGGATTTTAATATTTCCATTAATGCCTCATGGTGTGGGGGAGATTATTGTATAAGCTCATAGATCGATAGTTTTGTGAAAGTCATTTTGAGACTAGTTGTTAATCGACTGCTCAGAATGATGATAGGTCTTTATGGATGGCTTGGGGGATGAATAGGTTGGGATGGATGACTTGGAAGGTGAATTGGTTGAGATGAATTGGTAGAAAAATGAATGGGTGGAGATGAATTAGTAGGTTGTGGAGACACATTTGCTTGAGGTGCCATGGGAGGTTGAACTGCTTGAGGTTGTTCATTTTGGTGATTGGTGCTTCATTGACCTTGGGTGACTACATGGATAGCCCCCACAAAACCTTGGTACTATTGCACATGATTGACTTGGTTAGGGGGAGTCATGGTATTTGATCCCCCTATTGTCTATTGTGGTTCCTCATGATGAGGAAGTGGTGTTTGGTAGATACCAAGATTTTGATTTTGTTGTGCTAAGGGGCTATCCAACTTAATGGCCCCTAGGTCTATCAAGTCTTGCACCATGTCTTTAAATGTAAAGTAGTTATTAATGTCATGCCCTTCTATCGATGGAAAGGATAAAATAAATGCTCCTTATAGCCCTTGCCATGTTTGGTTGGATCATCTGGTTTAACTTTGGGTAAGGTGATAGCATTAGTGTCATACAACCTATGGAATATGGAAGCATATGATTCGGATAAAGGTGTGTAAGTGCGAGTCTATCAAATAGATTATCGATGTTGATGATTTTCCATAGTTGGCATTGTGTTATGGAATTGTTGTGGTGGGGGAACCACTTGATAAGACACTTGTTGTGGTTGTTGTGATGATGGTTGTGGTTGGTGTTGACCATGGGGTTGTTGAGTCATTTGGGGTTGACTCAAAACCACTTGATTGACTTGTCCTGGTTTTGATTGGCCAGAATAGTTTCCTTTAGATTGGCCCTTGTTTTGCCATTCTTTTTTCTTTGGTTTGATCTCACCCTCTTGAATTTTTATTTCTTCGATGACATGGGCTTGGGCAAGAGCTTCATCGAATGTTCTATATTGTTGTAATTGCAATAATAAGGAGATAGGTTTTAGACAACTCCTTGCAAACATTCGAGTTAATTCTTCCATTGGGAGGGAGAATGGCAACTTGGTGATGACTTCCCTCCAATGGTTTCCAAAATCATAGACCGACTCTTCTTCAAATTGTTTGAGATTGTACAAGTCGGTCAAGGTAGTTTTCTTATGAACATTGAGGGAGAACCTTTCCAAAAATTTGTCCACCAATTGTTCAAATGTGTAAACACTATGGTGTGGCAGATGATTATACCAATCTAAGGCATCTCCCCCTAATGTCTGAGGAAAATTTTAGAGCATTAAAGCATCATTCTCTTGGATTCAAAAACATGAATGGATGAATGTGCTAATGTGCTCCCTAGGGTCCTCAATCCCTTTGAATTTTTCAAACTTTGGTAGTGTAAAGTCTATCGGATAAGGTGGTGAAGGTACCAAAGAATGAATGGGTTGATTGATCAACTATCTCAATGTAGGTTTCTGGTACATCATACCAGGAGTATGCATAATTAAGTTATCAATCTATTGTTGCAAGGCTTGGATCTTAGGGTCTTCCATGTGTGTGTGGAAACCCTAGTTTGTTTGATGAGTGTATGGAGGTGGTGTGTGGAGTGATGAATTATTGGGATGGAATATGGTATTGATTGGTTGATGGATTGATGGGTATCTGATGATGTTGGATGTGTTTTTGGGCTTGGTTATGGAGTGACTAATGTTGATGAAGTGGGGATGAAGTTTAGGGGATTTGAATGTGTTGGGTTGTGGAAGTGGTATTGATGTGGGTGAATGGAGGTGTGGGTATGGTAACCTTAGAATATTGTGATACCCAATATGGATCAGGGGTGAAGAAGGTGTGTTGGTTGGGAATGGAGTGGGGTTTAAAATTTGCTACCTATGATTATTATTGAGGGTAAGAACGAGCATCTTGATGGCCCATAAGTAATTGATTGAGATGTTGCCATGCTTGTTGTATGGCAATTTTAGATGTAGATTGTGTGGTTGTGGTGGAAGTGGATGTAGGTATGATATGAGTGTTGGCAATGTTGGTTGAGGTTAATGGAGGGTAAGTTGTGAAAGGAATCACAACTGAATGAGGGGTGGTATATGGAATGGTGGATGGAATATGTGAAGTAACATTAACTTGTGCTTCATAGAGTGGGTTGGAATAGGTAGTGGTGTAGGTAAATGGAATGGAGGTGCTTTGGCTAAATTATTGTGGAGGAATTTGGTGTGAGGGTGTAGATGTTACCTCAAAAAGAGGGTTGGTGTAGACTTGGTTAAAGTTATTGGGATGTGAGTGAGCAAGTTCTTGCTGAGAAGAAGGAACATGTATGGGTGGAATATTAAGTGGTTCTAGAATAGGATTGGTTGGTCTTAAATAAGCTCCAAATTTATCCATATCTATGTAAGTGATGTGATGGTCAGTGGGTGTGGATGGCTCTATTTTTGGAATGGTGGTGTGGATAGCCCTTTGTATCACATCTACATTCAAAGTGAATACTATGTGAGAAGGACCAGTAGACAAGCCAAAATAACTTGTCTATGTCATACTAGTTGAGTTAGCCATAAAAGTGGTTGGGAAAGGAGTGGAGCACTCCATGGATGAGGTAGGTACCTGACTCATGGCTCTAGCTTGATTTTTGGTCAATACCATAAGCTATAAGAAGTAGGGGTAGTGAATGTGTGGGATGTGTGTGGAAAGTGAGATGGCAATGAAAAACACATAGATCAAACAAATAAATGTGTCCTATGTCTTGCAATAATATTTTTTATTTTGATTTTTTTTTTGTGTGTGTTTGATGTTATGACTCCCTAAGCCTAAGACAACTATGCAAGGTGGATAGGTGTGTTCACACTCACCTCTCTAACAAGAAATGAAATGTGAATGGCTTAAATGGCTTCCTAAAGTGGGTCTCTCAAGAGTGGGGAATTTTTTGGTGATGAAGTCTAGAAAAACCACTCATGGGCTACTATTGGTATCTATGGGGTGAGCCAATGGATGGAGATGAAGCCCACCATCATTGGTCTCGATCAGTGGTTGGTGATGAAATCCAACTCACTGATGTTGAAGATGAAATGTGCAATGTGTGTGGATTCTTTTTAATTTTGTTTTCTATGGTGTTTTTCTTAAACATAAATCACACTTTCACATCAACCAAGGTGGTGACTAGGAACACTAGTGCCAAGTATGAGGCCCTCAAAAGAGTCTAGGGTACACCACTTAAGATCCATCAACAAGTGTTTCCAATAGTGGAGGGTTCACCTAGCTCTTCCACTCTGAATCAGCAAGTGTTTCCAATAGTGGGAGGAAGCTTGAGCACAAGTGACTTATTCCAACCTAGAAGAGTGAGAAGTGGAAAAACTTAGCCTAAAGTGCAACTAATATGCTTTTTAGTTTATTGCACACAACACACAAGGTAGAAAGAAAAACACCATGAAGAACAACAAAACTTGAATCAACTATAGTGAATGTCTAATGCAACTAGAAATGAATGTATAGGTGCAGATCTACCCCTATATGCAAATCTATATGATTCTAAAAATGCACTTCCTTTTTTTTTATTTTTTGTAAAGAAAAATGCCTATGAATGCCTAGGATGCCTAACAATGCATGATATATTGCTTTTTAAATAGAAAAATAAATATTTATTTTTATTTTCTCTTTTAAAAAGCAAAAATGTAAGTAGGGTTTGAAAATAGCTTACCAGGAAGCCTACGTATTTTTTCCTCAACTTTGTAGACATGGTGCAAAATCTCCTAGATACTCTATCGAATCTCATAGATACTCTATAGAATCTCCTAGATACTCTATGGCATCCACTTGGATATTGTGTGGCATCCCCTAAATGTTGTATGGCATCCACACGACCATAGATCGAATCCCACAACTCCCAAAAACCCTAGCTCTAGATCTCATGATTTTTGTGCGAATGGATTTCCAAAAACCTATAATAAAAATAGAAAAATGTAGATCAAAAACTCAATATTGACAAGGTAAATTAAAATGTGAAACCCTTTGGGGGTCCCATTATGATCACCATTTTGTAAAGAAAAAATGACCAACACCAAGATAATAACAACAAATCAAACACAAGAAATATTGCACAATGGAAGAATGTTATTATATTGATTTTAGGGAGCCTGGATCTCCACTATTACAACATTGATATACCCCAAGATCAGGGGTCACACAATACAACTTGTTTTGATACAATGATTTTACAATAAGAGGTTTGAAACCCTCATTCAAATGAATATTGGTGTCTCTAGATCATCTTCACTCCAAACAAGTGTGAGTGGGCTTGTGTATCCCTATAGGGCCACTCGAAGCTGCAATAACCATCAATAAAAATATCTCCTATAACCTACACACAAATAGATCAGAATAAAGTTAGTAACACCTACGGGGCCTCCACAGTGTGAGGCCCACTAAAACATGAAAGTGTAAAATACTAACCCTAGCTGAAATACTTGCTAAATGAAGTGCAAAAATACAGAAAATATAAGTAAATCAATGAAACCTGATACCTTGTCAAAATATGCCTGAGTTGTTGGATCTATGCTCTTGATGACTCGATCTGGTGATGCATGAATGCCCGTGAGCATCCGAGGGTTTTGTGACTACAAATCGATGAATGATGAATGCCCTATAACATTCAAGGATGGTTATGGATGCCTTACAAAATTCCAAAAATGCCCTGATAATATTCAGGGAATACCCTAGAGTGTTTGAGGGTTGTGGAGGGATGCTCTATAGAATCTGATCTAGTTCATAGAGGTTTCAATGGTGGATATGGTGGATATGGTGGTAGCGAGGAGGGAATGTGTTAGTAGAGTGCTAGGGTTTATGAAATGATGGATGATCAATGCTTTCAGATCTTGACCTCTCAAAAATATTTTGATGTTAATATTTTCCAACCTCTCATTCACAAAAGTGAATGATCTTTTATAATTTTCCCTTGATCATGTTAGGGTTTCGATGACACCAATGGGCGGTCGAGATTAAAACATGATGAAGGGTTGAGATTGAGATTTGATAAGTGACATGGATCATGTTAAATGAATGGTCGAGATTAAGACGTGATGGGCAAGCTATCATATATATATATATATATATATATATATATATATATATAAATTATGAATGGCTGTGATTTGATGATGCGTAGATGACAAGTGGCTAGGTTTTGGTGTCTACAAATAGATAGTACAATAATATGAATTAATCATAAATGAGATGGAAAATTGCTAGAAATAAGAAGCAATTAGACTACTAGTTTCTTTAACCCGTGTGTTGTAGGTGAGTTGGAGAGGAGAGGGAAATCCTCCAAGAGAGGTCCCAGGTTCAAATCTCCACCCTACCAAAAAGCTAAATTGGGTATCCAAAATCCAATTGATAATGTTGGTGCGGGTAGGTTCGGGTGCGACTCTCGGGTGACTTTGACGGTGTAGAACCCCCTGTTCGTGGTCTCTCAGACCAAGGCAGCCCCACAAGGGGTTTTTCGCTTAAAAAAAAAAAAAAAGACTACTAGTTTCTTTTGTTGGAAATAAGAAATATTAAAAATAGATTCATTATATATTTTAAATATAATCACTCTTCAATATAGATGTTACAACAATATTAGTCTATTTAGATCAAATTCAATGATGATTCACAATTACAATCTTTGTATTCTTAAGGATACTTCAAAAAAATGGTATCTCCTTCAAGAGGTATTATAATAGTATGGTACAATCACAAATGGATGGACAATTGCTAAAATCAAGAAACAAATAGATTATAGTATCTTTTGTAGGAAATGAAAATACTAAAATGGAGTCATATGTATATATTATCCAAAGAGAACTACTCTTCAAGATATATATTGTAACAAACCCAATTTTTTCATATAAAATTCAATAATGATTTACAATTGCAATCTTTGGATTCATTGGAAGACTTTAACACAATTCTCTCTTTCAAAGAGGGTGGTATTTTATTGTCTAGATCAATGGAGGATATTTTTTTCTTTTTCAAATTAAATCACCTATAGGATGTAGTTCCTTCAAGATTTCAATAAACATAGGATAATAAGTGTTTTAGGCAATATCAAGTGGTAGAAATATTGGATAGAATTTCAATATCTAATAGTTGAATAAAAATAAATTATGCAAATTGTCCATATATTTTGTATGAGTAGGATCAAATCACAAACCAATTATTTTAAGATGTTATTTATTTAATAATGGTCATTCAAAGTCATTTTATTTTTCTCTATGTGGTCCCCAAACCTCTATTTCTTCTAAATGGTTATATTATGATGAAAGCAAAGTCTTAAGGATCATGTATGCATATATTTATACAATAAAATATGTAAATTGGAAAAATAATATTTGGAATATCAAATCCTTTGGTACCATATTTTATGAGGAAGAGGAAATCAAATACAAGCTTAAGGACTTCCAAAGAATAGTGGAAATTAAT
Source organism: Wollemia nobilis (assembly GCA_028583015.1). Taxonomy (NCBI): domain Eukaryota; kingdom Viridiplantae; phylum Streptophyta; class Pinopsida; order Araucariales; family Araucariaceae; genus Wollemia; species Wollemia nobilis. The sequence continues at coordinate 9,553,751 of JAQPPZ010004166.1, forward strand.
GGACGAGATAATATGTTTAGAAAAATAATTACTTCTTAATTATCACAACATAACATAAATAAAAGAGTCATATAATACCCAAAAGTAAATGAAGGGATGGATTAAGAAAGGTGATAAACATAATAAAAATTTTCATGTTATTGTCCAGATAGATTTTTTTTTTATAAAAAATAACTCAACTCTAAGTGGTAGAAATATTGAGGAAGAAAAAGAGATCAAGAAAGAAGCAATCCAATATTTTAAAGATACTCTATTAGAATTTGGTTTGGATTAAGAGCATTAGAAATATTATTTACAAAGCATTCCATCAATTATCATACAAAGATAGAATTAAGGCCTGATAAAAAAGTTATTGATGGAGGAGCTATGGTATGATGCCTATGGATAGGATATTGTATTGTATATGGGTGTCATGGATAGTTGTAATGGGCCAACATAATCCAGGGTCTATTATATTGGTATGTTATATTGTAGGGTTAATGAGTCAACTAGGGTTAAGGTTATACCCTCTTATAGAATCATTTGGACAAAACTATAAAAATAATGGATCATGGAGTTGTAATAATCAATTATCAACTATATTAAATATTATTTAATCATATTTTTCCATAGACAGGAGCTCTCATTTTGGGAGATCTTATGTTATTCCTTAAGGAGTATCTTGGTATCATCCTACCATAAGGTTGTTATATAAATTTATTTCTTTGTGCATTATTGCATAAAGGATTTATGTTTTATGGATGAATCAATTAATATTTTAGCATATTTATGGATGATTTATGTTTATGAGCATCAAGGTTCTAACAATTGGTATTAGATCAACAATATTATCAAAGTGAGGATTGTTTTCAAGTTTGTAAAATTTGAATTATTTTTCTAGAAAAATATCTCATGTTCTAGAAGCCATATTGTTGCATAGAGGTGTTGGATTCAAAAAATATTATGCCTGTGGGATGCACGCACCGCTCTTTACTCTACTTGCAATGTTATTAAAAACCCAAGATGAAATGGAAGACAATGAAAAGCATATAACACGAAAATAACAAATATGGATCTCTTTATTCGTATTGAAACCCGGTTACATGTCGGTCCCTCTTAGGGATACCCATTTCGATACAATAAGGTTACAAATAGGCAAAGAGTGCCTCTTTCACGAAGAGGTGGTGCGCTTTCAAAAAGCTTCCCGGTTTCGCACACGAAAATGTATGAGGGCTTACAGATGCCTCCTTCTCCAGGTCTATTTCCTAGAGGGATCCCTTTTGCTCTCGTATGTTGCAGACTTCGTCCGATGAACCTGTGGCCCTGTAAGCAATGAAACAACAACACACGCTTAGATGTCCGAGAATACCTCCCTGGATGAGGTTGTTAGCAATGGATATAACAAATGAAAGCAAGTGCAAATTAGACTAATGCTATGAATGCGAATGAAATGATGCTATGCTAATGATATGCTAAAATAATGAATCTAATGTCTAAAACCCTAAGCTAAGCCTACGGGCCACTATCCAAGACAACGGCCGCTAAAGTGATTCTCATCCTCTTTGCTCCAAAGCTATGGATCAAAGCTTGTATCCGATGTTGAAATAATGGTTGCTATGCTCTCCAATCTGTCAGGGCTTCATCATACACGTGATCTCCAAGGGAACTCTCCAAGTCTCGAAAGCTCTCCTCAATGACCAAGATTGATGGATATGATGATCTCTCTGGTGCTCTTAGGCTTGCACCTTTTATAGTGTGAAACCCTAGGAATGAATTTCTCATGCGTAGTGCAAGTTAGCATGAGAAGCTTTTTGTCTTTTCTATGTTTGGAGGCCAGTTAACTGAAATATAACTACCAACTTGAGTCTCCTATGCAAACTGGTCATTAGCATGAGAAGCTTTTGTCCTTTGTTTATGTTTGGAGGCTAGTTAACTAAAGTCTAAATGCAAACTCAAGTCTCCTATGTGAACTGGTCATGAAAAGGAATGCAAAGTTACTCCCGCTCACCTTTATTGCATGCAGACTACCACTTCCACCCATGATTAGGCATATTTGTCGATAAAACTACTTTTAGGGTTTAGCCGTTGTCATCTGTAGTGACTAAGATCTGGCCATTATCATCTATAGTGGCTAAGGTCTAGCCACTCTAGGCTTGAGCGGCTAGGATCTGGCCACTCTTGGCTTGAGCGGCTAGGCTTGGATGGCTTGAAAAGGCCCCAAATGAGTGGTGAGAACCATTGTTAATGCTTGGAAAGTCCAATATTATGTCATATGATCTTATGAATGTGTCTATGTGAGTAGCTCCCCTAAGCATGACATGATTTAGGTGTCTACAGATGCCCCTTTTTGTGACATGCTGTGTGGAAAACACAATGTTGAGCAAAAATGTAGACTGATCTATTTGTAGGGTGTATGGTGATCAATGGTCTGATCAATGTTGGATGGCCCAATCATGCAAGATGGTATGCATCCCTTGAATCATTGCCTCAATATTCGGAGGACTTAGCTCAGTGGCTTGGGCATGTTAAATTGCACTCATTCCTCAAACTCAATCGGGTAGCTTCAGCTGCTACAACAATTTCGATCGGTAGGAGAGCTACAATTGAAGATGTCATGTCTGCTTACGTTCCCAGAAAACAAGGGAAATTTGTGATTGTTGTATGCAATGATTCATAGGATGAACATGATTTTGTTATGATCGAGTGATATTTTGTTGATTTTGATTATGATTATGTTGAAGTTTTGAACTACTTCCTCACACAATGGATTGGTGAAGAAATGACAATGAATGAAGTGACAAGTCGCTTGACCAATATGACTAATCTGGTTCCTTTCTAGCATTTGTTGCTTTTAATGGGCAATCCCACATCCAAGTGTGATTCCAATTGTTTATGATAATCATCTATCCCTATCCCGAGGAGCGGTCCAACTATCAATAGCTTTCTTAGGGAGTTAGGATGAGTGATTCTATTTATGTTCATATTGTATCACTTTGGCTTAATATTTTTGGTATCATAGGGGAATTAGGATGATCCTTTCACACCCGTGGAGCAGTCCGACCATCTTGGTCTTCTTCGGGATTGAAGGGTGGCACATCGTAATTCCAAAATGAAATGCTTTTGCCCCAAGTGGCCTTATGGTAACCTACTCATCTCATCAAAATGCATGGAGTGTGAATCGCTGCAATCATCGAGTGGATAGAGCAAGTAACTAGGTATGAGGCCTACTTGAGATTATGCTTTTATGTGATTTTTTTGTTATTTTGGTCATTAAGATGACTTCAATTCATCAAAATGTGTTTATTTAATATTTTTGTCACCCCTCCATGGAAGGAATTTTCTTGTTTTTATCTATGGAGCAGGTCGTTGTCAGGTCCAGTGGCCTCTGAGTTTCTGCCTGTGGTCATTGTCGCCTTGAGTGGCCATGAAGTTTGGGCCGCTGACATCAGTAGTGACCAAGGCATAATTTGAAAATATAAAAAATGTATTTTAGGGTTTTGACCTATCACTTTCATTTGTTATCAATCCACTTTTTAGAGCTCTGGTGAGACAATGATAGTTGTGATTTCTGAAGCTACCTGCATCGAGGACATGGCTGCACAGGGTGAGGCATCAACTATTGGAGGAGCCGGAGCTTCTTGGGTATTTTATTTTTTAAACCCTAACCTCTTTTCCTTTTTGGGTAAAACTGAACCTCACTAAGTAATTGGCAAATGAACCTCACTAAACCTATTGGTAATGAACGAAATCCGTAGTTAGGCTTAGTATAGGTTTTTAAGTGGTGGGTTGGTCCCCATTTTGTTCTTTTTCATTTTTTTTATTTTATGGCCTAGGGTTCATGGGTTTGCCATGTTACCCTTCGCCGCTATCTCAGAGCGGCAAATTTGGCCATTGTCGCTCAGAGCGGCTAAGTTTGAACCCCAATGGTCAAAAATTTGACCATTGGGATTTGGCCACTATTGTCTCCAGCAGCTAGATTCTAGCCGCTATAGGCAACAACTAATCCCCTTAGCCAATTTTGCACAACTTTTTTGCTTTTTATTGGATTTTTGAGATAGTTTTTTATTTTTTTGAAATTTTGAACTACTCTTTAGCCTGTATTGCACTGTAGTTATGTTTCATCTTTCTTTTGCTTTGCTTAGATCCTTACTACTTGGGCTCGAGACCCGAGGCTCATGAGTGACCTCCTACCTCTTATGAATGACACAGATTGGAGGTGGCTTAAGGCTCATGGGCTCTAGTATGTTACCAGATTACCTCACCTTATGTCGGACCAGGCTTACCTTACGACTTTGGCCCATCGTTGGGACCCTCAGACTAATACCTTCCACCTCCCGATCGATGAGATGACCATTACGCTAGAGGATGTGTACAGGATCTTCCAGATCCCTTTTGATGGGGTGGCTATTGTTTCTTTGGCCACTAATGCTAAGGTGGTCATCTTCACTCGGGTGTTTGGGAGGCATTCTGAGGATGCTCTCAAGGACAACAAGTCTGGAGGAGTGTCTATCATCCACTGGTACCGAGAGCATGTTTTCACAATGAGGCATGCGGTGCTGCTGATGGTCATCAACAATGTCCTTATCCTAGATTGCTCAGGCTTGAGGTTCCCTTGGAACCTCCTTGTGATGGTTCAGGACCTGATAGACAGTGAGGAGCCTATCATATATGCATGGGGTAGGTCTCTATTGGCTCAGTGTTATGATGAGTTGTACCACATCCATCGGAGGGGTCGCATCAGCATCACCTATAGTTGGCTTCTACAGGTCTGGGGATGGGAGCACATTAGGGTAGATCACCCTAAGGGGCTTCCTATTGAGATCATAGCTATGGATAGGAGGATGCAGTGCTATGGTGCTAGATGGGCCAGAGAGAGTGAGGAGTGCAAGAGCCACACTTTTGTAGGGGAGCTGACTCATTACACTGATACTTTCACTGGACTCCAGGATGGAGATGTCATATGGTACCCGTATCATGAGTGTCCTACTTGGGATGACCCTGACAACTTTACTACTAGGACATGATGTGAGCGATGGCTCATTGGCCGCAAGGTTAACATCCGGGAGCACTTCTTCTACTCTCGAGTTCTTCATCAGTATGGGTTGCAGTAGGATGTGCCACTAGTACCATTTTTGTATAGGTGCATCGGAGCAGAGAGAGACCTCCCTCCCCGATAGGTTACAGAGCTAGCTGATGAGGAGGATGCCCCAGCTATTGATCCTAGAGTAGTTGGTGGAGTTACAGAGGCATTTGCATAGTGGTGGGGTGACCTGATGTGGTATGGTGAGGGTAGTCTAGGCCGAGAGGATGATGGCAGAGATGGGGTAGACCCATCGGGGCAGGGTTCATGCTAGGACTATGGCATGGGGCCAAAGGTAGAGCAAGTAGCAGTGGAGGAGCAGGAGGCTCCTGAGGAGGTGGAGGAGGAGATGGAGCCTGAGGAGAGATATTCTCCTCTTAGGGCACAGCTACATGATGTGGAGGTCGAGCTCCAGTCAGCCAAGATATAGGTACAATAGCATGATGCCATCATAGCTCAGAGGGATACTACTATAGCATAGTTATCAGACTAGATACAAGCTTTGTAGGTCTCTATGGGAGGAGCTACCTAGATGTAGGTTGTTGTTGCCCCTCCTACTCTCAAGGATCCTTTGAGGGTAGCTCTCGAGACTGAGATCCATCATCTACAAGGTTTTTGGATGAGAGTGATGTTCAGATTGTTGAGGATGCAGCCCAGATTATCGCTCTCTCGAGGTAGATCAGGAGGCTAGGAGCCATCCCTAGGGAGAGAGGGGCTACAGGTGGGTCACAGGTCAGTAGGAGCTCTACAATAGGGTAGTCTTCCATCTAGCCTGGTCATGGGGCCCGGACTCATACTGAGAGACCAATAGGGTCCAACTCGCACCATTCTCCCAAAGATCCATCCATAAGGGGTGGTGCTAGGGGGTGCAGGCCTAATATTTGATTGATGATTCACTTGGTTTTGATTCATTTTTGAGGTCGACTGACCTATATGACTATCACCCATGGGAATTTTTGTATATCCATGGACTTGACACACATACTTTTATGATATCTTTGCATTATGACTCATTATGTGTATCATTTATTGCTCATGTTTTTGTTGTTATTTTGTTTTATTGTGATGTGATGATGGTATTATGATGATTTGATGTATATGTTAGATGATAGATGATATTGTAGATGCTTATATGGATGTGTAAATGCTTATATGATTTGATGATATGACGTGATGTATTTTGATGATGAATGATGAATTCATGATTGTATGCAAATGGATATTGCCTATATGTTTTATGATTGTGCTTATGTGATTTGATGATTGATTTGAATTTTTTGATTTTTGATATGTTATTGTTAAATGCATGTTTAATTTTGCTTTAATTGTATGCATCTAACTTATGTGATGGGATGGTATAAACGAACCTGTATGCTCTAATCACTTAAAACATAAGGAATGCATATGACATTGACAATCTTAATGGGTGATACCACGAAAGTAAAAAAATAATCATGAATTTAAATAATCACTCTTATCATAAGAATTGATTAAGTATTCATATATGAGATGTAATGGTGTGTAATGTATTTTCTTAATAAGTTTCTATAAATTAAAAGATATAAAGTAGTCAGTGGTCGTCTATATACTATTTCTAATATATATGTGGTATTTGTCCTACTATGTTGATACCCCCTAATTTATAGAATCTAATAAAGAAAATGATGGTGTGAATGATGTTATGATTTGTTGCTATGTAAGAATTTTTGGGGCTTTTCGGAGATTCAAACACTCTAGTTACCCTATCAACAATTGTCTACTGACCACTCTAGACTTTTGAAAAGTAAGGCTTTTACCATGGACCTAGTTTTTCATGATCTCTATGTGTGCAAGTGATTGTATATTTTGAGATAGAACTCAAGCATTTCCTTCGATGTCAGGTGGGATTCTTTCAGCCCATTGCTAAGATCAAGGATCCTCAAGTGTTCATCTCATCCTAATGTTGGACTTAGTTGGACTATACCACTAGGCAATATTGGGTTACCTAAGCTAGCTCATCCACATTCAAACATTGGTCTACACAAATGCATGAAGCAATTGTGATAGACATATCATCATGCATAAGGATCTCTCCTTCCGATTTTGTACAATGCTGAGAATTCCAAGGATTCAAGCTTTATTCCTTTTTTGGCTTCTTTTTGGCTTTGGATATTTGCTCATATGTAGTGATGAAAATCACTTTTTATTTTTTATTGATTTTTTCTTTGAGCGAGGATTTTTGTAGTGATGATAATCACTATTTATTTTGCTCATATGTAGTGATGAAAATCACTATTTATTTTTATTGATTTTTCTTTGAGCGAGGTTTCTTTGAATTTATGATTTGTGTATCGGATCATTGCTATGAAATATGGACTGTATGCTTGGCCTTTTGAATATGTACTTTGCTTTGGGATTTTGCTTATTTTGATTTAAGCAAGGGATTTGGATAGGGCAAAGCTTGTCCTTTTGCCAATTCTCAACACCTTTAAACCGGTTGCACAGGGGGATAAGCAAGGAAAATCCTTTTCACTTAAGGTAACCTAGACCACTTTTGCAACTTTCATATTTTCCTTGTACCAACTAGGAATTTAGTGTTTCAATTAGTGACGAGATCTTGAATATCCAAGGCATTATCACAGCTAGACCTTACCTTCTACTAATCAAAGTTGTTTTCCACAAAATTTGATAAGATCACTAGGTGTGGTTGATTAACCAAAAAACCTTAGTATATTATGTATAGCAACAAATAATGGTTGTGTTGAAAAACACAATTACACACATTGTTAATGGAGGTATGGATTTGAATGATTTGTGCGACAAACTGTGGTATCACTTTTAAGGCTCTCATGACATATGCAATTGTAGTGGATATGAAAATGCAATGCAATGATGTGGATGCAAGATGTGAGATGCAATTGTTTTTGTATTTTTTATTTTTATGTTGTTTTTGTATTTTTGTTTAATTTTGACCAAAGGGCTTATTATGCCTTTGGGGATTTTTGATTTTTGACCAAGTAGCATGAAGTACCCTTGGAGATTTTTGATTTTGACCAAGTGGCATGAAGTACCCTTGGAGCATTTTGATTGAAGTTGACCAAGCGGTTTGAATACCCTTGGAGCATTTTGAATTGATTTTGACCAAGCGACTTGAATACCCTTGGAGCATTTTGAATTGATTTTGACCAAGCGGTTTGAATACCCTTGGAGCATTTTGAATTGATTTTGACCAAGCGGGATGAATTACCCTTGGAGCCTTTGATTGTATTTTGAAATTTTATGTTTTTATGATTTGTTTGTGTTTTTGACATATTTGAATTTTTTGTTTTATGACATATTTGAATTTTTTTGTATTTTATGACATATTTGAATGTTTTTTTTTTATGTGTAGAATGCCTTTAAGTGAATGATATTGAGAGGTTCAGGCTCCTCAACACCATCTAATGATATAAGGTGATATGCTCCAGGCCCAACTCTCTATGAAATCATGTATGGGCCTATCCAATTTACCATGAACTTATCTCGCAGATGCGGCGATAGATTCAAATTCTATTGGTTTTCTTTGAGCACTAGATCTCCAACCTTGAATTCCCTTAAGTGGACTTTACTATTGTAAGCTCATGCAAGGTGATCTTGGTAAACGTGAAGATGCTCTAAAGCATTGACTCGACATTCATCAAGAAGCATCAACTGATCAAGGTGGCCTTGTCATGCGACATCATCATCTATGAAGTCCTTTAATGCTATGCATAGAGTCAAAATTTCCAACTCTAGTGGCATGATGGCCTCAGTGCCATATACTAGTGAAAATGGTGTTGCCCTAGTGGGCATCCGTATACTAGTCCTATATGCCCATAGTGCAAGAGGCAACTGCATGTGCCAATCCTTGTGATTGTCTTGCACCATCTTCCTCAAGATGGAGACTATTATTTTGTTTGAGGCTTCTGCTTGCCCATTTGCTTGTGGATAATAAGGTGTTGAAAAACTATGCTGAATATGGTATTTTTTCATTAAAGCATGCACATTTTTGTTCTTGAAATATGGCCCATTATCCGATATTATCTTAGAAGGGACCCCAAAATGACTTATGATATTGTGGAGTATAAACTCCGCAATCCTTGGTCCAGTTGTTGATGTTAAGGGGATCACTTCCACCCATTTAGTGAAGTATTCTATGGCTATTATGATGAATGTGTGTCGGCCTGAGGATGGGGGTGAGATCTTCCCAATCAAGTCTAGTCCCCACTACGAGAATGGCCATGCTACCTGGATGGGTTGCAAGGCTTGCGATGGTAAGTGCATTAGATTTGCATGATGTTGGCACTTACTGCATTTCTTGACATACTCATAATAGTCCTTTTCCATGGTGGGCCAATAGTAACCCATTCTCAAGATGCACTTAACGATGGCCATGCCACTGAAATGCCCTCCACATGTGCCATCGTGAGCTTGCAAAATTGCCCAGGATGCTTCCTTAGGGCTCAAGACAATGGAGTAATACTCCATCATATCCTCGTCTATAGAGGATTTCTCCTAGCAAGATGTATCTTGTTGCTTTCTATTTGAATATTCACCTTTCAGTATGTGATAAACCTTGAGGTACTATTCCAAGTTTTAAGAAGTCCCATAGTTGGGAAAGCCAATCCTGATAAGCCATGACTTCTATAGAAAATATGGCTTGCTTTTCCTGTATTTTTGAGCTAGTGAACATGGATTGAGGAACAACTCTATGGTGTATGGTTGCACCACACTCCATAGGTCCTTGGGAGATCAAAGACCCCCAAGGTGCCATTTGCAAGAAATCTCTAGCTATGAAGGACCAATCCTGATTTGGCTCGATGTTGATCATGTTGACTGATTCTTGATTGTCAAAAGCTTCATGATGTATTGCTGAGTGTGAAAGCACTTTTACATGAATGGTTGTAAAATCAATAGATAGATTCTGAGGGATTAAGGATCCCAAAGAGGCCATGGTGTCTACAAATCTATTTGATGTACGAGGGATTGCCTCGATGTCATACCATTCCAACCAAGCTAGGTAGGTGTCAACAAGTTCCTTGTAAGTCTTCAAGAGTGGGCACCTACATTGAAATAGTCCTTTGACCTAGTTTACTATGAGCAAGGAGTCACCAAAGATATTCAATATTTTAATGCCCATTGCTATGGTTATTTGGAGTCCCAGGATCAATGCTTCATATTATATATTGTTGTTTGTGCATGAGAAGTCTAGTTTGAATGATAAGGGCAATGGAGCACCCTATGGTGTGATAAAGACAATCCCTACTCTACCCCTTGTTCACACTTTGAACCATCGAAGAACAATGACATGTCTCTTTCTTTCTTAGGTTCTTCGAGTTCTGGTGGATCTGATAATGCAAAGACCGCATCATCAAGCAATTCTATAGTGAGAGGCTTGTTATCCTGAAGAGGTGCCTCTGCTAATTGATCTGCTATGACTTGTCCCTTGATGGAATTTTGGCTTATGAACTCTAGATCAAATTTTATCAATAGCATGATCCACTTTGTGGTACGTGTATTGTGATATGTCTTGCTCATCATGTACTACAAAGGATTTTGTTTTGATATGACGTAGGTCGTATGGCTCAACATGTAGTGTCACAACTTTCGAGTTGCAAAGACCACTGCTAAACACAAATTTTTGACATACGCATATCCTAGCTCATAACTCACCAAGGTGCGACTAATGTAATATATGGCTTGCTCTTTGTCTTGTGCATTCTTTTGGGCTAACATGGTGCCCAATGCAAAATCAGTAGCTGATATATATAGTAAAAATGGTATGTCTAGCCTTGGTGGAGCCAATACTGGTGGTGTTGCTAGATAAGTTTTGATCTCTGCAAAGGCTTGATGGCATTCTTCATCCCAATGAAAGGGGACCTCCTTGCATAGCAACCGATTCATAGGTCAGCATTTGTCTGATAATTGCATGATGAATATTTTGATGGATGCTATCTTGCCTTGTAGGCTCCTCAACTCCCTAATGTTGGTAGGGGTGGCCATTTCCAATATAGCCTTTACCTTTGCAGGATCTACTTTGATGCCTCTCTTGGATACGATGAATCCCAAAAGCTTGCCAGAAGTTATGCCAAATACGCACTTCTTAGGATTCAATCGGACATTGTGTTCTATGAGGTGATCAAAGACTTGTCTAAGGACTTCAGCATGCTCTTGCCACAATAGGGACTTGGCCAGTAAGTCATCCATGTAATCCTCTAAGATCTTATGCATATAGTCATGGAATATGTATGTCATGGCCCGCTGATATGTGGCACCAACATTTTTGAGACCGAATGGCATCACTTTGTAACAGAATGTTCCCCATGGAGTAATGAAAGTAGTTTTATGTTGATATTCGGGCTTAATCTGGATCTGGTTGTATCCAAAAAAACCATCCATTAGGGAGAGCATCTCATGACCTATGGTTGCATCTACAAGAGCATCTATGTTTGGCAATGGGAATGAATCCTTTGGTGTTGCCCTATTTAAATCTTTGAAGTCTATGCAAATACAGACTCTTCCATCGGGTTTCCCCATGGGTACCATGTTTGACACCCACTCAGGGTAGTCTATAGGAACTATGAATACTGCATCCAGTAGTTTTTGCAATTCGTTCTTCACCATCAAAGTGATGGTTGGATGCATTTTCCTCAGCTTTTGCTTGACTGGCTTCTTCATGGGATCCAATGAAAGGTTGTGAATGACTAACTTTGGATCTATCCTTGGCATGTCTTTGTAAGTCCAAGCAAAAATATTTGGCCTCTCTTTGAGGAGAGGAATTAGGATGGCTTGTTCCTCTGGAGATAGACTTTCTTTAAACTTGAATTTTCTTGGTTGGGTAGGATCATCACTGATGTCCACCTCGAAAGTCGCTTCTATAGCCATATGTGACCCATCCTCTAGCTGATGAGGCATGGGTATCAAATGAATGTCATCGACAAGATTTATAGGACCTACTGACTCAGGTTCCAAACCAACATGGAAGACGTCATACGCACAACCTGATGCAAAATGGAATGGTTGTAACATCTCTTCATTGGGGAAGAGGTCTTCAGGCTCTATGGGTGAATTAGCATGATCCCAATCAATAGCCTCTACATCAAGATGCAATGATTTGGTAGGATCTGCTGGATTATGAAGTGGAGTGGTCAAATCAATGGAGATCATATTGATGGATGGGATGAAATCTCTAGGACCACATGGGTGTAATCTTATCTCAGGGGTTTCCCTTCCATACTTACGATGAGGTTCTAGAGGAATGGGAATTTTTGGATCTGGCCCATGAGTAGGGTGGATAATAGGATCATTGGGCTCTAATCGCTCTCTAAATGTAGGTGGAGGGGGATTGACCATCTGGTGAATGGTAGCTAGGTCAATAGGTCTCCCCAAAAATTATAGATGAGGGTCTATAGCATGGAGTGCCGCCTCTCTCTCTACTAGCTCATTGACTTGTCACAAGTGGTGAGGTCCAAGATAAGCCATCTCGGTCTCATCCTCAAAGTCATCATCACTTATCCAAAAACTGTTAGCATTGGTATGCGGCCCTAAGACAAGGGGCTCATGTCTTGGCCCTAAGTAGGCCATATCTATTTCATCTTCATATTCTTCATCACTTATGAAGAATCCATTTGCATTTGTCTCTTGCCCCAAAGTCAGGGGTTGATGGCTTAGGCCTAAGTAGGCTCTTTCTATTGAGTCTTCTGATTCATAGTCACTTTCATCTGATGTATACCCACTCTCATCATGGATGGACCATGTGAATATTTGTAAATAGTGAGGCCCCTAGTAGGCTAAGCCAAGTTGTGCCTCATCATCACTTGCTTCATATCCATTCTCCTCATCCCATGAGTTGTACCCTATTGGGGTGGAATCAATTGAGATGTTTGGATGATAAATTTTTGGTGGTGGTATGTTTACCATGGCCACTTGTCTATTGCTCAAATTTCCTATTCTTAGGGGGTGATAAGGAATGAAATCAATGTCTTCTCCTAACCCTAAGCTTAATCTATCCAATGCCACTACAAGAGAGTCATCTCGACCTCCGATATAATAGCCTAACCCAAACCTATCGGAGGGAAGCTGATATTGTGGCTCGTATGGCCCTACGCCCCTGCTCATATATACCAAGGCCATAGCCATGCCAATGGCAATGCTCAAAGTAGCTTAGAGAAAACTCAAGATTAGAGAGGTAATGAACATTGATCATGAATAATTCATCACTATCCTCTTCTATGTCTGAAGACTTATGGGCGCAGTCCAGGCGACATAGACAAAATTGGTTTGGTTGGGAGGGATTCCAAGTGGAACCACTATTCCCACTGGTGGCCTCAAGTCCTTAGGTCTTCCCATGTTTTGTGTAGACTCAATGATAGGCGTAAAGGTAATGTTCTACACAAGGTACTCCCCTATGCCTATGCTTGCCAAGTGTATTGATGCATGCGACGTGGATGACCCTACGGATGATACTGGTGAAGTGGGGTGGTAATCACTATCTTCATATTGATCTTGAAGATCTTCTTCTTCCATAGGACTTGGAATTTCAGCAATGGCTATAGTTGGCACTTCCTTGGGCCTTTCTTCTTTGACTAAGGGTGCCTTTAGCTTCTGATTATCTTTTGGTTTTGATGTTGATGGTACTTTAGAAGCATTGACTATTTTGAGTGCACCAGGAGGTGTTGATGTGCATGGGTCTTTTCTTACCCTTTTGTCTTTGTTATCCACTTGTGTGGTTGGGGATGAAGGTGCTACGTACAGGTGGGTAGAAGGGATTACAAATTCTCCTAGAATGTCCACCTGATGGATGTATTTAAAAGGCTCTTCATCGGCCAGAACCACATAGACTTTGTTTTCATGCACATACTTGACACACTGGTGCAAGATCGAAGGCACACACTTCATGGCCCTTATCCAAGGATGCCCTAAGAGGATGTTGTACTGCATAGCTCCTTCCAAGACATGACACATCATAGGGATGGTCTTGTGCCCCACCTTGATGGGTAGGACTATCATTCCCATAGTATTGCATAAAGCATCATTAAAAGCTCTCAATGTGTAAGCTCCTGGAATGATATTGGACTTGGGGATCTTGAGGTGCTCTATTGTTATTGTTGTAATGATGTTTATTGATGAACCTGTATCGACCAAGACCCTCTTGAAAGGTAAGTTATTGATTGCCACTACAATGTTTAGCGGAGGGTCTAGTAAGGCAGCAGGTATTATCTTAATCTCATAATCATAGAATCGAATTACAGGTTCCTGGCATTCTTGTACTTGTCCCACAAAGTGAGTGAATGCATTCGCATCTTGTGGTTGGAGCTCAATTGTCCTTAAAATTTCCATTAGAGTCTCCCTATGCTTTGGGGACTATTGTATGAGCTCATAGATGGATAACTTAGCTGGAGTCATCTATAGGTTTTGCTCCAATCTACTCTGGATAGTTACCACAGGTCATGTTGGTGGACCTGGAAGGTTGTCTTACCTCTACCTAGGAGTGGCTGGGATATTCATGGGAGCTGCAGGAGGTTGTGGTTGACCATACCGCCTAGTCCTTGTTGCTATGTTAACAATCTCAACCATCCCAATGCATCCATGGGTAGGTATATCAGCTCGAACCTGATTGACTTGGGCCCCTTGCTCTCTAGGGGCCTCATGATTGGGCAATGGGTTTCTGTATATGCCCATGTCTCTATTATCGGGAGCCAGTGGGTTGTCAACTTTGAGTTCTCCTACCTCAATCATGTTTTGCACTTGATGCTTAAAACCAATGCAAGCCTCAATGTCATGCCCCGGTATCCTATGATAAGGGTAAAATTGATCTTCCCTATATCCTTTTGGCTTAGGATGGTTGGGATCTATAAGAGGTATATCAAGAAATCTGATCCTCCTAGCCTCGCTCAACTGATTAAATATTGATTGCATTGATTCTATCAGAGGCATGAAATAACGAGGTGGCTTGCATTCTCTGTTTCTTCCCTGATTGTTCCTTTGGTCGTAATTGGCTGGTGGGGGATGTGCTTGATAGTTCTAGGGTTGTTGTGCACCCCCATCCTTGGGTGTAGCCAATACGACTTGATTGACTAGAGCAGGGTTGCCCTGCTTCTATTTGTACTTGTCATTCTTACCATTCTTGTTCCACTCCTTTTTGTTTCAGAGTTTAATGGTTCCCTCATCTACTTTTATTTCTTCGATGAGCTTGGCCTATGCCAAAGCTTCCTCAAATGAAGGATACTACTAAAGTTGTAGTAAGAGGGAGATGTGTTTAGAGCAAATTTTGGTGAACATGTGAATGATCTCTTCTATGGGAATGGAGAATGATAATTTTACCATGACTTTTCTCCATCTATTCCCATAATCCATTACTAGCTCATCATCATACTATTTCAAGTTGGCCAGGTCTGAAAGGTTCACCTTCTTCTTAGAACCAAAGGAGAAATGCTTTAAGAATGTATTTACTAGTTGTTCAAAGTTGGTTATGCTATGCTTAGGTAGTTGGTTGAACCATTGAGTGGCAGCACCTAAAAATGTCATTATGAATGTTCTTAGCATGAGAGCATCATTGTCTTCAAGATGAAAATAGGCATTGATAAAATTGGTGACATGCTCTTGTGCATCCTCTTCACCCTTAAAATTTTCTAACCTAGGCATCTCAAAGTGCTTAGGATATGGAGGGCTAGGGATTGATGGGCACAATGGTTGGTTGTGTATTTTGCTCAATGTTGGTGAGTTCCCAGCTGCCTCTTGTTTCTCAAAGGCTTTCATATTTTTAGCAAGCTCTTGAAATACCTTTGATGCATGGATTTCCTCCTCTTGTAAGCCTACTCATAGTGGCAATGGAGGTAACTCTCTATCCATTTTATTTGTTCCATTTTCCTCCCTCCTACGAGGGGACTCAGGATTGTGATCCTGGTTTGTTATGTTTGCCCTTTCCCCACTAGTTGGATTTCATTCATGGTTTGGTGGGGGATTTCATTGTGGGCTATCTTGTCTAGTGCGCCTCTCCTTAGGTGAGTCAGCGTATCTAGTTCTTTGGTGGTCACCACCATTTATCTATAAATTGTTAAGAGCTAGCCACTCAGCCTACTCTCTTAAGCATTGCTCATGTTGGTGCAAGAGTCTTTCTCTTTGTTTATCCTATTCGAGAGCTTCCACTAGCTCTCGCTCCTTACGTAATGCATTTTATAACCACCTCATTCAGTCAGTTTGCACTATCACAGAAGACTCATGTTTATCTGACTCTATTCTTGTTGTCTTGACTCATAGATTCCTCGAGGAGGTTTCTTGTACCTATACTCTTGCTAGCTAATGTGACTTGTTCAATGTACTATTGAGTATCCCTACGATCAAACTCTATGCATCTACTATGGGGTCACTCTGAGGTACCCCAGACTAAGAGATGTGTTTAGAAGTCATAGTTCATGAGCTTCCAGATGCAGAGTTCTCAGTAGCTACAGTTCTTTGAGTTGGTCATGTAGGAAACCGATCCAACCCATCTAGTTATCTTATTTTCCATGGCTGGTCCCATGGGGTGCCATTCACTCCTATGAGGTCATAGTCTATGGGAATATTTCCTTTTGTGTGAAGGGTTTCTTCTATATGATTCCCATGACTAGATGTAGCTCTAGTTTCCTGCCCTTCAGTGGGTAGACCTATTTCATATGTTTCTTGTGAATCTTGAGGTGTTGTGACTCTTGCTTGCCTTCTTGATGAAGAGGGCTTTGTGGTGACATGTTTTCTCCATGTGGATGGAGATGTAGTAGTCTCATCATCCCTATGTGAAGAATGAGTTTTAGAACCTTCTTTATGTCCATGTGAGGAGGAAGCCCTTGAAGCTTCCTCACATCTTTGAGATGTTTCTATGTGTTTAGAGGAGGCCCTTGAGGTCTCCTCATGTCTCCTTGATGAGGATGGTTGTGAAGCCTCTTTTTGTTTATGTGAATTTGTTCCATGATGTGGTTCCCTACTTGGGGTTTCTCGAGGAGATCCCCCAAGGGTTGAGTTATCACCCCTTAGGCTCATGGAGCTACGTCTCATGATCTTACGGGTAGGTCATTCAATGTTACTATGACTCCGCCTATGGGTATGAGTTGCTTCAGTCTCTCCCTCGGTATCAGACCGAGGGTGTTTACTTCTTGTTTTGACCATGTTGTCTATGAATTGATATTTTGAGTTACAATTTAGGAATAGCCACACAATACCAAACAAATGTTTATCTTGATTATCGATTTAAGTGTGCCCTAAACTATTTGGTGTGTTTTGATGTGTTGTTCTTTCGATTTCTTGCTCTTGTTCTTGGATTAAGAATGAGAAGACTCATCCATAGTGACAATCAAGTACACCCATGCCAAACATGATTTTCTCAAAAGAAGCTAGGGTACACCGCTGAAGACCCAGTGGGGGGTTCGCCTAGCTCTTCCACTCTAAACCAATGATTGTTCCAATAGTGGGAGACAGTTTGAGCACAAGTAACTTAGTATCACTATAAGTAAGTTTCTCAATCCATTTCTAGGAAGCTCTAGGGGGTAAACCAGTGGAAGGAGATGAATTCCAATGTCACTGGACTGAATTGAAGGTTGGTGATGAAATCCAACTCCCCAATGTTTAAATGAGATGTGTGTGTGTGGTGTTCATTTTAAGCTTGCGTAACATAAAGTGCATCATATAGCAGCAATGAATCTTTCCTATATGCCTAAGTGCAAAAATATATTTCAATATTCAGAAAGATGCATGAACTACTATGATTTGTATGAGCGCACTTTATTTTGTGTAGCTATGGCCTCTAGCAGGGCCTCAAAGCAAGCAAACAACATACAATGTCTAGCACGTTGGATTCTAGGGTGAAATTTTTAGGCATAAGCCATTGTTCCTAGCAATGCCTAGTGGAAATTTAAAAGAAGATCTAAGATATGCAAAATGCTTAATTCTTTCTCCTTTTATTCTTTCAATTTCCAAACATAAATGTGCTTTAAGTTCTCTATTTTAGACACACAGAAGCAGATAGAAAGCTATAAAATATCAGATAAGTTGTACCAACCTTTGATCCAACTTAGAGAGTCGATGTTTTGACCTCTACTGCACTCCAATTCTGGCCATTGTTGACCAGAGTGGCTGGTTCTTAGCCACTATTAGTGGGAGCGGCTAAATCTCTATTGGTCGTTGTAGCTCAGAGTGGCTAATTTCTGGCCACTGTAGCTCAGAGCGGCTAGACCTGCACACAAAACTAAGTTAGTATTCAGTAGAAAATGAAAAATTAGTGGAGGTCCCACCATGATCACCATCTGTAGCGACCCCGGGATGCACGCACCGCTCTTTTACTCTACTTGCAATGTTATTAAAAACCCAAGATGAAATGGAAGACAATGAAAAGCATATAACATAGAAATAACAAATATGGATCTCTTTATTCATATTGAAACTCGGTTACATGTCGGTCCCTCTTAGGGATACCCATTTCGATACAATAAGGTTACAAATAGGTAAAGAGTGCCTCTTTCATGAAGAGGTGGTGCACTTTCAAAAAGCTTCCCGATTCCGCACATGAAAATGTATGAGGGCTTACAGATGCCTCCTTCTCTAGGTCTATTTCCTAGAGGGATCCCTTTTGCTCTCGTATGTTGCAGACTTCCATTCGATGAACCTGTGGCCCTGTAAGCAATGAAACAACAACACATGCTTAGATGTCCGAGAATACCTCCCGGATGAGGTTGTTAGCAATGGATATAACAAATGAAAGCAAGTGCAAATTAGACTAATGCTATGAATGTGAATGAAATGATGCTATGCTAATGATATGCTAAAATAATGAATCTAATGTCTAAAACCCTAAGCTAAGCCTATGGGCCACTATCCAAGACAACGATCGCTAAAGTGATTCTCGTCCTCTTTGCTCCAAAGCTATGGATCAAAGCTTGTATCCGATGTTGAAATAATGGTTGCTATGCTCTCCAATCTATCAAGGCTTCATCATACACGTGATCTCCAAGGGAACTCTCCAAGTCTCGAAAGCTCTCCTCAATGACCAAGATTATGGATAAAATATTGATATATATATTCCCTTGGTGCTCTTAGGCTTGCACCTTTTATAGTGTGAAACCCTAGGTCTATGTCCAAGCCCTAGGAATGAATTTCTCATGCGTAGTGTAAGTTAGCATGAGAAGCTTTTTGTCTTTTCTATGTTTGGAGGCTAGTTAACTGAAATATAACTGCCAACTTGAGTCTCCTATGCGAACTGGTCATTAGCATGAGAAGCTTTTGTCCTTTGTTTATGTTTGGAGGCTAGTTAACTAAAGTCTAAATGCAAACTCAAGTCTCCTATGTGAACTGGTCATGAAAAGGAATGCAAAGTTACTCCCGCTCACCTTTATTGCATGCAGACTACCACTTCCACCCATGATTAGGCCTATTTGTTGATAAAACTACTTTTAGGGTTTAGCCGTTATCGTCTACAATGACTAAGATCTGGCCACTGTCATCTATAATGGCTAAGGTCTGGCCGCTCTAGGCTTGAGCGGCTAGGATCTGGCCGCTCTTGGCTTGAGTGGCTAGGCTTGGATGGCTTGAAAAGGCCCCAAATGAGTGGTGAGAACCACTTGTTGATGCTTGGAAAGTCCAATATTATGTCATCTGATCTTATGAATGTGTCTATGTGAGCAGCTCCCCTAAGCATGACATGATTTAGGTGTCTACAATGCCATATTTTTTAAAATTTTAAAATCTTCATGATGAGATGTCACATGCAATAATCCAAGTAATATTGAGGGAGATATGACCCAATGAAGTTAGTTTTTTGTAAAAATGGTAGTGAAATTTTTCAAATCATATTTTTTAGAAAAATGAAAATTGATACATTTTTCATTTGGGTAAGAAAATTAATTTGTGTTGAAATTGGTAGAAAAATGAAGATAAATGAAATACTATTTTTATAAGTCCTTAGTTTTAAAAAATTATAGTTTTCATCATAATTTTTTAGGGTGTGAGCTCATTGAGTTACCAAATTTTTCTAGATGATTATATGAATATTAGAGAGTAGTTTCAATAAAGTTTAAATATTTATATTTTGATAATTTTGTTTGACAACACAAGCTTGGTAGATTTTTTAGAAGAGGAATTTTTACATTGGTGGTTGAATTTTTCCTAAGGTCTACAAATAATACCTTTGGAAGACTAGTTATCCTTGAGAAATTATTGAACATGCATTCTTGATCAATGGGAACTTGAGAGAATGGATAAAAGAATAGCTGCTTTGAAGGATAACATCAAGGGATATCAATATAAATTTAAAGGACTAAGGAACTATAAAAAGAAATTGAAAGAGTTGGAATTCTTCAATAAATAAAAAGAATATTATAAAAAACAAATAAAAATATGTACACCAAATAAAGAAAAAATTATAAAAAATAGGAGGGTTAGAGGAAGAACGATACCTTTATTGTTAGAAATGCATGAGAATGGCCACAAGGGTTTATTTTCATATTAAAATTTTATTTTATTTTTGTATATGATTTGTGTGGATGGATTACTTATATTTGTTTTTTGGAAATATTATGAACTCTAACATGGTATCAGAGTGGCTATGGAGCAATGTCACTTGGTCATGCAAAAGTGAATCTAGAACCTTTGATTTCCCTTCCAATTTTTAGGATAATCTACTCTTCAAAGCTTCATTAGTGTTCCTGGTATAAGAATAAAAGAAGAGAGTTACTACTATATATTTTATTCATTTTCGATCAATTTTTGGAAATTTTATACCCCCTCCAAGGTATTTATGATCTTCTACATGCTCTTTCAAATTTTCATTAGGTGTAATTTCATTTTTTTAAGTCTTCATCAAATTAGCTATGACATTTGGATTGCTGAAAAAGAAAAAGAGCAATTTTCAAACTTCAAATTTTAAAAATTCGTGCAAACTTTTTCTCACACACTTTATTCTTTGTGCATGCATTTTGGCTTCTGGCAACTAGATGTGGCATTGAACTTCACCCTCATGGAGCAAATGCATGTCATATTTAGTATCGATGCAATACCGATATGGATTATGGGAAGGTTATTGGGTTGTGTACTATAGAAGGTCATAGGTTTAAACCTGCATCTCCCTTTTTTTTGTTATTTAAGATATAAGGGTATCCTTTTTTGTTGAGTAAATTGTGATACATTTCCAATAATTGTGGATGATAAGATAGACACTTGAGTATGAATTTTTGTAGGGACTATGAAAGGTTTGGATTTCAAATAATTTTGCTTGCATGAATTAGCTTTAAGTGGCTATAGAGGTATTATTTGTTTTACACCCAAGAAACAAATACTTAAATAGTTTAGGTAGCTCTATTAATATTTTTACACATTCATTGACCCTAGTTTGAATCTCTACATGCATTTTTATAGAGATATTATGTGTCTTGGTGCCACAAGGTAATCCTTTTGAACATGTTTTTTATATTCATTACCTTGATGCCCTATTAGGCACCTTAGTTAAGGCAAAGTACCCAACTCATAGGAGACCTAAGTTTGACTCCTTTTCTTGGAATTTTCAAGTTGTGTGGATGAATGACTTTGTTCAACTGACATTATGACTATCTAGGTTATAAATAAATTTTTAACCAATTAAACCACTCTTAGCCAATCAAGTTTTAGCAAATGAAAGAGTTATAGTCAGTCAAAGGTGACCAGGTGACATAGAATCAATGGTTATCACTAACACATGAGCAGCCACCAAGTGGGAGATTGGAATTCATTATAATATTTCTAAGGATTGAGGTTTTAAATTTTATTTTTTGGGGGGTTATTATGGCAAAACTTCTAAAGGCCATATCTTGTACATACAAAAGTGTTTTTAGCCCTATTTTTTAAAATTGCATGATTTTTTGAGCTCTACATATTGATGACATCAATTTATGGACATGTTCCTATGTTTGGGGCCAAATTATATGAAATTATCCTCAAGTCCTATTGCCCTAATTTGAAAGGATGAATTTACCTTTTTATATGTAATCAAAATATTTGGCCTAATTTTTTGGGAGATATAGATAAATTTATGGTAGTTGTAGCATATTTTGAGTCCATTAGATATTTTTAGGAAAAAATATTCAAGATGTGCTTTATTCAATATTTATTCCTCCTTTGGGAATTTGATTTAGTTTATTCATGAATATCTAATATTGTATGATATCTTCCTTATACTATTATTTATACAAGTACTCTTGGAAGATTGTTATAGCTCTTCTTTTAAGTAGGTTCATACAAGCTTCTTTTGGTGACTAAATTTAGTTCACCCATGGGCAAGAGGAAGTCTTCAAATAGGGTAATGCATACTATGAATGGGAAAGTTATGCTTTCAATACATACCTTATGCAACAATGGAAGATCGAAATAACTTATATTTAAAGGAGGTGTTGATTTTGACTTTTATTCTTCATTTTAAGTCTTAGCAAAATTTATTTATGGCTATGTATGAGAGTGTCTAATAATGGCAATGGTGACTACAATCCAAACTAAGGATACTTTTGTGCAGAAATATTTTTACAATAATACATTTTAGATGATGGAGAAAATATATATGAGACTACCTAAAATCTGAAGACCCACTAGAACATCCATTATGGGGGTGATATTATTGTTACAAATGTCTCCTCTCCTTGCTTCCTCAATTCATATTATGAGAGGTGTTGAAATTATAATCTAATTCATGGACAAGATCCAACATTGTGTGATGTATTGGATAGGCCTAAGGGTATTTAATTATACAATGTATTAATTATTTTGCAATATTTTATTATATTATCCCAATGGACCTTGGTTAACATTGTTATGGTTTAACCCTATTTATCATTTATAATTATCCTAAATCCCACTTATTTTTTCAACTTAGGTTAAACTCTATGATGTAATTGGAGTTTTGGTATTGCTATAAATACCCCCTCACACTCCTCAATTCTTACCAAAGTGTTTATTACAATTATCTATGGACATAGATATTATTTATCGTGCCTATGGGTGTTCTTCATCTCTCTCTCTCTCTCTTTCATCCTTATTTTTTATTTTTGTATAATATTTGAGTGGATGGATTGCTTTTGTGTTTTCTAGAAAATATTGTGAACTTCAACACAGTTTTTAACAAGTTATAACCTAATTCAATTTTATATTTCTATCTTATAATATGATTATATATATTATATTATTTTCTAGGATTTATATACTATTTATTTCATTATTAGTAAAGTTGTATTATTTCATTTGTAAATCGCTTTTAGGGAGTTTCTAAAGATAACTCATTAACCCATTACCTAACTTCTTTATAACAAATTCTATGGTATTCCATTGTAATATATATGATTCAAATTAGATGCTCAATGTGGAATAAATTCAATAATATTGATATGATAATTCTTTGTAAATACCCTATCTCTAACACGTGACATCAAAGTAGGTCTTTTGGTGTAAATGATGGCCTATGTTGAGAGTTTGTTGAAACAACTTGTGTCAAAAGGTCAAGGAGAACATGAATTCTAAGGATCATTGATATTTGAAAGGTGAAAACAAATGAATGTAAGTTATGCATTGTATAAGTTGTTTTGATTATTATTTTTTTAAATTGATGAAAGCTTTCATTCATAATGACTCAAGAAGCTCTAAGGAGCCATAGTTTTCTGATTAATTCAAGCATAGAACCAATAGTTATTATTGAAAATATTAATTCTTTAACTGGATGAAAAACAATAATATTAAAGTGAGAAGGCAATCATTGGTAGACTCAATGCAAGAATATACACAAAGTCTATTATATAAATTTTTAAAATTAAATCCTTGATGGTTTTGTCTTCTTCAAATATTGTTTATATATCCAGGTTCTAAAAGGTGCTCACTGTGATGAAAGCAGAGAAATCATGTCTACATGATTCATTCTTAATAGCCATTGAAGATGTGCTAAATATTTTCTTCCTATTTCTTTCTTATTTTTGTTGCTCCTAATATCATTCCAAAAGTCAATACTAGCATAAATTGCTTGATACCAAATTTTCATGGTAAATTCACTCAAATATGAGTATGTAGAACACTCAAGAAACAAAAGCATGGACATTCCAAAGGGAAGAAATATTATTTTTTTAAATATAAATACATGGAGTGTTCTAACAGTTAGTGCAAGTTTTTTAATTGCACATGTTCTTGGTTCAAGTCTCCCAATTATTTTTAGACTTGAAAATTATTATTACCAAAGGATCATACCAAAAATTAAAAGGGATCATAGTACTACTGTGCATTTATTTAAAACTCCCAAGCAATAATATAGCTTTCCATTATACAAGGTGCATTATTAGAGTATTTAACATCTTTCTAGCAATTTTATTGTATTCATAACGAAATTACTTTTATATACAAAACAATCAAACCTTTTAGTTTGATGCAATATTTGGTATATATAGTGCTCTTGGATATCGATTATAGGTCATGTTGTTATGATAAGCTATTGTGCTTAACACTTAATATAACTACAACAATGGAATGTAGGCATCGACCATACAAATCATTGAGGAGAAATAAGGATCCCTTATTGCTTATTATTCATTCTATCTATCGTCCTATTCATCCTTGTTTGATAGAAAACCTAAAATCAAGACACTCCAATTATATTAAGAATTTATGTCCATGTATGAGGAGTTCTATTTAAGCAAGTGCTATTGATAGGATAAATTCCTTTTAGTATCACCTTGGGACCACATATCAATTTCTTTCATGTATCTTAAGGTCTTTCTCTCATATAACCATGTGTACTGAGAAGACTAGCTTCCTCCATGTACAAGTAGGTATATAGGAAGAGTGGGTATATTGAAAGGGTTCGTGTAGAGGATTGGTGGTATATCAAAAGGGGGATCTTGTTGGGATATATAAAGAACCCTCATCATGACCACTCCTAAATTATTTTTTATAGAATCACAATTATTGAAACATTGAAATTTTATACCTTGGAAAAATAAAATGTGAAGCATTCTTGTAGTAAAAAAATTATGTGATATTGTGATAGGAAAAAATACATGATCAAAATAACCTATTTCTCAAAGAGAATATGATGAAAGAGATAACAAGGCACAACTACTCATATTTTTAGGAGTTATTAATGAAATACAATCTCATATCAATAAAGATATCATGTCTCAAGAAGCTTGGGATATACTATGTACCATATTTAAAGGAAAAAATAAAGCCACCATCCATCATCTACAATCTCAACTATATTCATTACAAATCTAAGATGGTAGAAAGTTAGAGCACTTTCTTAGAAGAATTGTAGAATTGAAAGCTAAATTAAATTCTATGGGGGAAAATTTTGAAGATAACCTTCTAGTAACTATTGTCCTTCAAGATCTCCTAGACTCATTCATAATAATGGTTACCTCCTAAAAATTTTCCAACCAAAGGGTTTCATAAGAAGAGTTAATAAACTTCCTTAAACAATAGGAAATAGAAAATCAATTGAGGGATGATTTTTCCAATAATGCCCTCATATCCAAGAAGAAATCACAAAGAAATTTTAAGGGTCCTTCTATCCAATATTCATCACAAAATCAACCAAGAAGGAGAAGGAGGTATTGTCATATTTATGAGAGATAAGGGCATGACACCAAATTTTGTAGATATAATACATTAAATAAATGGAACAAATCTTAAATATCCTCTCATGGAAAGAAACAAGGGCAATATTAATTAGGATAATCCAACAATGCACCTATAAGAAGTCTAATATATATACCACCACCTCCATTTCAACAAGGACATGTTGCATAAGAAGAACCTAATTTTAATAATGATAAAAAATAGAAGTGGTACATAAAGTATTAGTGACAAACACCATGGCACAATCCAAATATAATTGTTGGTATATTTATTTAGAAGCCAATAAACATGACTAAAAATATATAATACTTTATGTTGTCCTCTATGATTTTCCTAGAAAATAGAATAGGAACAATCACACAGAGTGACATAGCAAGGCTAGTCTCAAGAGCATAAAGGTTCAACTTAATTTGGGGCCTCCAAGAGTTTTTTACAAGCCTAAAACCTTACTAAGAAGTGATATTTAGGTGCACTTTTCAAATCTAATAGCTTGGAGGGAAAGGGTTAAGGAAAGACAAGAAAAAAATATCATGGAAAAGGAAAAAGAGGCCTAAGCTAACAAAGTGGTGATACACCAAAGATCAGATAATATCCCCTTGCATATCTTTGGCCATAATGCATTGATGTGAACACTTTCTCCCCTTGACATTTATAAGCCTAGATGAGAATCACACATATACATACGCATAAAAGAGATGAGTCGGGGAATGAGAACCATAAATGGCTACTCAAAATAGACATGTAGACCTCTAGTATACACACATATGCAAGTGAAACTTATTAATAGGTAAATATTATAAACATACACATATAAAAGAGACAAGTCAGAGCATGAGAACCATAAATGGCTACCCAAAATAGATGTGTAGACCTCCAATATATATATGTATGTATATGTGCAAGCAATATTATAGAGATTATGCCAACAATGGGGGTTTGGTTTTCCAAAAGACCACCCAAAGATGCATATATTTCTATACAAGGAGAAATAAAATGAAAGCTTTACAAACTTGTAACCTAACATAATGTGTAACCTAACCCTAAGAGCTTTTATTGGTCTCTTGGCCTTAGAAATGACTATCAACATAATGTGTAACATAACCCTAAGATGTTTTATGTTATTTAAAATTTTTCCTCTTATCTTTGGACATCTCATGTACTTTGTAGACTATTGGAACTTTTATTCTTTCATTTTCCTCAAACCTTTTAAAACTATTAATTTTTAGAGTTTCACCTTCTTTGCACCCATTGAAACTTTTGATATGAATTTTGGGCACCTCACATTTTTGCTTCTTGACTGCTTTACCTCTACTTTAGCCATATTTTAAAATTTTCCAAAGGAAATAGTGTAGTGAGAATTCACTATAGCTGAACTCTCTTTGGGATATACATAATATATCAATAACAATGATAGATGATACAAAGTACCAAATCAAAGGAGTTAGAAATTTTTAACTTAGTCTATCTTTATGGAATGTACAATAGAGAATGTGCTAAATGTACTAGGGCTAGCCAGTAACTTACTATTAATATCTCATTTTTTGGACAAAGGAATGACTATCGAATTCCAATTCATTAATGGGAATAATATTTTTTTTTAATTTCAACACAAGAAAATTTGGTAGCTATTGCATTTTATAATAATGGTCTATTTGATCTTAGATTACATACCATATCTTCCAAGAAAATATAACTAAAGAACTCAGTCATATCAATCACAAAGTAAAGAATGTAATCTCTATCAAGGACATATCAAAGAAACAAAATTTCAAATGGGAACATTATTAAAAGAGCATATGACTCAACATACAAGGTTCTCATGGACAAAAATATAAATAAGGAACAAATAGACAAAAATATATAGAAGAAAAATAAAATAAAGAAAAATTGTTTGAAAGACCAAGATATGTCACAAGATGACAATTATCACGAACTCTTACTGCTAAAGTCTAGGATACAATCCATCATAAAACAATATTGGTATTTGTAAAGTTAATGGTATGAGGTGCATACACTCAATTTTTAAAGATTCATATTATGTGAATTTCAAGACACTTAATACAATTTTTAGTCTAGTTCTCAATAAAGTTGATGATGACTATGAGAATGTTATTACATTGCTTGTTGATATAGCAAAGATAATATACATGGCATTTCTCACTCTTAATATTTTTAAGAAGTATAAAAATTGAGAGAAAACAATTAAAATTTTGAAGAACAAACCCTTGAAGATAGATATTATGTATGACACAAGTGACCTTATCCAAAGTAAATATTGTGCTTGTAATATAGATAATTTGGATTCAATAAATTATATTAAAAATAAATCTACTTATGATACTAGTGATATTTTTCAAAGGATAAATGTGTATTGTGATACATATGACTTGAGGCCCATAATGATGGATGGTTGTCATGATTACAATGATTTGAACCTCATGAAAGAAAGTGTGCATTGTGATATAAGGGATACTATACAAATAAAACATATAGCATGTGCCAACAATGATTTGAATATTATTCATGAAGATAAAAGTTGTAAATAAAGTAGTTGTGTTGACCATGATAAAGACAAAATTGTTAAACTTTATAGCAATAGTAATAATTCCATGCATGAAAAAAACATTATAATGAAAACTTTGGATATTTTGAAACACATAACATAGGAATTGGTTCGAATATAATGCAAAAAATAGGATATGATGGAACAAGTTTTGGAAGAAATGGACAAGGAATAAAAACACCCAAAATACCAAGTATGAGATCTAATTATGAGGGCCTTGGTTATACAAGATATATAGGAAATTTAAGCTCACCTTTTATTGACAAATAATTATGTATAACTCCTATAAAAAGCATCTGTAAAAACTGTAGAAAATATGGGCATATGTCAAAAAGATGTTAGAATCTATATCCTTGTCAAATTTGTGGAGGCAACAATCATTCTAAAAAAATTGTTGACATAAAGAGAAAAAATATCACAGTACATATGAATTATGGATGAATGACTATATCCAAATGGGATAAAGTAAAGGAAATGTTGAATGGATTCTACAACAAAATATTTTGTTCTTTGAAGGAAACAAGAGTAAAGAAAAGTATGGTAATATTTCTTATAGTGAAGTGCATCCTTGGGAACTCTGAAAGGTATGATTACTACACTAAAATATGACCCAAAACATGCTTGGATGCCTATAGTGATAGTTTAACAACCCACCAACTCAAACCATAGGAGATATAATTTGTTTTTTTCTTTTCACAAGTGACAACTCACAAAGAAGTCCCAATATTTTTTAGCATTTTAAGGCATAACCACATTGTAAGTTCATTGTTGCTGCAAATGACACTCAAGTGGATAGGAGTGGACAACATCCCATAATTTTGGGGTTCACTTTTCTAAACCTCATCATTTAGTAAATACACCAATAGTGGTCTCCCCAATTTTTCTATACCCTCATCGATATAGAAAAACTTGACCATGGCATAGGGATTATCCTTTAAGACCCATAACATTTAAATGGGGACATAATTTCCCTAACCCTACATAATTCCATCTATGTAGGATCATTCTGGTGTAATGTCTTAGTTCTTAGTTATCACACCTCCATGGGCTAATTAAGGCCATTACCACTCACCTAGTAATGAGCATGGTCACCCAATCCTCATCATTCAAGGTGCCACCACTATACTATCTTGTGAATGACTCCAAAAGCCTCACCACTTTGGAACACCCAAGCCTCACCATTCAAGGTGTATCATTCACAACAACCTGGTTATTGCATCAGCACAACTCCTCCTAGGATTGGGTTATCTTCTTGACTCAAGGGTTTCTTTTGCATTAACAACTTTTATGGATAAATTTCAATATTAACTAATGTATTTTAACCCTCTATATACCAAACATAATCCTCTTTTACCCATAATCTAATATTGACCAAACAACATTACTTTAATTAATAAAAATTAATAAGATAATCATACTCATATAATTTATTGGTTTCTTTCCAACACATACTAATCCAACTAGCAATATTCACATCTTTATGCATTCAAGTATTTCACATTTTTATAAAAAATCTATCTAATATCTTCCTAAATAAACAATATCCATATAGCCAATAACATCATCATAATTATATATCTTCTATGAACTATTAAATACATCCTAATATGCTTTAACAATAGCAACTATCCATCATGTTGCTTAATCAAAACTTAGCATTCATTTATTCCTTCCATAATATAGGAAACAAGCTTTAACTTCTTAAAGAAAACCAATCATAAATGAAACCTAAATAAAAAATACCTCCAATAATAAAGAAAACATAGTTGATACATACTAAAATAAAATGAGCCAACACCATCCTCTACTACATCCGCTACTTATGCTCTAGAATCATCATTGGAAAACGTAATGCTTGGTTCTTGAGAATTTCTCAAATCATCTTGACTATTAATTTATTAATTATTAATCAAACCTATTATAAGGTTTTTAATTTAATAGATTTAATATTAATCTATTATTTATTTTTAAAGCTACCAACCTTAGAATAATTAAATTAATTACTCACCTAATTAATTTAATTACTATCGAATGCTAATATTAACCATTAGCATCGATATCAAACAACACACAAAGGCTCTTGCTAAGCCATCCTTGCCCAACTAGGATGCAATCAACAATATGCACAATCAAGTTTTTCCTTAAGTAGGAGGTTTTATGATAACTATGACATTATCACCCTCCTACTAAGGATGGCTCTTTTGCTTAATAGCAACCTCCTTGCCCAATGGTGCATTCAATCAAACATACATATATGCAATGCACCTATATGAAGGGTTTCCTTTTACCCTTGAGCTATCGATGAGAATGTCATCCATCATTTCCCTTTTTCTCTCAACTCTGGTGGTTGTCCCATACCAATCCACCTATGAGAGTACCTAGTCCTGCAACCACAAATTTCATCAATAGTACCATATTCCAAAAGTAGTATAATCAAAGCATAAAGTGCAACTACCAACACATATTGATAACATAAAATGAGATTATGCATTAGATATCCACACATCAATACATAAATCAAGTATCAAGATCAAGTCCTGCCAAGGAGGGTCGTTACATACTCCTCCCTTGGACTAAACACAGTCCTCTATGTTTCCTAAAAATAAAGCATATATATTTCATTCAAATAAATATGGGAATTGCTTTCTCATTTCCTCAACATCTTCCCAAGTTGCACAATTTTTAGAATAATGGTCCCACTAGACCTTACATTGATCTAGGGTTCATTTCCTCAACATCTTGGAATGAAACCCTAGAATTCTTACCGATCACACCTCAATGGTTGAGGGATCTACCATCTACAATTTTGAAACATTCCAAACATGAGAAGGATCAACAACATATTTTCTAAGTAGGGATATGTGGAAAGTATCATGGATCTTTGATAGGTTGGGTGGCAAGGTGAGCCTATAGGCTACTAGACTAATCTTATCAATGATCTCAAAAGGCCCAACAAAATGAGGATCCAACTTAGTTGACTTGATGGCACTTTTCATGGGTCTTACCCTCAAGAAGACTTTATCTCCCATAGAGAATTCTCTTGGTGATCTTTTCAGATCAGCATAGCTCTTCTAGTGATCGACTACTTCCTTGAGCCTTTATCGAATCACTTTGAGTTGCTCCTCCATCTCTCTGATAGTGTCTGGTCTGATCACCACCTGATCTTTTAGATTATCCCATGATAGAGGTGTTCTACATATTCTACCATACAAGGCCTCAAATAGAGCCATTCCCAAGGATGCATGGTATCCATTATTATATGTAAATTCAACCAGATGCAAAAAGTCTTCCCACTTAGACTTTTGATCCATGCAATACATGCAAAGCATATCTTCTAAGACTTGGTTCACCCTCTCCATTTTCCCATCTATTTTTGGATGGTAAGAAGAACTGATATTCAATTTAGTGCCCACTACACGATGAAGAGCCTACCAAAATTTTGATGTAAACCTAGAATCTCTATTTGATATGATCACCTTAAGAAAACCATGTAACCTAAATATTTCCTTGGAAAACCTATTTTCCACAACTAGTGCATCATCCTTGATGTTTCCTAGTATAAAATGTGTAACCTTAGTCAACTTGTCGACCACCACAAGTATTGCATCATGTTGGTACCTAGTCTTAGGTAAACCCATAATAAAATCCATAGATATAACCTACCACTTCTGAGTAGGTATATCATGTGGGTATAATTTTCCTATTGGATGTTGATGCTCTACCTTAACCTTCTGGCATTCCAAACATCTAGCAATAAAACTAGTGATATCTTGTTTCATTCCTGACCAATAGAAGGTATTTTTCATGTTTTCTCTCATATTTGCACCTCTCAGATGAGAAAAATATGGAGAACTATGCACCTCTTGCATAATAATTCTCCTTAAATCACTAGTTTTGGGTATGACAACCCTATCCTTGAAACATAAAAGTCCATATTTTATGTTAAAATCCTTATTTTCCTCAAGGATTTCTCTCAATTTTAGCCTAGATTTCAATGCAATATTGATCCTATAACTGCATTTCCTTGACTTTGTCCATCAAGTCTATATGAATCTGGGTCAATGTTGCTATATGCCTTCTCCTACTTAAGGCATCAACAACCTTATTTTCCTTTCCTTTGATATACTCAATACCAAAGTCATATTTAGCTAGGAACTCTATCCACCTTCTTTGTCTTGCATTCAACATAGGTTGGGTAAAGATATACCTTAGACTTTGGTGGTCTATCCTTAGCTCAAATGGTTTCCCCAACAAATAGTGCCTCCAGACCTTTAGTGCATGCACAACCACTACCAACTCTAGGTCATGTGTAGCATAATTCAACTCATGCTTCTTGAGTTTCCTAGACTCATATGCTATTATAGCTTCATTCTAGGATAACACCCCTCCCAAACCTTCTAAGGAAGCATCTATACATACTATAAAATTCCCAAGAGGATCTGATATCCTGAGAATTGGTGTTATAGTTAACTTATTCTTTAGAGTTTCAAAGGTAACCTCACACTTATCCATCCATTTGAACTCTTTTCCTTTTCTTTGAAGGTTGGTGATAGAGTAGGCAATTTTTGAATAGTCCTTCACAAAATACCTATAATAACCAATGATCCCCATGAAGCTTCTAACTTTTGACACATTAGTGGGTGCAGGCCAACTCAAAATAGCCTCAATTTTCTTAGGATCTACAACAATCCCTTCTACAGATATAATATACCCCAAATATTGAACTTGTGAGGCATAGAACTCACATTTAGACAACTTTCCATAAAGTTGGTTTTTCCTCAACACCTCTAACACTAACCTCAAATGTTGGTCATGTTCCTCTTTAGTGTGAGAATATATCAAGATATCATCTAGAAATATCAAAACAAAATGATCTAGATATTTTCTAAACACATTATTCATCATATTCATAAAAGTTATTGGCACATTTGTCAACCCAAATGGCAACACTATGAACTCATAGTGTCCATATCTAGTCTTAAAAGTTATTTTGTGAGTATCCTCCTCATGAATTCTCAACTGATGATATCTTGATCTCAAATCAATATTTGAAAATATAGTGGCATCCTTTAACTGATCAAAGAGATCATCAATCCTTGGAAAAGGATACCTATTCTTGATGGTCACCTTATTCAACATCCTATAATCGATGCACAACCTCAAGGAACCATCCTTATTTTTCACAAATAATATTAGAGCACCCTAGGGTGACACACTAGGTTTAATCAAACCCTTCTCCAAAAAATCTTGAAGTTGCACCTTTAGCTCTTGCAACTCAATAGGAGTCATTCTATAAGGTGTCCTTGCAATAGGTTCAGCTCTAGGCATTAGTTCAATGGTGAAGTCAAATTCATGTCGAGGTGGTAGGCCTAGGAGATCTTCTAGAAATACATCCCTAAATTCATATAAAATTGGATGTTTCTTAAATATTTCCTCATCCCCATTATCACTTGTCTTGCCATTTATCTTTACTACATACAACATACCACCTCTTTTGATTGCCTTCTTTAGCTGCATAGCTGACAACAAATATGGTTAAAAATACCCTTGCCTACTTTGAACCCTTACTCTCTTCTTATCCTTATCAATATAGTCCATCCATATTTCTTGGAAGTTGATTAGGGCTCCATGAGCCTTTAACCAATCCATCCCTAAGATAATATCAAAGGCATGTAGTGGTACTACATATAAGTGCCAAATAGTGGATCCATTGGGTAAGGTGATCTCGATCATAGGCAAACATTGATCCACTGAGTAAGTCTGTCTAGACCCATACTCAACTTTCCACCCTTGTGCCAAAAATCTAGGTCTTTCTAGCATATCCCCGATAATACTAGTGGAAATAAAACTATCTGTAGCTCCACTATCAATTAAAACTTTAACATTCTTATTAAACAACTTACCATTCAATAACATAGGAGTTGCTTGTCCATCTAGGTTTTGACTTCCTATGGCTGCATAGATTTGGTGTGGTTGCTCCTCGACTTTGTTACTTGACTTTAGCCATTGGGGACACTTATTTGCATAATGAGGACCCCCACAAATGAAGCAACCTATCCTGGGTGCCTGAGATCTTTCTTACATTTTATCCCATGTTTCCTCTTTCTAAGCTGAATCATTTTGCTTTTGAGGTTGAGGTTTTGAATTATCCTTATTCTAGAAATTCTTCTTATAGTTCTCTTGGTTCCCTTTACTTTTCTTATTTTTGGATTCTCATTTAACAATCATTTCCAACATTTTCATTGTTGCTCCATATGCTCTTGAAGCAACCTAACTAATGATGTAAGTTGCTCCATTTCCTCTTGTAGCAACTTAACTATAGATGTAACATTTGTCATTCTCTTAGTGGAATCCTCTGTTCTTTCTAGTTGTCTTGTTGGAGTCCATTGTTATTCCATATTTCTTATTGGAATACATTTTTCTTCTAGACTTCTTACTAGAGTCCATTGTTCTTCTAGACTTCTTATTGGAGTCCATTGTTCTTCTAGTCCTCTTACTAGAGTCCATTGTTCTTCTAGTATTCTCTTGAAAATATTGTACAACTTCCTCTTGTATAGCTGACCCCACCTTCTTGGATGATCTCAAAATAGGTGCCATATTCTATCCACAAAAATGAGTTGGATAAGTTACAATTTTCTTCCAAATTGTACTTATAATTAGTTAGTTTCATTTCCCCATGAACTAACTTAGACCATTATCACTCACCTGATAATGATCATGGTCATACTTGCCTACCCACAAGGTGACATCTTAGGTATCACTTGATAATGATCTTGGTCACATTTTCCTACCTGTAAGGTGCTATTCCCAATAAGAAACTATACTCTCTAGGATTTTTACTCCTTGGTCTGACTGGTCCAAATGACATGCAATACCTATCTTATCCTAGATATTAAGGTCCCTAGTAGAGTAAGTCTCCCCAAAGTAGCACATCAAGTCAAGGCTTATCCTAGGTTCACTCCATGGAAGCTTCTAGTCCTATGACCTAGGCTCTGATACCAACTGTAACAACCCACAAATCAACCCATGGGAGAGAGAATTTTTTTCTTTTTACAAGTGAAAACTCACAAAGAAATCATAATATTTTTAGCATTTTAAGGCATAACAACACTTTGATTTCATTGTTACTATATATGACACTCAACCAGATAGGGATGGCTAACATCTCATACTTCTAGGGCTCACTTTTCTAAACTTCACTATTTATAAAATATATCAATAGTGGTCTCTTAACTTTTCCTATACCCTCAAAAATATGGGACAACTTGACCACAACATAGATATTATCCTTTAAGGCCCATAACATTTAAATGGGGACACCATTTTCCTAACCCTATATAAGTTCATCTATGTAGGATTATTCTAGTATAATGCCTTAGTGCTTAGTTACCACACCTTCATGGGCTAACTAAGGCCATTACCACTCACTTGGTAATGAGCATGATCACCCAATCCTCATCGTTCAAGGTGCCACCACTATACTATCTTGTGAATGACTCTAAAAGCCTCACCGCTTTGGAACACTCGAATCTCACCATTCAAGGTGTATCATTCACAACTACCTAGTTATTGCATCACTACAACTCCTCCTAGGATTGGGTTATCTTTTTGACTTAAGGGTTTCTCTAATATGGCTCTAGATTCATACCCAAAAACCCCCATTTAGAGCCCAAGAATCAATATTATTAACAAAACAATAACATCTCTCCAAAAATAAAATAAAGTGTTATATAAACATGCTCAAATACAACACATTATTAAAACTAGGATCTTAATTATTTTCATCCATAATACTAGCATTTAGCTTTTCCTTAATTTCAAAATGAAAGAATGAAACATCATCTAAAAGAATTATAATCCATAAACCACAAATTAGATTCTAACTCATTCTTTCCATTTGCTTGTAACTAAGCATACCAATCACTTTACATAAGGAACTAATAACACTTAACCTTCCATTATTTTTTCAAGTTTCAAATATAACAAGAGTAATTACAAAATATTTTTTCTCTAACTACTTCACTTCCAACTTTACAACAACTTTTTTTTTTGGTAAGTTGGAGATATTATTTATAAGGGTTTTAACTGGGTCCCCACCCCAGATGTACAAACATTTGTAGTAGCCGGGAATTCTTTAATACTACAAAATCCCTTTCTAAAAGGGATGGACCCACTAAAATTTTACCATTCCCGCACAGGGGAGACAACAGACAAAATTCCCTCGCAGGGGAGATTAAAACCGGTAGAAGTGGATTGCAAGCCCACGCAGGGGCTGAAAGACACAGACAGAAACAACCAAAGACCGGGGCTAAAGCCCTTACACAAAAAACATATAACCCCAAAATACAAAAAACCATGGAGTCAAAAACCTGTGCACTGCCACCCGAGCAGGGATTTTTGGACACCTTCAGAAAGTAGCAGCTTTGAAGCAAGTCAGGGATCAATCTCCAAGACCTCCTCACCTGCATGTTCAACGTTCTGCTGGAGGGCCTATTTCAGAGCCGAGCTCGCACTTTCAAACGCCATGATGAAGCTTCTAAGGAACATTCTTGTCAGTCGGTTTGAGATGCCAGAGGTCGGAGCCGAATCCCCACTGACGTCGTCACCCTCCAGGGGAGGGGGGGAATTCTGGCTCGACTCGGCCTTGGGTTTCTTGGTGCGGGATGATCTTCGAACATGAGGGGAAGCCTCTTCAGTTCTCACCCTACGCTTGCCCAGGGGAGTCCTTTTGCCAGCCGAGGGAGCGGGATTGGATGGTGAAGCGGTGGTTTTGGGAGGGGAGGCAGCAACCTTGGGAGGGGAGGCAGAGGGATTGGCTGGGGAAGCAGAAGGCTTGGGAAGGGGAGCAGAGGGATTGGCAGAAGTGGAGGGCTTGGCTGGAGAAGCAGCAGCACTAGAATTGGTGGCAGGGGTGGCGGGAACCTCTTCACTGTCCAAGGGCTCACTGGACAGAGAGTGAGCAGGGCTTTGGGGAGGTGGACAAGGGGGGCTCGACTGCAAGGGGGTCGCTACAATGGGGGGATTGGACATGACATGGTAAAATATAATGGTGAAAAGACCCTGGTGGGAGGGAGGAGTGGATTTTTTACGAGGGAAAACCATGAAAAGGTGAATGGAGCGATGAAGAAACCCTGGGATATTCATGGGTTTGTAACCTCTGATGTGGTTAACTAAAGCAAGGTGAAAACTGGCCATTGGTTTGTTTGGGTCATCACAAGCCAAATACTGCATGAGAGGGATAGCGACAGTGGGGAAAGGATCAGGGAGGGACTCTCTCTTCAGGGCCACACCATCCCATAGGAAGTTTTGGTAGTTTGGGAACCCCTCCAATTTTGGCTCCCAACAGTGCTTGTCTCGGTGGACCAGTCGACCCGATAGGGGCAGAGCCACAATCTCTCCAATCAGCTGAGGAGTAACCTTGAAGTGAATATTTCTAACACAGACATGGCCATTCGACCATGTGCGAACAAAATCCATAGTAATGTCGTCCTCGGCTCCACGAATCTTGGATAGCAGGGTAAAGAGCCTGCAGCCTTGCAGAAAGGCAATGGATAGAGAGTCAAGCTGGAGAGTGCTTGGTTCTATGAAGGCCATGGTGGAAGGGGATGGAATGAAGATGAAAGGTGGTGGAGGGGAGGCAGAAATTGGCTAGAGTAATGACTTGTAGGGGACGTCGATGAGCAGACGATGAGCATGGGATAAATAGGAGGGAAGTGGAAGGGTCATGCCGAGGAGAGTGGATGAAGGATAGGTGGATGACCGACTACCAATCCGAGGAAGACAGGGATAAGGAGTGGACATTGGGATGATATCCACATGGGTGATGAAGATGTTATGGGATGGAGAAGCAGACGTGGTCGGTGGTGGGAGGGCAAGCGAGGGAGCAGCCAAAATCTCTATTATGAGATTTGGGGAAAAGTATTGGGAAGCAGCAAGGGTGGACAGAAAGTCCCACTCATTGTTATGATTAGGATGGGTGTCAGCAGGTCGACCAATCATGAGGTGGCATCGTGCCATGCTCCATAGGGAAAAATGGTGGAGGAAGACCTAGAGAATCACCTGCACGACATTGGAAACATACATCATTGGTTAGCATGGAAAACCTTAGAGGACTTGCCAAGTGCTTCCGTGAGTGCCAGCTGAAGAATATCTGGTAGGGGGAATCGTGCCACACCATCATTGGCATCTGACCTATGCCCAAGTTGGCTAACCTATCAACAAGCCCATTTGCTTCCCTGTACACGTGGTTAGCTTCCACCTGGACATGTTGACGCAACAATTCCCTACTTTCCTAGATCAGTGGTCTTATGTTCCATGGGGGAATTCTATTGGATGTGATGTAGCCAATGATGTTTAAAGAATCCCCTTCAACATGAATTTTAAGGTGAGTGTTTCTGATCAATTTGAGGCCTCGCCATAGATCCCAAGCCTCAGCCACATTGTTGGTTTGATGGTGAAGGTTCTCTGCGAAGGCCAAGACTATCTCCCCCAGGTGGTTCCTAACAGCACCCCCTGCTCCTGCCAGACCAGGATTCCCTTTAGACGCCCCATCAAAATTGAATTTTAACCATCCCTCCATCGGGGGATTCCAACAAGCTCTGAAATGGGGATGGGGAGTAGGAAGGGGCAGGGTGGGAATGGGAATGTTGAGGGAATTGATGATGTTGGCTTCCCCTTGGCTGAGCGAGAAGCTTGGCCAGGGGAGAAGTTGAAAATTTTTAGAAGCATAGGCTAGGGATTTAATGGTCGTGGAAATAGGGTTGTTTGAGTTGGTGGAGAAAACCCTGCGGTTGCGCTCTAGCCACACCTGCCAGATGAAGTGATGGAGGTAGATTTTCCACAAGAAGGCCACCTTGGGATGCCGAAAAGGGGTGGGCCATTGGATGAACAAATCCATGAGGGATTTAGGATGGGCCCACTGAATTTGAAAGGTGGAAAAAATGAAATCTAGGCCCTCCTTAGCAAAATCACACTCAACTAGCAGGTGGTTGACGGATTCCCAATTGGATAAGCATAGGTGGCATCTATTGGGGATCGGGATTCCCCTCTTCATGAGGTTGTCAGTGGTGAGGGCTTTGTTTTGGATAGCAGTCCAAGCAAAGAAACCAATTTTAGGGATAAGACGCTTAATCCAGACAGCTGTGAAAGGGATCGGGGAGTCACGAGGGTTAACCAGGAGGGAGTGAGCTGACTTTACCGAGAAATCCCCACTATCCGTTCCTACCCAAATCGGAATATCTGGGGTGGCAGAGGTGGGAATTATGGTAGTTCTAAGAAAATTAGATAGATGGTCCCCCACCCTACCTGGGAAAGTCTTCCACTGACCCTGCCTGTCTATATAATATTTCACCTTGATTCCCCATCTTCTCTCTAGACTCGGTCTAATATCAAAAAACTCAGGGAACTCCTTGAGGGGTTTATCTTTAAGCCACGTGTCTTCCCAGAAGTTGATAGATGATCCTTTACCTAGCTGCCATCGGGAGCCTTTGATGATGAGAGGTTTTGCTTGAATAACGGCCTTCCAGAAGGCAGATCCATTAATAGGGATGTTACTGTCCATCAAAGACATATTTTTGAGATACTTGCTCTGGACAGTTGAGACCCATTCCACTTTGAAGTTGGTAAATAGTTTCCAGGCCTGTTTTGCCAGGAGGGCTAGATTCATGTTGGCAGACCTCCTCAGCCCGAGGCCTCCTTTGTCCTTCGATTGGCAGACCTTATCCCAGCTCACAAGATGAAATTTTTTGGTGTTTTTTGGACCCGCCCATAGGAATTTTTTTTGGATCTGCTCAATTTTGAAATGAACCGAAGCTGGAGCTTTGAAAACAGACATGAAATAGATTGGGATGCTTTGGAGGACAACCATGGTAAGGGTTGCTTTGGCTGCTTGAGATAGTAGGGAGCCTTTCCATGCTGCAAGCTTGCATCTGATCCTGTCAATAACGTTGTCCCACATTGACTCTCTCGAGATTTTGGTGAATAGGGGAAGACCCAGGTAAGAGGTGGGAAGATCCATGATGCAACATTGAAGGATGCGAGCAATATTCCATTGCCTGTTGCCTGGAGTGTTGAGAAAATAACATTTGCTCTTGAGGTAGTTGATCTCCTGGCCTACAGCAAAGGCATAGGTATCAAGGATCCCTTTGATGGATTTGGCTTGGACAATGGAGGCGACAGTTGCAATGATGGTATCATCAAAAAACTATTGATGGGACAGGGGAGGGGATTCTGAAGAAGCCTTGATCCCTGTAATACACCCTGTCGCACACGCCTGCTTGAAAGCTCTACCTAGGGATTCGACAAGGATGATGAACAGGAAAGGGGATAAGGGATCCCCCTATCTGATTCCTCTGAGGCTAGGGAAATAACCAACAGTCGAACCATTGACTAAAACTGAGAACCATGGATCTGAGATGCATCCCTTAATGAGGTTAATCCATTCTGTGTGAAAGCCAAACCAGGATAGGACTTTCAGAAGAAAGTCCCTGTCCACCCTATCAAAAGCTTTGCTGATATCCAGTTTTAGGAACATGGCAGCTTTCTTGTTGCAGAGGGTTGAGTGGAGCATTTCATGAAGGGAAATGATGCTATCAGTAATGGATCTTCCTTCAACTGAGCTGCCTTGGCAAGGATCAATGATGGAGGGGAGAATTTTCTTCAATATTTGAGCGAGGGACTTGGTTAGGATCTTGTAGATGATGTTGCACAAGCTAATGGGCCTGAAGTCATTCATGGTTTTGCACTGGGGGCTTTTAGGGACCAGGGCAATGAAGGTGGAGTTGGTCCCTCGAGGGATGATTTTGGTGAGTTGGAGCTCCATGATGGCATTGCAAACATCTTTCCCCACTATATCCCAGAAAATCTGAAAGAAGCGGGGGGGGAACCCATCCGGACCTGGAGCCTTGTCAGCCTTCATGGAAAATAAGGCACTCTTGATTTCCTTCTCAGACAAGGGTTGGATCAGAGATTGATTCATTTTGGGGGTGACCAAGGGGGGAATGTTTTCCAGTAGGGCTTCCTGGGCTACGGTGTTGGTGGGGATGGCAGCTCCCATCATGTTGCTGTAAAAGGATGAGGCTTCCTCTCGGATCTTGAAGATATCCTGAGTGATAGTTCCATCTTCCAAGGTGAGCTCCTTGATCTTATTTGTGCTTCTGTTATGCAAAGTAGATGCATGGAAGAACCTTGTATTAGCATCCCCATCCTTGAGCCAGAGAGCCCGAGATTTCTGTCACCAGAAGGTCTCCTCTCTGGCAAGAATGTTGTGATATTCTGCTAGAAGCTGTCTTTCCTCATTCCTCAACTGAGGGGTCCACTGATCATGCTGGATTTGTTGTTCTAACATTTTGAGTTGGCTCAACATTTCCTCTTTGGCCTTGAAGATATTCCCAAACACTTCCCTGTTCCATATTTTTAGGTTTTCTTTGATGGACTTCAGCTTTTGGGAAACCTGAGAGATGGTTGATCCTGGGATAGGGGTATTCCACCACTCCCCAATCCTCTATTTTAGGTCCGGGTGATGAATCCACATGTTCTCAAATCTGAAAGGGGTCTTAAAGGATGGGGCCTTATTCGATTCCAGGAGGAGAGGGGAATGATCAGAGCCGATTCTAGGGAGAGGGATCAAGGATGTGTCTCCAAATAGGGGAATGGCCTACTGAGATAGGAAAAACCGATCCAGTTTGACTTGGATGTGCTCAGTCCCAACCCTTTTATTGCTCCAGGTGAATTGGCTACCTCTGATCTGGATGTCCATAAGCTCATTCTCAGAGACAAACTCTTGGAAGTCCATGATGCTTTTGGAGGGAGTGCATGCACCCCCTTTCTTATCGGAGTGGAAGAGGGGGGAATTGAAATCCCCCGCTACCATCCACGGAAGGTTGGAGAAAGCATCCTTCATAAGAGACAGGGATCTCCACATGCTGCACCTTTCCATGGGATTGTTAGGGGCATAGATGTTGGACAACACCCAAGTGAATTTGTTTTCTTTGTAGTAGAAAACCAAGTTTAGGGTCCTGTTGGAATAGGAGATGACTCTGCCTTCTACCTTTTCAGGGTCCCAAAAACACAGGAGGCCTCCCATCGATCCTTCAGCTGGGGATGAAGCCCATTGGCCCTTCTTCCAAATTTTCTGAACTATGTTGTGAGTTCTTTCAGTATCGGTTTTAGTTTCTTGAAGGATGAGTATGGAAGGTTTGTACTCTTTCCTCATGGTATGAGCTAACCTCTGTTTTCTCATGTTGTTAAGACCTCTGATGTTCCAGGAGAGGATCTTCATCTAGATGTTTTAATGGGTTTCTTGCCTCCCTTGTTCTGAAGAGGGGGAGGTTTGGGATTCTTAGTCTCATCCTTAGTTTGGTTGAACAGTGTAGGGCACAGGGTTAGCTGCACTCCGTTCACAATCTGGTCATCGGTATCCTTCTTATTTTGCTCTTGGTTGGATGGTCGACCTCTTTTATTTTTGCCCTCGATGTCTATGGGGCCTTTTTTGCTTCTCGTGATGATGGAGCTAATGTCCGCTTTGGAATAGGAGGGACTGGAAGCGTCTTCTAAGGATTCAGGATAGGAACCGGATGGGGACAAGGGTTCTTCCGAGGGACAAGGAAGAGGGACACCCGACTGGAGGAGGGGGTTGGGATCAAACAAGGGATCGGGTTGGGGAATGATGGGAGGGAGGGAGATGTCGGGGTTGGGAACAGAAGGCCCAGATTTTGGGGGGATGGAGGGGGATGGGGATTGGTGGAGGGGTTCTGCATAGGAATGGATTCAGGGAAGAGAACCTCATCATTTGCAAAGCTTAAGGGCCCAAATATGTTAGGGAAAGTGAACATAGAACATACCTGATCAGAGTTTGAAGATGGATTGTTGATGAGGGGTTCCTGGTGAGCAACCTGCTTCCCTTTATCTCTCTTCGGTTGGGTGCTCCCGACTCCTTTGGAATGATCATTGCGCTCTCCCATATGATTTTGTTTGAAACGAGGAGGAGGGGGAGCTTTGACTGGAGCTTCCTGTTGGGA
The DNA here is from genome assembly GCA_028583015.1 of Wollemia nobilis. NCBI lineage: Eukaryota > Viridiplantae > Streptophyta > Pinopsida > Araucariales > Araucariaceae > Wollemia > Wollemia nobilis. The sequence continues at coordinate 9,596,988 of JAQPPZ010004166.1, forward strand.
CTTGAGGGATGGACATTGAGATCGGAGGTGCCCCTGGGATTTGCATTCAATGTAGAACGCAGGTTTATTCTCATATTCAAAAGCTTGGCACCAATGGAAGTCCCCATAAATGAGGTTTAAGCGGGTGGGGAGTTGGGAGGCAAGGTTGGCATTGACACAGATTCGGGCATGGCCCATGCGGGATCGGGCCTTTGTTGCAGGGTCAATCACCACAAGTTCCCCAATGTAACCCCCTATCCACCGAAGGATATCTTCATAGCAGAACTGGATGGGGAGCTCTGGGAGACGGACCCATATTGGTGCAAAGTTGATGTCCTGAGTTTGGGGGTTGAAGTCTTCCCCCCATTTTCTTAAAAATAGACTTTTCCTGCCAAAGAACCAAGGTCCCCCAGTGAGGATCCGAGCATAATCATCCTTGTTGTTCAGGCAGATCAAGAAGAAACCCCGAGAGAGGGCCACCAACTGAAGGCTTCCCATCATTCACCATTTGAAACTGGCCCATCTTCGTATGGATTCCATATCAGGTCTCCCTCCCACGAACTTGCCTACCAGAGAGAGGGATTCGTTGGAGAGTTTTTCTGCCATGAACGAGATAGGGAAGACCATATTCTCTCCTGATACGGTCACAGGGGGATGGTTTGTGTTTCCTATGGGGCTAGGTTTTGCCTTACCCATGACCTTCTCTAGGTATGTCAGAGGGGCATCGGTATTCCCTCCAGGGTCTGGGTCGGGGCCCTTGGGACCATCCTTCGATGGAGGAATCTCACCCTGCTCCAGGTCCCTAGAGGGGGCCTGGGAAATCTCGCCAGTCCTACCAATAGAAACCCCACCAGAAGACGCCACAATTGTAGAGGTCGCTATGGAAGTCATTTTTTCAACTTTACAACAACTTGACATAAATAATAGCATCAATTTTCTTTTCATCCTCAAATACATTAATACAATTCCACCCAAGTGGTCCCTAGCATCATTTTCTTTCCACAATCCTCTTAATAATAGAGAAAATCCCATAAAATTTGTAAATAATATTAGGGATTAGGACAACTCATGAATTGCTTATGCAAGTCTAACATGCACTAAGCAATAAAACATGCAATCATGCAAAACAAACATTTAAACAAAGCATTTCCATGCAAACAAGGAGAGAATCCCATACTTATCTCCATAATGGATTCCTTTATCTACTCAAGCCTCAGGAAACCATTACTAAATCATTCCAAAATAACTTTCATAAAAATATTCTCCATCCAAAAATATATTTTGCATTAACAACCTTTATGGATAAATTTCAACATTAACTAATGTATTTAAACCCTCTATATACCAAACATAATCCTCTTTTACCCATAATCTAATATTGACCAAACAACATTACTTTAATTAATCAAAATTAATAAGGTAATCATACTCATATAATTTATTGGTTTCTTTCCAACACATACTAATCCAACTAGCAATATTCACATCTTTATGCATTCAAATATTTCAAATTTTCATAAAACATCTATCTAATATCTTCCTGAATAAACAATATCCATATAGCCAATAATATCATCATAGTTATATATATTCTATGAACTATTATATACATCCTAATATGCTTTAACAATAGCAACTATCCATCATGTTGCCTAATAAAAACTTAGCATTCATGTGTTCCTTCCATAATATATGCAATAAGCTTTAACTTAAAAAAACCAATCATAAATGAAACCTAAATAAAAAAGACCTCCAATCACAAAGAAAACCTATTTGACACACTAAAAAAATGATCCAACACCATCCTCTACTACAATCACTCCTTTCTCTATAGAAGTGGTATTAGAAAACATAATGCAATAGAAGCTTACACTGGCATACATGGAGAATGCTCTAAAACAATCTCACAAAGGATCACCAGAGGGCATGGTGACCTAAGACCTACAATTGTAGGTAATGCAACCATGTGGCTCACTAAACTAGAGGACCCTACTTCAAATCCAAGGACTACACTCCTTCATATAGAAAGACAACAATAAAAAATAAGTAGCATAAAATAACTCCAAACCAAAGGCTAACAAGATCCTGCTACTCTACAAGGACCAACATGCACTAGGGTAACACATAACACAATATTTGATTGCACTAATACCCACAATAGGTATAAATATAACCTTTTAGAAGCTAGATCTCAGCTATTATCAAACATAAAGAACATATGTACCTCAAATCATTGAAGAACCAAGACATAAAGACACCAACAAAGATAACAATAACCCAAGCATTTGGCTATACAACAAGCTAACAACACCCATTCTATAGTTCCTAAAAACTACCACTACATTGGGTTCTACTCCAAATAAGGGTCTAGACCCATAATGCTATAACAAACCAAGCATATAGAGGAAAATACTATTGGAAACAACCTAAAACTTAACCAAGTAGCAACCAACATACATATCTTTCTCAGATGAATAGAGGTATTCACATTATCTAATAGCACTTCTAACTTTGACTATGCCTCAAAAAATTCAAAGCTCTAATCCTTTCCTCTATTCACTTCCATTATAGGATCCTCTATCAATCACCACCCTCCTCAATAACCTTCTATGGCTATATCAGGCCCCCTCGAATCCATCACGAACCTTAGCACCCAAAGAAGGAACACCACCATGTTGGTAACATATGTTGTCCACGTCTACCTAGGTGGACAACCCTCCCCAACTTGGCTTCTTTTTTCCATGCTCTAGGTAGCTTAGATAATAAATGCTTAGTTCTTGAGTATTTCTCAAATCATCTTGACTATTAATTTATTAATTTTTAATCAAACCTATTATATATGTTTTTAATTTAGTAGATTTAATATTAATCTATTATTTCTTTTTAAAGCTACCAACCTTAGAAAATTTAAATTAATTACTTATATAATTTAATTACTATGGAATGCTAATATTAACCATTAGCATAAATATCAAATAGCACATAAAGGCTCTTGCTAATCCATCCTTGCCCAACCAGGATGCAATCAACAATAAGCATAATCCAAGTTTCTTCCTTAAGTAGGAGGTTTTTTTATGATAATTATGATGCTATCACCCTCCTACTAGGATGGCACTTTTGTTTAAAAGGAACCTTCTTGTCCAATGATGCATTCAATAAAACATACATATACGCAATACACCAACATGAAGGGTTTATTTTACCCTTGAGTTGTTGATGATAATTTCATCCATCATTTTCCTTTTTCCTCTCAACTCTAGTGGTTGTCCCGTACCAATCCATCTACGAGAGTACTTGGTCTTTCAACCACAAATTTTATCAGTAGTACCATGTTCCAAAAGTAGTATAATCAAAGCATACAATGCAACTACCAACATATATTGATAATATAAAATGAGATTATGCATTAGATATCCACTCATAAATACATAAATCAAGTATCAAGATCAAGTCTTGCCAAGGAGGGTTGTTACAAATAGAACCTATAGTAGTATATGACCCAAATGATACTTATACACCTACAACTATAGAACTTGCATATGTTAAATATTTGTTTGATAGAAAAGCAAAGGCAATGATGATTGAGAGGTGATCCTAAGGAAAAGACCTAGAGGTAGTAGCCCAAAGGTAGATCCTAAGACTAATATAAGAATATACACCTTGTGGATATTATCTAGATTCAACTAAATCAAAGACAGAGCATAATCCAAGACCAACTTACCATTCTCAAAATTATATCCTCTAGATTAAGGGGGGTAGTCATTCCATTATCTGGTGTACCAAATAATGTAATAAGGGAGATTGTTAGCATATATTACCTTATTTTCTAAGCTTTCTATACTGCTTATTTCATTATTAGTAAAGTTGTATTACTTCACTAGTAAAGTTTTTTTGGGAGGTTCCAAAGGTAGCCTATTAACCTATTACATAACTGTTAGGATTCTCCATCCCAACACAATTTTATTATTTAATTAATTAATTATTTATTTATTATAATTCACATATGAAAGGTTATGTCCTTCCATAATAGCCTTAGAATAGATATAAATATTAGGGTAGATAGTTTTAGGAGAACATCCAAGAAAAAGAATAAGAATCATAGATTATAAGGAGGGAGCCCCATATAAGTGGCAAGGAGGTAGCCCCCTATAACGGCAAAGCGATTACAAGGAACCCCCTGTGAGTGGCCTACGATTACATTTTTTATTAAATTATTAATAAAATTTCTAGTAAGACCTTGGGGTCTTACCATTTGGTATCAAAGTACTTTACTGGTGTGCACAATTTTTTAGAAAAATTATTGGTGGCCTCAGAACATGATGCTTTCCAATTTTTTTACAAAGCCTAAAATGGTGTTCAATATCTCCCACATAGAAATATCTAGGATCGTAGCACAGTCATTCATAGATCACTCAACAAGGTGGTGTCTAGTGGTCGTTCTAACAAGTCCAATACCTTAGCATAATAAATCATTTCAGCAAGTTCTCTTCCAAGTTTCGGTGAATGCTGAGACACATAACTAAAGCTTCCAAATTCAAATTAAAAAAAAAATAATTTTGTTCAATCGCATTCCGTCATAGCATGATTCTGGAACTTACTATCTTAGAAGGTGGATATTTCTGCAACTATTTTTATGGCAAAAGAAAAGTCAATTTGCAACATACGTAGAACTCATGAATCCGGATTAAATATATATATTTTTTCAAATAGACCCGTTCATCCTTTCGCAAGAATTTTTTGTGAAACACTCTGGCATGCAACAAACATTTAATATATTTTTTTCATCTTCTAAGGTAATTGGTGATCAATTAAAACCCTAAATTTTATTCTCCTAATATCATCCATCCACTTAACCCATCTGCCAGCATTCAAGCACTCGGGTGAGTAAATTCTAAATCAAAATTCACCGTTCCTAAAGTCTGAATAAATTAAAATATATCAACTACCCAATCCACTTTTGCCAAGTGTTGAAATCAGGTTTGCAGCTTACCATAATTCCTTGTCTATCATACCTCCTCAGCTCATCCACATAAAACAAGGGCTCAACTACATTTATCCCATTCACTCTCCTAATATCACACTGTCAACAAGTTTAAACAAGAAAAAAGTTAATCTTCGTGCTAACAAAACTGATTCGGATATATCATTACAAAGGTTGTGTTGTTTAAAATTTTTATTTTTATTTTTATTTTTTACGGAATTTGAGCACGTCTTAATTCAAGAGTAAATCAAAGGAAATTGAGCATGTCTTAAATCATGTCCAGTGATTGTGATGGTTTGGTTAAAATTGATGGACATGGTTCATACTAAGTGATTAGCAGTACATCATATTAACATTAAGATTATCCTTGATGTCATGATTTTACTTCTTCTAACTGTAATTTTCCATCGTCCCGAGGTGTTCCTGGCCTGGTTATCAACAACGCTTGGTGAACAAAACAATTTATTAACATTTACTATTAAGTAATCCATCGTGAATTCAATTTTTATTTTTATTTTTCTCAAAAGGATACGTCAAGCATTCACCGTAATCAGCCCAAAGCATATTAAAATCCATTTTATCCTAAGGTGGATGTCCATCAGTCATGATTATTCAACCCTAAATCTCCATATTATCAACATGTGCCAAGTGGAAGGTTACTATAAGGTTTGCAATTCTGATGAGTCCCTTATTCGACGTCACCGACAAGTAGGAATGGTTTAAAAATTCTTTTACGTTTCTTTTTATCCCACATTTATGTTGCACTCACCTATAAGGCATTTTATAACATCCATTGCACACATATATTGCTGACCACTTGTAGTCATGCACTACCAAGTCTTTATGCACTCGTGACCTAAATGTTATTCCAAACAGTTGTCCCTTTTGTGCCACATTTCACCCACTATCTAGTTTGCTCGTTCCTCTCTATCCTCCATGCCATGTAGTCTTCCACTATCCACCATATATGGTCCTTGCCAACTCATTCTCCACTCACTATCTATTGTTTGTAGCCCTACCATCCCACCTCGAAGTCCATCTACTAGTAATTGTCCATTTCGTCCACTATTACCTTATTCTTCATGCTCCACCTACTATTACATTAGGCTTCATGCTTTGCTTGTTGCCTCGATCTATGTCATTGGTCACTAGCCAATCTGCTTCTTTTTCGTGCTGAAAACTATCACCTATATTAGTTTATTGTCGTGTCATCATGTGTGTCCAGTCCACATCACTATCTCATCCAACCATGAACCCCACTACCACATGTGACACATTTGGTTTCTCCCACACTGTTGAAACACCACGTGTGACGTGCCCTTTTGTAGTCCCACACTGCTAAAACACCACCAAATCTTTTCTCAAAAATTGTAAAACATTACTACAAGAAATTGACAACAGTTTTGTGATATATTTTGACAATTTTTGTGACAACAGTTTTGTGACCACAAATTTTGCAATAAATTTTGCAATGATAATTTTACGATAAAATTTTGCTAACAATTTTGTGATGATTTTTCTACAAACAATTTTGACAACAAATTCGACAACTTTTTATGCAAAAAAATTTTCAACTACTTTTGTCGACAATTTTACGAGAAAATTATCGACAACTTTTACACAAATTTTATTGACAAATTTTCCACAAATTTTTGTGACAACTTTCAACAACGATTACGCAAATGGCCAATGGAAGTATATCTCAAGACCCCACCCTACTTTTATCGATTAATCTCACCAACCTACGTCAAATCACTTCAGTACGTGTGTATCAAACTCAGTTTAAGGATATTGCCAAACACAACATAGAGTTGGATGAATCAATTCTCATAAATTTCTTCTTCAATGGATTGAAATATGAATTTAAGGTTGAGTTGATGATATTCAATCCTCCCACCCTAATGGAAGCCTATGGATTGGTCAAATTAGCCAAAGATAAATTCAATGCTCAACATCAATTAGGAAAAACACCTATATAAAAATCATAAATCACTTATGATACCTCAGAATCTAACCTACCCTTGTCGATTAAGTAACTTAGTTTCAAATAAATGGAGGCACAGTGGGTGAAAGGCCTCTATGATAATTGTGATGAGAAATTTGATATCCAACAAAAATGTACTACACAAACATTGTATTTATTGAATATAGTTTACCCTTGTCATTCCATAAAGGGATAAAATAAGGTATATGTGTAATAAGTGACTGTAAAACCTGATCACAACCATGAAGATAATGAGGTCGATGCGTAAGAAGTAACTGAAGCACCTGATCATAACAAGGAAGAAATCCTTGAAACTTCCTCCAATACTCTCATATTTTTTCTCCTCCAAAAACTATGAAAGTTCAAGGGTCCTTTAGACATCAGAATCCTATGGTGCTCCTTGACTCAAGAAGTACTCATAATTTCATTGACCTACACGTTGTGAAAAGGCTAATTATTATATACGACCTTGTCATAGTTTTAAGGTGGTGATTTATACTGGAGAAAAAATTACCTATCAAGGGAAGTGTCACAATATCAAGCTCACCATCAGCAACTACCACATGAAAAGTGACATATATGTGCTTCCATTAAGCGAAAGTGATGTTGTTTTAGGGGCTCAATGGTTGTGAACACTCAGGGTAATACTCTAGGATTTTGCAAACTTATGGATGCAATTCATAGTTGATGATCAAACATACACTCTAAATGGACTACCCATCGATTCCTCACAAATAGTGAGTTCTCATCGTATGGAAAAACCTATTTGAAAATGAGGTGGAAAAGTGAATGCACACTTATTCTCCATTCAATATCCAAGGGAACAACAAGAAGATATGTTAGAGATACCATCACTTTGGACAAGTCACTCCATAATATTTAAAGAATGTCAAGGATTATCTTCCCACCGTCGTCATGAGCCTTCTATTCTTCCTAGCAATTTGCCACTAAGGCTTCAACCTTCAAGATATCCCTGCCTGTAGAAAAGTGACATTAAACATGTGCAAGAACTTGTGCAAATGCTACTTGGAAAGCACTTCATCAATTTCAACAATAATTTCCTTAGTCTTAGCTTTGAGGACAAAGCTTATTTTAGGGAGGATGGCATGTTAGGATTCTCCATCCTAACACAATTCTATTATTTAATTAATTATTTATTTATTTATTATAATTCACATATGAAAGGTTACATCCTTCCACAATAACCTTAGAATAGATATAAAGGTTAGGGTATATATTTTTCTCCATCCTAACACAATTCTATTATTTAATTAATTAATTATTTATTTATTATAATTCACATATGAAAGGTTACGTCCTTCCACAAATAACCTTAGAATAGATATAAAGGTTAGGGTAGATAGTTTTAGGAGATCATCCAAGAAGAAGAATAAGAATCATATATTCTAAGGAGGGATCCCCCTATAAGTGGAAATGAGGAAACCCCTATAGTAGTAAATCAATTACAAGGGAGCCCCCTATGAGTGGCCTGTGATTACATTTTTCATTAAATTATTAATAAAATTTCTAGTAAGACCTTGGGGTCTTACCAATAACTTATTTGTAATGGATTCTACATGACTCTGTTGTAATATATATGATTTAAAATAGATGTACAATATGTAATTAGGTTAATAATATTGATATAATCATTATATGTAAATGCTTCATCTCTAACATAAGGTACCTAGCCAAGATGAATTTTCTACAATTTTTTATCCAAAAATTTAGGATATATTGAAGAATAAATATGTTGATAGAAATTGAAGAGGCTAAAAACATGCAATTATAATAGGTGAAATTAGTTCCACCATTTTTTTAATTCCAAAGAAAGGTGATATGAAATATTTTTGATATTGTTTATCCTATAAGCCTTTGTACTTTATCTATGATAATTTAAAAAATTATGATAAATAGATTGAAAAACATTCCTTCTATTATTTTGAAAGGCAATATGGTTTTCTTCATAGTAATCAAATACTTGATGATACAATAATTACAAAAGAGATTATATATTCTCTTTAGTCCAAGGAAATACTAGGTATACTTATAAAACTAGATATGAAGAAAGCATATGATAGGGTTTGCTAGAGTTTTTAATATGACATTCTTCAAAAATTATGTTTGATCAAGATTAGTATGAATGAGTTAGATGTTATAACACTCTAAATATTTTATTTTAAATGATGGATCCTCCATTAGAAAATTTGAATCATTCCATGATTTTTTTCAAGGACCCATTATCTTTGTCTTTTGATTATTCTTGTTCAGGCATTGGAAAGAGTTCTCTTAGATGCAAAAGTGAAAGGAAAAATCAAAGTTATATAGATTATGATAAATGATTCCCTTGTCATATCTAATTTGTTGATGACACTTATATTTTAGGTTATTCATTAGTTAGCAATTTCATAAAACCAATATTATAATGTTACAAGAATTTTATTAGATATTTGGTTAACACAGTAAAACCCATTATCATTTTTATCAACACTTCCCTTGATTTATAATGAATCGTAAGAATGTTAAGGTTCAAAGTTCATAAATTTCCATCAACAAATTTGTTTGATAAAACAAATAAGGAGATTTGGGATCCTATTTTAGAAAGAATAAATCTTAGTTAGCTGGCTAGAAAGGTAAGTTCCTAACCATGGCTAGAATACTTCAATTCATAAATAATACATTGCAATATTCCTTACCTTGTGTAAGAAAGATCAAGAAACATCAGATCACCTACTTTTTCATCCTCTACTTCCACTATTTGGGTGTGCTTTAAGAAAATATTAAATTATATTAATAAGAACAAATTCTAGGTGTTGGATTTCTATTAGTAATTTAGTTGAGGGAAGGTACTCAAATAGGTAGCAAATAAAATTTAAAAGATGATTTAAGAGTTCTATTTGTGTAATTTTATATGAAAGTGAGTTTTTTTTTAATTTACTAAAATATGGTTGATACTTAGTCAAGTTGGGATATAAGTATTTAGAGTGACTAGAAGTTCTTACTACTAAGGATTTCCTTGGAAGACTATTTGGTCACTTGAGGCCCTCCTTAAGGCCTCAACATTCCTTTGGTCAAAAATCTAAAGAAAAATTATTATGGCTGATAATTTACAAATAAGAGGATATTGTAGGCATTTTGTGTGTAATTTGTGTAAGATCTAGAAATATCAACTCATACATTGTTGGCAACCTAATATTAACTCTTCTAATATCAATAAAGCAACCTAATAGATTTTTTTACATAAATTATTTTCTTGTGGGAATTTTGTGTGTAATTTGTGTAAGTAGGATCATGTTGTGTGACTAAGATAATCACAAAATTATCATATGTAGGATCCTTTAGTAGTTTTTCTTAGTCCTTTCAGTGATATCTAAGCCAAACCTCACTATTGGTGGTAGCTAATGAGCCTTTTTGATGATAACTAAGAAATCCCTAGCATTAACAGTGGTTAAATCCATATAATAATTATGGATTAGTTAGTGAGACTAGTTATCATCCACATTTATTTGGGATCATAACTCTTGACACCTCATCTATGATATCTCCACCACACTCATAAGGTAATACCCATGAAGAGGGGTTGATGAGGAAGAATCAATGGTTGTGAGGAAGAAATGAAGACTTATAGAAACTCACTAAAAATAAATCTCATAAAACATCTACTTCCCCATATTTAGTAATAAGAGGTTGCCTAGGTGAAGCTTCTCTGCACTAACGACTCATCCAATAGGAAGAATGAATCCAAATGATAGAAAAGTAGAAGACATGGGAGATATTATAGATTGAAAATCCCATGGATTAAATATCATTATTTGTAGTTTATACCATAAGGTATTTCTGATGATCCTACCTTAAAAGGAAATTTTGATAAACATTAGGTAAAAAGGAAAATTTTCTATGAATAAAAAGAAGATAAAGATTGCGTCAAGGTCATCCTAAGGGTCAGAATGTGGAAAAAATTTGGAGGCTCAAAAGAAAAAAAAACTTTTGAAATGACTGACTAAGACAAGAGAAAAAGTCCAATAATATTGTCTTAGAATCTGAAGATGGCAATATGGCCAATGACTAGAAGTTTTGAAAGTTTTAAAGGAATAATAGAAGTAAAAGTCTCAAAAAATAGATGGTACGATATAAATTTTTTGAGAAATAAGTAAGAAAAAAGTTTCAAAAAGGTGATTGATAATCCCAATAAGAACACATTTAAACAAGAGGGATTAATAAGTAATGGCACACAAATTTCCAAAAAAGTAGATAAACTAGGTTAATGCACAATTACTAATAAAGGACAAGACCTTTGTTAGGGCTCTGTGGTGACTTCCTTGGGAAGTCATGTTCCACTTCCCTACATCCCTTCCCTGGCCCTATCCTAGGTCCCTGATCCTATCCCAGCTTCCCTGGCACTTCCTTAACCCTTCCTCCTTGGTGATATGGTGTTGCATATGATCTCCTTGGGGTAGGATATCACTGATCCACTGATCTACCCCTTTCCTTATCCTTTGGTGGGGTTTTCCTCCAATGCCTTGGTTCTGGGATGGTTTTGGGTTCTTTCCTAGGACTTTCCTTGGGTTTTCTAGGTTGTTCATGGTTTTATTTCCTTGGAATTCCTAATTTTTCCTAGGCTTTTGCAGGTTTCTCCTTGTTTCTAACCTTCTTTGGTTCTTTAGATGCAGATAGTTATGGTTGTAGGAGTGTGGATTCATGAGCAATTTTGCATAGCATCCTTTTGGTCTTCAGGGGGACCTTGTGCTTTCTATTGTGACTCTACTCTTTGGGTTTGGTGTTATAGGTTTTGTGGAATTTCAGTATTTTTTGTGGCCTTGGCATGGGGCCTCTGGTTTGCTTGTTGTTGTGTTCCTATAGGACTTCCTCACCTATTTTTTTTAAGTTGTTCGTTGGCAATGCTGAAGATTGTTTGTGACTTCTGGCTATATCCTCTCTATCTGGGATGACCTGTTTTTAATATTTGCAGCTAGTTTTCTAGTGACTCCTTCCTTTTGAATTTCTTTGGAACTTTCCTATCTTTCCTACAGTTCATTATTCTACGTATACTATTTCCTCTACCTGGTTGGAATCCTTGGAGATTCCTATATTTTCATCAAGAGGATCCCATGGCCTGGAGACCCTCAGATTGTTAACCCACTTTCCAGGCTTGTGAGGGATGTGGATTCTTCTTAGTTTGTTTGATCTTCAGGCGTCCCTGCTTATTTTTATTGCATGAGGATTTCATGGCCTAAGGAAATCTTCAGATTGTTGTTCCACCTTTTAAGCTCACAAGGGATTCGGCTTCTTCTTAGTTTGAGTGATCTTATGACATCCTTTTTTGTTTCCCATCCTTGTTTAGGTGGGATCTACTATAATTTTAGTCTCTCTGCTCCACCCTTTGGTGTAGGGTGGTTTTTCTACATTTGACTAGTTTTTCCCTATGTGGGATGTTGTTTCTTTCCTGGTTTCTAGTTTCCCCTGGGTGGTTTGGTGCCTATTTCCTTTTCCCATCCTTGGGATGTTTCAAATTTGATTTTAGGCACATGTTTCCTTTTCCCACCTTTGGGGTGTTTTAATTTTGTTTATTAGATAGGTTTTTTTGTTTTCTTTTACTACATTTTCCTTTCCTGTCTGGTGAGCATTTCAAATTTTGTTTCGCATGTTTTTTCCTCACTACCTTCCTAAAGGTTTACCTGAAGGCTTTCCTCAAGCCTTTTGTGATGTCCATACTTGGACTATTCCTTTTGATGTTTGTTTTAATCATATTTTGGGATCCTTGATAAAAAACCACTTTAATTTTAATTAATTTACCAAATAAAATAAAGTACAAGACTTCCTACTAAGTTCACTTCATCTTGATAATCCGAGAAAAGGTAGGTGGCCTATTGAATATAAATATATGGCACCTACAATAACAATAGCCATGACTGACAAAAGTAATGGCAAAAATATCTTCATTCAATTTTTAGAATCCCTAGAATAAGTAGTTTAGAAGGTCAAATCATCCTATAAATTTTGGAGGGAAACTCTTCATAATTGTAATCTATAAATAGTAGTAATATAGGCATTGTAAAGCATCAACAAGTTTGTAAAATTATTTCGTAATTTCTCTTTTTATAACAATATACATATTTTTGGATGGTCTTATAAGCAACTGAACATCCACTTATGGCATAACCCTTTGTTATACTTTTTGCACTCATATATAAATAGATATATACCAGAGACCTACATGTCTACTTTGAGTCCATCTATTAATATCATGCTCTAACCTGTATATTTTATGTGTATGTATTTGTATTTTGATATTTTTATGCTTATATATATCAGGGAGAGGAAGTGTTCACACTGGCACATTATGTCCATAGTTGTGCAAGGAGATTTTATTTGATCTTTGGCACACTCCCACCCATTTAGTTTAGGTTTTTACTTTCACTATTTTTACTTTTCTCTCTTACCCATTTTATCCCCAATATCTAGCCCTACTATGTCACTTCACACAAGGCATAACCTTCCCTACCCATCTAATCCACACCATGTTTTATGGTTGGGATAATCAAAGAGAAAAATAGTTTAATTACATGTCTGATGGGACCCTAGTGATACATATTTTATCCCATATTCACAACAACAAGTTAGGCTTAGACTCTAGTGAGTGTTTCTCCCTATTTCTAATTATTTAAAAACTTCAAAGTCACCTCGAGACTTCTATCAGGAAAATATCTAAAAGAAGTCGTATGAAGGACATCAGATTGAGGTTTTAGTGAAGGCCTCAGTCTATATAATACTAAATTACAAATTGCATTCAGCTAGTGACTTCACTTCAATTAAAGGGCCCATAACTACTCAAATGAGAGATTCACTATTAGGCTATCAAGTTCTTTGTTGCTAAAAATTGACAAGAGTTATTGCCACCACTTATCACCATACCATGAAGAAGAAGAGTTGGAGGTCATAATATGGTTTCTCCACCACCACCTAAAATATTCCCTCCTTATAATGATAAATATCCCTTGGCACCTCGTACTTTTAAATCTCCAATGCTTGCTTCACTTATTCTCCCCATTTGGAGGGGATATTTATAGCATGCCCCTAGGGCTAGGGGTGGCTTCATGGAGAAGCCAAGACAAAGAAGAATGATTAGGACAGTTGGGATGGAAGCCTCTGGAATATTTCATCCTTCAACTACCTTCTTCTAGGTCTTTTGGTCATTCCAACCAATTTGGCTCAGATGGAAGTCCTAACTGAACTTCAATTAAGACCATAGGTCACAGTTGTGGTCCAGACTGCAGACCACAAGTATCAACCATGGTTTAGACTGGAGACCGCAGGTCTGGGCTGCAGTTCAGACTGATTAGGCCAAAATGCCTAAATTGAGTGGTTAGAACCACTGCTCTATCTTGGAGTCTATCCAAGATCCTCCATATGGTCTTGTAGCATGTCCATATGAGTAGTTTCCCTCGACATGATGTGTTTTAGGTGTCTACAAATACCCCTTTTGAGATGCGTTGTGAGATCGAACAACACTAAGAAAAAATATACATCCTAAAATGATGCCTAAGGTTCTATGATGATCATTAGTTGGATCAACATTAGATGCCCCAGGTCTAGCAAAAGGACGTGCATCTTGGAATCATTGCTTCCAACTCGTGAAAGGCTTATATTTTGACAAGTTTGCACTCGTCATCAGACATTCGGATAGCATAAATGCCAAGTATGGGTATCTTCTGACCCATAAATCTAAAGGATGAGAGTTACAAATCAATTATCATATTTGTTGTTTGCCCCAAGCAAATTGGGAAGCTTATGATAGTTGTTGACAATGTTTCGCAAGAACAAACACAATTTTGACAATATCAGGGGATCTACAATCTGAGGGATCTTCTGTTGACTTTGATTATGATTATGAAATTATTACTAGCCCCTCAAGCGATGAGTCTATTAGGGTAATGACAATGTATGAAGCGAAGAAATCGCTTGACCATAATGAATGATCCTAAAAAAATTTATATTCGAGCCTTTTAATGCCTTGGCTGGGCCTAGTTCAGCTTATGATTGTAACTCTTAGTAGTATTTGCACATTTCTATCCCATGGAGTAGTCAGGCTACAATAGTCGTCTTAAGAAATCAAAATGATACAAATGCAATTAGACTTGTGTTGAATCATATTTATCAATGATTTGCTGAAATATGTCATAAAATAAATGACAATTTTACCCCAAATGTCCTTATGGTGATTTACTCATCTTGCCGGATTGCATGGATCACAACTCGCTACAAATGCTAAGTGTATAGGATAAATCACTGAATACGAGGTGCATTTGGTTTTTAATTATTTTATTTTTTTGTTTTAATTTTGCATTTATTTGATTGACCTTGATGCTTTTAACATCATCAAATTTGCAATTTTGATCATTGATTTTGAATTTTTATATAATGGGAGTCATTAATTTTTTTTTAGACCTTCCCACGGTGGGTTTTGAGTGCATTTAATGCTAGCTATAGACCGTGGGTATAGTTTGCGGTTTTTTTTTTTTAATTTTGGGAACCGTGGGTCATACCTGTAGGCAAAAAACCCTAGTTTCAGAACCATAGGTGTTAGCTACGATTCATCGAGACTAGGAGAACCTATAAATTGAATTATCATTTGAAATTTTTCATTATTTTCTTATAAGCACTAGCAACTTGAGAGCTCTGAGAGTGAGAGAACATTCCCCGACCCAAAATGCTACCACACTACCATAATTACACTCGTCTACCTCGATGGCAGATCCTGATCAGCCATCTACTAGCCGAGGCTGGGGTGCGAGCAAGGTAACTTGAAACTAAGACCTCACACTCAATACCAGTAAAATGAACCACATTAAGTAATGTGGATAATGAACCTCACTAAACTACTAGTAATGAACCCCACTAGTCTAGGTTAGCTTAGGTTTTTAATTTTTTGATTTAGTGGACTAGGAGGGTACCCAAAATGGGTGCCTCTCCTAAACCGCAATTGGTAGCTATGGTTCCCAATTGGAAAATTGGGTACCATAGGTTTCAGCTACGATTAGGATTCAAAAATCCCAATGGTCAAAATTGACCGCATGCGAACCGTAGGGTTGACCTGGGGTTTGACAACTTTAGAAAATTTTGACTAATTTTGCTAATTTTTTTTAGATGTTTTTATCATTTTTAGAATTGTTTTTAGATATGTTTAGCTATATTTTGTCTTACATTATGCTTTTTATTTTAGAAATTGACTTCTAGATCCTAGGAGCCTGACATTCTGAAAACTCTCTATGAAGCTCTTTCTAATGATGACCGAGATTGGTTTCAAGCTATCGGGTTCAGCTAGGTCATGGATCTACCTACTATTAGGGTAGATCAAACCTACCTGACTATTTTGGCCCGATGTTGGAATGTGCAGACCAACACATTTCACCTGCTTATAGGTGAAATGATTATTACCCTGGAGGATGTCTATAGGATCTTCAAGATCCCCATCGATGGTGAGGCCATCATCTCCTCTACCTCCAGGGTAAAGGAGGTTATTTTTGATGCTATATTCGATGATCGGAGTGGGGATGCTCAGGAGGTGATTGACCATGGAGGGGTGCACATTGGTGACTGGTATCGCGAGGATTTCTTCTCTGCATGGGAAGCCCTCTTCATGGACCTGATAGTACAAATTGTCCTTCTAGACTCTTTAGGCTCGAGGATTCCTTGGAACCTCTTGTCCACTACCTGAAGGGTTATTCATATTTCTATAGAGGAGCCATTACTTTTATCATGGGAGAGCACCTTGCTATGTCATCTCTACAAGGATATGTATCATATTACTGAGCATAGTCGTAAGGGCATCAGTTGTAGTCTTTTGTTGTAGATCTATGGGTGGTAGCACATCCGGATCGATCATCTTGTCTTCCACTATGCATTACTGATATAGACATTGATCATCAGTGCTATGCCACATGCTGGCCTCATGAGAGGGATGGTACCCATAGTAGGATCCATGCTGGTGACATTGAGCATTACATTACTCAATTTGCATCACTCGGGCTAGGTAATGTTTTCTAGCACCCCTACATGGATTTCCTCGCATGGCCTGAGGTGGACGAGTGGCTTCGACGAGCTCGTAGAGATAGGTGGCTTATCGGTTGAAAGGCCAAGATTAGAGAGTATCAGTTCTACTCTCTATTGAGCAAGGTGCAGGAACAATATTGTCATTATTGTCAACACAGTCAGACAGATCGATTGATGCAGGTGACAGGAGTTAAGAGGTTCTTCAGAATATGTACAGTGATTCTCCAAAAGATCGAAGTTGCCCATATGCTAAAAATCCAAACAAAATCACAAGGAAAAAGACTGTCGTGATATCGTGACATGTTGAGCAAGAAAGAAAAACTGTCACGATATCGTGACATGTTGAGAAGAAAGCAAAACTGTCATGATTTCGTGACATGTTCGGAGATAAAGCGCAAGCAAGAAAAACTGTCACAATTTTGTGACATGTTCGGATAGAAAGCGCAAGCAAGAAAAACTATCACGATTTCACGACATGTTGGAAGAAAAAGAGAAAGCAGGAAGAAGTGTCACGATTTTGCGACAAGTTCGAAGGAAAAAGAACAAGAAAAGTGTCATGATTTTGTAACATATTGCAAGAGAGATAGTACAGAAGAAAAAGTGTCATGATTTTGTGACATGTTGGAAGAGAAAAAGACAAGTAGAAAAAGTGTCACGATTTTGCGACATATTGCAAGAATATTGTACGGAAGAAAAAGTGTCACGATTTCATGATAGTACGAAAGAAAAAGTGTTGCGATTTCACGACATGTTGGAAGAAAGAAAGGCAATTAGAAAAAGTGTCGTGATTTCGCGACACATTGCAAGAGATATTGTACGGAGGAAAAAGTTTCGTGATTTCGCGACATATTGCAAGAAAAGAGCAAAGGAAATAAAGTGTTGTGATATCGCGACATGTTGCATTTTCATGAACAGAAGGCAAGAGAAAGAGCAAAGGAAAGAAAGCATCACGATATCATGACATGTCGCATTTTCATGACCCGAAGGCAAGAAAAAGAGCAAAGGAGAAAAAATGTCACGATATCACGACACGTCGGGTTTTCGTGACCCGAAGGCAAGAGAAAGAGCAAAGGAGACAAAGTGTCACGATATCGCGACACGTCGGGTTTTCACGATCCAAAGCCAAGGAAAGAGCAAAGGAGACAAAGTGTCATGATATCACGACACGTCGGGTTTTCGTGACCCGAAGCCAAGGAAAGAGCAAAGGAGACAAAGTGTCACGATATCGTGACACGTCGGGTTTTTGTGACCCGAAGCCAAGGAAAGAGGCAAGGAGGTGAAAGTGTCATGATATCGTGACATGTCGGGTTTTCATGACCTGAAGCCAAGGAAAGAGGCAAGGAGGTGAAAGTGTTGCGATATCGCAACATGTAGCACATCCTGATCAAGCATCCTGCAGATCTTCCACTGTGCATTACTGATATAGACACTGATCATCAGTGCTATGCCACATGCTGGCCTCGTGAGATGGAGGGTACCCATAGTAGGATCCATGCTGGTGATGTTGAGCATTACATTACTCAATTTGCATCACTTAGGCTAGGTAATGTTTAATAGCACCCCTACATGGATTGCCCCGCATGGCCTGAGGTGGACGAGTGGCTTCGACGAGCTCGCAAAGATAGGTGGCTTATCGGTTGAAAGGTCGAGATTAGAGAGTATCAGTTCTACTCTCTGTTGAGCAAGGTGCAGGAACAATATTGTCATTGTTGTCAACACAATCAGACAGATCGGTTGATGCAGGTGACAGGAGTTAAGAGGTTCTTCAGAATATGTACAGTGATTCTCCAAAAGATCGAAGTTGCCCATATGCTAAAAATCCAAAGAAAATCACAAGGAAGAAAACTGTCGCGATATCGCGACATGTTGAGCAAGAAAGAAAAACTGTCGCGATATCGCGACATGTTGAGAAGAAAGCAAAACTGTCGCGATTTCGTGACATGTTCGGAGAGAAAGCGCAAGCAAGAAAAACTGTCATGATTTCGTGACATGTTCGGAGAGAAAGCGCAAGCAAGCAAAACTGTCATGATTTCATGACATGTTGGAAGAAAAAGAGAAAGCAGGAAGAAGTGTCACGATTTCATGACAAGTTCGAAGGAAAAAGAACAAGTAAGAAAAGTGTCACGATTTCATGACATATTGCAAGAGAGATAGTACGGAAGAAAAAGTGTCACGATTTCATGACATGTTGGAAGAGAAAAAGACAAGTAGAAAAAGTGTCACGATTTCGTGACATATTGCAAGGAAGATTGTACGAAAGAAAAAGTGTCACGATTTCATGACATATTGCAAGAGAGATAGTACGGAAGAAAAAGTGTCACGATTTCATGACATGTTGGAAGAAAGAAAGGCAAGTAGAAAAAGTGTCATGATTTCATGACACATTGCAAGAGATATTGTACGGAGGAAAAAGTGTCATGATTTCGTGACATATTGCAAGAAAAAGAGCAAAGGAAAGAAAGTGTCACGATATCGCGACATGTCGCATTTTCGCGACCAGAAGGCAAGAGAAAGAGCAAAGGAAAGAAAGTGTCGCGATATCGTGACATGTCGCATTTTCGTGACCCGAAGGCAAGAGAAAGAGCAAAGGAGAAAAAGTGTCACGATATCATGACATGTCGCATTTTCATGACCCGAAGGCAAGAGAAAGAGCAAAGGAGACAAAGTGTCACGATATCACATCAAGAGAAAGAAAGGAAGAATTTTCGTGACCCAAAGCCAAGGAAAGAGCAAAGGAGACAAAGTGTCATGATATCGCGACATGTCGGGTTTTCATGACCCGAAGCCAAGGAAAGAGGCAAGGAGGCAAAAGTGTCACGATATCGTGACACGTCAGGTTTTCATGACCCAAAGCCAAGGAAAGAGGCAAGGAGGCGAAAGTGTCACGATATCGTGACATGTGTTTTCATGGGTACAAGCCAAGGAAAGAGGCAAGGAGGCGAAAGTGTCACGATATCGTGACATGCGTGTTTCTCACGGTACAAGCCAAGAAAGAAGCAAGGAGGAAAGGAAAAGAAAAAGTGTCACGATATCGCGACATGTATTTTCGGGACCAAAGCAAGGAGAAAGAGAGAGTAAGCAAAAGTGTCACGATATCGTGACATGTTGCTTTTTCATGATTGAGTTGAAGCCGATGAAGACCTATGACAACCGACTAAGATTAGGGTTTGTAGCCGACTAAGATTAGGGTTTGCAGTCGACTAAGATCAGGGTTTACAACCGACTAAGATTAGGATTTTGATCATGAAAATGTTGTTATAAAAGGAAGGTTGTTTGAAGAATTAAATGTGTTGAAGTGTGTGAAGTTCGGTCGTAGAGCATAGAGTGCAAGTCGTGTCGAATCATGCTAAGTGTAAAATTAGAAAAGGAAGTAGAGTGCGCAAAAGGGAGAAGATGATCGTTCGACTGTGAAGCAGCAGATTGTGCGAAGTGATTTTGTAGAGAGAGCAGAGTGCACAGAGATCGCAAAGGTGAAGCAGACTAGTCGGGGTGTTGTAAAAGCAAAGGTATCTCTTTGTTAATCTTCTAGATTCATAATTCAAGTCTAGGTTGTAGCTTGGCATCAGGGGTTGGTGCTCCTTCCAGTAGGTGCTAGTAAATCAGGGGTTGGTGCTCCTTTCTGTTGGTGCAGATAAATAAGGGGTTGGTGCTCCTTCTAGTGGGTGCTGGTAAAGTGATTGTAAAGTTGTTGCTTTGCAAAGGCTAGATTTGGATGGTAGTCCAAGCAGTCATTTTTGAGGAGTAGCCACATTGGTGAACCTCGTTAAATCTTGTGTTGTGTGATGCTCTTTTGTGATTCTTGTTGTATCTTGTAATAAGTGTTAATTGTTGTTGTATTAAGATCTGTAAATTCAAGTTTAAAGAGCTACACTGATTCACCCCCCCTCTCAATGTCATTGTAAGACTAACAATTGGTATCAGAGCTAAGTCCCTATACAAGCTTAACCAGCTAGGGTGATCTTGGAAGTAACACAATGGCAGGTGGTGAAGGCTTCTCATCAAACAAAGCACCATTGTTTGATGGATCTAATTACGTATTCTAGAGAATCAGGATGCAGACATATCTCTGTGCTTTGGGATACGACATCTGGGATTCAGTAGTTAGTGGATACACAATTCCCACCACTCCTCCAAAAGAGGCTGACGAAAAGAAACTGTTTGAGAGTAACTCAAAAGCAACGAATGCTATCTTGTGCGGATTAGCAGACAGTGAACTAGTAAAGGTCATGAACTATAAATCGGCAAAAGAAATATGGGACAAACTGAGGAGTATTCATGAAGGAGATGATAAGATCAAGGAGGCCAAGTTACAGACACATCGAGCTTAGTTCGAAGCATTGAAGATGAATGACGATGAAAACATTGAGGCATACATGCTGAGAGTTAATGGAATCATTAATGCGATCAGAGGACTCGACGAGGATATCGATGACTCTACCATCATGAAAAAGGTATTAAGATCTCTTCCTCAAAGGTTTGATTCCAAAGTCTCAATGATAGAAGAAGCTAAAAATCTAAATTATTTCTGTATAGATGAGATGTATGGTTCTTTGACTGCATATGAGATGAGGATAGGAAGATCTAAACCCATCGACAGAGAAGCGGCTTTCAAAGCCCTTAAAAATAAAAACACAAAACAAGAGTCCGAGGAAGAAGAGACATCAGATGAAATGGAAGCAAACTTTGTTAGAAAACTGAAAAAGGGGAAAGGAAAATACAGAGGGAAGCTACCATTTAAATGTTTCAACTGTGGAGGCATTGGGCATTTTGCGACTAAATGTCCACTTAAAGAGAAGAACAAAAATGATGAAGGATCCCACCAAGAAAGAAGTGACTGGAAGATGAAAACGAATTTCAGAAAAGGCAACTTCAAAAAGAAAAGTTTCATCTCCAAGAATGTCAGTTCATCAGAAAACAGCTCCGGTGAAGAGTCTGAAGAAGAAAGAGATGAAGCTCTTTTCATGGCATTTGAAGAAGTTAAATCAGAAAAGGAAGAAGGAGTGACCTCTGAAGTTTGTGGTGAAAATCTCGAGGCTGAAGTAGATCTAGAAGGTGAGTTGATATCTACACTTGAAGAGTGGGAGATAGAAAAGAAAAAGAATAAGAAACTGTCAAGAAAGCTTGAGGATGCAAATGGAATCATAACCAACTTAAAAGTACAGATAGAAGAATCTAAGAAAATCTTCGAAGATCTCGAAGTGCAATTAACAATGAAAATAGATCATTGCAGCAAGTTAGAAGAAGAGATTGTTGGTTTAAGAATGCAGCTAGAAGAGATGAATAAGAAAATCAGTTGTTATCACAAACGTGAAGAAAGTTCTATGAAGCTGGATAAGATCATAAATGACCAAAGACCTGCAGGCATCAAATTTGGTCTGGGTTTCATCGAAGGAGAATCATCAAGTGGATCAAAGGCCAGAAATGCAGAATCCATAAAGAATGAAGCTAAGAGACAGGTTGATCAAGGAAAAACGTCTCATGCAAGAGAAAGCATTAATGCCAGGCACGAAAGGAGAATTGACAATGATGGATTCACCAATGTCACACATCAAAGAAGAAGAAGACCTATGGCTCCTACGGCAACATGGCAAAGACCATCACCCAGGTTCAATTATCCTTTCTCTGGTTTCTGTTTTAAATGCAATGGCTATGGGCATAAAATCTCAGACTGCAAATATAATGTAAGACCAAGGAATTTCACCAATAGAAATGTTTTTTCTCCTCTGATGAATTATACAATAGAATGTTATAACTGTCATAATTTTGGGCACATTGCAAGAAACTCGTAGAAATACATTTACATCAAATCAGTTTCAGGGAAGAAAATTTCAACCATACAAGATGAGTCAAAATAGAAAGCTTCCCGAAAAACATGCTCAAACTACCGATAAGGGAAAGGCAAAACAAGAGCCCAAAACTACTATCAAAATAAGTGTGGAAAGGAAAAGAGCGATTGAAGGAAGAAAAGGAATCCTTAATCGTACAAACTGCATTCAAAGCACAGAATAAATATGTACCATGGATACTTGATAGTGGATGCTCCAGTCATATGACAGGTGACAAACAAAAATTTGAGAAGTTACAGAAATATGAAGGAGGATCAGTAAAATTTGGAAATAATGATGGAGCCAAGATAGTCGGCAAAGGCTCAGTTAAAATCAGTGATGGAAGGATTAAGTCAGAAGAAGTCTTGTTTGTGGATGGGTTGAAACATAACTTATTGAGTGTAAGTCAGATTTGTGATAAAGGTCATGAAGTAGTCTTTATGAAGCAGGGTTGTGAAGTCAGAAAAACAAACAGTGGAAAATTGATAGCAACAGGATCAAGGACATCTGGTAACCTGTACACGCTCTCAGAGACTTCAAAAGGAACTTGTTTTATTGGACAAGAAGAAGAAAATTGGTTGTGGCACAAGAGACTCGGTCATATCAGTTTTGATAATCTATTAAAGATCACCTCAAAAAGGGCAGTGAGAGATATTCCAACCATCAACAAACCTGCAAATAGCATTTGTGCTTCATGCCAAAAGGGGAAGCAAACTAGAGTCACATTCAAAACCAAAGAGTACTACACAAGCAAACCTCTGGAACTAATACACACTGATTTATGTGGTCCCATGAGAACACAAAGCATAAATGGTGACAAATATTTTATGTTGTGCATTGATGATTATTCTAGAATGACATGGATATTTTTCTTGAAACATAAATCAGAAGCCTTTGATATGTTCAAGATTTTCAAAAACCAAGTTGAGAATGAAACAGGAAAGAGGATCAAATGTCTAAGATCAGATAGAGGAGGAGAATTCATTTCAGAGGAGTTTACAGAGTACTGTGAGAAATTCGGTATTAAGAGACAGTTTTCAAGCAGCCAGGACACCTCAAGAGAATGGAGTGGTAGAAAGAAAGAACAGACAGAGGCAGGAAATGGCACGGACTATGTCGGCTGAAAGCAGAGTAGCAGACAGATTTTGGAAAGAAGCAGTCCACACTGCAGTGTATATCCAAAATAGGTACATGCTGAGAACACATGAAAGTAAAACTCCTTATGAGTTGTGGTTCGGAAAAAGGGCAACAACAAAATACCTCAAAGTTTTTGGCAACAAGTGCTACATCAAAAGAACTGAAGATAATCTTGGTAAGTTTGAAGATAGAGCGGATGAAGGTATTTTTGTCGGATATTCATCAAAAAGCAAAGCTTACAAATGCTACAACAAAAGGCTAAAGAAAATTGTGGACAGTGTCGATGTTAAATTTGATGAAGGTAGAGAACGAGTAATTAGCTATGAAACGAACTACCCAATTTATGAAGAGGTTATTGAAGGAGATGATGAAAACAAAATGGAGAAGATACAGGAAATTGACTCAGATGATTTAAGTTGTGATTCAAAAATGGAAGAAAATAAGAAATTCAAAACAGGTAGTCAGCAGAGAAATCATCCTAGAGAGCAAATCATTGGAGACCCCAAAGTTGGAGTTCAGACAAGAAGAAGAGCAAGTAAGTAACTACTCTCTACTATCCAAAGCATTGAGCCCAAAAATATTGATGATGCAAGCAAAGATGAAAGTTGGATGAAGGCAATAAATGAAGAATTAGATCAGATAGAGAAAAACGACACTTGGGAGCTAGTACCTAGACCTGCAAATAAAAATATCATCGAAACTAAATGGATTTTTCGAAACAAATTGAATGAAGATGGACAGGTAGTCAGAAATAAAGCAAGATTAGTTTGCAAGGGTTATGCACAAGTTGAAGGCATTGATTTTGAGGAAACTTTTGCACCAGTAGCTAGACTAGAGGCAATTAGAATGTTTTTGGCTTTAGCAGTCTACAAGAATTTCAAAGTTTATCAAATGGATGTGAAATCAGCGTTTTTGAATGGGAAACTTGAAGAAGAGGTTTACATTGAGCAACCAGATGGTTTCCAACTTGGTGATGATCCCAACTTTGTTTGCAGGTTGAAGAAAGCATTATATGGCTTAAAACAGGCACCCCGAGCATGGTATGCAAGGCTAGACAACTATCTCACTCAACAAAGGTTCAAGAAAGGTATGGTGGATAGTAATTTGTATGTCAAAATAGAAAATGGGCATCTTATTGTTCTTG
Source organism: Wollemia nobilis (assembly GCA_028583015.1). Classification (NCBI taxonomy): domain Eukaryota; kingdom Viridiplantae; phylum Streptophyta; class Pinopsida; order Araucariales; family Araucariaceae; genus Wollemia; species Wollemia nobilis. The sequence goes on from JAQPPZ010004166.1 coordinate 9,622,088, forward strand.
TTGTATACGTAGATGATATCATATTTGGCAGCAGCAAAGATGAGTCATGCAAGGATTTAGCAAATAAGATGCAGAAAGAATTTGAAATGTCAATGATTGGAGAACTGTCATATTTCCTCGGATTGCAAGTTAATCAAAGTAAGAAGGGCATATTTATTTCTCAAGTTAAATATGTAAAAGAGATGTTAAAAAGGTTCACAATGGAGGACTGTAAGCCAGTTAGCACTCCCATGACGACAGGTTGTAAGTTGAGCAAGGATGACAAATCTCCACCTATTGATCAAACCATGTACAGATCCATGATTGGAAGCTTACTATACCTGACAGCTACCAGACCAGATATTTTATAGGCAGTATGCATGGTAGCACGATTTCAAGCTAATCCTAAGGAGACTCATGTGACAGTAGTAAAAAGGATTCTTCGGTATCTCAAGGGTACTATGGAATATGGGTTATGGTATCCGAAAGGTAAAGACTTCACCCTTATTTTGTATTCAGATGCAGATTGGGCAGGATGTGTAGATGACAGAAAGAGTACAAGTGGAGGTGCTTTCTATCTGGGAGACAGATTGGTCGCATGGCATAGTAAGAAACAAGAGTCAGTTTCTCTATCGACAGCAGAGGCAGAATATATTGTAGCTACAACTTGTTGTACGTAGGTATTATGGATGAAACAAACCTTGAAAGATCTTGGTATTAGCTTCAGTGAGCCGATATCAGTTAAGTGTGATAACACCAGTGCCATTAACATCTCCAAGAATCCAGTTATGCATTCACGCACAAAGCACATTGCCATCAGGTATCATTTTTTGAAGGAGAAAGTTGCAGAAGGTGAGGTTAAGTTGGATTTTGTTCCAACTACAGAACAAGTAGTAGACATCTTCACAAAACCATTGCCCAAGGAAGTTTTTGAGTACCTCCACAATAAATTGGGAGTGGTCACACTTCCCAAGAATTGACTAGCTACAAGGATCACATTCTCAGGGGGAGCATGTATATATTTGATTATCTTTTTGCTCATGTTTGAAATTTTTGCTAACTGCATTAATTTGTGCCTGAGAATGTTGTGCATGGACTCAGGGGGAGTCTGCAGCAGCCCTTTGGTATTATTGTCAAAGGGGGAGAAGAATTACAGGAAATTGCATGTGTGTTGCCAACAATTCCAAAGGGGGAGATTGTTGAGCAAGGTGCAGGAACAATATTGTCATTGTTGTCAACACAGTCAGACAGATCGGTTGATGCAGGTGATAGGAGTTAAGAGGTTCTTCAGAATATGTACAGTGATTCTCCAAAAGATCGAAGTTGCCCATATGCTAAAAATCCAAAGAAAATCACAAGGAAGAAAACTGTCGCGATATCGCGACATGTTGAGCAAGAAAGAAAAACTGTCGCGATATCGCGACATGTTGAGAAGAAAGCAAAACTATCATGATTTCATGACATGTTCGGAGAGAAAGCGCAAGCAAGCAAAACTATCATGATTTCATGACATGTTCGGAGAGAAAGCGCAAGCAAGCAAAACTGTCACGATTTCGTGACATGTTGGAAGAAAAAGAGAAAGCAGGAAGAAGTGTCATGATTTCACGACAAGTTCGAAGGAAAAAGAACAAGTAAGAAAAGTGTCACGATTTCACGACATATTGCAAGAGAGATAGTACGAAAGAAAAAGTGTCACGATTTCGTGACATGTTGGAAGAGAAAAAGGCAAGTAGAAAAAGTGTCACGATTTCGTGACATATTGCAAGGAAGATTGTACGGAAGAAAAAGTGTCACGATTTCATGACATATTGCAAGAGAGATAGTACGAAAGAAAAAGTGTCACGATTTCACGACATGTTGGAAGAAAGAAAGGCAAGTAGAAAAAGTGTCACGATTTTGCGACACATTGCAAGAGATTTTGTACGGAGGAAAAAGTGTCACGATTTCATGACATATTGCAAGAAAAAGAGCAAAGGAAAGAAAGTGTCGCGATATCGCGACATGTCGCATTTTCATGACCAGAAGGCAAGAGAAAGAGCAAAGGAAAGAAAGTGTCACGATATCATGACATGTCGCATTTTGACCAGAAGGCAAGAGAAAGAGCAAAGGAGAGAAAGTGTCGCGATATCATGACACGTCGGATTTTCATGACCCGAAGGCAAGAGAAAGAGCAAAGGAGACAAAGTGTCATGATATCGCGACATGTCGAGTTTTCATGACCCAAAGCCAAGGAAAGAGCAAAGGAGACAAAGTGTCACGATATCGCGACATGTCTGGTTTTCATGACCGAAGCCAAGGAAAGAGCAAAGGAGACAAAGTGTCGATATCGACATTGCTTTTAGAAGCCAAGAAAGAGGCAAGGAGGTGAAAGTGTCACGATATCATGACACGTCAGGTTTTCGTGACCCAAAGCCAAGGAAAGAGGCAAGGAGGCGAAAGTGTCGCGATATCGTGACATGCTATGTTTTTGCGGGTACAAGCCAAGGAAAGAGGCAAGGAGGTGAAAGTGTCACGATATCGTGACATGCTTGTTTTCATGGGTACAATCCAAGAAAAGAAGCAAGGAGGAAATGTTCCGTATATCGTGACATGTTTCCGGTACAACCAAGAAAGAGAAAGGAAGAAAGTGTCGCGATATCGCGACATGTTGTATTCTCGGGACCAAAGCAAGGAGAAAGAAAGAGAAAGTGAAAGTGTCGCGATATCGCGACATGTTATGTTTTCATGGTTGAGTTGAAGCCGACGAAGACCTATGACAGCCGACTAAGATTAGGGTTTGTAGCCGACTAAGATTAGGGTTTGCAATCGACTAAGATCAGGGTTTACAATCGACTAAGATTAGGATTTTGATCATGAAAATGTTGTTATAAAAGGAAGGTTGTTTGAAGAATTAAATGTGTTGAAGTGTGTGAAGTTCGGTCGTAGAGCGCAGAGTGCAAGTCGTGTCGAATCGTGCTAAGTGTGAAATTAGAAAAGGAAGCAGAGTGCACAAAAGGGAGAAGATGATCGTTCGACTGTGAAGCAGCAGATTGTGTGAAGTGATTTCGCAGAGAGAGCAGAGTGCACAGAGATCGCAAAGGTGAAGCAGACTAGTCGGGGTGTTGTAAAAGCAAAGGTATCTCTCTGTTAATCTTCTAGATTCATAATTCAAGTCCAGGTTGTAGCTTGGCATCAGGGGTTGGTGCTCCTTCCAGCAGGTGCTGGTAAATCAGGGGTTGGTGCTCCTTTCTATTGGTGCAGATAAATAAGGGGTTGGTGCTCCTTCCAGTGGGTGCTGGTAAAGTGATTGTAAAGTTGTTGCTTTGCAAAGGCTGGATTTGGATGGTAGTCCAAGCAGTCATTTTTGAGGAGTAGCCACATTGGTGAACCTCGTTAAATCTTGTGTTGTGTGATGCTCTTTTGTGATTCTTGTTGTATCTTGTAATAAGTGTTAATTGTTGTTGTATTAAGATCTATAAATTCAAGTTTAAAGAGCTACACTGATTCACCCCCCCTCTCAGTGTCATTGTAATACTAACACTCTCATGTCCTATGATAGTTTGGCATGGTGAAGGACATTCCAAAGATCCCTTTCAGATACTGACACTTGATCATGGAGACTGATCTACAGTGGATCATTCTTGAGCCTCTGGGAGATGCTCCTGATGACTACCAGGAGACTAGAGTTGAGAATGCTAGGACCACTCTAGAGTATGATGGGTGGTGGTCCATGTTCAGATGGTATGGGTGAGGGCCTCTAGGTTGAGAGCCATATTAGGTAGAGGTATAGGTGGATCCCAACGGGCGCAGGGTGCGCCAACGGATAGAGGGTATTTGGGGCATAGAGGCCGCCATCGAGGAGACTCCCGAGATTGACCTATATGAGGAGGCTCTAGAGGAGGGTGAGGTCCCTCTCGATAGTGCAGAGGGGCTACTCTTAGCTCAGGTGGCTGACTTGCAGAGTCAGCTTGGATGATTCCATACACAACAACTAGAGCGAGATACTACTATCGCCACTTTGGAGGTGAAGGTAGCTGACAGGGATAGGCGCCTGACTGAGGCATAGGATCAGATACAAGATCTCACTACATGGGCCATAGATGTAGAGACCCAGGTTCAAAGACTACAGACTACACTAGAGTTAGCACAGGCACAATAGACTATAGCAGAGGCAGAGAGGGATCTCCTCTGGGTATCGAGGGGGGCTATGCCACCTCCTCAGGTTACTATGGGGCCTTCGATAGCACCAATGATAGCTTTAGTAGGTGGTCAGGATCCGATGGCCAAGGTAGAGCGACTGTGCAACATGGTCATGAGGACCAATGAGATGCATGCAGCCTAGCTTGCTCGCGTTGATCAGCTAGTCGGCTACATTGAGATGCACGGGCTACAGGTTCTTGAGGATCCTTTCACTTTAGAGTCTCAGTGGACCAGGTCTAGGACCTCTAGATAGTCTATGGTGAGCTCGAGTCATAGGACTCATAGGACTGAGAGGACGCATAGGTCCTCTAGCACACATGGTGCGACATCGCATGCCAAGACTAGAGATGTAGGGTAGACTTCAGGGGCCACCGATCAGAGGACTAGCCTACTTTAGTTACTAGTTTCTCATGTGTTGGGTGCCTTAGGATTTGGAGGTAGGTAGGATCCATAGCAGGACCCACCATGGGTGCCAGAGTAGACAGGAGAGTAGGCTCCAGAGCATAGTGCTGAGGGAGGCGACGAGAGCTCCGGTATAGGGGGAGCAGACTAGATCTGGGCTCTGCTAGATGTAGACTACATTTTTGATATGCCATATTTATTTTGGGTGTAAGGTCGAGGACCTACACACTTTGTAGCCTACGAGAATTTTGATACACTCCCTATGTACTCTTTTGGACACACACACAAAATATATATATATATGACTTGATCATTTATGGCTCATTATGTGTACCGATATTTATTTTTGATTTTATGTTTATTTGATGCACATGGATGCAATGCTTATGTTGATGCTATGTTTATATGATGTGATGTATGGATGACATGCACTAGATAGCTATCTTATTTATGATGATGTTGATGAGATGCGGTGATCTAGATGATTAGATGTGCCATATATGATGTATGCATATGGATGCACTGTTTATTTTTAACGCATATTTGTTTTTGCTTTGTGGGCATGCATTTATTTTTATGAAGTTATGGTATGCTATGCAATGTATGGTAATGCATTATGTACATAATCATAATCTAATGGGAATGAACCTGTATGCTTTAATCACTTAAAACATAAGGAATGAATGTAAACTGTGTATATCAATTTTAAAATACGACACCACAGAATGTATAACAATCATGCAAAATAATTGATAATTCTCATTACAAGAACTTAATCAATTAATCACCCATATATGAAATGTAGTAAAATGGATTGGTATAATGCTAATGAATGAATATGTCATTCTGTATATTTTTCTTTGCTGCACTATATAGTCAGTGGTCGTCTAAACATCATTTATGATATTCATGCGGTATCTATCCTATATGTTTGATTGTGCTTTGTAAAATGCATTCTGATAAATGGATGACTCTTTTCTTTTTCTTTTTCTTGATATTTTCACTTTTTGTCTAGTGGTATTTGATATTTTGTTGCTATGAGAGAACTTTTTGAGGTTTTCCATGAGACTCAAACACCCTAGTAGACTTCTCCAAAAATCACATACTAACTCTACAAGGCTTTTATTGGACAAGGCTTTTGCCGTGATAGACCCAACTATTCATTATCCCTGTGTGTGCATGTGAGTATTTTTAGATAGACCATAAGCATACCCCGTATGTCAATCGAGACTCTTTCAACCCATATGTGAGATAGGGTTCCTCATACGATCGTACCATCCTTGTTTTAGCTTTGATTAGACTTATACAGCTAGACAAACCTAGGCACCTAGAGCTAGCTCATCTTGCAAATTGATCAGGGCTACCCCTCTAAAAGCACGTGGGACTCTTTCAACCCATTGGTGCGATTAGGGATCACCCAATAGAACTACTACTCCGAAAGCAGGCGGGACTCTTTCAACCCATTGCTGTGATCGGGGTTCACTCTATGGTTTTCGAGATGGTGAACAATCCAGGGATTCAAGTTCTCACCCCATTTTTTTTTATACTTGCTCATATGTAGTGATTCTTGTCACTATTTTTTTTTTTACGTTTCATTTACGCTTTACTTTGAGCAAGGGATTTTTATAGTGCTTTTGATTCACTATATTACTTGGGATTTTGAACTTTGACCTTTGAGATTTGAAATTTTTCCACTTTTGAACTTGAAATTTAACTTTGTATATGTATACGAGTAGGGGAAATTCTTGTCCTTTTGCCAAGGTTCACCACTCTAGACCGAACTATTTGCAAGATAAGTAGGTCATGAAACCCATCTCTCTAGATACCTAAGACCACTTTCGTAACTTTCATCATCTCTTGTCTTAGCAGGATTTTATATTGTTTTGCTTAGTGACGGGATCCTGATATGTTGAAGCACTATCCCAACTAATGACCTCATCTATAAAAGCAAAGCAAGCTTTCTACAATATCTGAAGAACCCACTAGGTATGTTTGAGTGACTGGAAAACTTAATATACATACATATTTCTCCACAATAGGTATCGTGTATGAATGCAATGAATTATGATAAATGCAAGGGTGCATGATTGAAACACAAACATGCGACCGTTTGTAAGATTTTGATAGACACATTACACTCTACTATGGAATGCAACGGATGACAAATGCCTAAATGCAATATGATGAGGTGAATGCATGTATGAAAATGCAAACTGCAAAAGCAAATGTTTTTGGATTTTATGCTTTACCATTTTTTTGGAATTTTATATATTTTCAAATTTTTATGAATTTTTGAGCTTTCATATTTGACCAAACGATGAGTATATATGCCTTTGGAGCTTTTTGGGGTTGACCAAGCGATTTTTAGAAATCCTTGGAGCTTTTTGGATTGACCAAAGGGCTTACAGACACCTTTGGAACCTTTTAGTTGACCAAACTCTCAGCAAGAGAGCTTGGAGTCCTTTTAGGATGACCGAGAAGCTATAGGAACTCTCGGAGCCTTTGGGTTGACCAAGTGATTTTTAGAAATCCTTGGTGCCTTTTTGGGATGATCGAGTGGCTTTAAGTAACCCTCAGAGCCTTTGGGTTGACCAAGCAATTTTTAGAAATCCTTGGTGCCTTTTTGACTGACCAAAGGGCTTATAGATGCCTTTGGAGCTTTTTATGACATGACCAAATCACTCGAATGAGATCTTGGAGCCTTTTGGGATGACCGAGTAGTTTGGAAAAAACTCTCGAAGCCTTTGGGTTGACCAAGCAATTTTTTAGAAATCCTTGGTGCCTTTTTGATTGACCAAAGGGCTTACAGATGCCTTTGGAGCCTTTTCTACTACACTCTCTAAGCATAGAACGCCTTAATATGGATGATGTTGAGAGGTTCAGGCTCTTCAACACCCCCTAGCGACGTCAAGTGATAGGTACCCAGACCAATATTTTTAGATATGATATAGGGTCCTAGCCAATTAGCCATAAATTTGTCTCGCATATCGAGCGGTAAATTCGAGTTCTATTGGTTTTCTTTCAGCACAAGATCCCCAACTTCAAAGTCTCTCTGGTGGACTTTGATATTGTAAGCTCATTTTAATCGCTCTTGATAGACGTGGAGATGCTCCAAGGCATTCACGTGATGTTCATCCAGTAGCATCAATTGATCTAGTCGAGCTTGTCATGTGGTGTCATCATCGATGAACTCTTTCAATGCGATGCGCAACGTTGGAATTTCCAACTCTAAGGGCATAATGGCCTCAGTGCCATATACTAGTGAAAATGGAGTTGCCCCAGTGGGAGTCCGAATGCTAGTCCTATAAGCCCATAATGCAAGGGGCAGCTGTATATGCCAATCCTTGTGGTGTTCTTGCACTATCTTTTTCAAGATGGCTACCATAGTCTTGTTTGAGGCCTCAGCTTGCCCATTTGCCTACGGATAATATGGAGTTGCAAAACTGTGTTTGATGTGGTACTTAGATGTTAAAGCTCACATAATTTTGTTCTTAAAAGAAGTTCCATTATCCAAAACTATTTTGGATGGTATCCCAAAATGACTTATGATATGCTCCATTATGAACTCTGCTATGCGAGCTCCAGTGGTCATTGTTAAGGGAATGGCTTCCACCCACTTTGTAAAATACTCAATAGCCATAATAATGAATGTATGTCGGCCTGATGATGGAGGAGAGATCTTGCCAATTAGATCAAACCCCCACTGAGCAAATGGCCAAGCCGCTTGGATGGGCTGTAGGGCCTATGATGGCAAGTGCGTAAGATTAGCATGATGCTGACATTTGATGCATTTCTTGACATACACATTGCAATCCTTCTCCATAGTGGGCCAATAATAACCCATTCAAAGGATGCGCTTGATGATGGCCATGCCGCTGAAATGGCCACCGCACGTACCATCATGAGCCTCTAAAATTTCCCAAGATGACTCTTGGGGCTCAAGACAATGAAGGAGAACTCCATCATAACTTCGATGGTACAAAATATCTCCTATCAAGACATATTTAGTCACTTTATATTTGAATGTGCATCTTGCAGCACATGACAATCCCTTAGGGATCAAACCAAGTTTTAAGAAGTCTTGGATTTGTGACATCCGGTTCTGATAAGCCTCAACTTTGACTGCTAAGACGACTTGCTCCCCTTGCATATTTATCTTTGTAAATGTAGACTGGGAAACAACCTTGTGGTGAATGGTGGTGCCACTCCCTGCAGGACTCTGGGAGGTTAAAGACCCCTAGGGTGCCTTCTTGAGAAAGTCTTCAGCTTTGTAGAACCAATCAGATTTTGGCTCCACACTAATCATGTTGACTGATTCTTTGTTATCAAAGGCTGCACGCTCTACTGTAGGATGCGAGAGCATCTTGACATGGATGGTAGTGAAGTCGGTAGATAGATTCTGAGGGATTAAGGATCCCAAAGATGCCATGGTGTCTGTGAACCTATTTGATGAACGAGGGATTGCCTCGATGTCGTACCATTCCAATTTAGCTAGATATGTGGCAACAAGATCTTTGTAGGCTTTCAGTACTAGACATCGACACTAAAATAGTCCCTTCACTTGGTTAATTATGAGCAGGGAATCACCAAAGATGTTTAGTCTCTTGATATTCATGGTGATAGTTGTATGGAGGCCCAAAAGTAGGGCTTCATATTCAGCATTATTGTTGGTGCATGGGAAGTCTAGTTTGAATGACAATGGCATTGGAGCTCCTTGCGGCATGAAAAACACTATCCCTATGCCAGCTCCTTGCTCGCATTTTGAACCATCAAAGAACAGAGTCATATCAACATTGTTCTCTGGTTCTTTGGGTTTGGGAGCTTCGGATACTACAAACACTGCATCATCCGAAAGCTCGATTGTTAGAGGCCTACTATTGGACAGTGGCACCTCAGCTAACTGATCTGCTATGACCTATCCCTTAATGGACTTCTGGCTTATGAATTCTAGATCGAATTCTATCAATAGCATGATCCACTTTGTAGTACGTGTATTATGATATGTCTTGCTCATCATATACTGCAAAGGATTTTGTTTTGATATCACATATGTCGTATGACTCAACATGTAGTGCCACAATTTCTTGGTAGCGAACACTACTGCTAAACATAGTTTTTCCACATATGCATATCCTAGCTCGTAACTCACCAAGGTTCGACTAATGTAATATATGGCTTGCTCTTTGCCTTGTACATTCTTTTGGGCCAACATGGTCCCTAACGCAAAGTTTATTATCGATATATATAGCAGAAAAGGCTCTTCTGGCCTTGGTGGAGCTAATACTGGTGGCATCGCCAGGTAATGCTTAATCTCAATGAAAGCTGCTTGGCAGTCCTCATCCCAATTGAATGGGACCCCCTTGTGTAGCAGTCGATTCATGGGTCGACATTTATTCGATAGTTGAGCGATAAATCACTTTATGGATGCTACTTTGCCCTGAAGGCTTCTTAGTTCCTTAATATTTGTGGGAGGATGCATCTCTAAAATAGCCTTGACCTTCGTTGGGTCGACTTCGATGCCTTGCTTTGAAACAATGAATCCTAAAAGCTTTCCTGAAGTTACGCCAAATACGCACTTCTTAGGATTCAATCTTACATTATGCTCGATAAGGCGATCAAAAACTTTCCTCAAGACCTCCGCATGCTCGAAACGCAGTAATGACTTGGCTAGCAAATCATCAATGTAGTCCTCTAAGATCTTATGCATATAGTCATGAAAGATGTATGTCATAGCCCACTGATATGTGGCACCAACATTTTTAAGACCAAATGGCATAACTTTGTAGCAAAATGTTCCCCATGGCGTTATAAATGTGGTTTTATGCTGGTCTTCGAGCTTAATCCGAATTTGATTGTAACCAAAAAAATCATCCATTAAGGAGAGCATTTCATGACCTGTAGTAGCATCTACTAGAGCATCGATATTGGGCAATGAAAATGAATCTTTGGGTGTTGCCTTGTTGAGATCTCTAAAATCCATACAAATATGGATCCTTCCATCTGGTTTTCCTACAGGCACCATATTGGATACCCATTCTGGATAGTCGATGGAAATGACAAATTCTACATCCAACAACTTTTGCAATTCATCTTTCACCATTAAGGCTACTATTGGATGCATCTTTCTGAGCTTCTGCTTGACAGGCTTCTTTGAAAGATCTAGCGAAAGGTTATGGGTAACCAATTTTGGATCTAGACCTGGCATGTCTTTGTATGTCCATGCAAAAAGTTTAGGTCTCTCTTTCAGTAGAGGGATGATGTTATCACGCTCATCTGGAGTGAGACTCTCTCCAAATTTTACCTTCCTTGGATTGGTGGGATCTTTACTAATATCCACATCGAAGGTTTCCTCTACTGACATATGTGATCCCTCCTCGAGCTGATGAGGCATAGGGATCAAATGGATGTCATCGACTAGGTTTATAGGTTCCTCATTGGAAGCATCCTCAGCATGATAGACATCATAAGCACAGCCTAGTGCAAAATGAAATGGTTGCAGCATTTCTTCATTCGAGAAGAAGTCTTCAGGCTCTATTGGCGAATCAGTATGATCCCAATCAATAGCATCCATGTTTAGATGCAATGGTTTGGATGGATCTGCTAGATTGTGGAGTGGAATGGTCAAATCAATGGAGACCATGTTGATGGAATGGAATTGATCTCCAAGACCACATGGACTAAACTCTACATCATCTGTGTAGCTTCCATACCCAAGATCTGGCTCAGATGGTACGGGGACGAATGGGTCCTCCCTGTGGGATGCCCGGACAACTGGATCCTCCCTATGCACTAACTACAAAATGGGATCTCTCAGCTCAAGTAGCTCAGCATAAGTAGGTGGATGGGGAAATATCCTTTGATATTCCTCTTCCAGATTTACTCTTTCCCTAAGGCGATGATGGAGATTAATCTCTCGATGCAAGCCCATAGCTATGATAGGTGGTGGACCCCGAGGTGGATTCTGATTACGTAGGTGATGAGGCCCCAAATAGGCCATCTCCAATGAATCCTCATCATCACTATACAAATACAATCCTTCACTTCCCCCCATATGCAAGGGGTGATCTGCCAGATGTGGCCCCATGTATCTGATTCTATGGTCACTATCATCACTATCCAGATAAATCAGATAGAACGATCGTATATATGACACCGATGCAAAAACTAGCTCTACTTCCTCTTCAGAGCGATCAGTGTTAAGAGGTACTTCTTCTATAACATACTTTGACTCCGTAGACAATAGATGTAGTGGATATACAAGCCTCGGATCGGTCATCTCATCTTCATCGCTATGATTGCTACTATGAGCAGACCACTCTATCATGTCCACAAATATTGGGAGATTAGCTGGATGAGGCCTTAAGTAGGCCTACTCTATCTCATCTTCATAATCACTATCGACTATGAAATGCTCTTGTATCTCATCTAATTGCTCTCTAGGTAGTAAATGGCATAGAAATGCTGGAACCATGAAGGCTCGATCAATTTCCTCCTCAGATTGATCATCATTTGAGGACTCACCATCTGCATCATAACTCGGTCCACTTATTTTGGAGGTGGACTCCTCTCCATCTTCACTACAAATATCTCCTAAATTGAGATCACCTAGAATGGTGGGGTTGTGCCCCTGCATACCAGTATCATCGATTGTGATATGGTTTTGATGACCCAGGTTGCCTCTGGGGTTCTGCTCCGAGAACTCTTCATGTTCAAGCTCCAGTCTCTCAATGGTGATGACTGACACCATTGGGTTGCTGCCCCGAAGACTAGACATGTTAGGATGATATGGATTAAAATCCACATCATCCCCTAGACTCAGGTATAAATGATCCAATGATGCAATGAGTAAATCATCATGTCCCTGAATCTGCAATCCCAATCCGAACCTATCAGTTGCCAACTGATAACGTAGTTCAAGAGGGGTTCTTCATCCTTGTTCAAAAATACCAAGGTCGTATCCATGCCAATGATAGAGCTCAAAAATGTGCATGGCATACTTTGGGTTGGACAAGTACCGAACGTTCACCATGAACTGTTCATCATCATCCACCTCCATGGGTGCTCATGTTGGAACTTGATCCAACCCAGCGTAGATGAAGTTTGTTTGGTTGGGTGGCTCACCCAATGGTACTATGGATCCAACTAGATATCGATGGGCCTTCGGTCGGCCCATGTCTCGTGCAGTCTCTAAAATAGGACCAAAGGTCACATTTTGCATAAGATACTCACCCAGACCTGTACTGGCTAGGTGAACAGTCACCCGTGGTGTGGATGACCCTACTGATGATGCAGGAGAAGCAGGCTGAGGTGCCTCCTCGACTTGATCTTGGGCTTCCTCCACCTCCATGGGAGTGGCAGCCTCAATGGTGACTGGTTTGGGCATGTTCTTTGCTTCTTTCCTACCCAATTTTACCTTTAATTTCTCATCATCCCGATGCATTGTTGATGCACTCGATCTCAGAGAAGTTGCAGTGGTATGTTCAGATCTATTTGATATAGATATCGATGGTTGAACATGCACCACCTGTTTACCTCTTGGAACCCTTACCGATGACGTGGGTCGTATGTCCAAGTGCATTGATGGGAGTACGAAGCCCCTTGGAAAATCTGCTAAGTTCATGAACTTGAATGGTTCTTCATCTGATGAAACCATGTGAACTTGTCCCTCATGTATATACTTGACACACTGATGCAATATCGAGGGAACACAATGCATTTCATGAATCCAAGGCCTCCCTAGTAGGATGTTATACTACAAAGCACCCTCTATCACGTGACACATTACGGGAATGGTCTTCAGTCCCACCTGAATAGGTAGGACAATCATGCCAACCATAGAGCATAGTGCATCATTAAACGCTCTCAATGTAAAGGTGGTTGGTACGATGAGTGATTTAGGCAATTTCAAATGGTACAGTGCCTTAGTCATGATTATATTGATCGATGAACTAGTGTCAATCAAGACCCTTTTGAATGGCACATGGTTAACACATGCAATGATATGTAGTGGTGGGTCAGCCATGCTTGTAGAAACCATTTTCACTTCATGATCATAGAATTGGATCATTGGTTCCTGGCACTATTGTACGTGCCCCACGAAGTTTATGAATGCATATGTGCATCCTAGGACTGTACCTCAATGGACCTCAGAATGTCCATAAGAGTCTCCCTATGCCTAGGGGACTGTTGTATAAGCTCATATATCGACAACTTCATAGGAGTCATCTGCAGGTTTTGAACCAGCCTGCTCCTAATGGTCACCATCGGTCTCGTTGGTGGGCCTGGAATATTTTGTGCCTACCACTATTGGGGCATGGCCTATATTTGAATGGGAGCACGAGGTTGATTCGGTTGTTCATACTTCCCATGTCTGGTAACGACATTGACCATGCCGATGAACCCCTGGGTAGGTGGTTCGACTCGCACTTGATTGACGTGGCCAGTGTGGTTATGGGGCGCCTCATGGTTTGGTAATAGATTTTTAAAAATCCCCATGTTTTGGTTGTTCGGTGCCTGGGGATTTCTTGGTACCACAAGCTCTCCCTTTTCTATCATATTTTGCACAATATGTTTGAAATACCAACATACCTCGATGTCATGGCCTTTCGCTCTATGAAATATGTAAAATAGATCTTCCTGATAGTCTTTGGGCTTGGGCTGATTAGGATCAACCATCTTGACTTCGGGTAATCTTATTGCCTTGGCCTCATAGAGCTGACAAAAAATTGATGTCAATGATTCTGTCAATGGTGTAAATATGTGAGGTGGGCGTTGCTCTTTGTTCTTGCCCTTGTAGTTATTCTTGTGCTGGTCGTATTGTGCAGGAGGAGGATGGGCTTGATAATTCTATTTCTTTTGCCCCTTATCCTCATTTTGGAGATTTAGTACCACCTGATTCACATGGGCCTGCTTGCCCTGTTGCTTTGAGGTACTCTTCTTATATCCCTCTTTCCTGGTTTTGAGCTTCAAGTTGCCTTCCTGCAACTTGATGTCCTCAATTACCTTGGCTTGCACCAAAGCTTCTTCGAATGTAGCATACTGCTACAGCTGCAATAGTAGCGAGATGTGCTTGGCACAACTCTTTGTAAACATTCAGGTTAATTCTATGGTAGGAATCGAGAATGGCAACTTTACCATTAATCTCCTCCATCTCTTCCCATACTGTTCTATTGGCTCGTCGTCGCATTGAGCTAGCACAGCCAAATCGGAAAGGTTGGCCTATTTCTTGATGCCAAAGGAATAGCATTCAAGAAAGGCATCAACTAATTGCTCAAAATTTGTTATGCTATGTTTCTTTAGCTGATTGAACCACTCTTAGGCTGGACCAGAGAGTGTCATGACAAACGTATGCAATAATAGTGCATCATTGTTCTCTATCTGGAAGCAAGCATCCAGAAAGCTCGTGACATGTTCTTGCACCTCTTCATCACCCTTGAATTTTTCCAACCTGGGCATCTCAAAATGCTCAGGGTATGGGGGCGTAGGCACCGAGGGATCTAAAGGTTCATTGTGAATTTTCCTCAATGTCAACTTTTGGACAGCCGTGCCTTGTTTCTCAATTGCTTTGACCTTCTCGACCAAAGCTTTGTAAGCCTTAGAAGAGAGAAAGTCCTCCTCCCTAAGTCGGCATGGAGGTGGTCTGGGAGGTACAATCTTCTTCTATCGAGGTGGAGGGCATTGCTCTTCCTCCTCCTCAGCTCAGGAACTCTCAGGATATTCCTGGTTGTATCTATTCCCCTCTTGTTCCTCATAATGTTGTTGCCTCTGATTGTCGATCGAAGGTGGTCGCTCTCTGATGGGCAGTGATATGAGTGTGAACGCTTACGCGCTCATGGTGCATGTCGGCTTGTGAAAGAGCCTTCCTATGCACCTGCTCTCTATGCTCATCCTGAGAATATAGGCTAGCCCTAGCCAACCTATCTTCCTACTCTACATGCTCCTTCTGGATGAGGATGCGCTCCTCGTGCAAGCGCTGCTCATACAACCTCTATCTAGTAAGCCTCTGCACCTGAAGATCTTCATCTTCAATGCATTGCCTCTCTAGGTGAGCATCCTCCAATTGATCTTGGAGGAGTTGGCATTTCTATTCAGAGGCCAGTCGATATGATCTTTCGACCTGGTCAGCCGTAGGAGGCCTTTGGTATGCTTGCTCTGTATGAGCGACCTTGTGGGTTCTGTACCCATCGAACTGATGTGTTGTGCCTTTGCCTCTATCTATGAAGATGGCATCGACATCATGTTGTGTCCTATGCTGCATGCCACCATGCATGGATGGTGGACGTGAGACATGAGGGTGCTTAGAAGCCTCTCCATGCTCTCTAGTAGTTCTAATGGTGCTCTCGCTATGCTCACTTGGAGCACGAGTGGGTGGAGCCGAAGGCTTGCAGCCTAGCTGCTCTAACACACTACCTAGACCATCTAGCTGTCTAGACCTCCACCTCTCATGGGGTGGTGTTCCATTAGCTCCCACCTTTGATATATCGATGGTGATCTTGCATGCTATAGTACGCATGGGAGTATGGGTAGACTTGCGCTCAGTAGGGAGCCCATCTACTTGCCCCTGAATGGGTGGATCTCTATTCCTTCTATACTTAGAAGGTGGGGGTATAGTACACCCTATAGACTTAGTGTGAATGGGTACCAATCTGGTCCCCTGCATGACATACTCTTTGATCGATCCCATGGATGCACGTGCAATGCGGTCTCGATAATGGCTTTCGAGTGGAGCACCCTCAAGTTGAGAAGCTCCATGCTCTAATCTACGTCTAGCAGAATGCACTGATGCTAGTCTATCAAGGGTATGCTCAATGGGATCCCCTCATGTCGAGTTGTCTCCTCTAATGCTCATCGAATGACATTCGGTTTGCTCATGTGGTTGAGGACTAGACACGTGTATTTGTGAATCGGTTGGGGCTTGGTCATTGGCTTCAGGCTTGCACCTTTGCCGACCACCCCGTGTATCCACCATAGTGTACCTAACATCTAGATGTATCTTTTATTATCAAACAAGGTATACAATGATGCTTATCTTATTTTTAAATTTTAAAATGAGCCCTAAACTATTTGATGTTGTTTCAAAATGTGTTGTATCAGTATGAGAAACTCTCGCATGTTTTGCAAAATCGTTGGATTTTATTCTCAGTTTAATTGGCTTTCACCTATACACTCGCAGCTCGATAACTTGGCGATGAACTCCAAGTCACGTAATCCAACCTATAATGTGTGGTAATGAAGCCCACACATGGTCAGGGAGCATAGGTCCTCCCAGATCCTCACCCATTTTCCCCTAGTCAGCGTTATACCTTTCGAAGAAAGTACATGCAAATTTTCTAGGGTACGAAAGGTTCTCGGATCCGGTATGGTCTAGTAACAAAGGGTACGTAGGATTTGGGCCAACGGATGGAAATGATGCCCACCATCATTGAACCCTACTAGTGGTTGGATATGAGGCCCAACTCACTAGCGTTTAGTTGCATGTGGTGTGTGTGGTTCCTTTTACTTTGCATAAAGACAAATGCATAAAAGAGCATTCATATGATCATTCCTACATGATATGCATAAAAAGAAAAGGAACATTTCAAATTCAGAAAGGTATGCATGCTATGTCCTACATGATGTTATGACAATGCGATTACGATGACATGGCCTCTAATTGGGCCTCAAGCATGCAAACGACCACTCAATTTTTATCAAGGTCATTGTATTCTAGGGTGGACTGCAATCAGAGGTCCGTTGTTCCTAGCAGCGCCTTTCTAATGGAAGGAATGCGAAAGCAAACTAGGACTATTCATTCACCCTTTTTCTTTAGTGTACCTAATTTGCAATCGATTTAACGCTTACTATAAAAACACAGAGAAGAAAATACAGAACAGAGAATAAAAATAGAGCCTACCTCAGCTCTTGATCTGATGCCAAGTGGTTTCTCTATTGTCTGTTGCTTCTACTGTAAACCGTAGCTCTAGTCTACGGGCTGCAGTGTGAACCATGGGTGAAAGCCATGGGCCAACAAATAACCATAGTTGTTAGCTACGGTTAGCACCTGAGATAAGAAAAATTCAAGAATGTCAGCACTCAGGGGCTACAAATGCGGAGTTCCACCATGATCACCTTCTGACATAACCAAAAAGCATGCACCTATCTACTGTATTAGTCTATAGTCATCATAAAAGCGTAAAATCTTGACACATTGCATAAATTCAACAAAATGATATTTCTTGTATTGATTATGAATGAATCTCTATTACAAATATGCCCCTCTTAGGGTCACTTGAATGATGATACAGTCTATACAATTGCCAATGCCCTCAATAGGGTAGGCGCATTAATATTGCCCTTTGACTAGTCACAAACTGCCTTGGGGTGGAGTTGACCCCCTTCTTCGCGATGTGGAAGGATTATGATATAGACTCCTCTTGTACCTATCTTCCTACGATCAAGAAACAATAGCACACGATCAAAAATATAGATAGCCTCTCATGATGAGGCCCTTTAAGGAAACATACATGATAATGCCATTAAACTAATGATCAAGAAAACATAAAGAAAAACCTTTAAACTATGCTAATTGAATCAAGATTTGTAATATAGCATAAAGGAGATCATTAGACAAATAATGCATGGATCAGATAACAAAATAGAAGCATAAAGGTGCATAAAAGATCCACAAATGTCCTAATTAATGCAAAGCATAAACTATCTATTCTAAGCTAATTCCCATGGTCAGAATTCTTCTAAACTGCAATTAAACCTAAGAAATGATTAATCTAACCTATTTAACTAGACAAAAATGAAAAGAGTAAGGTGATCTATCACCTATTGCAAACCGTAGCTCTGGTGAGCGGTCTGCACTGTGAACCATGGCTGACAGCCATGGTTTGACCTTTGATAGATTTACCCTCAAAATCAGGGGTAGTGGGTTTGATCTCCTTGTCCAAATTGATGTTCAAGGGTCACCTTCATTGTCCTCAGACTGATTTGGTGGTCAATTCGATGTGAAGGGCCTTCGTTTGCCCATATTTGTGCTTCTTGACTCTCCTAAGCACCTAGGGCATCCATAATGCAATTCATCATGAATGTTGGCAAAAGGGTCGGGGGATTAAGTGCAATAGCTCTATCTCTTAGTATACTCAGTTTGAGTGTACAATTCGCCAGGGCTTCGCTGCTCAAATCTCCAATGCTTGCTTCTCTTATTCTCCCCATTTGGAGGGGGTATTTATAGCATGCCCCTAGGGCTAGGGGTGGCTTCATGGAGAAGCCAAGACCAAGAAGGGTGGTTAGGATAGTTGGGATGGAAGCCTCTGGAATATTTCATCCTTCAACTGCCTTCTTCTAGATATTTTGGTTGTTCCAACCAATTTGGCTCGGATGGAAGGCCTAACTGAACTTCAGTTAAGACCGTAGGTCACAGTTGCGGTCCAGACTGTAGACCGTAGGTGTCAACCATGGTTTAGACTGGAGACCGTAGGTCTGGGCTATGGTTCAGACTGATTAGGCCAAAATGCCTAAATTGAGTGGTTAGAACCACTGCTCTATCTTGGAGTCTATCCAAGATCCTCCATATGGTCTTGTAGCATGTCCATATGAGTAGTCACCCTCGACATGATGCATTTTAGGTGTCTACACAAATCTCCATCTAATGGTAATCCTAGGCCTTAGTTCCAAAATAATTGATAAAATGACCAACCCTAGGGCCAAAATTGGTAAATAGTCCTAATATTGACTCCTCTTAAAATAAAATTCCCTAATTATGCTACGAAAATAGCCTTCATCCAAAATAATTATGTAGAGGATTCTACATCTTGGCACTACTTGCCCCTCGATGCTTCATACAAAACAACATTGAAAAAATCTCTCAACTCCTTGTTGCTACAATGGCTAAGATGATGCCTTCTTAGGCATCCACTTCATATTCAAGAGTTGTGAGCCAAATTTTAGAGCATCCCACTACAATGTTATCTTTCATAGAGCCAAATTATGCCCTACAAGAACAAGTATTAGTAATATGGGATGAGGAGGATATTTATGCAATATCTTATGGAGTACACAATATGATTTCCAATAGGCCACAAGTTCAATCAGACTATCTAGCATGATCTAATAAGCATACAATGGAGGAAAGGGACAAGAGTAACCTAGTGACCCTTTATAGTTAGCATAAGCTAGCCTAACCATGATGGAAGCCTCCCAATATAGTACCCCAACATCCAATGGCACTTGTGTCTCTTTCTATCATCCAAAAAAGTGGCCAAAAGCCTTTAAATAACTAGGCCAAGGTAGCCAACACTAGCTCAATATTTCTAGCAACAAAACCTCCAAAAATTATGATCACCATGCAAAGTGCCTTGGAGATATTGAAGTAGCAAGAACCCTCAACCAAGGATACTCAGTTGATCAAAAAAAATTTATGATTCACTTTTCTATATACCACTTAGAAGGCTATCTCCATTGGGTTGATCAATGTAGTAGACCATCTAAAAAATGCATGGTACCAATACTAGTTTGGGATATATTGGCCATCCTAGAGCAAAAGGACCATCTGAGGAAGGTCCTTGAATAAGATAAATATCAAG
The DNA here is from genome assembly GCA_028583015.1 of Wollemia nobilis. NCBI lineage: Eukaryota > Viridiplantae > Streptophyta > Pinopsida > Araucariales > Araucariaceae > Wollemia > Wollemia nobilis. Next base: position 9,642,217 of record JAQPPZ010004166.1, read on the forward strand.
AGTGGTAGAATTTTTTGTAGTCCTATAGATCTTAATCCCAAAAGTAGGTAGTGCCAAGCCTCCTCCCTTTTATCTAATTCTTGTCTACCAAGACAAATTGATCCATAACTATATAATATATTTGGGGGTCAAGACATATATTATGCCAAAATGAGTAGTGAATGCTTTAGGCTTGAGATATAATCCCACAAACAAAAGAGTGGTATAGTTTAATAGAAGTCCAGTCTAGATATTGGAATTCATAGAAAATATCTTGATCTCCTTATAATCTTGTCCTAGCCTAAATTTTGCATAAGACATCAATAATCAATCTCCCCCCATATTTTTGCATTTGCCTATCAAGATATATTATGGACAAGATAGGGGGATATGTATATCTGTATTGGTCCCTCATGGATAGAGACCCTATATCCTTACCATGTAGATCAGTTGCCCTGTTAGGATTGAACTATGACCGGATATTGAAAATCAAAGAGGAATGGACTGAATATCACAAGGAAGTTAATGACTCATCTCCATCCATTCCAAAAATCCAATTGAATTAATGGGTAGAAGAGGTCTAGGATTTAAATCCCCCAATAGTGTACAAACAAACAAGTATGGAATAAGAGCAAGAAAATATTGAACCCAACCCATAGTGGTTATGTAAATATATAATATATATAACCAATTTTATCATACATGATATCTTTTTGAAATAAAAGGTAGTTTTTGGACCACTGATAGAAAGTACTCTTGGGATCAACACCAAAGTATTTAAAATAGATAAATCAATTGTGGTGGTAAGTTTTTCTAAGCCAAAAATAAATAAGAAATGAAGATGATTATAGTATGCATGGAGGAGCGACAAACTAGATATTCTATTGTGTTACACTGAGGTAGGCAAAATAGGCTCAAACCAAAAGAACAAGATGGTGGAAAGAAAGACACACATGTTCAAGGAGGATGAAATTAATATGGGTAGTTGCCTCATCCCTAAGAAAGGGCTATAAAATCAAGGTCAAGCACTCTTTTAAAATAAGTGATATTATCTATGTGAATAAAGATACATTATAATGACTCTACACACAATTTTGTAGTGAATATTCACTATTATCTAGCCAATGAAATTGCACCTAAAGATGACACAGAGCCTTGGGAAGAATTAGAAGCCCTTGAATCATCTCCAACTTTTAGAAATTCTATGTCAAGAATCACCAAGAGGGTATATAAAAAGGGTGAAGACGTGTAAAATCCCTCATGTTGTTCAAAAATTATAATCATTGAATTATCATATGTAGGATCCCGTAGTAGTTTTGCTTATCCCTTTCGATGATGTTTGAGCCAAACCTTGCTATTGATAGTGGCTAATAAGCCTTTTTTATGATGACTGAGAAAGCCTTAACATTAGTGATGGCTCAATCCAAACAACAATTATAAATGAGTTAGTGATGCTAGATACCATCCATATTTGTTTAGATTTGTAGCCCTTGATACCTCATCCATCATCTCTCCACCACACTCACAAGGTAATATCTAATGGTAAGGGATATATGAGGAAGAATCAATGATTATGAGGAAGAAATGAAGACTTGCAAGAACTCTCTAACCAAAAATATCATAAGACATCTACTTCCCCACATTCAATAATAAGAGGTTGTCCAAGTGAAGCTTCTCTACACTAATGTCTCATATAGTAGGAAGAGTGAATCTAGATGATAGAAGAGTAGCGGACATGGGAGTTAATATAGATAAAAAATCCCATGGACTAAAAATCATTATCTATAGTTTGCACCACAAGGGATTTCCAATGATATAGCCTTAAAAGGAAATTTTGATGAACATTAGGTCAAAAATAAAAATTAGTATGGATAAAAAGAAGATAAAGGATGCATCAAGGTCACCCTAAGGGTCAGAATGTGGAAAAATTTTGGAGGTATGGACAAAAAAGGGTAAATTGAAAGTTTTTGAAATGGCCAAGGTAGGAGATAAAAATTTTGATAGCATTGCCTTAGAATCAAAAGATGGTAATATGGCCAATGATCAAAAGTTTTAAAATTTTCAAAGGAAAAATAGAAGTAAAAGTCTTGACAAATAGAGGGTATGAGATAGAAATTTCAAGAAATAAGTAAGAAGAAAGTTTTGAAAAGGTGATCAAGCACCCCAATAAGCTAAAAAAACATTGTAACAAGAGGGAGGCATAAGTAATTGTACACAAATTTCTAGAAAAAGTAGATAAGACAATTTAATATGTAATTACTAAGAGAGGACAAGATTACCTACTAAGGTCATTTCATCTTGATAATCCAAGAAAAGGTAGGTGTTCTATCGAAGATGAAGAGATGGCACCTACAATAGTAGCATCCCAAGACTAACAAAATTAATGGTGGGAAATATCTTCATTCAATTTTTAGAATCCCTAGAAGTAACTGAGAAGTTCAAATCATCCTATGAATTTTGGAGGAAAACTCTCCTTGATTGTAACCTATAAATAGCAATAAGATAGGCATTGTAAAGCATCAAAAAGTTTGTAAAGTTTTTCCTTCATTTTTTTTGTATAGTAGCACACGAATGTTTGGGCAGTCCCATAGGTAGTTGAACCTCCACTTCAGGCATAACCCTTTGTAATACTTTTTGCACTCAATTATATATATATATATATATATATAGATAGATAGATGGATGGATGGATGGATGGATAGATATATAGATAGATATATTGGAGGTCTATGTATCTACTTTGAGTCCATTTGTGGATCTCATGCCTTGAACTGTCTCTTTTATGTGTGTGTGTTTGTATCTTGATATTTTTATGCTTATATATTGAGGAGAGGAAGTGTTCATGTTGACGCATTATGTCCAAAGTTGTTGTGCTAGGATCTTATTTGATCTTTCTTGCATTGCCACCCTTTTAGTTTTGGTTTTTACTTTCATTGTTTTTACTTTTCTCTCTTAACATTTTCCTCCCCAAGCTATTATATTAGGAAAGTGTACGCCCGAGATCTCATCTTATAAAAGAGTCAATCTCTGTCAAATCTTGAAGACCTCGAACAAGCCAAACTCTATGCTCTTGAGACTAGCCCCACTATGTCGCTCCCCAAAAGGTATTGTTGTTGTGCTTGCACAACATGCCCTAGTCTGAACTGGGAACCCACTTGAAATTTTGGTTTTAATTCCAAATTTGGTTTACATCAAGATTTTAATTTTTTGCTTACATCATTTTTGAAGATTGCTTACATCAAGGTGTCAAAATTGCTTGTATAGAACATTTTAAAATTGATTGCATTGAATATTTAAAAAAAAAAAAAATCAATGGCATTATTCCAGATTGAATATTTCATAAATTTAAATTTCAAAGGTTTATCCTAAGGTTAAAAAAAATTAAATTTAATTTTAAGGTTCTTTAAATTTCATCGTCTTGCCCTATATTTACTACAAAATTGAAATTACCATAAATTTTGATAGAAAACTTCGTTTGAGGTGATTCAAAGCATAACGGGAATATTTTGAAATTATCTTTGTGATGGTACAAAGCCTGCATACCAAAATTAATACTTTAGAATTTTTTAATGAAAATATCATTCAGCTTTCATCTTTTCCCCGCTATAGTCAGTAAGCTTCAAATGGCTTTATCTATTAATATATAGTGAATTTTTAATTATTTTGACTATTTTGAGTACCCATTTGGCCATTTTAGAGATATGAAAAGTTTTATGAAACCTGAGCACTCTAATTTTTTACCTAATTTTCTCATCATGAAATTTGAGTGACCTCGGTTGCAAGATTGCTCTAAACTACAAAAATACTCAAATATGGAATCAATTTGGTTAAGTTACCACAAGTATCATTTTATCGTGTGGCTACAAAAAAAATTTGTAAGTGGTGTATCGAAGATAAAGGGTTTGCAAAGCCAATTTTACTCAAAACCACAAATTTTCGTGAATCCGGGGACAATTCAATCAACTTTGACCAAGTCTTATTTTTATCGTGCGGTTGCAGGCTTTATTTGTAAGGAGTGCAACCAAAATTTTTGCGAATTCGAGGACAAGTCTTGTGGCCGCTAGGTAAAAAAGGATAAAAGAAAATTTTCAAAAATGTGCTTTAAGTCTCATGGTCGCTAGGTAAAAAGGGATAAAAGAAAATTTTCTAACTGTATTTTAAGTCTCGTGGCTGCTAGGTAAAAGAGGATGAAATAAAATTTTCAAAATGTGCTTTAAGTCTTGTGATCATAGAAAAACAAGTTTAATCTTTTAGATCGAAGGGATGTCTTTTTTTTTGTATTTACATGGTGGAATCGGTAGCCACCATGAATCCGAGCAGGTTGTCCAGCTTTTATGGCCGCCACAATATTCTACATTGTCCGCCTCGAAAGCTGCCACATACGTGTAGTCCGCCCCTATAACCACCATGCCACAATTATTTTAAACCTTTTACATCGTTGAAAGCACCAGGAAAGGAACAAGCGTTCAGTCCAGTGAGACCCGAGATTTGAACCTTGGACCTCTGCCCCCTTATGGGGTTTGGATGAACCAATTGGTCTACACCTCGGACCTTCGAAGGGATGTCTTTTATTTTTTCAAAATTGTGGATTTATTACCATTCATCCTTAAAGCATTTGGAATATTTCGCTTACCCGGGACCATGCTAATAAAATCATTTGAGGAAAGAAAGCTTAGAACCCTAGAGTGCCCAAAATCGTGAAAATACTCCAATACGTGACCAATTTCGTCAACTTTGGCCAAATCCAACTTTGAAGCACGATCATAGGATTTTCTTTGCAATCAATGCAGCCAAGAAAAAATGAAGAAGCCCACAAATGTTCATGAATCCACGGTCATTTCGACCAACTTTGGTCATTTTCGATTTTAGAATGTGACCATGGGATTTTATTTGTATGTTATCGATATAAAAAATGAGGGTAGTAGAATTGAATATTGGATGTAATATTTTGCCCTAAAATTAAAAGCACAAACCTTAGAGATAAACAAAAAATTAAAATTAAAAAAATCAAAAGATTCAAACCTTAGAAAAATTAAAATAATTAAAATAAGAATAATATTAATGTTCTAACCTTACCTTTTTTGGATTTTTTGCTGAAATTTTTACTAGTGGCTACATTAAATATGGTGGACATGATGGTGGACATGGATTTTTAATGCAATCTATACAAGTAAAACTGTGCAAGATGGAAGATGAGGAAAATTAATGATCAACTTGAATTTTGCAGAGTGATGAAGAGTTAATGAAGCATGGCAGTTCTAGAATTTCTTAGTATCGTGTAAATTGAAATTGAATAAAGTATGCTTGTTGCAGAGCTCATGAACGTCATGCAGATGAAGACTTTATGAGGCATGGCCAAGGTAGTGTGCATTTAATGGAAGCATAATTGCAGTATGATAGGAAAATTAATTTCAAGAGGCACGTCCTCGAATTAGATGGCAATTAATTGTAAAATATAATGCTAGGTGAAGGTCAACATTTGTATAAATATTGGCTCACTAGTCAGTTACAAGGGTAAAAAACCATATGTTAGTTGGCCCCCTTTTAGCTTTCTTCTTCTTTTCTCTTTGTAGTGGGATGGTATTTATGAACCAAGTTGGTCTAGTTTTCTAAGCTCTACTCTTGTAACCCACTAAAGTTGGCAAATCTGAAAAATGTACTTAATGACTATCTTTTATATTAAAGACTTTCGAACTTTGATGTGTTCAATCTATGCATGTTGATGGTGGTTGCACTTAGTTCATTTCACAGTTTGTTGCTCCTCTAAAGATTGCACCATCTTAGACCTCAAGCTATGTGAATACTGGTCGGGTTGAGATTGGTTTAATTTGGATTTGTTGCTTTACCAGATCAAAGCTAGAGTTTAGGGCAGTATCAACTTGTTTTCTTTTATTTTTCCCCTCATCCTTCAACCTTTGACCTTTATTTGAAACTTATTTAGATTAAGAGTAGACTATTTTTCATTCAAAGCATTGAAGCTACCTTTTTTATAGTGCATTTTAAAATTTCAGATAGCTTCAATAGAATCATTATCGTTATATATGTGATATATTTTAATTGCAATGAACAATATAGATTGGGTAATCATAGTTCACAATGCTTAAACTTTATCTTTTGTTGCCCAATTTTAATTCCACTCAACTCATATTTGTTCGAATATCAACATAGTGGAATTATTTTTAGATAGTCAAGTGCCTATTCTTAAAGCTTTGTGTCCAAGAAATTTCATTCTTAGTTAGAACCAACAAATGCCCCTTAAAGGAATAATTATCAATGACCTCTGAGTCTATCCACATTGGCCAAGACCTGGCATACCCAAACCTTGGAGGAAAAATATTTCCCTTTCAAGAGGGAACATATCTCTATTCCAAGTACATTGACATGCCATTGATAATGTGTTATTTGCACGCTCAACAGAACTGGTGCTAGAAGGAGGGTAAAATTGTTGATTTTATAAATTCCTCTAGGCTCTTAGTGCTAGAAGGAGAGCCTAAACTTTGAGACTTAATTTTTTTCTAGTATAGTGCTTATTTTATGCATCTTGGTTGCCAAATTTAGTACCAAAGATCACTGTTCTTAGGATCCATTAATGATAGATCTTGCTCCATGGATGGTAGGAAGTAGCCCTTTGAACATACCTGGGCCTATACATGATATGCCTAAGAATGTTGAAATATATATTCCCCAGTATAGGCATGATGAAATGAGGTTAGCTAAAGAACATATTTAGGCATACAAAGACACCTTAATTCATTTACAAATTATGCATGAAGATGTTACCTATAGAATATTTCCATACACATTAGATGAGTTTGCTTATGATTGGTATATCAGCTTACCTTCAGGCTCTATCACTTCTTGGGCTCAACTAGAAGTAACATTTATAAAATATTTTAGAATACCTATTGACCTAGCTATGATATATCATCAGTTTACCTCTACTCATAGAGAACCTAATGAATCCTTAAGACTATTCAACACTAGGTTCCATAAGTTATACACTATACTGGTGACACCTTACATCCTTACAGAGGAAGCAACCATCTAGATGTATTTTAGATCCCTAGACCCATTAACTTCCATGTTTTTGAGGAGAGTTCCTCAAATTACATCCTTACCCAAAGCATATAATGAGGTAGTAACATTTGAACAATAATTAATTCCTCAAGGTTTTGGTATGGGTCAATTACCATCACTTGGACAACCGAGAACTTATAATTAGATACCACAAATAAATCAAGCTCTTGCACAACATCTTCCCATGCTTAACACATTTCTAGGAGTTATGTATCCCAACTAGTACCAACCTTTCAATATAGCATCCTTGAATCAAATGATGCCTAATGTGAACAATCAACAGATTATCCCAACACATTTGGACAATCAGGTGACCATGAACAATATTCTCAATCATATACTTCCAAAAAATGATCAACCAAGCTTATCTACACTTTTGAACACATTTGCATCCATAAATAATGTAATAGCTCAACTAGGACCAAGTCAACTTAATAACCTAAATCTTGAGTTAGATAACTTAGAAAATATGGTTCAAAAAATGAGCAACGATATGCTTCAATTGCAAAGGCAAGTTCCTCAAAACTCACCTACAAATAACATTCAAAATAGGAACTTTGACTTCCAAAGGACTGACCACCAATGGCATACTTGCCTAGACAATGGAGGAGTCCCAAATATTTCTAGCAATCAATCGAATGATAACATTGGAGCTTCCATAAATTTGGTTGACCTTTCTCTACCCAAGTGGTGCAAGGTCCATTCCACTGCTCAACATGGTGAAACTGACTATCTAGATGTTAGAACTACTTTAGATATTATCTAGAAAGAGATGAAAGTTTTGGAGTCAGTACCCACCAATGAGGATTGTAGAAATCAATCTAATCAAAATGTAAGGATAGCCTTAGTTTTAGAAACATATGAACCCTCAGAAGTGGATGAAGATGAACCTAAAGAGTGCTTGGAAGAAGAGGTGCAAACTCACCAATAGTTTCAAAGAGATAATAATTATATTCTTCAAAGCAAAGAGAAAGAACCATTGACTTCTTTTGCACCTCCCAAAGGAACTTCCATCCCACCTGATGTGCAATAAATCGAAAGCCCTATTCCACATAAGGATATTGTCAATGTGTCATTACCATAGATAGAGAAGATCTTAGAACAAAGCAATTATAAATATTAAATTAAAGCTATCAAGGAAACTGAGGTAAACATTATTTCATTTGAGGTAGCTCAATTGACTGATCAGAAGGATTTGTTACTTGAAAAAGAAGAGACTAAAAAGATTATTGATACTCAGGTGGCTATATACAAAGAAAAGGTAGAATTCCCACCTTCATTGTTGACTACTAGAATTATTGGTAAAAGTTTACATAATTGCCTTGTGGATTCAAGAGATTTTGGTAATGTGATGTCATATGTTGTCAAAAAAATATTAGGGTTGACCCCTACTCACTCAAACAATAAGGTTGTTCAATTGGATAAAACAAAAGTAAATATGGTTGGGGTGTTGAATCAAGTCTATTTTTGGTTGTCTACTAAATCTAAGATACAAAAATACATTGATATTTAGGTTGTGGATATCCTAGATGCCTATGGGATGTTGCTCAATCATGATTGGTCAAAAATATTGAATGGCTATATGGCAACTAATTTTTCAGAAAGGGAGCCAATGTTGAAGAAGCTTATCACTAAGTACAACAATGTTAATGAGGTTTTGTGCATTGAGTCAGAATGGGGATTTTACACTATGGTGGTGGAAACCATAACTGAAGGTAATTATTCGATATCAAAGACCCCACATAGTAAATAAAAAATAATTCAAGACTAGTTGTGGACCCTTGAGTTTAATGGATCAAAGTCCAAGTATAGTAGTGATGGGATTAAATTGAATTGGTGGGTGAGAGGTAAAATGATGGTCTTTAATATTTCAGATCTAATGTTGCTATGGTAGGATGCCCATAAAAATTGGCATGCCTATCATGATAGGCATCTTTCAAATTATGGTAATCATGTTTGGGATCCTAAAAAATTTAATTATGGAAAATTTGACCCCTTTGGCTAAGGACCCTTTCAAATATGAGAAATCCTAAGTCCTACCTTGTAAATAGCTTTGTACATAGTTTATTATTTTTAGTTTTTGTATGTTGATCTTACTTCATTTTATTTCTATTGTGGATTTGAGTTTTTATGCTAGTTTTGTTTATATTGTTCTAGTCTCTTTTATGCTAGTTTCACTTTGCTGTTGTTTCATTTTTTTGTTTTGGTCTATGATTTTCTTTGGTTTGGCCTAAATCATCCAAGCACAACCTACTAGTGGTTGCTCTAAGCTAGAAGGTTTTCTATGGAATTTGGGGGTGAAAATTCCCACATTGAGCCCCATGAAGCTGAAATTAGTTTAATCAACTATTTGATGTTTATTCATTGTTTGGGACAAAGTAGATGAATGTGAAAGTAATGCAAAATGATGTTGTAGCTTCACACTGAAAACACCCTTAAAGAAATTATAATCAAGAGGAATGAAACCATTGTGTTTTGGTGTGTAGGTGAAATCCATTCAAGTGTTTGCATTCTTATTTGCCATGGTGGTCCCTAACCTAGAAAAAAGCAAAACCTAGTGCTTATGATTTTTTTGGTGCTCAAATAAAAAATAATAAATAAAAAGGAAAAGAAAACAAGTTCAAATGCTTGGGTAATTGACATTCACTTAAATTCTCCTCCTGATGAAAAAGTGAGTACGAATGGAGCAGCAAGGAGGAGGAGCAGGAGGTCTAGGGGCGACAAACCCTAGGTGTGGGGCTTCAGATGGCATAAAAACAGGCACTATAGGTGGGGGATTTGGTGAGATAGAAGGGCCCCAGGCAGAGGATGTGGACAAGGAAATTCTATTGGAACCGAACCTAGGGTGTTGGGTGGATGCAGTCGAAGATATCTCTGATGGGGATGAGGACTCTATGCGTCAGGATCAAGGGACGACCCAGGAAGGAGACAAAGAGAAACCTGACAACTGGAGACCATATTATCTTAATGCTCTACGTGGTAAGAAAAAAAATCCTGACTCTTGTTTTAATCTAAAACCCGTCAATGGTAGGTTGGACATCCCGGATACCCTAGCTCAGCATGTGGCTATGGAGGGCAGAACGTCTCTGGTGGTGAAATTTATGGGGGTTCGGCCGGACTTGGAAGTCATAAGGATATGGGCCATCTAAAAATGGTGGCCAAGGGTCGGTATGATGATTAAGGCTTTACCCAAGAGTTTCCTTTGTCTGATGCAGGAGCATCCAATGATGTAAGGAAAATCTTGCATCACCAAAAAATAAATAATAAATAAATAAAAATAAAAATAAATAATTTATATATATAGACCTATATGTTTAGATCCATATGTTTAAACCCATATTTTTAGACCCATATGTTGGAAATTCAAGTTTCAAGTGAATATTTTCCTGGGCGGGAAAATGAAAATTTCAAATGAATATTTTCCTGGTGGGAAAATGAAATGTGGGAAACTTAAAAATCATGTAAAATGGGGGGAAAATATGATTTAAAAAAAGGATTTTGAATCTGAAAAAACGGCTTCGGTTGGGCTCCAAGATTGTACAATATAGCATTGTAATTTCTACCCCTTTTTGTTGGCATTAATAAAATATTTTTTCTATTGTGATTTAACTCCTTGGATGGTTTTGTTCGTGTTTGTTCAATCTCAATAAGTCTGACATTGTAATTTCTACTCCTTTGGCTGGCATTATTAAAATAATTCTGTTAGGTTTGTTCATTATTAGAAAAAGGACTTCTTTTGGGATCCAAGATTGTACGATCTGGCATTGTAATTTTTGTCCCTTTTGGTTGGCATTAAAAAAAATAATTCTCTTCTATTGTGATTCAACTCCTTGGATGGTTTTGTTCGTGTTTGTTCATCCTCATCACCAAGACCTAACATACCCAAACCTTGGAGGAAAGACATTTCGCTTTCAAGAGGGATCAAATTTTTGTTCCAAGTACGTTGACATGCCCTTGACAATGTATCATTTGCATGCTCAACAAATGTGATTTTCCCATTTACCTGATCCACACCACGTCCAATGGTCAGAACAATTAAAAAGGACAACACTTATCAATACAAATATATTTTATGTTTAAGAATATTTCAATGAGAATTGTTTTCTTTATTTCAAAATTATTATTATAACATACCAACCAACTTTATACCAAGACTAACTATGAGGAGTTTATTAACAAACCTTTACCCAAATAAGAAATAAATATTACATGTGATAAAACTTTGACCACAATTAGATAACGATTGGATTTGCTAACTATAAAAATTTACTCATAGATTTAACGTTTAGAAAAAAAAAAAAAATTATTAAAAAGAGATGTTAATCTTTTCCTAATAATAATTTATCCACCTATAAAATACTATGACCGTATAATTTGAACTATTTTTTTTTAGAAATAACTTATTATATTAAAATATCAACCATAAAGCCATAAAGATATTCAACAATATATATTTGAAGAATAATTTAGTTGGATAAAAGGTTTTATAGGTATTGAAATATATCACCTTTAGTATTAAAATATAAAACAATAATAAACAAATATTTAATTCTTTTAAATATTATTTCTAATAAAATATTATAAATTGATTTTGGGATAGTGCAACGGTGTGAGATTTGATTTTTTTTGGAAGGTCTAAGGTTCAAACCGTGATGTGTGTGGAGTTGTGTTAAATCCCCAATTTTATATATATATATATATATATATATATATATATATATATATATATATATATATATATATATATATATATGCCCACCATGACCTTTTATAAGGAGAAGAGTTAAGCTATTCAATAGAAGATTTAACACATCTTCACACACGTCATGATTTGAACCTTAAACCTTCCGAAAAAAAAACAAATCCCAACTCTTGCACTATCCCAAGATCAATTTATAATTTTTTATTAGAAATAGTATTTAAAATAATTAAAATATATATATATTATTATTTTATATTTTAATGCCAAAGGTAATATATTTCAATACCTATAAAACCTTTTATCCAACTACAAATTTGAATTATTCTTCAAATATATAATACATAGGTTGTATGAGTTTCTCACACTAACCAAATTATATATATATAATTTTACTTATAATAAAATTACATTAATTTGACCTAGGTTCCAATCCCACGGACTTGCCCATGCACAGACAGTAGCCCAGATCCGATTCCTCTGAGTGGTGCGCCAGATTGATGACGACGGTGCAACCCTTGTGCGTCCGACGGTCCCCATCTCACGTCGGGTTACCATGTACCGAGACGGTGGAAGTCCTAGGAGCCTTCGTAGATAGTTTGAACCCTACCAGTTGTGCTGGTAGTTACTAAAAATCGTGATTGTAACCATTGCTTCTATATATCAAAAAAAAAAAAATTACATTAATTTATTTGGGTTTCAACATTGATTGTTTACATATAAGACCTTTATATTAACTAGAACATTAATTGTTTATATATTAGATGTTTATATTAACTAAAACTTAAATTTATTTATTTTTCATAAGTCACAACCTTGAGTTAATTTTATTTTCTAAAAATAATATAAAATATATATATATATATATATATATATATATGAAAAGTCATTAAATGAAAATAATTCAACTTTAATTAATTAATTTTTTTAAGATTTGAGAACCATATTAAATATCTTACCCAACTATACATAAATAATATTTAAGTTATTATATCCAGGTGTTGTAGGTGAGTTGGAGAGGAGAGGGCAAACCTCCAAGAAAGGTCCCAGGTTCAAATCTTCACCCTACCAAAAAGTTGAATTGGGTATCTAAAATCTAATTGATAATGTTGGTGCGAACAGGGTCGGGTGCACTCCCGAGTGACTTTGACGATGTAGAACCCCTTATTCTTGGTCTCTTAGATCAAGACGATCCCTCAGGAAATTTTTTTACTTAAAAAAATATTCAAGTTATTATAATATAACTATATAATATAATAATGATGTAAATTAACACATAAGAAGTTAGAAGTTTGTCTTCTTTATGTCTATCCATGTTTTGTACTCCCACACTTATGAAGAGGTCAACAGCCAATTAACAATATTTGTGTTCGCTTAAGTTTGAGACTCTTTTGGCTTTCTTAATAATTTTTTAAAGTGTAGTTACATGCTTGACTTTTAGGGAAGTAAGAAACAAGAACAAGTGGGTATTTTCATGTTGAAGATGTTATTACATGGCTAGGGTGACCTAAGACAAGAGAATAAAACCCTTTGAATATATATAACATTTTAAATTTTAAATTTCATTTTTATTAGTTTTTTTAATATTTTAAAATATTTTAATTGTTAGATGGGGAACATAATTTATTATTTTTTTATGAAATGATATCTTCTTATGTAAATCTCCTTCTTAGGTTATAAAAGTGTCTTACTTAGCCAGAGAAATATATTAGAAGACTAGTCGGTTGAACAGACTCTAAAGCAACCTTTATTGCATCCCTTTTTATTGTAACCTCTTTTAATTTTATTAAATATAATTGTTAGTTTCAATATATATATATAAACATTAAAATTAAGTTAAATGAATCTAATTTTTGGATTTTTTTATTTTACCATGAATTTATGCAGATTTTTTTATTGAGTTCATTATTACATATCACTTTTATATGTATCTTCAAATTTTATGTTCAAGTAGCTAGCATATCTTTTTTTCACACTCAAGACTTCTTATTATAAGCATCATGCCTGCAAACATTTTAAAAGAGTGACAAAAGTAAGACTCCAAAGTTAGATGTGATTTTAAGATTTGTTTTTAAAAATTATATTATTCTTGTCAAGTCACAAATTCTAACAAATAATCACATTACCAATCTTGTAAAGAATTGCTTCTCATATTTATAATAATTTTCACCTTTCAACCTCTACGACGTAAACATGTTCAAGCCTATGATTTCGTTTTATATCGAAAATAAAATGATGAAACTTTAACCAAGCATTAGACCAAAAATTTATAAAATTCCTCTAATTAACTGACCATCTAATACATTTTTGATTAATTACAAACTATTTGATATAAATTTCCATGTTACAAATTTCCTAAGCAAGGTTTGCTTCATAGATGATTTTTTTTATTGGTAAAAGGGGTTTTGAAAGGATCTCATAACCTTTTACAAAGAGAAGAAGGTTGGGAGAAGAGTTTCCAACCAAAAAATAGTTGAAGAAATAGACTCTCTATGGGTTATTGGAGAAAAACAGCTAAACTGGTAAAATTTGAATCAGGGTCATCCCGTCCAAAACCATACAAAAAATCGAAAATTTGAATCAAGACCATTTCGCCCAAAACCATACAAAGGATGGAAAATTTGAAACAGGGCCATCCCACCCAAAACCATACAAAGGATGGAAAATTTGAAACAAGGCCATCCCGCCCAAAATTTAAAATTAAAATTTGAAAATGAAGCGGGAAAAACAAAAAAAATGAAATTTGAAAATCGTTCCCGCCCACGGGCGGCCAGGGATGCAGTTGTAGGATGCAGACCAGGAAGCATCTAGCAGGATGTCGACTGGGATGTAATCCATGAAGCAACAATTGGCTAGGATGTCGATCAGGATGCAAACCGGGAAGCAACGACAGGAAAGCAAATAGGATGCAACAGTAGGATGTGGTCCAAGAAGCAGCAGGAACCCAGGGACACCACAACACAAGCCTGAAAAGTGGAACAACAATCTTGAGGATCTCCTTAGGCTAGGAAATCCTCTTGCACATAGAGGTGAACTTCAAGGAAGCCAAAAGACTCGAGGAAATGAAGACCCGTAAAACCCAGGCAAAGAGCAGAGATGGGCAAGAAGATTCCAAGGATCTAGATCTAGAGGAGTCAGGATAAACCAAAGTTGTTGATAAAGCACAGGTCCACTCCCCAAATACCGAAGGATGTAGTATGGTACCTCGAGCAACCAAAAAGGATCTGGAACCCTCCATCCCTATAGACGAATAACTTCAAGGACTGAACCTGGGAAGCCAATGGATCCACTCAATAGCATTCAAAACGCAAGGCCACCCTCGAAGCCAAGAAGAAAGATCTAAGTGTACACCAAAAGGATCAGGTCTAGCAGCAAGAATCCCCCGAACAGGAGCTAAAAAATGAAGTCCACCCACGAGAAGGGACCAAAAATGAGCACCCACCCATGACCCAGATCTGGAGGATTCAGGATAAACCAAAGTTGTTGACAAAGCACAGGTCCACTCCCCAAAGATCGAAGGATGTAGTATGGTACCCCAAGCAACCAAAAAGGATCTAGAACCCTCCATCCCTGCAGACGAATAGCTTCAAGGATTGAACCTAGGAAGCCAATGGATCCACTCAATAGCATTCAAAACGCAAGGTCGCCCTTGAAGCCAAGAAGAAATATCTGAGTGTACACCAAAAGGATCAGGTCCAGTAGTAAGAAGCCCCCAAATAGGAGCCCAAAAATGAATCCCACCCACGAGAAGGGACCACCAACGGACACCCACCACAACCTCACCACTTCGTATGAACTGAAGGGACTTTGACCTCTAGCATCAAGAAGAACACCACCACTGTTGGAACTGGAGAAAGCATCTCTACAGGCCACCAAAGCTAGGAAACCCAACACAGCCATGGGGCCAAAAGCAACAAGGGGATCAACAACCAAAAATTTCCATGGAGTCAAAGGCAGCCAAGGGAACACCCTCAGATAGTTGTAACAAAACACCATACCACTGTATGTGTTCTCGCAAATTCACCCCAATGGGTTTGGGTTAGTAGATGGTCCTTTCCCCTCCTTGGAAAGCCAAAAAAACATGAAACTACTGAACCTAGAATAAGTGTTGCACCATCCAACCAAGTCCCCGAAACTAACAACGATTCAAGAAAACACAACCGGTAAGACCCCCAACAAGCAAAACACCCTAGACACGGGCCACAACAGAGAACTAAGCATGACTAGCAACCAGATCTAGAGTGGGAGAACAGGAGACCTCCCGCTCAAAGAGTTTCAGAGCATCGGAGCCGAAGCAAGAAGCCCTTTTCTTTATGCTTCATAGATGATTTCATTCCATCCATAAAATATTATTTATTTATGAAGGGATAGTTTTTTCCAATTTTTTATATATTAAACTCATAAATTTATAATTGTAAAAGCTTATCCTTTAATTTAGAAACTTTTTTAGGTGTTTTTAAAAAATTATTATAATTTTTAATGAATAAAATTTTTAAATCAAAACAATGTTGAATATTATATAAATTTTGGACAAGTCCATGTCTCAACTACAAATTTTAAAGTATGAGATAGTGAACAACTTTAAACAAGTATAATTTTATTTTTCATTTTATACTATCATATTCTTCTATCTATATAACTTTAATTATTCGCTTTGGATGGGAGGTCACCTTTTCAAATTCTTGCTCCCTCCTTGGCTCTTCCTAGGGTTTTTCAAGCGGATCTCCTGCTTTCCTGTGGATTTCCAAGCAGATCTCCTATTTTCCATAGGCTTTATGGCCTTTCTTGTCTCTACTTGGTGCCTGGAGGACCTCCAAGACCTTTCTGGCATCTTCTTGAGGTGTTCTAGGAAGTATTCTTGGGTGGTGCTACATGGTCGAACAAACCTAGTTTTCAGTGCAGTTTTGGGGGTTTTCATTCTTGCTCGATTTAGGGGGCTAGTGGATCTCTTCCCTATAGTTTATTCCTTGTCCATGGGATGGGACTATGTACTTTACTACTTGTAGAGGAAACTCTTTATTCCTCTCTAGTTCTTGGTATTGCTTCGGAGTGGAATTCAGTTCGTACGTTCTACTTGCCAGAATGGTCTTTCTTTGGTTTTTATGGGCTTGGAGAAGTCCTTGATTGTTCTCAGTTGAGTGATTCCCATGGTTTGTGGTTCGTGTCTAGTAGTTTAGGATTTTTAGAGGTTTCATTTTATATATTTTGCTTGTCGATATGGTCAATCACTGGTTTTTCTACGCTTTGGGAGGCCTCGATTATTCTAATTAAGTGATTACCATTGTTTACAGTTTGTGGCTGGCGATTCAGGGTTTTTGATGAATTTGTTTCTTTCGCTATGCTTGTCGAGATGGTCATTCACCTTTTTCTAGGTTTGGGGAGGCCTCAATTTTATTACTCACAGTTGAGTGATTCATGTGGCTAGAAGTTTGGGGCTCATGTCCAAGGGTTTTTGACGGATTTCTTCTCTTCCTTTTCTAGTCTTGGAGGGGACCATGTGCTACATTGTGTTGTAGAAGGGTTTCATGGATTTTCCTCTCATGGTAGGGTTAGGGTTTCTTGTATATCTATGGGTACTTCGTGGATGGTCCTACCTATAGCTCTTTCTAGTTTGGTTGGGGGACCATTTTTTTGCTATAATGGAGGGCTTTTTGACATTGTGTTGTGTTTGATCTTCTTCTTGTTTCGGGGGTATCTTCTTTACCAAGTTTTATCTTCGATTATGCTTCACCTTTCTTCATTGGGAGATCGCATGGCCTGTTGTGATCTCCTTCGACTGTTCCATTTTCAAGCCTGTGGATGACCCTGCATGGACTATCTTTGCGGATATGTTAGAGTTAAAGTGCACTATGCCTTCACCTTGACACTTGTCAGTTTCTCTTGACAAGTGTCATGTGTTGAATATAGGCTTATGCCTATATATTGTAACCATTTTTATCAATAATATCAACCCCTTCAGTTTCACTCCCAACATTTGGTATTAGAGCGGGCTTTCCTGCCTTGTGAAACCTCTTGAGGGGGGATTTCCCTCATGGAAATCCTCCCTCCCCCTCATCATTTCCCCCATTTTTTTTCAAAATAGGGAGTATGCTCTTCATCCTTGATGGATGAATCAAAAACCAGATTTTTGAAAATTAATGGCTGCCCCCAAATGTTTTTAATGATCCATTTTTCCCTATATGTACCCACGCTGTTGCTATGGACACTGCATGAAATGGCTCTTTTTTGTAGCTGGAATGGTGGTTTCATAGATCGCAGGTTTCTCATTACTTTTTTTGTGTCCAAGGAAGTTGCTGCAATTTGTTCGTCTGTTTATGAAGAGGAGCATTCTATCGTAGCCGAAACTCTCTGACTTAGATGTTTTTTTGGCTCACATTTGCTATTTTTTGGCTCAAATTGAAATAGTCGCCCATGTCATATTTGTTTCTCGTTGCTGCTGTGGAGTATCTCAGAAAGCTTGTATAAGCAGCTGCTGCTGCTGCAAAAATCATTCCTGATGCAAGAGATTCATCTGAGCAGCAGCTTGAAGTTGCTGCATCTGTTGAGATGGTTGACGGGCATGCTGCAAAAGTTGTTGTTGTTGTTGCTGAAGCTGATGTTGCAGCAGTATTGACTGATCACCATGTTGTTGCTCCATTTTTACTAATGCCAAACTACTGCACAGAGATTGCAACTGTTGTGGGTCTAGCTTTACCAAACCCAAACTCTGTAGAGACTATAGCTATTTTTGGACAAGAAGGAATCCATTGAAGATTTTTGCTCATGCTTTAGCGCTCTGTGGTGAAGTTCTGCCACGAAGAATGAAAAGCGGAGCTGGTTCATAGTTGGAGAGCCCTTGATCGGGCTGTGACGAAAAGTAGAGCTCAAAGAACATACTCAAACATTGAATGACAGATTCAAAAGCTGAGGCTTCCATGGGGCATTACCGCGATCGTAGCTATGTTTTTTTTTAGATCCTCAGATCTATTGTTGGTGACCGTAATTTTTTTTATTTCCATTTGTTGACTGGTCGATTGTTGGCGCGGCAAGCAGCAAAGGCATAAAAGCAGCGTCCGCAGTTGAAATTTGCAGCACACAGATCGTTGAAAAGCCCTATTTATAGCAGCAGACCTAGGAGTTCTTCCTGTACCCAATGCCGACTGCCCTTGGAATAAAAGAGTGGCGATGGACTGTGAGATGACTGGACCTGGGACAAAATGTGGGTGAGAATGTGAAGGGGAAGATTCACATTCGGTGCTCCAACGGATCGAAATCCCATGTTTGCAGATGGTGTAAACAGTCGTCAACTTCGAGTGAACTCCGAGCGAGTTGGTGCAGGCACCCCTGAAGAGTTTGTTGTCTGTAATTATCCCCACGAATCTGTGGCTAAGGTTCTAGAACTTGATAGCAATGCGACATGAGACAACATGAAGATGAGGATCGTGTCGCGGCACATCCAGCTGAGGAGAGACCACACCACGATCTATTTGGAGGATTGATTACCGTTCGCGTTGGAAAGCTTGGATTTATAGGGTTCTTTGACAAGGAGACACCCAGACTTGGAAAACCTGCTCCATCGCTGACGATTCCATGGTTTCCATGCTTCGCACAATTTGTAAATCCTTAATTCGTCGACCGCGGCATTTCATTCATTGATTTCCATTTCATCTGCACTTGACATTTGAACGGTCTCCCTCGTAAGTGGCCCCAAAGATTTAATATTTAATGTCAATCTGATATTTGCTTGGTTACGAGGTTGAAGCCCATGGAGTTCTATAAACTGCGCGGTTAATATCTTTGTAGGTTGAATGAAAACCAGAGCGTCATAAAATTTAAGGGAAAATAGCATTGTTATTCATATTTTAAAGTATTGGACCTATTAATTAAGTAGGAAAGCTTTTATTTTGGCTCGGGGGTTTGCAAAGGAACCAATTTCTAGGAAATCTGGGGGGCAGACGTATCCTTGATGGCATGGAACGTGTTCAAGTATTGCACGGCTCTGAGAGGACTGGGTTCTTTCATGGTCATATTAGTGTTAGGGATCGTTGGAGCCACTTATTATGCCATTGTCATTGTTAATTATGGTCCTACAATACAAAATGGAGGCATCGAGACTGGCAAGGCTTTGTTCGTCTTTGTTTTGCTTTCATTTTTGAAGATAGTGGAAAACTGCTCCTGTTCACCAAGCCCACGATGACGTATTCATCATGACAGCAGAGGACCGTTGTGGTAGGTTAACACAAGGAATTGCTCAGATCCGATTTTTCCTCGTAGTGGAACTGTTTGTTTCAATGCACGCTGCCGCGATCTCTTGTAAACTATGAGATCTGGCCAATTTGTGGGTGTAGTGAACCCCAACGAATCAGGGCCACATTATGCATTTAATATGGAAATTTTTAATGTAAGAGGCCTATTTGGCTATGCTATTGTTGTTTCAGCAAGTTGAAGGCCCCATTCAAACACAAATATAGGAGTATTTATAGTCGTTGGAAACGGTTTCCACGACGAACACAATGGTGGTGTCTATTTGTCATTCTGAGGTTGTTTCATTTGTGTTTTTTAAGCCTCAAATTTTTTTACCTTGGAGTGCACTTTCGGTTCTACCCGACACTCCCAAGGTAATTTCATATGTGATCCTTGTACCTAGTGATCTTTTCTATACACTTGGCGAATGCAGTGGTTGGTTACCCATGCATTTCGGTGGGATGACATGGTCACCATAAGGACACTTATACTAGGGACTACAGACAAAGACACCCTAGATTCTATCCAAGGTTTTTTCGGATCTACTTCTGAAGACTACAGACGAAGACACTTCAGAAGATTCTCTTCTTTTCTTCTTCTCTCCTATTTGGATCTATGGCTCATTTTATTGTATTGAGTGCATTTTTGGTAGAGACTGACATTCTTATATGGCTCGTTTTTCCTTTAATTAGGTGCATTTTCGACACCTTCTAGATTGAGTTCACCATGAGGATACTCATAGTGAATCTAGTCAGTGACCTACGAGAGGCAACATCCTCTGAGGATGACCTACAGAGGCAACAGACCCAAAAGTGGCTGACCCTGAGGCACCCATGATGACCCTGAGGCACTTAGACGGCTGACCCAATGGCAACAAACCCATGGAAGTGGCTGACCCTAAGGCAATAGATCGAGATGTATACATAGTGAATCTAGCATTATTCACAGTTGGAGAGCCAAGCGCAAAGAGCACGAGCCTAGACCAAATCAGCAATAAGCGAGGATGATAGGTTGTTTTTCGAGAAGTCAACATTAAGGGGGAATGTCACCTAATGTTGACTTGTTTTTTTTCTTTAGTTAGGATAGTACACATTAAGGGGGAATGTTAGAGTTAAAGTGCACTATGCCTTCACCTTGACACTTGTCAGTTTCTCTTGACAAGTGTCATGTGTTGAATATAGGCTTATGCCTATATATTGTAACCATTTTTATCAATAAGATCAACCCCTTCAGTTTCACTCCCAACAAGATCTACTTGATGTTGGTGTTTTGGCATTAGGCCTATGGATTTTTTCTACATTTTGGGCCTTCCAAAATTGTGTTTTTCCCTAGGTAGGAAAACCTTTTTCAAAAAAAAAAATTCTCAGGGAGGCTTATGCAAATGATCCAGTGTTGTTTTGTGGATGGCCCTGGGCTATTTTGCAGATGGACCTGTGATGGTTTTCAGGTGGTCCTATTTCTCTTGCAGATGATCCTGATTCATTTATGGATGGTTATGTTTCGTTTATAGATGGTATTGCACTGTATTTCTTCATTTTTTCTTTGGGTCTTCTAAATCTGTGAGGTTTTCTCCTATGCGGGAAAACCCTTCTCAATTTTGTGTGTATCTGTGAGGAAAAATCCTTTTCAATTTATTTTCTCTGCTACCCTTGTGAAGGCTTCTCTTCTCTAGTCGTGTGGATTCCTCTCTGGCTCCTGCATGGGTTTCTATTTTTTTGTTTTAACTATTTTTCTCCATTAGTCCATTGAGGGCTTTTTTCTTCGACTATTGTTTGGTTGGGAACTCTTCTCCCAACCTTCATATTTTTGTAAAAGGTTATGGGATCCTTTCAAAACCCTTCTTACCAATCAAAAATATATATAAATTTGGTTATATTCATATTAATTATTATTATTTTGTATTTGGTTGGTGTAAGAAACCCCTATGACCAACACCCAAAGCTGAGAAGGCTCCCCCCAACCATGACCCCTCCTAAAGCCAAGAGCTATGCTTATCAATAGATAATTTAACACACAACCACCACACACCCACCCCCTCACACACTTGCCCACACTGCAGTTTGAACCTTAGACCTCCCAAAGAAAAGCCAAAGCTTGAATCCTTGCATTGTGCCCCCTGGGACACATTCATATTAATTATAATTATACCATATGTTTGTAATATTGTGAACATATTTGCACATAATACATTTACCTTCTACTAAATTTTCCATATTCAAAGGTAAAATATAGGCTTTTCCATGCCCGTGCACAAACAAGTATATTTTTTTTTTTGCTTTATACTATCATATTCTTCAATATATATAACTTTGGTTATATTATTTTTCATTATATTCATTTTAATTATAATTATGCCATATGCTTGTAATATTGTGAACATAGAGTACATGGGGGTGCAGCGCAACGGTTCGGGATTTGGCTTTTCTTCGGGAGGTCTAAGGTTCAAACCGTGACATGGGTGAGTGTGTGAGGGGGTGGGTGTGTGGTGGCTTTGTTTTAAATTCCTTATTGATAAGTATAGCTCTTGACTTTATATGGGACATGGTTGGGAGGAGACTGGTCAGCCCTGTACGTCGGTCATAGAGGTTTTTTTTTTTTTGGTAAGTTATATTAAAAGTGGGTTTTTATCAAGGATCCCAAAACCTGATTACAAAGGATCATATTACAAAACAATACATCAGATTGTAACAAAAGGTAACACTAGAGAAACACAAATAATAAAAAGGATGTGCCATCCTAAACGCCAAAGGAAGGCGCAATCCTTTGCGCTAGAGGAAGACGACTTCCTATGCGCCAAAGGAAAAACGAGCAGGAAGGGAAAGCCCGCCAGAGAACCAAATTTGAATAAAAATGTGCCAAACATGTATTTGAAGCAAACAAAGGGCGGGAGAAAGCGTCAAACCCCCCATCCACTAAAAACAAAATAGGGGTTTCTCACAATAACCAAATCCAAAAAATAATATTGTGAATATAGTTGCACATAATACATTTGCCTTCTACTAAATATTCCATGTTCAAAGGAAAAATATAGGTTTTTCCATACCCCACACAAACATTATACATATATACATGGGGTTTCTCACAATAACCAAATCCAAAAAATTATTGTGAACATAGTTGCACATAATACATTTGCCTTCTACTAAATTTTCCATGTTCAAAGGGAAAATATAAGTTTTTTCATACCCCACAAAAACATTATACTTATATATATATATGTGAGATAATAGTTGGTTTAAATTTTAAGTATTACTACTTTAAATATATTTTTATTTATATAGTAATTAATTTCGTACAACTTTCTTTGTAACGAAATTTTAAATATAAAAAGAATTAAGATTGAGTTTTCCTTTTTTTAATAGGATGAAAAGTTAGAGACATATCGAAGCCACCATTCCGGTGAATTGAATTTATTAATATACATTTGGGATGATAGTTGGTTTAACTTTAAGTATTACTACTTTAAATATATTTTTATTTATATAGTAATTAATTCCTTATAACTTTTTTAATAGAATTTTAAATATAAAAAGAATGAGGATTGATTTTTTTTAATAGGTTGAAAAGTTAGGGATATATTGGGACCACCCTTCCTCTGAATTGAACTTGGGTCTCTCTTAGAAAATCCTAAAACCTTTGGGTATTGTTGTGTCTTGTCATACCAAGAAATGATCATCCTTGAGTTAGATATAAAAAGAGAGCATCATTAAATAGTATGAACTTTATGTATATATTTTTTAGAACTAATGATTTTTTTATTGTTGATATAATAATTTTTATGATGTTTTATAGGTTTTGAAGTAGAGAATTAATGGAAGAAGTTATAATTTAAAACTTTAAACATATATTATAAAGATCAAATAGCTTAATCAAAGTTTATTAATGATTTTAAAAACTTCTATTTTTTAATTTTAAAGTTATTAAGATTCAAATTTTATATTTTTGAAATGATGTTTGTCTCGAGTATCACAGACTTATAGCTAATAATTTAGTGCCAACTACACCTAGCTGGGATTTCATAGATAAATCGATAGACTATATTACCTTGGTTGAGGTTTGATTCTCTGTTGTCTTTGGTAGTTGAATCCTTTGTGGTCTTTATTCATAGGTTTCTCTATGCTTTCTTACCCTAAGGGTTCTCAAAAAAGGTATATTTTACCTACCAATAAATATATAAAACCAATCTATTTTATTTTATGCTCATTGGATTCTCTATATTCTATCTAACAAAGTTAGGTTACATTGTGCATGGAATTTAGATAAATAATACCAATCATATAATTGATATTTTTGACCTTGATATTAAGAAGTGATAAAAGTTTGCTACAATTTTAAACAATAATAATCAAAAATAACTAAAATAGCAGATAGCATCCATATTTCATGTCTTAAAAAAAAGAAAACTAGTTATATATATATATATATATATATATATATATATATATTACAAGAAAAAAACATAATTTTATTTCAAGAATGAAATAAAATTACACTTCTCAAGTACCTTGGCACAAACAAAAACCTAGATAAAAGTAGATTATTGGGAGTCAAAATATAATTATATTAGGGTAGATTAGAGAGGAAAAAAATCATATTAAAAATAGCATGGGGATAATAAGGATAAATATCCTTATGTATCAATACATAATCATCCAAATAAACTCCATGTCCAAAATCTAGATAGAAATCAGTCAAAAAAAAAACAAAACAAAAAGAAAAGAAATAGTTAAAATCTACCATAAAGCTCTAATAAAATGAACAGACCCATAGTAAAAACCTAGAGCTAGCATAGAAACTAGGGGTATGATATGTGGGTGAAAGAAGAAACTCCATCCTTGTTCTCTTCCATTTGTAAGAAACCTTCTAGAACATGTTGACCTTCTTTTGATAACCTATCTCCTTCTTAATTTAATTCCCTATAAACATGAGTAAAATAGATATTTTCAAAAAGAGAAATTGTCTCGAGGAATTCATCTCCCACTGGTCTAAGTAGTTTATTTTTCAATTGAGTAGATCTATTCCTCCAATTGATGACTAGAGTATAATCTCCAAAAATTTGTAATTTTTTCACATTTCTCTTTGTAGCACACTTCATTAGCAATCTCAATGCTTGAAACTCAGTAAAAATATTGGAACTTTTTCCAAGACCTATTTTAAATTTGATATAGTGGGTATCTAAGAAGTATAGAATACCTCCTATGCTACTAAATGTTGACCATCAAAAAACCCCATGGTTGAGACTTTTCAATGAACAAATTATTTATTTGTCAAGGTTTCTTATGTTTGTCAGGTCCATTATTGATTGAGACCAAAATCCTCACCTAAAATATGACCTGAAATGGAGGTATTAACTTCCCTTCAAAAATAGTTGCATTTCATGCTAACCATATACCCCAACATATAAGACATGGTAAAGAAAGAAATTGTTTCAGCTCTTTTTTCAAAAATCACTGTCTTAAGAATACCTCCATTGTTTCTCCTTCCCAAATATTTTGTACTCTAGTTACGTATTCAGCTTCTAACCAAATTTGTAGAGTAAGAGGGTATTTGATTAACAAATGTGTGATGTTTTCCTCCTCTGACTGACATAACATACAAATACTTGGACCTTGTCTACTTCTCCTCTGTAAAATTTCCCAAGTCACAACCTTATTTTTCAAAGCTAACCACACGAAAATAATTGTCCTTTTTGGTAGTCATATATATGTGTGTGTGTGTGTGTGTGTGTGTGTGTGTGTGTTCATTTATTAATAGCTAATAGGTTGTAAAGATGGACTTTTTATGTTAACAATACATAAGATTTAAATGTGTAAAACCTTAACAAATTGAGTACAAGATGAGAGCAAGTGCCAACAAGAAGCAAGACTAACATTTTCTTATTTTAAAAAGTAAGTGTTGCGAGTGCATGTAGGAAGCAAGTATGAGCAAGGTGTGAGCCTCACCTTTTCTTCTTCCAAGTCTTTGGGGGAATTAAAAAAAAAAAACTTATAAGGAAAAGCTAGGTAGTATGACAGGAAATTTATTTTTGAAATTCCTATGTGGAAATTAGGTTACCCTAGTTGGGGACAAGAGCAAGGTTGATTCTATAAAAATACCCTATCCAAGTAGTAGATGTTACACCAAAAGTATTTACCAAGGATGTGATGATTGAGCATGACATAATAGTTCTTAAAAGGAGATAGTTAATATGTAAGTTCTATGAATATTGGCTAGGTTTTTTGGAGATTCAAAATCAGATCAAGTGGAAGTGGGGATTGAATTCAAATTAACCCCCGAGTTTTCTTCCAAAATAATTTTTCTTCATCATATTCTTTAGATCAGAAATCAAATATAAAATAGTGGCTGATGTCCCATGGTTTAAGGGGAGGTGCATTATATTTAAGACCATGGAGTGAGATTTTTTTTATGATGATAGAAACTATTAAAGTAATTCCATTGTAGGTTAGGTTTTTTGGACTTCTATATCAACTTATCAATAAAAATATTTTTAATAATATTGATAATACTCTAGGGGAGTTCATCCAAGAGGAACCAACTACTAAACAAAGGCATATAGTACAAACCTAAACATGTGTTGCCATGGATAATTCAAAATCTTTGTCATTTTTTTTTTAGAGTATATTACATCATTTGGATCATGTAAATGTACCACCTTTGGTACATAACTAGAGTAGAAGATTACATTAGGGAGTACTTAGCTAGTTACTTCAAGTAATGTAATAAATGCACAAATGTCAATGTGCAAGTTGTAAATGTGCAAGGTGTCCCCTTGTACAACTAGGTAGAGTGTTGGCCAAGGAATCCATCTTCCTATATAAAGGGCCTCATAGTGAGTGATTATACATCATTGTAGGTAGTAGTAGGTATAGTGGATAGATCACCATATAGATTGGTGATGGAGTATAATGTATCCTTTAGCATTAGTAATGGAGTGTCCACTCCTCTATACTGCATTGTAACATTTTTGTCACTTTTCATTAATAGCATATTTTAGTTAGGGTTATGCATAAGGGGTTGGCCCTAAAATGTATTTATAAAAATTTGGTGAATTAGTTTTGAAATCCAGGTGAATAGTGTCAAAACGCATGTAGAAGGTTCACTATTATTAGGGGTAATGTTGGAAATTTAAACTTAAAATGGTCAGATTATTATAAAATTGGGGCGAATCGATCCAAAAAAAATTGCATCCAAATTTTTTTGGCTAATGGTCCCTAGTCAAGGGCCCCAAATATTAGCCAAATCCAAATTATGAAAATCCTAATTTTAGCCAATTTGGTGATAAATAGCCACTATTCATAACCTTGATTTTAGTGTTATTGGAGAATTCCATTATCTTACATTTCTATATGTCTTACATCCTATGATTTCATTCTCCCATAGCTTATATTATCAAAAGCTAAAAGTGGTATCATAGCCATAGTAGATCAATAGGAATAGGGAGCGCCACAAGGGACCACCATTATGACTGTCAAACTGAAATCTACTACGTCTTTACAAATTGGACCTACTATTGTGCACTGTTGCATGCAAACGTCACTATGAGAGAGATTGAAAGGATATAAGAAAATTTGAGTTTCAAAATTTTTGAGATTGCATTTGGCTAGAGTGTTTCCACAGAGTTGGAAAAAAACTCGTGAAGACTAGGACTCAACATTCATTCCACTAGATTGACAAATCAAATAGTGAAGATTCATCATTTCCATATTTAGATTCATAATACTGATATTTTTTTGTAGGAAAAAGAGATTCTAGGAACCTGAGGAAAGTCCTATTGCAGACCTGGGCATTGCAGAAGAATAAAATGTCATAGAAGCCTTGTTCTAGATTTGAGGAAGAGACTCTAGAGAATAGTCCTAAAAGATTGGAGGTTGGTGATATCCATAGAATATTGAAGACCTACTAATTGTAGAAGAAAAGAAAAAGGCTAGATCAACCTTACTACAGATTGAAGATATTATAGAGTAGAGTCCAAAAGAATATAGGAGATTGGTGATCTCCATCAAACATTGTGGATAGTAGATTGAAGACTTCTTCCATAAGAAGTTGAAGAAGACCCACAAAAGGTCTCATTGAAGGACTTCTAATATTGGAAGATTAAAGAAGGAGTAGCAAGATCTTATACCTGATTTTAGAAGTAACAGATTTTAAATATCCATGAGAGATCTCATTGTCAACACTTCCACAATAGAAGGTTGAAAGAAAGGTTTCATTCAGAAGACCATAGAAGCTGCAAGGCTAAAGACCTTGGAGAGGTCTTAAGGAGAAACAAGGAGAAGGCTTGGAGAGCCTTATTGCAAAATTTGTAGAATTTGAAAAAACCAACAAAGGAGTTCCTAGGAGAACTCATTGGAGAAATTCACTACCAAGGAGAAGCTCCTGATAGTGAAATAAATTGGGACAATTATCACCATCCAAAAATAAGCCTAAAGGAGAAATATTTGGCAAGTAGTTTGCCAAATTTTGAGGAATATTCATGAAGACCTCAAGACTTTCATACTCTTGAGAAGAATACCCTATTTGAATTCAAAATTTAACAAGGAGGTTGAAGGATAACTCAGACAGAAGAAACCTACCAAATCCAAGAATATTTAGAGATTACCTTTCATAGCTAAGAAGGCATATTTTAGAGATAGGGTTTGTTGGATCTACAAAAAAATACTGTAGGGGTTCTTGAAAGATATCTCAGTCATGATTTGGAGGAATTCCTACCAAATTTGTGAAGATTCAAGGACAACATTACATCATATATATTTCCTACTAGAGGGTAGTAATCAAGACAACATTACTAGCTATAAAACTTTGGAGTTCCAGGCTACATCCTGAAGGAGAATTTGAAGCCATCTACTATAATTTCAAGGTAAGAAACTAGAAGGGTTCATAGTTGCAAGCAACCACCATTCCAGATAGAAACTTGGTGAATCAACTCATCAAGATATTCATCATCTTCAAAGGTCAACAAAGGTAAGCAACTTAGGTGCAAAAGGGGTTCATTACTTGAACACTTATTTGGATTACAACTTAGCTTCATTAAGAACCTTATTAGAATTCAGAATTTGTAAAATAGAATGTTGCATTTAAGTCTTCAAAGGGAGTGCAGAAGTTTATTACTATTAAGGTTTATTACCTACACATTGAATAAGATTCAAATACATCATTCCTAATTACAGAGAAGAAGACTACATTAAGTTACAGGGATTATAGAGCATTCTTTAAGAATTAGAATTAGTGCATATTACAAGTTACTGTTAAGGAGTTATAAGAATATTGGATTTGCGCTATAATAGTTTCAATTAGATCTTATTAGAAGTTCACTAAATATTTTAATGAAAGTGAAAGTTAGTGCAAAAAGGATTATCTCTACTATCACATTGCTTATATGATTATTGGATTGGATTCATTGTTACTAACTATTCAAGTGAAATAATTAGATACTAGTGTTGTCTAATAAGAAAGGCAACAACACATTGCTCTCAAGTAGTAAGAGCAAGTAGTAGCCATATCCAAGAAGCAAGGGAAAAGTTTCAAATAAATCTACAACAGTCCTCAAGCTATACAATGAGTAGATCTATCTACATAATAAGAAGCCATCATATCAAAGGAGGAAATAGCATCAATAAAAGAGACAAGGAACTTGGGTGCAAAATAAAGTCTCTTATTCATATTATACAAGTGCACCATATCCCTCCTAAGGAGGATAGAATAGAAAGTGTCTCAAGACACTATATAGCAAGTACTCTAAGTTCCCTATTGGCGAATCATCAAGGGGAGAAGGAGAGCCAATCTAGGGCTCATAAACATCATCTTCTTGGTGTCAAAAAACACCACTCAAAATCGTAGAAGCAAGCAGTCTCAAATGACGCCAACCTACAACAACATAGGAAGACTTGCACTCATTTACAAAGCAAGAAAAACAATAGCAAGGAGAGCAACGTAAAGTGAGTTGAAGGGTATGCAATACTACCTCAATCTAGCATAGAGAAACTGCCAACTAAGGGTAGCATTTGCAATCACTAAAGGAGCACCATAGAACCATCCTCAAAGCACCTAGAACCACCATTGAACCAAGATCCAATGCCTTGAGAAGAATAGCACTTAGTTGTACCTGAAGGAAGCATTGAGAGCAAGAAAATAACTAGGTATACATTGGCAAGAGAAGTATATAGGGAGAAATATGTTGGAGGGAAGCATCTCATGCAAATATCCACTTGTCACTACTAACAAAAGTGCTCATATTCCCTAACATCCTCAAGAAAGAAAATGCTCACTCCTTGAGTGTTAGAATAATCATTCAGGTGTTACAAGGCATCATCATCATAAAGAAGCATTACAGAATTTCATAGCTATGAAGATATCATTCCAAAGAGCATTGAATCTCACAAGCCATGTGGACACCATCTCAAGAGGTGTTAATATCATCTCAAGAATTATTCAAAGAAGCCTATGCCATGTGAGAATCATCCAAAGGAGATCGTAGCTACATAAGCATTCACCTCCAAGGTGAAGCATACAAGCGAAACCTAAGAAAATTGAGCAACGTTCAAAGGAGAAGAGGTAAGATTTATTTGGAGTCAAATACTATCATAAACCTGCATTGGATAAGAGCATTAAATGCTCAATTTCATAAGCACCGTTTGAGGGAAATATCAAGCAAGAATAGCATAACGAAAGAGTGAATTTTGAAGGAGAAAGCACGTGGGTGTCTACAAAAAAAGTCTTTTGCATAGTGTGGTCAAAGTAGTGAAGGAGTAGCATTGAATGCAAGTAAAAGAGCATTGGACTCTTATCCACATCAGTCAGTGAATACATTGAAGACTCGAGCTACTCAAGAATACGTTGAGCCACAAGAATTGCTAAGGTAAAGTCCACACTAAATTTTCTTGCTTTAAATCAAAGTGATATTGGAGTTATAAGGGATATAATCAATTTACTATTGCATTTGGTTAACAAGCATTTACCAACATTAGTAAACTACAAAGCAAGCTTAATTGAAGGTATTAGAATATTCTCATATTTGCAAATAACCAAGTAGGAGAGATAAGGTTGTCAACCTTGGTTAATTCAATATTAATTTGCAAATATAATTATTTTCTAATATTCCAAAAATAGGGAGTTATAAGGCATACTACTTCAAACTATATATATTATTGGAATTTAGAAACATTAAACTATTAATATCAAAGGGTATAAAAAGAAGTTCTTCATTTACTTAAAGGAGTTGGAATTATATACTTAAACTTGTCTCATACTCATACTAAAGAGACAAAAGAAATCCAACCATAGAGAACTTCAAATTAAGTGCATAGTTCATTAGGAGAGATAAGGTGAAATAGAAGTTGATTATTATTATCTACAAAACATTACAAAATCAACTCAAAAGTGAACTATTATTTACTAAGTACTTTATTAAGCTTATAGCTTACTTTAATCACTAGGGAGACAAGGAATTATACAAAACCTAAATCTAGAAATATTTTAACAAATTGAATCATATACTCAATTTACTTGAGAGAGATAAGGTATTCTACAAATCCTTAGTCTAAAATAAAAGGAAGCAAAAAGAATACTACACTTCATCTACTAGGGAGACATAAGGTAGTCTACTACAAAGGATCCATCAAAAGTATTTCTAAAATAGAAAAGCTAAAACTAAGAGAGATGTCTACCTCAAGTAATACAGTGAACAATGATATGAACAACACTATTAGAAAGGAAAGAGCAAGTGTTATAAAAATTGGAATCAAAAATTTACTGATAAAGTTTGAAGGAGACTTAGACCTTATCTAAAAAAGGATTCATAGTGAAGCCTTAAAAGATAACTTTGAAACCATGGAATATTATCTACATGCTCGACTCACTAAAGCAATTGATAATGGAAAGAGTGACATTCAAATTTCTTTAGAATATGGAAGCATATTATATATGGCACTACTTACATTCAAATTTTATAAGGATGAAAATGTAGAATATAGAGGATTGATAGAATTACTTAAACTAAAAATAGAAATGGATGAATCATCCCTAGCAAAGATATTTCAATCCTCATGCAATATTGGTACTTCAAGTTCTACTAACACAAAATCTTATCATGATGCTCTAAGTGTATGTTCAAAAGCTTCTATACATGACATGGAGAATGATAACAAGGACAAAGGCAAAGAGAAAATACTCTTGCAAGAATATGGTGATAGTACATCCACCTATAAAAGTATTGACTCTAATAAAGAAGAAGAGGAAACAATTCAATGAGGCATACATTGCAATGTGAATTAAAGATATTACAAAGGACCAGATCAAGCTAAAGAACATCTAAAGATAAAAGATCCATATTGAAGACTAAAGTCTTCAATACCCAAATAATGTAATATAGGGGGATGTTAGAGTATATTACATTATTTGGGTCATGTAAATGTACCACCTTTGGTACATAGCTAGAGTAGAAGATTACTTTAGGGGGTAGTTAGCTAGTTACTTTAAGAAATGTAATAAATGCACAAGTGTCAATGTGCAAGTTGTAAATGTGCAAGGTGTCCCCTTGTACAACTAGGTAGAGTGTTGGCCAAGGAATCCATCTTCCTATATAAAGGGTCTCATAGTGAGTGATTATACATTGTTGTAGGTAGTAGTAGGTATAGTGGGTAGATCACCATATAGATTGGTGATGGAGTACAATGTAGTTTTATTGGTACAAAAACTAGCACCTGATGAGCAGGAGGTATGCTCAAATATTCTTGACCAGCATTGAACATCCGCCTGACCAGAGAGAGGCAAAGGTGGTCAATCTCCATAGAAGTCTAGATCCTTAGGTTCTAGCTAACTACGTTGCAAAGGGAAAATGGGGGAAAAGGGAATGAGAAATAAATCAAAGGACAGTGTATGACTGCATCAAGACACACTCCTTCCATGTTGTCGATGCAAATAACGATGAACCACCTAACAGATTAGCCCACCCTGTCTATCACTTCTCCTTTGATGCAACTTGTAGGGGAAAATTCCAGAACCAACGGGAAGGTGCATGAAATCCAGGAAGCATAATTAGAGTGCTCCTCGATGCTCAATGGTGAATGCAAATTCCAGAACTACCTAGCTAGGCTCACAAAATCTAGATAGCAAAATTCAAACCAAATCAGATGGCCATCGTTGAAATAAAAATTCACACAAAGGTAAAAGTAGAATGAAAGATAGATTGAGAGACCAAACAATGATTCACTATTATTTACAAGTGATGAAGAATTATATATGAATTGTAAAGGCCATAGAGCTACCCTTTGGAATGCCAAGCATTCCACTATTTATAGAGGATTTTACAATAGATTCAAAATTAAGCATTGATGGCATTTTACGGGAAAGATCAAACTAGAATGACTAAAAAATCCGTTCATGCTCTGCTCTAGGAGGGATGGCGGTTGTCCGAAAGGAGTTAGGTGCTTATGCATAGATCTAGACCTTTGGTCATTCTGAAAACCTCTTAAATTCCAATCTACTTTGTCCCTTCGTGCTACAAAAATGTTAGATATTAATTGTCTCTAAAGTTATGCACTTATAAATTTTTCTTCTTTGTGCCCATCAACTATCTGCATTAGGTAGCTGAGGTCATTAATGCTCACTCCTAGGGATCCTCGAAGCTTCAATCCTATTGCGATGTGTTCCCAAACTTTGGATGGACTTTTGGAAACACTTCTTGTACCAACCTCCCAGTCTTTCGTTCATCATATCCTGATGTGGATGGAATATTGAGCTTAGACCCTTAATGATGTCTTCTCAAAGTTTCATCCGCTTTTAAGGATGGGAACTTAGGACTTGTTATCTCCTTGACCTATTCTAATCTTTCTACCTAAGGATTTGAGGTTCCTGACCTTCCATTTAGGTAGGGTGGAGTTATGGGATTCTGCTTTTGAGCAAGCCCTGCCTATTTTATCATTTGATCCGAGACTTGGGGATTTGTTCTACTACTCGTCCACTTGATCTATGGAATTCACTTCAACCGTCAATGCTTCAAAAATTGGCTGACCCTAGGGTGACATCATCCTAAAAAGGAAGAGTGGATGAGGAGATGCAAAATATCACCCACACTCTTGGTGGCTCACAAGGGATTTTCCTTTTAAGGGAAATAAGGACCCATAAAGTGACTAGTTTTAAAACACTGAAAACATACAAACAAGGGAAGGAATGAGGGTACAGTGAAGGCCTATAAACAAAAGTAGCCAAGAGAGACTATAATACAAAGGAGGAATATGGTAAAATGTGAATGTAAAATGCAATGAGAGGAAAGAGGAAGGACAGAAGGGAGAGGAATAATGAGTGGAAAAAATAAATGAGACTAGGGGAAGAGAACAACAGGGATGGAGAGGAGGGAGGGAAACACAGGAAGCAACATAGGCATGTAGACGACTACCACTAACTTCATCAGTTAGAAGTAGTTTATATCTGAGGAAAGATAAGAAAGAGAAGAACATAGCAAAACGAGAGAAACAAAAAGGAAGGCGATCCAAGGGACACTCTCACAAATCACATTTTCGTCAACATACCCCACCAAGGACCAGAATATTTGGGGTATGGAAACATATTTTCTTGATGCAATCACATAAAGACTTGATCAACTTATCACCACTCCTACGGGGACTCTTTGGTTGCAATCTCATTATGATCTCTTGCTTCTTATATATATTGTGTCTACCTCAAAGGTGCTATTTATAGACTAGTTGTCCCATTGGTCAAGGAGTGGGGATCGCATCATAAATTCCTAGCTTATTGTATGACGTGATGCATAAATCTTGAGCCTTGGTCCATTGGACATGGGATCATTACAAACACCAAGAAGAATACTAGGAACAAAGGAAAGCACTTCAAAACCATTATACCTTCTAGAAATCCCTTGCGAGTCACCATTGAATAGGATGATGTCACTGGCCGCATGCCAACAATAATTATCAACTTAAGTACACAAAATTATGGTGTGAGTGGTATGCCACAACCATTAACTTGTACTGGAGACCACCTAGTGAATCTACAATGTTTATACTATATTATGTTGAATTTAAGGCACCTCTCATAGTCCGACTGGGTTTGACCAAACATTTTCCAAGTTGTAATAGAATTACAACTTGGTATATCATCATGCATACTAGTACTTATGCAATAAATGATCAATATGGCAATAAACTTTCCCACATGGGAGCCTTCTTTGTGTACTAGTTTTATCTCATGTGGTAGCATGATCCACTGTTACCACTCTTCGAGGTTCATTTGATATGAACTCCCCGTTATGCATACTTCCATCAACTTCGTGCAATTCTCCTTGTAGGCCTTGTTAATTGTACCTACTGGGAACGAGGGTTATATTTGTTGAGAAAATATGCAAGCAGTTACATTATTCATTGAGAGACTTATACTTGCATTTCCTTCACACAGGCTTGATAAAATATCCTCCTTTTATGTTATGCTTAATTGTAGTCCCTGCTCCTACACAACTTGATACTGTGTGATCGAAAGAGTAACAATAGTAGATGAATATATGGATGACGAGGGAAAATCTCTTGAAGATGTCTCTCCCACTTGAAGTAGGATTCACTCTACCCATACGACCTTTTAGAATATTTGAGGAAATTTCCTTTCCCATGATTGATAAAAGAGGAGGCTAATATCTGAACTGAAATCTTGAATGTAGTACATGTGAGTCTGGGTAAGGGATGGTTGGAGTTGGAAAGGGATCCTTTTCCAACTTCTTTTGAATTGTAAATTGAAATTCGTGGTTGATTTAGAAGTGGCCCTTTTGATGAATGATAGGTGCATTAGGAGTTGGAAGGGGTCCATGGAGCCATCAAATGCATCAATAAGAGCTCCTACCAAATATTTCCAAGAGTGAATGGTTCTTCACCCAAGGGTACGATACCACCATAACATCCTTCTTTCTAGATACAAGATCTAAAGCTTGATCATGATGTCTTCATGTAATATACCATGGATAGGCACCATTGTAGAAATATATTCGATGTGCTATCAAGTAGTTCCTAAAGTGTCATCATATTTGGTGAGATGCTTCAGGACACTTTTAGGAATCGCATGCCAACACTGGAGGCCTAGTGGACCAGTATTGTTCCACTATTGGCAGCATGGCTAGGCCATTGAGGTATTGGCCTTCATAGGTCCTTGTTCATGAATCAGAGTTAGAGTCACCAGATGAACATACTGTCATCGTTGATGAGTTCAAGGCTATTCATCAAATCTTGTGCCCTCCAAGAAATGAAAACTTCTTAGTATAAAAAGGTAACTAATCTAATGATGTGGAGATGTCATGCAATCAGAGTCACCAGGTGATTTACCAAGATATGAGTAAACCAAAGTATCACCAAACTCTAATTTTCTCAAACATAAAAACTCATTGAGTTACCTAGCAAATTCACCAAACTGTTCATATGAAAACCGACATCGAACGAGTAGGAGGCATGCCCAAAGGTTCCTAACTAGCATTGAACGGCCACCCAGCTTGGGAGAGACAGAGGTGGTTGATCTTTGAAGAATTTCAGCTCCTTAGGTTCCATCTAACTATGTCGTAAATGGAAAAAGAGGGAAAGGAGAATGAGAAATAAATCAAAGGAGGTCATAGTCAAAACTGATAATGATGGTGTATGGACACATCAAGATACACTCCTTTGATGTCACCGATGCAAACAGTATAAAACCACCTAATATATTAGCCCACTCGTCTATCACTTCTCCTTCAGTTTTTTGTGAAGGGATGACTTCCAAAATCAATGGGAAGGTGCATGAAATCTAGGAAACATAATTAAAGTGCTCCCATCTGATTGGCTTTAAAAAAAATAAACCCTGATGTGCAATGGTGAATGTGAATTCCAGAACCACCCAACTAAGCTCACAAAATCCATATAGCATAATTAATCAAACCAACTCAGATAGACATCACAAAAATAAACATTCACACAAAGGCAAAAGCAGAATGAAATATAGATTGAGAGACCAAACAATGATTCACTATTATTTACAAGTGATGAATAATTACATGTAAATTATAAATGCCACAGAGCCACCCTTCAGAATTCCAAGCATTCCACTATTTATAGAGGATTTTACAATACATTCAAAATTAAGCATTGATGGAATTCGATGGAAAATACAAACTAGAATGGCTAAAAAATCTACTGGTGCTCTACTCCAGGAAGGATGGTGGTTGTCTTGAAGGAGATAGGTACTTCTGCATAGGTCTGGTTCTTTGGTCATTCTAATACCCTCTTAATTTCCAATCTCCTTTATCCCTTCATGTTGTAAAAAGGTTAGAGATTAATTGTCTCTAAATCTATGCACTTTCAAATTTTTCTTCTTTGTGCCCATCAGCTATCTGCATCAGGAATCCGAGATCATTAATGCTTACTCTTGGGGATCATTGAAGCTTCCCTCCTATTATGAGGTGTTCTCAACCTTTGGATGGACTTTTGGGCATACTTCTAGTACCAACCTCCTAGTATATCACTCATCATATCCTAATATGGATTAAAGATCAAGCTCAAACCCTTAATGTTATCTTCCTAAAGTTCCATCCACTTTTGAGGATGAGAATTTAGGACTTGTGATCTCCTTACCCTAGTCTTATCTTCCCACCCAAGGATTTGAGGTTCCCAACCCTCCAGCCAGGCAGGGCGAGGTTATGGAATTTTGATTTTGAGCAAGCCCCTGCCTATTTTCTCATTCGATCCCAAACTTGAGGATTTTTTTTTTGCTCGTCCACTTTATCTTTGGAATCCACTTCAATCGTAAATGCTTCAAAAATTGGTCGATCCTAGGGTGACATTATCTTGAAAATAAAGAGTGGTAAGGAGACACAAAATCTCATCCACAAGTTCTTTAGCATCAGTAATGGAGTATCCATTTCTCCATATTACATTGTAACATTTCCATAAGTTTCTATTAATAGCATATTTTAGTGTTATTGTAGAATTCCATTATCTTACATTTTTGCATATATTGCATCCTGTGATTGCATTATCCCATAGCTTACATTATCAAAAGCTAACAATTTTTTTTTTAAGCGAAAAACCCCTTGTGGGGCCGCCTTGGTCTGAGAGACCACGAACAAGGGGTTCTACACCATCAAAGTCACCCGAGAGTCACACCCAACCCTGCCCACACCAACATTATCAATTGGATTTTGGATACCCAATTCAGCTTTTTTGGTAGGGTGGAGATTTGAACCTGGGACCTCCCTTGGAGGATTGCCCTCTCCTCTCCAACTCACCTACAACACCTGGGTAAAAGCCAAAAATTTTATTAAGATTAAATTTGAATAAAAATAATGTGATCAACAAGTGGATTATGAAAATAATGCATTTTGATACCACAAGTATTACAAAATTGGACACATGGCAATAAATTACAAAGTGAAAACAATGAAAAAAGAAAATTTTAGGCATGAGATAAAATTTAATATGAAGCAAGGAGATCATACCACAATAGAATATGGGGCATATCAAGAATTTTCCATTCCCAATAAAGTGGTAAATAAATCCTTGCTCCATCACCAAATAACAAATGGCATTATGTTTACTCAAACCAACCATTAGAAGAGACAATGGACACCAGGGATGAGGAAGCACAATATGTAACTTTAAATTCATGAGGAATTAAAGGTGTGAAGAATATGGTGAGGAAAACTTTAATGCCAAGGAGACTAAATGATAGGGAATAATGTATTAGCATTACTTGTTAGTTGTTATACATAAGGGCCATCAATATTTAATACTACTTTATCCAATTGAAGCTTTGTGATGCCTATTTATAGGCATATTATGATAATATAATTCAATTTTCATTCGTGCAAACTTTTGGTTGTCTGTTTGTAATTGTATATTCCTTATCATTAGTATTAGAGTCAAGCACTGGGTAGGCAAGTATCCTCTTCTCTAGGTCATTTTTGGTTCAAACAAGGAATGAGAAAACCTCCCATGGATCTTGGTTTGGTGGTTTCATCCACCTTGTGAACACTTTTACATTTTGGTATAGATATTTGGAAGATTTTATCTTGGTTTACACTTTTTTATATTTGAAAAATTCATGTTATCATTTTAATTTCGTACTCATTTAACTCACGATCTAGTACCCTTGCACCATCCTTGTTCGTGATCACCATTTATTTTCAATATCAAGTTTGACTATTTCGCTTGATGAGATATTTGACCAACTTATCGACCTCATCGTGAAACTTTAACAAATTCAAATGGATATGCTTGTCACCTTTCAATAGATCCAAACTGTTATGATAACCAAATTTGAGCACTTCCAAGTTGAACTGACCGCAACTACTGACGAAGATCTCGTTGATGAAAAACATGATCATGAACTGGTTTCTAAAATTGAAGAATCTATAGCAACACCTGGAATCAAACCAGGGTCTCTAGGTGACATGCCCAACATCTTACCACTAGACGATATTTCTCATGTTGATATTGAAGATGTTTCTCTTGCAGATCCAAGCTCATTTAAATCTTATGTTATTATGATAGAAGACGTTCCTTCATCTGTTATTATTTTTGTGCTTCCTACACCTTGTGGCCTACCAGTTCATTCACAACCTCTCCGTTGTCATTTTTTTTATTTATGGTTCTTCTCTCAAATGTTGGTTTCCTATTTTTGGCCACCAACACAAAAATTTCTAGTGTTTCCATGCATTTCGTGCCTTGATCCAACGTCTTCATAACTTTGGAGTTTCTATCTCCTATTTTTGGGCATTGATCCACAACACACGACCTTCGCATCATCTTATGTGGTGGCTCTGTAGCTCCTATATGGATTTTTAGCATGTTTTTGTATTTTCAAATGATGTTTTAATAGCTTTCACGTGATCAAAATGTCTTTTCAGCTGCTCAACATTGATTCCAGCAATTTTCCTACAATTTCTAGGCACATATCTACATTTGCAAGCCTTGTTTCGAACACTCTAGGAAAATATCTAACGTTTTGGCTTTGTTTCTTGTGTTTTTCGATGTGTCCATGCGATTTCACAATGAATGTCGATTTTTCAATGTCAAAAATTGCTATATGTGCTCCTATCACCATCGAGCATACTACTTTCAGTCGATTTGCTGTGACAAACTTCATGGTCGCCACATCTTGTAGTCATTCATTGTCGTCGCTTCCACTCAACCAACCTCAACCGTGGCCTCCACCATTCAATAAATTAAATTAAATTAATTTTTAATTTAATTTAATTTTTACATACCCATTTCCTCCATTTCCAACAATAAATTAAATTAAATTAATTTTAATTTTTTTTTTTTTTTTATTTTTTCACCGTTGTCGTTGTCATTAAATCCATGTCATCATTAATGCGCATGTCCATCATTAAAATATGCCCACCACCTAATGTGTATTTTCCTTTTAATGCGCATGTTTTTCTTTTAATTTTCATGCACAACTCACCATTAAATGTAAATTTAATAATAAATTAAATTAAATTATTTTTAAATTTAATTTAATTTTTCCCACCACCATTCAATCAAAAACAAAAATTTAATTCATTTCCATGTCGTTGCTTTCATTAAATGCATTTCCATGTCGTTGCTTTCATTTAATGCATTTCCATGTCGTTGCTTTCATTAAATGCATTTCCATGTCATTGCATTCATTAATGTTCGTCACCTTCATTAATGCGCATTAAACCATTACCCTTCATTCATGCGCACATTTCCTTAATGCTCATGGCCCACAATTAAAACCAAAATTTAATGCATCCGCAATTTCCAACTAGCATCTTTGGCACGTATTTCGAGGTATCTTCTTCCGACACATCAGTTGCTACTTTCTTCTATCGAATCGAGGGATCCATCCATTTGTCCGTCGGTATAGTAGTGTTTACAATCTTTGGAGAGCATTTTTCAAGCTTGATTTAGTGCCAGTATTTATTTTTGGTTTTCTGAAGACCTGCTCACTTTCTTCATTTTGATCTTCTTCTTTTGTAACAAGAGTACATTTTTAGTTGTACCCGATACTCCTGGCTCTTTCCATCTTTCTCTTCCACTCTTGTACGCATTGGGACCAATGCTTTCTCAATGGGGAAAAATGATAGGGAATAATGTATTACCATTACTTGT
Organism: Wollemia nobilis; assembly: GCA_028583015.1. NCBI lineage: Eukaryota > Viridiplantae > Streptophyta > Pinopsida > Araucariales > Araucariaceae > Wollemia > Wollemia nobilis. The sequence goes on from JAQPPZ010004166.1 coordinate 9,683,293, forward strand.
TAGTTGTAACGGATAAGGGTCGTCAATATTTAATACCGCCTTATCCAATTGAAGCTTTGTAATACCTATTTATAGGCATCTTATGGTAATACAATTCCGTTTTCATTCGTGTAAACTATTGGTTGTCTATTTGTAATTGTGTGTTCCTTATCACTAAATATATTAGGGATAATCTAGGTAAATCATCTTTATTTCTCTGTTATAAAATTATCTCCTTGCAATAAAAATGAAAGTAATGTAGAGTGCATCCCTTGAACTTTAAGGTTTCTAGGGTAACATTTAGGATTTTGAGAGTAACATAAAACAATAACTACTATGAACGATCATTCCTGGATGTAAACTTTTATTTTAATAATGATTTTAAAAAAAATTTATTTTTTAAATCATTCAGGAATCGTAAAGAAGAAAGTTTCCATTTGCCTTCTACTAAATTTTCCAAATTCAAAGGGAAAACATAGGCTTTCTATACCCTCATAAAAATATTGTACTTGTTAATATATATGTGAGTTGATAGTTGGTTTAGCTTTTAAAATACTTAAGTATTACTATAAATATATTTTTATTGAGATAGTAATTAATTTTCTATAATTTTCTTTGTAATGGAATTTTAAATATTTTTGATGTATTGGAAAAATGAACTAGGATTGTTCTTGAGTTAAATATAAGAAGATAGCATCATTAAATAATATGAACGTTGTGTATAGATTGCTTAATGGTTTTTGTAGCACCCTAAAATTGGCACAGTGAAATCTTAATAATTACATTTACTCTAGTAAATAATTTAAATTCAAATTTTAACCTCCCAAACCGCCCGTTAACCGTCGTGTAATCCGTTTCCCCCTTTTCCATGCCATTTTTAGAGGTTGTTTTGACCGTTTGACGATATCGTCGTCGATCAGACGATATCGCCCCAGATCGGACGATTTCGTCTGGGCTAGGACGTCCAGACGATCTTGTCCCAAAACTAATTTTGCACAATTAGCTTCTGTTCCAACGGGTCTCTAATCCGGGCAGAAGCGTGTCTGCGTCGTTAGAGACCCTCCCCCATTGGAGATCTCCCAAATAGGGATGATCTCCAACCTCCTAACCTCCCTCCTAAGCCTATTTAATCCTAAGCCCTTCCCTTAGCACCCCCTGGCTGATAATTCCCTGTAACCCGACTTCATACACGTTAAAACATCCCAAATTCATATTTGCATTAGTTCTATACCAATTTTGTTGTAGGTACCTTAGTGTTTTTCAGTCGGAGCAAGCTTACATCGTCGTAGACGATCCTGTTCAGATCGGAGGCGATCCTGTCGAATCAGAGACGATTTCGTACCAATGCGAGACGATTTCGACTGCAGTCAACATTGAGGCAATCAGTGCCTAAAGTTTGCATTTCTTCATCTTTCAATCTGTTGTTTTATGTTGTAATTAGCTAGTTTATTCAGTATTTTATGCTATTCTGCATTTTGGAGTTCACCCATCTAGATCAAATGCATAATTAAGTCATAATTATTATTAAATTAGCATAATGCATTCATGTTTCTATTTTTAAGTTTCAGTTTGATATTGTTACTGTCATTTTACATTGTTTCCCTATGTTAGAATAGTTGCATTTTCTGTGTTTTGCACCTATTTCTCTGTTTGCAGGTCTCTGACGAATTCGTCTGAAGAATTCGTCAGATCTCAGATGATCTTGTCAGATCTCAGATGATTCTGTCGAATTCCAGACGATCCTGACTGCTTCAAGAATCAGAATCTTCATCAGACATCCGGATCAGGTATTTTCTTTTAACATTCTTTAATTTCTCTATTTTCTGTCTTAATTCTATTTTCTGTATTCATTTAATCTGCATCTTCATATAGAATAGCTTAGACGCATTTTGGCCAAACCTAGGACTTGAATGCTTAAGGCTAAAATGAACACATAAAACACATTCCCAACCTAGGCGTGGAAACTGCCATTGAATGTTTCCTGGTGAACCCACCATCCATCAAAAAATCACCAATATACACCTCCCTCGAGAGGCGGGACCTTCGCAAGGCCTCTCAGTCCGAGGTACCGCGCCATCCTTTTCACATCCCCCTTCTGGGCACGGATCCTATAGCCTGAAGGTAAGGGTGTGAAAAATTTGGAGCGATACATTTTGGTGAACCCGACGTGAATGCATTTTAAACCTTTTGAAAACAAAACAAAAACAAAAATATATATATATATGTATACAAGAAAAACAAAAACAAAATCATCATTTCAAGTTTGTATGTTTTAGATTCAATTCTAAATAGTAGATGTTAAATATTACTTTTAGAAGTACTAAAGAAACCATGAGTTTTTACTCAAATCAATATGAGCCCATCAGTAATGTTGGAAGAATTCAGCCAAATACATTTGTTGATTATGACCAACCTCATCCCTATTCAACATCACCTCCATCACACTCTTCTTATTTTTCATCCATAACCCAACAAGACAATCCCTTTGCCAATCCTCTTCATAACGATATTATCTATTCTCCCATATATCCATATTATGTCTATCAATCCACATACAATCCTCCACCACCTTTTCAATATTCTTCTTTCAATACAACACATCCATTTCAACAAGAAAATACTTATTCTTCCAATTCTACCATGCACTCACCTCATGCTTCGCAATCTTCCTGTCATCATTCTACCCATAATAAAGAAAGTAGAGGTGAGAAACCATTAGGTCCTTTTATGACTGAAAGTCCTAAGGCATTTATCAAAAACCTCTCAAAAACCTTCATCACGTAAATTTACTAAGCTCAATCAACCAATGGATATAATTCTCAAGTATTTACTTGACACAAATAAGATTGAACTCCCTTCCATAAGACAACTTGATACCACAACAGATTGGTTTAAACCTGAGCTACATTGTGAATATCATAGAGTAGATGGACATATGACACAAAATTGTAAAGATTTAAGATGTGCAATTCAAGATTTGATTGATAAGGGTCTTTTTAATATAAAGGAATTACAATCTACAACTGATTATAAATCTCCATTAAACAATCAAACTCCTACACAACAAATACCAATAATCAATCAAGACATGGGGATCTCCCAAGAACCCCTATTCAATTATCAACAACAAGAAACCAATCAAATATTGCATGTTAATGTGTCCCATCATGATGATATTATTAATATTGTAACAAAAACTACAAATGAGCAACCTCAAGTTCAATCAACTCAATCTGATATTCAAGATATGGATTCCTCATTTGACCAACCTTCAAAACTATCTTTGGCTCTAGAGAATGATCCAAAATGGAATGTAAGCATAGAAAGCTCATCTTTAGAATCAAAATCTCAATCTGAAATCCACTTTGATAGCCAACAACAAGTGATTAATCCTCAAGCAAAGATATCCCTTTTAGAAGTATTACAAATTTCTCACAAGGAAATTTTGTTCAAAATACCTAGCCAACAATTTGTTCCTCATCATATTTTCTCTAAGAACATAATTAATGGTGTAAACCCTCTTGAGGTTAACCATATTTCATTCTATGATGAGGAGATTCCTTCCTCTACTCCACAAGAAGACTCCTATCTTTACATTACAAGATCTAGTAAAGAAACACTTGTTAAAACTATCATGGTAGATAATGGCTCCTCTCTTAATTTATGCACTTATCAATTATTCCAAAAACTCAAATCAAAGGAAGAAGATCTTAATGAATCAAATGTTATTATAAAATCTTTTAACAATGAAATTCAAGAAGCTCAAGGTACTATAATTCTTCCCCTTAATATTGGATCCAAGATCCTGGATACTTTGTTTTATGTAGCATATTGCCCTTCACCTTACAACCTACTTCTCAGAAGTCCTTGGATTCATACGATGAGGGTTGTCCCTTCCACTCTTCACCAATGTTTGAAGTTTGAACTTGCAAATAAAATTGTTACCATACATGGTGACCCAACACCATTTGAAGAATATTTAACGGTTGAAACATCAAGTTCTATACATTCTCTATTGTCACAATTATCTTCTATCCATCACTTTTCTTCATCCATATATGATCATCCTTGTTTACCAAATAACATCCATGCATATCTTTCACATCTGCATCTGCTCCTTCCATCTTATCAAGATTTGGAATATAGTGATAAGAATGAAGAACTTTCTTATCCTTCTTACATTTTATTTTGTAACATGATCAATTTTACACATATAAAAGTCAAATCTTTTTCTACATTATTCTACATTATAACAAAGCTTTTGTTATCACTACCTTTTATTCATCACCTTTTGTTCTTACCTTCACCTCAACCAGATTATCCTTCAAAACCTCCTTTGATTTTGAAGCAACCTTAGACATGCTATACTCAAATAACCTTGTATAGTGTATATAGATCATCTTGTATATACCACCAATTTCAATTCATAAATTAAAATCAAAATACAAAAAAATCAAAATCCTCAAAATCTTCAAAAAAATACTAATGCAACTAAGGACCTTAAAGGTAAATTTGAGCCCAACTGGCTTGGACCATACATTATCACCGCTAAATTTGAATCAGGAGCATACAAATTATCTACCTTAGATGGTAAAGAACTTAAAGAACCCATGAATATTTTGCATCTTAAACGTTACTATGTATAAATTTGGTCATTTCATCCTTGTATATATTTGTTTAAAATATTTCAAAATCACTATCTTGTATTTCTTTCAATTTATAAATTCAAAAACACCAAAAACATTCATAATCATCAAAATCTTCAAAACTATTTGTTGTATTTATTTATGGCACTTGTTAATTCTTTCAAAAATAATAAAAATAATAAAAACAGCAATATTCTTGACTCTTTCGAAACCAAAACAATATAAAGAAGAAAGAGAGAGTCAACATTCTCAAAACTTCTCAAAAATAGTATTTATTTATATATATCTTCTTACAAATGTTGCAATTATATGTTTCAAATTATTTTGGATAAATTAGCATTTATTTGGAATCCCTCACTTTCACACTCACAAAAATAAATATCTTGATTTTATCTGGCATGATTACTAATCTCTCTTATATCAAAGTCCACAAAATTCAATTAAATAAAGTTTGAGCATAGAGAATTGATCTTGTTATTTACTTAAACCAAGCACATCTTTTCACAATAAAATGATTATATTTGTAATTTCCATGCTTTGCTACATAGTAGAAGTGGTTTCTTGAGCGAAAAGTTTCCCCTGCTATCCTATCATGCACATGGTCTAGAATCTTTGAGAATTGGCAAAAGGACAAGCTCACCCCTACCCAGAATAAAAATCCCTTGCTCTACAGCTAATCCGAGCAAGTATCCCTAGTATAGAACAAAAGGCAAAGTTCAAGAAAAAGAAAAAAAGAAACAATGTTATTTTATATCATTACCAATTTCAAGCATTATCAAGCAAAAATACAAAAGAAAAAGAAAAGAAAAGCAAAAGAAAAGCAAAAGCAATAAAATCCCTTTCCCTACCCTTTGAAAAGAAAAGAAGGGTTGATGAGCTTGAATCCCTGGAATTCTCAATTATTCAAAAACTGTGAGGTAAGCCCCATAACAGGTGGTTTGTGCCCAACCTGCTTGGCCTTGGGTAACTCCTAGCGTGGCGATATGTCTGTCACATTAGCGACCTTCTTTTGTACAGACCTATGTCTGCTTATGGATTAGCTAGCTCTTGATAATCCGACTTACATAGTAGTCTAGTATGGTTATATGCATCTACATCATGGTTAATGAACACTTATTTGGTTTATTCAAATCACTTGTATCATATTATCTTGCTCAAAACTGGTAAATGAACATAGCAATTGCACACACATTTTATATTTGAGAGATTTTGTGTATCATTATGATAAATCAAGATTGGAAATGAATTCACATATGCACATGGGATTCCTTATAAATCTAACTTTTGTCTTTAAAATACTTTGAAATATATTTTTGCAAATTGTTTGGAATAATTCATTTTCTTCTTTCAAGTACAGTTGTTTAGTATAAAGACAACTACATGCATAATAGAAAAATCAAAATTTCTTTCAAAACCATCCAATCACAAACACACACACACACACACACATATATATATATATATATATATATATATATATATATATATATATATATATATATATATATATATTATTGACTTTCGCGACGATGGTATAGTTCCAAAACCAAAATTGGAATTTTATGCCTAGCGCAAGTCCTCATCTTCATATTTTCTGTTTATTAAAAATCAACCATGCAATAAAACTATCTCTTTTTTTGATTTTCGCGATGATGGTATAAGTCTATACCTACATATTCTATGCCTAGCGCAAACCATTGTAACAATTTTTATTCCCCATTTATTTAAAAATCATGAAAAACCATATGACTTAAATCATTCTATTATACAATTATGCTTTACAAACAAGCATGCACATTATCATTATTTCATGTCATTATGTCAACCTTCAATTTTGCAATGATGGTATAATTCCTAGGGAATTATCCAAAAAATTTATCACACTTAGGAATTTATGCCTAGCAAAAATCATTTTAACATTATTTCATGCATACTATTTTTATGAAAATCTGAAAAACAAACCATCATCATCATCATTTGCACCATTGCACCAAAGTCTTAAGACAGTCTCTTAAGCACTCTTTTACTTTTAACAATATTTCTATACTGGGATTAGCTTGACGACCGAGTGAGCGGCGACTCCATGAAATGGTCTATAATAGCGACAATGTCCTTTGAAATTATTGTTAGAAGTCTCTTTTTATCTTTTATCACATTACATCACAAACAACCAATTTGTTACATCAGATTATTTCATTTAAAATCTTAAAGCATGACATCAAAATCATAATATTTCCAACGACATAATTACATGAATCATCAAATCAATCAATCAAACATAAAAGCATCATAAAAATCACATAACACAAGTCATATGATCAAAAATATCTCATCTCATATATATATCAACAATATATACATCATATCAAAACTGGATTGGTATGCCACAATCTATATCTTGGCATACTCAATCCTCTCAATCAAATGTCCTCTGTGCAGTGTCTCGAGAACCCCTCGAGCTCTCAGCCTCATCTCCTCCCTCGCCCTGAGGTGGACGAGGTGGCCCCATCGTAGTATGAGTGGTACTACGAGTCCTAGTCATCGATCGAGAAGAAGTCCTCGATGACCCAATCCTGATCGGGTCAGCAATGCCAGCTGGCAGTTGTACCCTCTGACCCTCTGGCACCATCTAGAAGTAGATGCCCTGGTAGAACGTGGTCTGAGCAATCGACCGTGCTAGCTCCTGAGTGCTCGCCCCTCCGCCCCATGCTCTGAGGCGTGCAATCTCATCTCTGAGCTGTGTCACCTCAGCTCGATGTCGTGCAGCCTCCTCCTATAGGGTCTGCACCTGTGCCTGGAGATGGATCGTCTCCGCTCGGAGAGTCGTTGTCTCGCTACTCTCCCTAGTGTCAACACCCTTGCCCTTATCGGGCGATGGTGGCCTCTCTCTCTATGGAGAAGGGGGTCTCTCCTCCCTCCTCTCCTCGCTGTCATGGCCTCTCCTGCGCCTGTGGCCTCCTCAGCTCTCTCCCGTCGTGACCCTGGGCCGCCTCCATAGCCGCCTGGCATCGCCTCCCTATCCGACGCACAACTGCATGTATCGGACCCTGAGCCCTCGTCATCCGAGGAGGGCGGATGCCTACATACCAGGCATCATAGCCATCGGCTACCCCTACGTCATCCCCATCCACTGGCTGAATGGGGGCATCGTCCGAGTCCTGACTCCGGAAGCGCTGCATGTCCGGAGCCCCGCTCACTATGGTGTTATCCCGGACAGTCCGAGAAAACTCGTAATCCTTGAGAGATGGGATCCCCTGTTGTAGACCGAACTATCACAAAACTCGGTCGTAGCGGTGGAGCTCCACCTCTCCCCTCTCCATCCGCAGCCAACAAACTCGCCTGATGCGAGCCAACTCCTGTCCATCCTCGGCCCACCCTGGGTGCTCTCGCCATGGCCTCCAGGTGATCTAGTCCGGGACAAGGTCATCCAATAGTCTCCGGGACATCGGTAGGTCAATCCACCATTGTGACCCTCTCCGGAGCCACCAGTAGAAAACTCGGGGCCTCTCCCCATCAATCCCTGTCAAAGGAAGCCCTATCGGCCTCTGCACTGCAATGTGCTCCCAGCACCAAACCTGTAGGAGCGATGTCATAACTAGACATCGATCGCCCTTGTACACGACCCCATGCAGGATCCTGTACAACCGACATAGCACAAAGCTGCCCCAAGAAAATCTGTAACCATGGTCTCGCATATCGTAGATCACATCTGCTAGCATCCATGGTACCCTGCACCCGCTCTGGTGGCACAGCAGAAGTCCACCAACCACTCCAGCCAAAACCTGTGTGAGTCTAGATGCCCCAGGCATCTGACGCAGTGCCTCGATGTTAACTCCGCCCTTCTCCAGGGTGAAGCTCGGGTCACCACACAACCGCCCCATAGCATGGCCCTGATTGGCCATAGGAGTGATCAACCGTCCTTGTATGGGGATCCTCAGAATCCTCCATACATCCTCCAAAGTGGGAGTCATCTCCCCTGTAGGTAGCCAAAAATAGGAAGAACCCGGATACCACCTCTCTGCTAGGGCTATCAGTAGCCCCATGTCTGTAGACACTTGTGGCATTTCTGCCACATGCAGTAAGTCGGCCTGTGCCAACTGATCCCGCTCTACCTGTGTTAGAGTGGCCAAGTCATCTCTCAAACCTCCATATTTCCATTCTCTGCTCTTTAGCAAACCTCTCTGCAACATAAACAACAACAATAAAAAACAAATCATTAATAACAAACTCAAGTGATTAATAATGCAAGTTAAAATAAGTTCAATTTTATACAAATGATGATATCGTCCACTATTGGATGATATCGTCCCAAATTTGAGCATAATCGTCTTCGATTTTGCAAGCCGAAATCGTCCCTAATTTGATGAAATCGTCCCCCTTTCGTCGATTTCGCCCTTAGACGAAATCGGCGAACTTGAGACGATTTCATCGAAATCGGGACGATTTCGTCCCGACGACGTCGACGGCCCAAAAATGGCCGTGATGCTCAAAAATTCATTTAAAATTCACCTAAAAAGCATGTAAATTCAAATTCAAGCATTCTAAGTTAAGTCTAGACTCTTACCCGTAGCCCGCGCTGGACCTCTGTTGATCTGTGCGTTGTCTCCACCATTTTTGCTTGTAGAGCTCTAAAAACCAGAAAAATGAACAGTAAAAATGAATTAGGGTTTTACCCTATTTTTCTTAATTTTATTCAAAACATAATTAAAAACATTTTTAAAATTTTGCTTTTCCGTATTTTTACCTCAAACGTTCGATTTGGGTAAAAACACGGAGGGGGCACCATAGTAAGTTGTCGTACGATTCGACCAAGAATCGTCGCCTAAAAATGGGAATAATTTTTGCTTTCTCGTAGATCGAGAAGAACTCATCTTTAACGCATTTTCTTCGGAAAATTCGCTAAAGAGGGGGCAAAATGTAGCACCCTAAAATTGGCGCAGTGAAATCTTAATAATTACATTTACTCTAGTAAATAATTCAAATTCAAATTTTAACCTCCCAAACCGCCCGTTAACCGTCGTGTAATCCGTTTCCCCCTTTCTCGTGCCATTTTTAGAGGTTGTTTTGACCGTTTGACGATATCGTCGTCGATCAGACGATATCGCCCCAGATCTGACGATTTCGTCTGGGCTAGGACGTCCGGACGATCTTGTCCCAAAACTGATTTTGCACAATTAGCTTCTGTTCCAACGGGTCTCTAATCCGGGCAGAAGCGTGTCTGCGCCATTAGAGACCCTCCCCCATTGGAGATCTCCCAAATAGGGATGATCTCCAACCTCCTAACCTCCCTCCTAAGCCTATTTAATCCTAAGCCCTTCCCTTAGCACCCCCTGGCTGATAATTCCCTGTAACCCGACTTCATACACGTTAAAACATCCCAAATTCATATTTGCAGTAGTTCTATACCAATTTTGTTGCAGGTACCTTAGTGTTTTTCAGCCGGAGCAAGCTTACATCGTCGTCGACGATCCTGTTCAGATCGGAGGCGATCCTGTCGAATCAGAGACGATTTCGTACCAATGCGAGACGATTTTGACTGCAGTCAACATTGAGGCAATCAGTGCCTAAAGTTTGCATTTCTTCATCTTTCAATCTATTGTTTTATGTTGTAATTAGCTAGTTTATTCAATATTTTATGCTATTCTGCATTTTGGAGTTCACCCATCTAGATCAAATGCATAATTAAGTCATAATTATTATGAAATTAGCATAATGCATTCATGTTTCTGTTTTTAAGTTTTAGTTTGATATTGCTACTGTCAATTTACATTGTTTCCCTATGTTAGCATAGTTGCATTTTCTATGTTTTGCACCTATTTATCTGTTTGCAGGTCTCTGATGAATTCGTCAGATCTCAGACGATCTTGTCTGATCTCAGACGATTCTGTCAAATTCCAGACGATCCTGACTGCTTCAAGAATCAGAATCTTCATCAGACATCCGGATCAGGTATTTTCTTTTAACATTCTTTAATTTCTCTATTTTCTATCTTAATTCTATTTTCTGTATTCATTTAATCTGCATCTTCATATAGAATAGCTTAGACGCATTTTGGCCAAACCTAGGACTTGAATGCTTAAGGCTAAAACGAACACATAAAACACATTCCCAACCTAGGCGTGGAAACTGCCATTGAATGTTTCCTGGTGAACCCACCATCCGTCGAAAAATCACCAATATACACCTCCCTCGAGAGGCGGGACCTTCGCAAGGCCTCTCAGTCCGAGGTACCGCGCCATCCTTTTCACATCCCCCTTTCGGGCACGGATCCTATAGCCTGAAGGTAAGGGTGTGAAAAATTTGGAGCGATACAGTTTTATTATTATTGATATAATATTCTTTATGATGTTTACTAGGTTTTGAAATAAAGAAATACTGGAAGAAGTTATAATTTAATATTTTAAAAATATTTTATAAAGATCAAGTAGCTTACTCAAATTTTATTAATGATTTAAAAAAACTTTTATTTTTTATTTTTAATGTTATTAAAATTAATTTTTTTTTATTTTAAAAATGATGTTTGTCTTGAGTATCAAAGACTTATAGCTAATAATTTAGCACCAACTACACCTAGCTGGGATCTCATAGATAAATCGATAGACTATGTCATCTTGGTTGAGGTTTGATTATTTGTTGTCTTTGGTAGTTGAATCCTTTTTTGTCTCTATTCATAGGGTTCTCCATGTTTTCTTGCCATATGGGTTCTTAAAAAAGGTATAGTTTACCTACCATTAAATATATAAAACCAATATTTTTTTATGGTCATTGGATTCTTTATCTCCTATCTAACAAAGTTAGGTTACATTATGCATGGAATTTAAATAAATAATACCAATCGTATAATTGATATTTTTGACCTTGATATTAATAAGTGATAAAAATTTGCTACAATTTTAAACAATAATAAGCAAAAATAAATAAAATAACAGAACAAGTGATAGCATCCATATATCATGTCTTTAAAGTAAGTAAACTAGATAAATATAAATAAATATTCATCCAAAAAGCCTAACCAATATTCATACAACTTACATATTAAGCCTTTTATTTTAAAAACTATTATATCATGCTCAATCATCTCATCCTTGATAATTACTTTTGGTGTAACATCTACTACTTAGATAGGGTTTTCTATAGAATCAACCTTCCTCTTGTCCCCAATTAGGGTATCCTTATTTCCTCTTAGGACTTTCAAAAATATTTTTTTTGCCATACTCACTTCTTGCTCATACTTGCTTCCTACTGCACTCACAACACTTACTTTTTAAAATAATAAAATGTGAGGTTCACTTTTGGCTCACTCTTGCTTTCGATTGGATCTCTCTCCCATATCACACTCATTCTGTTAAGGTTCTACACATATAAATCATAAGTGTTGCTCACATATAAAATCCATCTTTACAACCTATTAGCTATTGATAAATGAAGGTATATATATATATATATATATATATATTGTTAAGGTTCTACACAAATTATAAGTGTTGCTCACATATAAAATCCATCTTTACAACCTATTAGCTATTAATAAATAACATATATCTTCATTTATTAATAGCTAATAGGTTGTAAAGATGGATTTTATATGTGAGCAACACTTATAATTTATGTGTAGAACCTTAACAGAATGAGTGTGATATAGGAGAGAGAGCCAATAGAAAGTAAGAGTGAGCCAGAAGTGAGCCTCACATTTTCTTATTTAGTGTTGTGAGTGCACATAGGAAGCAAGTATGAGAAAGGAGTGAGCATGGCAAAAAAAATATTTTTGAAAGTCCTAAGAGGAAATAAGGATACCCTAATTTGTGACAAGAGGAAGGTTGATTCTATAGAAAACCCTATCTAAGTAGTAGATGTTACACCAAAAGTAATTATCAAGGTTGAGATGATTGAGCATGACATAATAGTTTTTAAAATAAAAGGCTTAATATGTAAGTTCTATGAATATTGGTTAGGCTTTTTGGAGATTCAAAATTGGATCAAGTGGAAATGGGGATTGAATTTAAATTAACCCATGAGTTTTCTTCCAAAAGTATTTTTACTCATAATCTTCTTTAGCTCATACATCAAGGATAAAATAGTGGGTAGTTTCCCTTGGTTTAGGGGAAGGTGTATTATATGTAAGATCATGGAGTGAGATATTTTTATGGTGATAGAAACTATTAAAAGGATTCCATTGTAATTTATTATTTTTGGACTTCTATATCAGCTTATTAATAAGGAGGTTTTGAAGAATATTGGTAATACTCTAGGGGAGATCATCCAAGAGGGGCCAACTACTAAGCAAAGGTATGTGTTACATACCTAAAAATGTGTTGCCATGGATAATTCAAAATATTTTCCCCATTAACATTAAATCTGAATAAATAGAATGTGATCAACATGTGGATTATGAGAAAAATACATTTTAATACCGCAAATATTACAAAACTAAACATGAAAAGAGATTACAAAGTGAAAACAATGGGAAAAAGAGAAAATTTTAGGCATGAGATACATTTTAATATGCAATAAGTAGCTCATACCACAATAGAATATGGATAATGTCAAGGATTTTCCACTCCCAAGAAAGTGGAAAATAAATACTTGCCCCATCACCAAATGATAAAGGTCATTGTAGTTTACTCATATCAACCATTAGAAGATACAACAAATACAAGGGATGAGGAAGTACAATATGTAAGCTCAAATTCATAAGGGATTAAAGGTGTGATAAATATGAGGAGGAAAATTTTAATGCAAATAAGACTAAAGATATCAAGGATAATTTAGGTAAATCATATCTATTTTTCTCAAGTAGTATAAAATCCTCTCCTTGCAATAAAAATAAAAATAATGCAGTGTGTCCCTGGCACTTTAGAGTCTCTAGGGTAACATTTAGGATTTTTAGAGTAACATAAGAAAGTTTCTACAATAGAGTATTGTCCTTGGGTTTAGGGTTATTGGAGAAACATAAAGAAGAAAGTGTTGATGAGGCTATTCCTTCCACTTCAAAATCTCTAGAGAGACATAATACTTTAGAAAATAAGTATTATTATGAACATCATGAAAAAATAGAATAGATTGATAAAGATTAAACTATTGATGGGAATGGAAAATGGAGAGGAGGATTCTTAAATAGGGACAAAGAGAGAAGAAAACTCAAAGGGTTTTTATTTGGTAAACAAAAAATAAATACCATAAGAGTTAACAAGAAGTGGGGCTAAGCCCACAAATAAAAATAAAAAGTGATGATGAAAATGGTAACATGGAATATTAAGGGTATGGATAAGACCCTAAAAAAAAGTTGAAAAATTAATAGCCTTGACTTTATTTTTATACAAGAAATAAAAATAATTAGTAAGTTCTATCATTCAAAAATATTTGGAATTATGGGATTGTTTGGTAGTTTCTAGTATCTACCATAGGAGAATTTAGAGGTATTTCAACAACATGGGACAAACACAAATGGGATGGATAATTGTTAAAAGCAAAAAATAATTGGGTTGTGGGTCCTTTTTTTTTAGGAATGATAAAAATATAAAAGTTGAGATTATAAATGTATACGTTAAACTATAGTTACTCCTTATGAAATATGTTAGAAGGATGACAATATATTTTTATGAAACACAATAATGATTCATAATTGTGATCTATGGATTATTGGGATGAATTCAATATAGTTCTATATCTTTTGAAAAATAAGGGTGGTTGATGCGAGAGCACTCAAAGATCAATCATCTGGTGGGCAACTATTGAGCAACCAAGAAGGCTAACCATATCGATAGTCATTACAGTAACTACACTCCAATATTCTTATAATGTTGTTGAATGTATATGGAAAGAGAAGGAGAGATGACGGAGGAAAAGAGAACAAAAATAAAGGAGATAATGGAGTTGGAAGGAAAAAGCAGGGAGGAGGAAAGATAGCTTGGAGTAGAGAAATATAGATTTTTAGAAGAATATTATGAACATAGTGAAATATATTATAGTTTCATCTTATATAAATATTTTTTCATTCAGGCTGAAAGATTAATATAAAAAACTCCTCTTGGATTTGTCCTAAGTACTACCTAAAGGAACACATATATATTATGTTGATGAACTTGTGTGTGTATAATATTGTTTGAATAATTGCATGTTACTAATTGAAGTTGTAGTCAAGGTAATGAAGGTGGTGGATAATTTTGAAGTACCAACATTGAACCTTACATGTAATCACTAATTATTCTAGAAACCTTCCTTCCAGATGGATGTATGACTATCATCCAAGGTAAAGTAGTGAGAAGTTATTGATCAAAAGACTTTTAGGGAAATAACAGTCCAAAGTTTATTCTTCAAACTATTGTTATCAAAAATATGATGCCCCAAGGGGTGTGAGGGCATCTCATGTTAAAAAAAATTAACGATCAAAAATTGGTCGTATCATTGAATGATCATACAATTAAATAGGTGAAATAATTGAACTTTGTAGATAATTAATGTGTCGTACAAAGTGAATCATCATATAATTATTCGATACATTATGAATCATATAATTGAAGGAAGTCATCATCCAAGGTGTTGTACAATATGATAGTCATATAATCATATTATCATATTATTGTACAATATTGGGATAATATGATAGGGAGAGATCATACAATGGAGAATTGGTTGTATAAAGGATAAATTTATCTTGACATCTACATTATTTTGGTATCAGGGCTAGTAGATCTCTAAGTATTAATACATGCCTAAGAAAATATGGCACATCGAGGAAGAGAAAGACTATGAGACCCTCACATCATGGATATAGCTGAGATTATGAGAGGAATCATTGCTCAACTAGAGGCACTTGAAATTGCCCAAATAAGGGGTATTAAAGTAGAATATGTAAGTGATAGTGAAGAGAAGGAAGTGGATCAACCAAAAGTTTGTAATAAAGGACAAGAAGGAGATCTAGAAGAAATATTAATCTAGGTAATTTTTAATATGGGTAGAAAACCAAAGTTAGAAACCCCATCATATAATGGAAGTTTAAACCCCAAATAACTTATAGATTGGATTGTAGATATGGATAAATATTTTGAATTTGAATCTATAGAAGACCCCAATAAGGTGAAATTTGCATGTACAAAGTTAAAAGGCCATGCATTCTTATGGTGGGACCATGTTCAAACTGAAATACAAGGAAAAGAAAAGAAAAAGATTAAGACATGGGAGAAAACGGTCACCACAATTGAAGGTCAAATTCCTCCTATCATATTTCCAATTGGGTCTTTTTAGAAAATTACAAAACTCAAGATAAATAATATGAGAGTGAAGGATTACACAAAGGAATTCTATAGGCTCACCATTTGAGTTGGTCATGTGGAAGATGATGAGAAGGTTTTGAAGTATATAAATGGACTATAATTATCCATACAATATGAAGTTAGCATGATGAGAATGAGGATGGTAGAAGAAGCCTACCAGTATGCCTTAAAGGCAAAGGACTTATCACAAAGGCAATAACATAATCAAAGAAGAGGAATGTTCTTGCGAGGATAAGGATAAACAAATAGTAAAAGAGAATAACAAATACAAGAAGAGAATCTAGTACTTCTAACAATGACTTCAGCTATAATACCATAGTAGGTGGAGACTCCTCATGAGTAAGAAGTAATTTTGGTAGAGGAAGGTATAGACGAATCCTTGAAAGATGTTATATATGTTGAGAAGATGGTCATCGGATATCTAAATGTCTGATAACATAACAAAGTAGCACTATGTAAAAGGAGGTCAAGAACCATATTATACAAGCAAAAGAAGAAAGTGTTCCTTCCCCAAAATATACAAAGTAGCCAGAACAAGGATAGTCTCTCATGATGAAGAGAGTGCTACTAAAAGTTGATAAGAGGGAATGTGAACCTATTCAAAGGAGAAATATTTTTAGATCAGTATGCAATTTTGGAGATAAATATTGTAAGGTTGTTGTAGACAACGGGAGTATGGATAATTTAGTATCCACAAAATGGTAGAGAAACCAAGGTTGAAGAGGATAGAACACCCCATTTTAGTGGAGGCAATGACATTGGTGGATAATTTTGAAGTACCAACATATAATCACCTATTGTTCTAGAAACCTTCCTTCTATAATAGATGTATGACTATCATCCAAGGAAAATGGACATATGACTATTATCCAAGGCAAATTAGTGAGAAGTTTTTGATCAAAATGCTTTCGAGGAAATTCCGATCCAAAGTTTGTTCTTCAAACTATTGCTATAAAAAAGATGATTTCCTAAGGGGTGTGAGGGCATCATTCATATTCATAAATTTAAAAATAAAAAATTAGCCATATCATTAATTAATATTATAGTTAAACGAGTGAAATAATTGACCTTTAGAGACAATTAATATGTCGTATGAAGTGAATCATCATACATTTGTACGATACATGATGAATAATACAATAGGAGGAAGTCACCATTCAAGGTGTTGTATGATCTGATAGTCATACAATAAAATTGCTATATTATTGTATAACACTAGAATAATATGATAGGGAGAGATTATACAATGGATAATTGGTCGTACGAAGGATAATATTGTCTTGATATTTGCATCATTTTTGTATTAGAGTCAGTAGATCTTTGAGGATTGATACTTGCCTAAGGAAATATGGCACAACAAGGAAGAGGAAGATTGTGAGACCTTCAAGCCATGGATATAACTAATATGATGAGAGGAATCATCACTCAACTAGAGGCACCTAAAACTACCTAGAGGATGGGTGTTTAAGTAGAAGATGTAAGTGATAGTGAAGAGGAGGAAGTGGACCAACCAAAATTTTACAATTAAGGACACAAAGAAGATCTGGAAGAAATATTAATCTGGGCAATGTTTAACATGGGTAGAAAACCAAAGTTAGAAACTCCATCATATAATGTCAGTTTAAACTATGAAGAATGCATGGATTGGATTGCATATATGGATAAATATTTTATTTTTGAATACATAGAAGACCCCAAGAAGTTGAAATTCACCTATACAAAATTAAAAGGGCATGCATCCTTATGGTGGGACCATGTTCAAACCAAAAGACAAAGAAAATGAAAGAAAAACATTAAGACATGGGAGCTCGTCAAATTACTAATTGGATCTTTTAGGAAATTGCAAAACTCGAGACAAAAGGATATGAGTGTGAAGGAGACATGGAGGAATTATATAGGCTTACCATTTGGGCCGATCATTTGGAAGAAGACAAGGAGAAGATTTCAAAGTATATCAATGGAACCATACAAGATGAAGTTAGTATGATGATAATGAGGCTGGAATAAGAAGCATACTAGTATGAATTAAAGGTAGAGGATAATTTGCAAAGGCAACAACATAATCAAAGAAGAAGAGGATAGTTTTGCAAGGATGAGGACAAACAAATAGTAAAAGTAGACAATAAAAATAGGAAGAGAATATAGTACTTTTGATAATGACTTCAACTAGAATAGAAGAGGAGGTGGAGACTCCTCATGAGGAAGAGGTAATTTTGATAGAGGAAGAGATAGAGGATTCCGCAAAGGTGTTATATATGTGGAGAAGATGGTAATTGGTTATTTGAATGTCTAACAACACAACAAAGTAGCACAATGAAAAAGGAGGCCAAGAACCATATTACACAAGCAAAAGAATAAATTTTTACTTCCTTGAAACAAATAGAGGAGCCAGAACAAGGAGAGCCTCTAATGATGAAAAGAGTGCTACTAAAACCAGATAAGAGGGAATGTGGACTTGTTCAAAGGAGAAATATGGAACAATATGAATGTTTAGAGACAAATGTTGTAAGGTCATTGTAGACAATGGGAGTATGGATAATTTAGTATCCACCAAATGAAAGAGAAATTGGGGTTGAAGAGGATAGAACACCCCAATCGATACAAGATCTATTGGTTGCAAAAGGAAAACTAAATTATAGTCAGTAAATAGTGTTAGGTGAAATTTCAAATTGGATCTTACAAAGATGAAGTCCTGTGTGATGTTATGCCTATGGGTATTGACATGTGTTGTTGGAAATACCTTGGAAATTTGATAGAAATGCAATACATGTTGGTAGGGAAAATACCTATGCTATTGTGAAATATGGTAAGAAGTATGTATTGAGTTTATTGAAGTACAAAGACAAAAAAGAAGAGAATGATCCTAAAGTACGTTTGATTTCTAGAAAAAAAAATTTGAAGGAGTTGACAAAGAAGAAGGTGTGTTTTGATTTGATTGCTAAACCCACAAAGGATGGGATAGCAAACTAGGACGAAATCCCAAGTGAAGTAAAGGATTTTCTAGAGGAGTATGCAAAATTTTTGTCAAAATAATTGTTGGATGGATCACCACCATTGAGGAGTATTAACCACCACATAGATTTTATTATTAGATCAAGTTTACCCAATAAGGTAGCATATAGAATGATGCCAATAGGAAATGAGAAAATGAAGAGAAAAGTCCAAGATATTTTTGAAAGGGGTTGATTAGAGAACCTTGAGCCCATGTGTAGTACCAGCTATGTTAGCACCAAAGAAAGGTGGAGAATGGTGCATGTGTACATATTTGAGGGATATTAATAAGATAACCATAAAGTATAGATTTTCATTGGCATGCATGGATGATTTGATGGATTTATTGAGTGGAGTGAAATATTTCATGAAGATATATTTTAAGAGTGGCTATCATCAAATCTAAATTAGGGAAGGAGATGAGTGGAAGACTGCATTCAAGGCAAAGGTAAAATTGTATGAGTGGTTGGTTATGCCATTCGGATTGACAATTGGACGTATTACTTTTATGTGGTTGATTAACGAAGTGTGATGAGCATTAGAAATGCTCATTTTATATACACTTTTAAGGGCATCATTATTGGTTTAACTAGTATTTGAGATGTATTTTTAGATAAATTTTGCATATAATTGATATAAAATGAAGTATTATGTTTGATTGGTGTTTTTAGTGGAGAATGTGTGTAAATGCAAGTTTTTGCTACTAATATGGTGTTTTTGAGCATATATCCCATTTGGACCTAGCAATGCACGAAGACATCTTGAAAGGGACTGGGGTAAATGGTGGAGGTAGGCACCTAACTCCCGACCATTGGAGGTGCCTAACTTTCGACCATTGGAGGCACCTAACTCTCGATCATTTAGGGGTGCCTAACTCTCGACCATTGGAAGTGCCTAACTACCAACCATTTATAGGCACATAACTCCCAACCATTTGGGGGCACCTAACTCCCGATCATTTGGAGGCACCTAACTTCCAATTTATTAGGGGTGCGTAACTCTCGATAATTTGGAGGCACCTAACTCTTGATTATTTTAAGGCGCATAACTCCCAACCATTGGAGGTGCCTAACTACCAATCATTGGAGGGGCCTAACTCCCAACCATTTGGAGGCGTCTACCTTTTGACTACAAGATGGAGCTATGTTCAAACGTTGATTGGTTGACCAATTGACTATGCACTTTCCAAGGAGGTTGTTGCACAAAAGATAAAGGATAAATATTTATATTTTATGCATATTAGATTTTAAACATGCATTATCATTAAAATAGAATAAAAAAAAATTATTTAAAGTTGACCATGTAAGCTTTTAAAAGCATTATCTTTAGGATGCATTATTTTAGGATTAGTTTGTTACGTACACTTAAGGATTATTATATTTATTCTTTTGGTGAACGATCATGCTTTTAATAGAAGAATAATACCTGTGTATAAACCGATTGTAACAAATCACGTTATGTGATTAAAATAGACCAATATATTATTGTAACAAGATCTAGATGTGTTTTATATAAGAATGTAGGCCAGAAGAATACGGGTGGATTGTTTACACAGTTAATAGAATAATTCTATTTCTTTTATTCTGCAGAGTTGCAAATACTCTTATTTTTCTTAAAGTAATCTTTATGTAATTAACCAAGCAGACTACTTGTGGAAGCTTGGGCCCACTCCCTGCAGTAGTCCTCCCCTATTTTATTTCTTTCATTTATTTTCAGTAGATTAGCTTTACTATTATATTTCTTGCTTTATTTTAATTCAGTTGTGTGTTTTATTTTCCTTTTTTTTTTTGCACTATTATTTTTAGCATTTTATTTTCAGCACTTTAATTTTAGTTTGTAATTTATTTATTTATTTATTTTCCTACACTTAATTTTATTTAGTTTGGATGAAATAAAAATATTTAAACATCCCCCACCAAACTAATAGGTAAAAAGGAATTCATTCCCCACACTACAGACATATATTGTGCATGACACTCGTAAGTTTACGAACTTATCGGATTGATAATTTATGGAAAAGAAATGATTGTTTTCTAAACATAATTTTTGCTCACCATTTTGGTACCGTTGTCGAGGAGTGTTAAAACTGTAGTATTATGATCCACACGTCAGTTAAAAAGTCCATTTAAATTACTTGTAGATTCTCTACCTGAGAAGCATGAGTCCATCAAGGGCCTTTTTACAAGGCCAAAAAGAGTTGTCAACATAACCAAATTTGAACCCCATAGGCAACAATTTAAATTTACTAGCTTATCAGGTAAATATGGGAATGAACCCGATGTACCATATTAAGTGTAGAAGTAGGAATAAATTGTGTTGTTGAAAAATTAGAAAATTAGGCAATGAAGGAATTTCATCATATTCTGAATGGTTTCAAGAAATCAAAGAAATAGCACAACCCAGGTTTGATATTATGAAATAGTTGAAAATTTTTACTATCAAACTATTAGGGATGTGTTTATTTACACAGAAACCATTAGGAAATTATGCCTCAAGAAGCCTAGTTTTAACGAAAAAAAAAACCAAGCTTAACATTTCTCAACATATTGGCAAATTTTAACGATGACATTAGTAGCAGGAAAAATGATGTTTAGAAAAAAAAAAACATAATTTAAAAAGAACATCTTGCCAGGAGTATGCTCTTCACTTGTGCTTAAGGCGACCGGGTGAATCAAAAACTAGCGCGTTTTTTTTAGAATACTGCTACACCATGTTAAAAAAGTAGTCATTTATCTACCTGCACAATTTACCAATGAGTTGGAAGAATTTTTTTGAGGCCATGCTCTTCTCATGCTGCAACATATCATACTAGTTGATGAAGAAAGGGATGATTTTTAGAGACTAGTTCAGTTGTAGGCATGGGGGAGACCCCACCTTCATTATTGCCACCAATAGCACAATGAACATTGTTCATAGTGTTCAAAAAAAAACAAAATAGTTAGAATTTTATTTTAATGCCATTAGTTTAGAATTTTGCTTTAATACCTTTAGTTTGATTTTTTATTTTTATGTTTTGCAGGACAACATGAAGTGTGATGTAGATGAATAAGGATTTGTCTATGAAGATTTTGTAAAGTGAGATTTATACGTGGAGTTCATAATAGCACTATACGAACCATCTTGTGTACCTCGATCGTGTAGCATCCAGTCCAAACATGTGAAGCGAGTAAAGTTTACCTTGATAACACAGACACCTGAAGGTAGGCTAAGTAACCCTGATAAAGCAAAAGGTTTCTAGCCCAAGGTGTTTGTGGAACTTGGAGAAAATTTTGCTACAAAGTGCACAACTATTACAGCCTTAGTAGATGGTAAATAGAGCCAGAGATGCTACACCAAGAGTGGAGTAAAGTGCCAAGACGATGTTCGAGTAACAATCAATGGGCTTCATTTATGATCACCTCACATTTGTGATACTGGATCAAACATAGGTATGGGGGGACCCCATACCATACCAATAGTTTTGATGAATGTTCACACATTCGTTGAAAAAAATTGCATGAAACCTATCTTGTTCAACATAAAAAAAAAATATTTTGCTTTGTAGGAATTGATGCCCTGAATGCAATCTATAGGTAGCTTGGGTAACCTAGGCCTATCAGGCACAGGTTCCATTATTCCTATTTTTCTTATTTTGTGTGTTTAGTTTTATAGGACATGATCTTGAGTACAATATATAGGCAGTCGGCTTAAACTAGGCCTAATAGATATAGGCATCCCGTGCCCTGCTATGAGTACAACAATGTGGAAAAAGACACTTCCATCCAAGAATATAGTGCCTACAATAAAACCAATGTAAAAGTGCATTCTTCCCATCTAGAGGAAGGTGCCAATAAGTGGTGTCAATCTTCCACCAAGAAGAGCGATGCCCAGACATTAAAAAAAGAAAAAAAAGTAGTGTCAATTTTCAACCAGCTAGAATCCTCTGTTGAGAAGGTTCCAAGTTGAATTGCAAATCCAAAATAGATGCTTAATTTTCTACTACTTATTGGTAGAGAGTATCCTCTTTCCCTAGAACTATCTTGGTTTATAAGGGAAATGAGAAACCTCCAACCAACAACAGTAAAATAAATCAGGGGAGGAGCCTAAAGTAACTTGGCCCACTTGCAAATTTTAGACATTGTTTGAAACAAGAATTAGTATTGAGTGAGTGTGCCATAATCATAGCCCTAGGAAGGAGAGAACTAATATTACACATTTACGCTAGTACAAGAAGTTACAATATAAAAAAAATAGTGTGTGGGTGTGTTTGATGTGAGCAATGCAATGCAGTCTATGTGTGGTCAATAGAAGATTTATTTTAGCACAGACCACCAGTTTACTATATCTCTGGTAAGAGTTGCCTGTTACAGTAAATATTAGCTACTGGTCAATGTAGTAAAATTAACAACAACCCTCCAATATCGATGTTGACTTCAATCTAGGCACTCCATATTTGTTAAAACACTTGGTCCAGTCCATAATGTGGCAAGTGAGAAGCTGACATGACCACAAATTTATGGGGAAAATTTTATTTAAACTTTATAATTTTGAATGGGGCCCCCATTGCAGAGAACATTTTGGACAATGTGGAAACCATTCTGAAAAGACAAAAGCAATTTCACTATATACTTGGTGCAACACATCTGCAACAACTCTTGGTATAGCAAAATAGAGCTTCAAATGGGAAGATAATCCAAGAGCCTGTGTGTTGCACTTGGAAGTAAAATTACTAGAATTTTTACTCCCAATGATGACCTGGCAGAAGAAAATATCTAGAGATTCAGAGGTCACTAGAGAAAATTTTTGGAGAATGCCATTGGAGGAAAATTGTTGAGAAGACATGAGGGCAGTTTAAGAATGAATTGCAATATTTTTCACCCTTGCAGTGCAGCATTTCTAACAATGATTTTCGTCATTAAAAATATTGTGGCCAAAGTAAATGGTGGTGGAGTGATTGCATTGGGAAGTAAAAAAAAAATTACCCAACACTTGGAGGTGAGATCAGTTGCATCAAAGCTTGTTGTGTGAGTGGAAATGATTTCTAGAAATGACCATGCCAACAAATGACAAAAAAAAAGTTACCTTCGATCGAATCCTTTTAACTCGGGATGTGTTTCGTGAGGTGCAGTTGTGAAAATATGGTTTCATTGTAATGATTCATCCAAGCGGTATTTTTTAGATACCAGAAAAGATCAAGACTACCACTGCCACTAGCTATGAAAGTTACAAAAGGCTAAGAGACCAGCTTCATGAAGAGCCTAGCCACCTAGTCTTAAATACACTAGACTGCCACCACTAAAGATAGGCTTAGTACTCAAATTTTTGGAGTTGATTTTTTTTTGTTAGAAATGCAAATGAGCACAAAAGTTTCATTTTCTCTATTGTGTAAAACATAGCACTAGAAAAAATTTAATTGTACTATTTTTTTACTTTCTATATTTTCATGCTCATGGGAAATGGCGTTGAGATGGAGGCTAAATTAGTCTTTTATTTTAAACTATGAGGAGTAAATTGACTATAATTATGGGGTGCATGTGGTGTGGTAAACATGACATATGTAGGTTATCCAACATAGGAGTGAAGCTATCTTTAGATTGTAGGCTGTGAAATACAATACCACCATCTAATTTTCAGCATACAAGTAGATTTTACACAAGGTCGTTTCAGATGATGGAAATATCGGTATTGGAGGTCCCATATCAATGAATTTTTGGATGATGCCTATGAATTTAATTCCCAGAGGAGAAAGAGACCTCATAATTTTTTACAGAGGTTGTGATTTGACTATTTGGCTGTAGTGATGGTGTCAAGGAATAATCATTCAAATTGCTGGTTTGGTGTAGTGCATGGAGAAAACTATGTGGATGGAGTGATAATTTTTTTAGAATATTTTGGACTCACTATCAAAATGCAATAGCTTGAAGAATCCTTGGTAGAGATGTGACCCACACAAGTCAACTTGAATATCCTATCGTGCTGGTTGTCTACATCCTAGTTTCAATGGAAAATCTATTATGGTCATGCTTCCTCCCATGGACCTGATGATGGGCTAAAAAAAAGTCTTTCCATAGGAAGACGAGAGTAAGGTGGCTTTCCGTTAGAATGGGAAAAAAAATCAAATCTCCAAGATGCACCAATGTCACAAGAATCTCATTTTCTGGTACACCATAATTAAATGCAGCATGAAGGCATTTCACACCATCAACATCATACACATCATGTTCCACGAAATTCACCCAGGTATGTACTGAGTTTTTCGTTAATTATGTGCATAGTTATTTTAAAAATAATTTCTATGTTAATACCAGTAGATGCCCCCATATTTCTCTTTATTAATTCTCCCATTAGAATTCAGCCACATGGCATGCCTCAGACATGAGAATAATTTCATTACCCCAAGAAAACTTTCAAAAACAAATCTATACCAGGGGTTTGTCACATGAAGGTATGTCAAATATTCTGAATGGGGGAAGAGGCGCCTAACTCCCATATAATGGTGCTTGCCTCCCTTATTTTTGAAAAATAAAATTGGTGGGAGGCACCTTACTCCCAATGCATTACTCCTAATGGCACGTTACTCCCATTTAAAAATAATAATAATAATTTCGGGGGGCTTTTGACATGAGGACATGTCAAATATCCGGTATGGGGGGGTGATGAGCACTAGAAATGCTCAGTCTATATACACTTTTAAGGGCATCATTATTGGTTTAATTAGCATTTGAGATGTATTTTTAGATGACTTTTACATATAATTTATATAAAATGAAGTATTATGCTTGACTAGTGGTTTTAGTGGAGAATGTGTATAAATGCAGATTTTTTCTACTAATCTGGTATTTTTGAGCATATATCCCATTTGGACCTGGCAATGCATGAATAAATCTTAAAAATGAACTAAGGTAAATGGTGGAGGTAGGTGCCTAACTCCCGACCATTGGAGGCACCTAACTCCCAACCATTGGAGGCACCTAACTCCCGACCATTGGAGGCATCTAACTCCTGAACATTTGGGGGCGCCTAACTCTTGATCATTTAGGGGTGCCTAACTCCTGACCATTGGAGGTGCCTAACTCCTGATCATTTGGAGGTGCCTAACTCTCAACCATTTGGAGATGCCTAACTCTCGATCATTTGGGGGTGCCTAACTCTCGACCATTTGGAGGTGCCTAACTCTCGACCATTTGGAGGCGCCTAACTCCTAACCATTTGGAGGTGCCTAACTCCCGACCATTGGAGACGACTAACTCTCGACCATTGGAGATGCCTAACTCCCAACCATTTGGAGGTGTCTAACTCTCGACTACAAGATGGAGCTATGTTCAAACGTTGATCGGTTGACCAAACAAACATTGATCAATTGACCAATTGACTATGCACTTTCCAAGGAGGTTGTTGCACAAAAGATAAAGGAGAAATATTCATATTTTATGCATATTAGATTTTAAATGTGCATTATCATTAAAATAGAATAAAGCACTTTTATTCCAAGTTGACCATGTAAGCTTTTAAAAGCATTATTTTTAGGATGCATTATTTTAGGATTATTTTGTTACGTACACCTAAGGATTATTATGTTTATCCTTTTGGTGAACAGTCATGCTTTTAATAGGAGAATAATATCTATGTATAAATCAATTGTAACAAATCACATTATGTGATTAAAAATTGACCAATCTATTATTGTAACAAGATATAGTTGTGTTTTAACTTATATATAAGAATGTATGCCAAACAAATACAAGTGGATCATTTACAGAGTCAATAGAATAATTATATTTCTTTTATTCTGCAAAGTTGCAAATACTCTTATTTTTCTTAAAGTAATCTTTATGTAATTAACCGGGCGGACTACCTGCGAGAGCCTGGGCCCACTCCCTACAGTAGTCCTCCCCTATTTTATTTGTGTCATTTATTTTTAGTAGATTAGATTTACTATTTTATTTCCTGCTTTATTTTAATTCAGTTGTGTGTTTTATTTTCCTGCACTTTTATTTTCAGCACTTTAATTTTAGTTTGTAATTTATTTATTTATTTATTTTCTTGCACTTAATTTTATTTAGTTTGGATGAAATAAAAATGTTTAAACATCCCCCACCAAACTAATAGGTATAGAGGAATTCATTCCCCACACTACAAACATATATTATGCATGACACTCATAAGTTTACGAACTTACCGGATTGATAATTTATGGAAAAGAAATGATTGTTTTCTAAACATAATTTTTGCTCAACAAAATGTTGAAGGAATTTCTTGGAAAGTTTATGGTTGTCTATTTTGATGGCATTTTGATATTAGGTAAAAGTAAGGAAGACCATTTGACACATTTGGGATTGGTCTTACAAATATTGAAGGAAGAAAAGTTGCTAGTCAACTTGAAGAAATGTAGTTTTATGAAAGAGGAATTGGTGTATTTTGTTTTTGTGATTTTACAAGAGGGGTTACAAATGGATATGAGAAGATCAAAACCATTATAAATTGGCCATCAAAAATAATTATGTTTGAGGATAGGATTTTTCTTTGTCTAGAAATTTTTTATAGGAAGTTTATCAAAATTTTAGTGGGATTTGTGCACTGATTACAAAAACCCTAAAAGGAAGAAGGCATGAGCTTCATTTGACAAGTATTATAGAAAGGAGTTTTTGAATCCTAAAGGAAAATATAACATAACAACTTGTTCTAGTTTTTTCAAATTTTAACAAAGTCTTTTAGGTGGATTGTGATGCAAGTGGGATAGTAATAGGGGGAGTCTTGAGCCGGGAAGGCAAGCCCATTGTCTAGCTCAATGAGAAGCTAAATGAGGCAAAGAGAAAATACTCTATCTATGACCAAGTTTTTATGCCATTGTTCAAACCCTAAAGGATTAGAGGTATTATTTGCTACCAAAAGAGTTTGTCTTATTCACAAATAATCACGATTTGTAGTTTATTAACAACTAAATTAAGTTGAATCAAAGGCATATAAAGCGGCTAGAATTTTTGCAAGGATATGAATTTGTTTTGAAGCACAAAAATGGTGGTTCAAATTGAGTAGTTGATGCCCTAAGTAGAAGGAGGTTGTTGGTGAATATGATGAGGATAGAAGTTGTTGGTTTTGATGCCATGAAGGAGCTTTATAAGGATGATGAAGATTTCAAGGAAGCTTGGGTAGCATGTAGTAATTCTACTATAGGAAATAGGATCCCATGGATTGATTATTTCATTCAAGAAGGAATTTTATTCAAGGGAAATCGATTGTGTATATCATGAAGTTCAATGAGATAAAATTTGATAAAAGAAAAATATAGTGGAGGACTTGGAGGACATTTCAGGATAGAAAACCCCTAAGGCAACTTGAAGAAAGTTACTATTGGTCTGGAATGAGTACAAATGTAGGAATATTTGTGCAAGGTTGTCAAATATGTCAGTATGCAAAAGGGAAGAGCCAAAACACTGGATTGTATCAGCCATTACCAATTCTATAGAGATTATAGGACACAAGCATTAATTATGTTCTTGGATTATCAAGCATATCAAAATGTAATGAATCTTTTTTTGTGGTTGATCGATTATTGGATATGGCATATTGCATACCTTGTAGGAAGACAACTGATGCAACTCATATTGCTACCTTATTCTTAAAGGAAGTAGTAAGATTACATGGGTCACAAAAGAGTATTTTTTTAGTTAAAGATAGCAAATTTGTGGGTCATTTTTGGCAAACATTATGGAAGAAATTGGATAATAATTTGGCATTCAACTCAACTTATTATCCACAAACCAGTAGAAAAACTGAGGTTGTGAATATAGGTATTGGAATATTACTAAGATGCTTAGTTGGAAAGAAGCAAAAGCTTTGGGATATTATTTTGGCACAAGCAAAATTTACATATAACTCTGTAAACCAAAGTAGAGGTAAAATTCCATTTTAGATTGCATATGGAATACACCCAAGAGGAGTAGATAAACTATGGAAGACACCTGATTTATAGAGGCCAAGTGCTATAGTGGAAGACTTTGCTAACTACAATCATGATTTGCATCAAGATGTGAGAAGTGATTTAGAAAAAAGTACCATGATATACAAACAACATGTTGATCTCAAGTAAAAAGTGCAAGAATTTTAGGTTGGAGATTTTATTTTGGTACATTTATAGGAGTGGTTCTTAAAAGGCACTTGTAACAAGTTAAATTGGAAGAAGATTGTACCTTGTAGAGTCTTGAAGATTTTTTTCTATGAATTCTTATGAAATAGAAATATCTAAAGGAGTGGATATATCTCCCATATTTAGTATAGCAGATATATACCCTTATAATGAGGGATCAACTAGTAAGTAATATAGTGCAACTTTAGAACTTCTAAATGTAGATTGGGTACAATAGTTGCTAGAGAAGGAACGAGATGGAATTGAGATAATCATAAATTACCAAGTATCCAAGAGAATGGAAGGCAAGTAATATCATGAATATAGGGTAACTAAAGATGTAATGTGGATGAAAGCATCTAATATTTCCAAGTATGGATTTCAAATTGAAGGTTTGTAAAATATTCATGAAACATTTCCTTTACCCGACGAGTATGATGTGGGAGCATTCAAAGACCAATAATCTAGTGGACAACTATTGAGTAACAAATAAGGTTAATCATATTGATATTCATTACAGTAACTACACTCCACTATTATTTATAAGTTCATTAAACATAAATGGAAAGAGAGAGAGAGACGATAGATAAAAAGAGAGCAAAAATAAAAGGGAAAAAAAGTTGGAAGAAGGATCAGGAAGGAGGAAAGATAGTTTAGATTAGAGATATGTAAATTTTGATAAGAATACTAAGAACGTAAAGAAATCTATTATAGTTTCATATTATGTACTACTTGATCTAGACCGAAATATTAATATCAAAAACTCCTCTTGGATCCATCCTAAGTACTACTTGAAGGAACATATATATATTATGTTGATAAATATATGTGTATAAGCTTATTTGAACAATTGTAGGTTACTAATTGAAGCCTAAATGGAGGTAATTATGATAAATAGAGCCAATAATCTTGCCTAAAACTGGATCAGATCTACAACAACATCCAGCCTGAAAAACAACTAAACCAAAAAAAAACAAAAATCACTTGTTGGAAGCCTTTATCAGTGAGGTCTTAGGAGGCTTGCCCACAATTTTTTTGACCCCCACAAAAAGAAATCATTTTTTTAGGCCACACTCCTGAACACATTTGTTACAAGTCTCCATAATTAGAACAACCTCATTCTCTTCAGGATGTAGAGCCTCAAAGCTATCTGTTAGAAGGGGTTGTACTCTACTAGAAATTTTAGAGTCGATCTCCCTTTTCCTAAGTGCTCTATTGCTAGGTCTCCCCACTTTCCTTTTGTCCCCTATATAAATATGAGCTTTCCTATGACTTCCAGTCTTCATACCTGGGGAGCCTTTCTCAAACACAGATTTTGGAGAGGCTATAGAGCTTTCCATTAACTATTGAAGAGTTGGATCATCCATGTCAAGACAGTCAAAGGAATTTTAAATGATAAGACTAGAGTAATTTACCTTTTCTCCACTCTCCCCAAATTTAGGAAGTTGAACAATATCCCCCACTACAGGGCTCACTTCCCTTCTCTTCACAAGAACCATGTTCAACTCCTCTCCATCAAACATGATTGATGGAAGGACTTCCTCCTGTAATTCCTCACTGAGCCCAACTTGAGAAATAGAAATCAAATCTTGTCCTTTCAAATTTTGAGGGTTTTGCTTAGGCACCCACTTTTCACTAAGCTTCTTACTATTTTTCTTATGGCTCATCAAAGTACTTAGAGCTTTAGGATGCAAGGGGTATAAGCTCTTATGGTGCCCACCCTTACCACACTCTTGGAAAACTTGGGGTTTATTTTCATATTCAATGTTATGAACCCAGGTGCCAAGATTAGAAAAGAGTTCAACAAAGCTCGATAGATCCTTCTCAATATCTGCCATCACACACATTCTAGCATAGAGCATTTGAGATTTGGAACTAGTAATATGATCGAAGAAAATAAAATCCCCGATCATCTTGGTAATAGCTTGGAAGATGCTCTCATTCCAAAGATAAAGTGGAAAGTCTAGTAGATTGATCTATAGTGGGACAAGATTAATGCTCTACATCATGGGATTAAAATTTGGGTCCCATTTATGCAAAAATAAACCTCGTTTGCCAAAAAACCATGGATCCCCTTCCAAGATTTGCTTGGAATCCTCCTCATAGTTGAGCCTAATAAGGAAGAAATTTCTTGGGATGGCCACAATTTCAAGAAACCCAATAGGTCTCCATATTGTCAAATCTCATCTCCTCATAGAATCAATATCCGACCTCCTACCTTGGAATTTTCCCACAAGATTCCACAACCCATATTTCAAGATATTATCAATCAAGCTATCAAGGATATGGATCTGGTTCGATAGAGGAGAAATGTCGAAGAGGGTGTTAGATCCTCCATTATCGCTAGCGACCAATTTTGCAAATGAAGGTGCACTAGAAGGGATGGGGTCCTCCTTACTAGTTTTATGGGTCCCACCTCTGAGCTTACCAGGATCCCACTCCTCCCATTCAAATAAAAATGAGGGGTCACGAGATCCAAATGTACCCACCTTCATAAACTTAGGTTCTTTAGAAATGGGATCAAAGCTACCCAACCAGGCATCCACTTTCTTTGTAATGTTCATGTTCCTCATATGTAACTCTCCTCTGAAACTCTAATCTTCCTCCTCTGTAATTCTCATTTGAAATCCTAATCTACCTCCTCTACAATGCTCCTCTGAAACCCTAATTCATCTCCTCTACAATGCTCCTCTAAAACCCTAATTTGCCTTCTCTACAATGCTCCTCTGAAACCCTAATCTGCCTCCTCTGCAATGCTCCTCTAAAACCCTTTTTATTGCTTTGAAACTATGTGAGGGTTGTGGCTGGAATCAACTTCTACACATGAATGAAAATCTGGCCACCCGATTTAGCTTGTTGATTTAGCTTGTGCAAATCGTATCTTCTAGAAACCCTCACATGGGTGCAAGGTAACAACTAAAACCCTAGAAAAAAATGATGATGTAGGTTTATGAAAAATGGTAGCGATTGGATCTCTTCTAAAGTGGAACAGGAAAACTCCTTCATAATAAGTGAGGCTAAAACCCTTGTGTGGTATGAACACAAACAGATCAATGGATGGCCTATGCTATTAAGGATCATAGGGGAGGTTGTGTGTGAACAGTCCATAGCTAACGAGCAGATCTCGTAAAAACCCTTGTAGGGTTCATGAAATGGTTGCAATGGTAGATCCAGTGATATAGCGATAAACAATAGGTTCCCCTTATTTATCGATGCTTAAACGATTCCTTGGGTAGATATGAGTGACTGCAATGAATAGATTCTTTTGTAATCCATGAAAAATAATATTTCAGCGACATTCAGCCAGAGATACAGGCCAGTGTCATATTTTTCTAGGAACTCCTTCACCCGAACATGTTGTCGACACCACGAATGTTTGCCGCACTGAGAGTTGCACTCTTAGCACCGATCCGCCGCTATCTCCATGAATTTTTGCCTCACTAAGAGCTGCACTTTTTGAAAAAGGAAGAGTTCTATTCTTCCCAAAAATCTAAGGAGAGGTAGATTAACAAAGGGGATAGAAATCACAAAATACTTTCATGATCCAACTAAAATAAATTTGTCTTTTCATTGCATTAAAAATATTTCAACACTAGATGGAAGATACATTGAAGAAGAAGAAGACATCAAGGAAGCAATTAATTATTTTAAAGATATTATGTCAATTGTTGAGATATATAAGTAGGATTAAGCTAAAATTTTGTAAAATAATCCATCAATTATCACATAGGGATAAAATAAAAGGTTGATAAGATATATCATTGCATTAAAAATAAATTTTATCTTTTTGCTCGGACAAGAAAACGAGCCCTGATAGATTTCCTATAGTTTTATTTCAAAACAATGGGATTTGTTGAAGAGTGATATGCTAGAGGTAGTTGGGAAGACAAAGAAAAAGATGGCTAAAATAAGTGAGATCAATGTGATCTTTATTTTATTGGTTCATAAGAAAGACAAGAAAATATTTGATAATCTTTGTCTATTAAGCCTTTGCAATGTGATTTATAATGGTTTTTTTTTTTTAATTATGGAAAAATATTGAAAATCATTCTTTATTGTGTTATCTTAGAGGAGGAATATGACTTTTTTCATGGTAAACAAATTTTGGATGGTGTAATCATTGCACAAGAGATAATACTTTGTATTTACTTCATGAAAAATCCAAAATTGCCTATGAAATTAGACATAAAAAAATATTCCTAATGATTCATTGCTATTTTAGCATTCATATCTCCACCCACTATCCAAAGGTCCTCTGGGTAGGCTTATCTAATAGATTGAACTAATTTTTATTGAATTTTATCCTCTTTGACATCCTTCATACATATATGTTAATAATCATCCATATTTCTCTTGTATTTTTATTCTTAAGTCTAATCATAAGAACTCCTTTGACGGTTGCCAACCTGATTTCCTAGAAAGTATGTCAATGTCACAATATTAAAGAGTCTCCTAAAAATCCTTGAAAGGCTTGGGATGTGTAGTCATACTACTTCTAGTTTCTACTTGATATGGTTCTTTTTTATCAAAATAAGTCCTAGTTTCTTGTAGTAACATAACATCTGACTTATTTTCTAATATCATTCTTTTGATGGTCAATTGTCTAGGGTGGTTGTTGAGTCCCCTCACATTCTATGTGTGTACTATCATTGGGAATCGATGTTGTAAAAAATCGTAATTGACTTGACCAATCTTGTTTCTCTTAGTTTTTCTCCTTTTGTTGAATGTTTTCTTTATTTGATTTCCTTCTTGTTCCCTACAAAGTTGCATTCTTTTATCTCTTCTCAATTTGGCTAATCTCAAGAGTTGTTTTTTTCTATTTTTCTTAGCAAGTTCCATAATCACATCCTTTTTCTAGTTTTGGTCCTTATTTTGGACCACAATGACCTTAGACCAATCATGGGGTGGAGATGGGATGGGAGGATTTGATTTATTAATATGAAAACCAATCAACGGATGTGGGTTATTAAGAGGGGGATAAAAGGATTGGCTAGGGTCAATTGAATTTTTTGGATTGGAATCCTTTGATTGCAAAGGGTATGGATGGTTTAAAGAAGGATGGCTTAAATATATGGTTTGTCAGATTTGGATTGGGAGTTAGGAGGAACTCTATCAAGTATTCTTTGTCCATTGGGTCATCAAGCCTAAGGAGCTCATATTTATTTGATGGGGCTCTCCCATTTGAGTGATTATTTGGGTTACCTATTTTTGGTTGGCTTCCTCTTTTATCTTGGGTGTTATATTTCACATTTCTTTTAGAGATAGTTTGGAATCCTTCCAAATTTTTCTTTTGTATTGATTGGGTTTAGTTTCTAGGTTTTGTTGACTTTGTTCCTCAGCCATCATCGTTAGTTTTGGAAATTGTCTCACTAAGTGACCATATTCATGATATGCTCTACATATAAATGGGATTGATTCATAGTCCACATGTTACCTCCAAGAAATCCTCCCCATCCTTAACTCAATTTCAGTTGAAAGTGGTTTACCCAAATCCATATCAACATAAATTCTAGCATATGTTGTCGATCCCCTTCTATTGTTTCTCTAGACCACCCTATGTAGGTTTCCCAAAGATCGCCTATCATCTTAAGGACGTCATTTCTCCAAAATTCTAGGGGTAGGGAAACTAGTTTGAGGCAAATGGGCATTGCATATGGTTCAATGCGTGGGTTGAAATTCAACTTCTAGGGTTGCATGAAAAGGCATGTTGGGCCAATATTATAAGGGCCCCCCTCAAATCTCTATCTACAAGAATAATTAAATATACCACATAATAACCATTGG
Organism: Wollemia nobilis; assembly: GCA_028583015.1. Lineage (NCBI taxonomy): Eukaryota > Viridiplantae > Streptophyta > Pinopsida > Araucariales > Araucariaceae > Wollemia > Wollemia nobilis. The sequence continues at coordinate 9,718,071 of JAQPPZ010004166.1, forward strand.
GTAGGAGAATTATTTCAAATTTCCCTTAAGGGTCCTAGTGTTTTCAAGCCCAATTATAAAGGAACCTATTTGAGGGTCTTAGACCTATGAATTTGCAAATAAGTGCATGGTTGGATCTATAGACAATGTCATCAGCAATTAGTTCCTCAACTATCTCCAAAATAGGGGTAGAGTCTATTTGGGGAAAAATCCATTTTTTCTTGCCTATTCCAATTCCTTATCTTTTATTTTTTTAGTTTCTTGCATAATCTTATGGGCTTGTGCTTCAGTATTAGTAATTTTTTATTGGTACCTTTAATTGCCTCTCTGAGCAACCGAAGGGTTCTTAATCACTGGTATTTCATCATTCATTACTCCCCTAGGAGAAATTTATCTCTCCCTCACTATGTCTGCAAAGGATCTCTTAGGAGAAGGGGGAAAAGGGAGGGCCCCCAAAGGGCCTTCACCAACAACCATGGATAGTAGAAAGTAATTTTAATTTGTATAGTTTATATGACAAGATAAAAATAAATAAAATTACTTGTAGTTTTTGAATAATGTTGGATACAAAGAAAATCGAACCTAATCCATGCAATCCTCATCCATTCCACCTTCTTGAGGCTTCTACATGCAATGGCAGTGGCATTGTGTGCAAACCCTGGTAGAATTTCTAGCCTCCCTAATATTCAATTTAAACTTCATTCATTTAGTTCAATATTATAAAAGCCTTGATATACACATTAATTTTCTCATATATTATTCTACTCGTTATAAGATTATTTTGACCTTTAGTTTTATGGCTATTTTATTTTTGGGACCTATGATATTTTGTGGTAGTAAGGCTTAAAAATCCATTAGTGGTATCAAATATACCACCTCACTCTGTCCAATTTGATAGAGTTATTTATTAGCCATCATTATTAATTAGCTTTGTTTGTTTTTACTAAAGTTATTTTAGAGTTTGTCCACTTTAAAGGTAGTGCATACTTGGACTATTGAGTAGAAGATTGATGGGACTAAAATTAAGTCACCTTGATTTATAGGCTAGGGTCTTTCCACTTGGTTGAAGTAAAACCAATGAAGTCTAGGACTCATCTAGATTTAAGAAAAGGACCAAATTATGAGAGAAGTTGGGAACTTATTGATAGAGATAAATAACTCTGAAGATAGTTGGAAATTTTGAGGACATACAAAATCACCCTGATCATATTTTTGGATTCTCTAAAGAAGATGAGAATCACTTTTAAATACTTTAAGAATTAAATAATTGAAGATTTGAGTATTTGCATATTGAACATTGAGATAGAATCAACTTAGAATATAATTGATCATTCAGGGATATCCAGTGCCACTCTGATATTGGTATTGAGTTCTATAGTAAGAAGGAGAATCATATTGGGTTCTTAGGTGCAACCTAAGACATTGAATATTTTATATTTTATAGAAGAAGAATTACAGAATAAAATTTTGGGAAGCTTCCTATAGAGATAGAGAGAATAGAGAAGAATAACACCAAAGTGTAGTATGCAACATAGAGAATAAGAAAATATTGTGGAGTCATCATCCACATAGATAAAGTGGTATAATTAAAAGAAACCTATAATAGTCTCGAGTAAGATTAAGAACACAAAAGTCTTGAAGAAGGATAAAGTAGCTTGCTTTATATGGCTTCAAGAAGATAAGATAACAACATAGCATTGAAAGGAACAAATAGAACAACATAAGATTGAAAGGAATAGCATTAGAGAGAAATCAACAAAATAATAGTTTAATATTGTGGTCAACAGAGGACAACATTGAAGAAAGTGGTTAATAAAGGCTAACATCATGGATAGCATTCAACATAGTCTACAATGGCCATCTTTGAAAATAGTGGCTAGTCTAGCACAATGGCCTAAGAATCCAACTATAAGCCTCCACACATAAGAGAACATAAGAGTATAATAGAAAAGAGAGACAACTAAATCTTATACAAGAAGAAGATTAGAAGGAGATAGTTTGGACTTCTACAAGTGAAGACCATAAGGAGATGCTCAACCTTCTCCAAGTGAAGACCAGATGCTTGGTCTTCTCCAAGATATATCCAAAAGGAGACACTTGGTCTCCTCCATCAAAATGGAGATACGTAGTCTCCAACATAGATAGCAAAGAAAAGGAGACACATAATCTTCAACATAGCCAATAGAATGAGACATTTAATCTCTAGTTAAAACAAAATAAGTAGATGATTAATCTCCAATTTAAACAATAGAAGGAGATATTTAATCTCTAGCAAATCTAGTGAAGCATGATGAGTGTCATCAATCACACCATTTAATCATTATAGTTGTCAATTCAGGGTGGTGTCCAAGGCTATATACGAAAGGAGATATAGGCAGCTTGAAAATCAACTCATTTAGAAAATATGCTTTATTGGTGAGACAAGTGAACCTTGGGGGTTTTGGTGTCACTTTAATCCTATAAACTGAAGTTAAATTCTAATTACTCTTGTAGAATCAAAATTACAGGAATAAAACTTGATTACTTTTATAGAATGAAACCTATTTACTATTGTAGAATGTAAATGACAAGAAAATATAGTTGCAGGAAATTGAAATCTAACTAAATTTGCAAAAATATCACCTATTTTACTCTTGCAAAATGAAAAGAATAACAAGAAGATGAAATAGCAGAAAATAAAACACACAAGCTAACAACTGATCAATGGAATGGATTAAAGCAAGAAATAATCTACTGGAAACAAGGGAAATTCAATAATGTTGCAAGTTGATGAATCAATTAACACTCACACTCATTAACCTAGGTTCAAATCACAAATATCTATGCACTATCAGCTAATGAATAGAAAATAAAATATGACAAGTCTCTGCTTAATCTGCTGTAGCAAAAGTTGCAGAAAAATATGTCACCAATAAGCCTTCTTCTAAACTTGGAAGTGGCCTTTGCTCCCCTGTTCCAGAAGAAGGTATAAAAACTCTCTCTTAACTACTTAAACACTTAGAAATTTAATGGGACAAAATATGAATGAGAAATCCTACACTTTATTTAGTCTTAAGCAACATTACAATATTTGCAGGAAAACCTGCTAAAAACAGCAATTTGTCACAGATCTACTTTCTTATCGCAAGTCCTATCCTTATTCTCTACTTCTCTACCTGGCTCAATCAACATGGGAGCCTATTATTTTAACATTATATTACATATGCCAATCCGTTATGTTGTTGCCTTTTAGGGATTTAGCAACTGTTCTGAAGAAGTCTTCTTAAAATGTAGTAAATTGTTATGCTACAGCATATCTATTTTCCTTGTTGTGTGTCATCCATTGGGAGAAATGTGTTGGAAGGGGTGAGAAAACTCCTCATACAGCTAGATCCATCTTCATCTCGCCATTTTCCACCTTTCTGACCATTATGTTTATAGTTTTGAACAAAACGGGTCTTGTTCTACTCATTCTGGAGCTGCTTCATAATATCTAGTAGTTTAACCATTTTGACTCTTATCCATACACCAGATGCATAGAAAAGTGAGTTTGACCAGCTAGGTAGTCTTCCTAAGTCCTTAGAAGACCAATTCTATAGATTTTACATGCTGAAATTGACAAATTCCAAGCCATGCTATTTATTGATAGCTGGCTAGAATTTGTATGATTGTTTCCAAATTTCTTGCAATTCAATATTTTGACTGGTTGCTCCTATTTGGATCACGTGGAAGTGTTGGCAAGTGGAGAAAGAGTCACTCCTAGCCTCCCTCAACTGTTTCCAAGTGTTTTCTGCATATTTAATGGACAAATTCCATGCCTTCATTCATAGTGACAAGTGGCTGGAATTTGTATGGACTGTCACCTATTTTTTTACAGCAGTCAAAACATGCCCAACTGCCCTTTTGGAGTGCTTATAACTTTTGCCTCGTAACTCCAATGTACACCAAATTTTATCCACATGTTCTTGGTTGTATGAATTACATCTGGTTCAATTTTTAGCTCTTAAATCCTCAGGAATTACTCCCAGAATTGTTGTCAAGTTGGCCTCTAACACAGATTTTTACCAAAATTTCCAGCAGTCAAAAAGTGTGAAACTGCCATTTTGTGGGCCCCATATCTTCCCTATTATTGGTCTATATGCCTTAAAATTTGTGTCATGTGTTCTCTCCACTATGAACTATAATTGGTATGAATTTGGTTCCTTAAATTACTTTGTATCATTCCCAATAGATCCACCAATATGCCCCTTAATGCAGATTTGCACCTGTTAACAGCTCAAAAAAAAAAACCGCATGAGCTCCATAATGATGTAACCTTTATAACTTTTTATCTACAGCTCGAATTGACTTGCTTAAAAAAGCAAAGTTGTAGTTCCCGATGAGATAAATCTATCCATGCCACCAAAACGTAATTTTACTGCATTATGACATCAAAATTAACATGATATTCATTTTTGACCTTTTACAAGTAAAATGCTTAAAATAGTCAAAACAGGGGTATAATGTTTCTAACATAAAATCATGTAAAAAATTAACAATTAATATATTCTAATCAACTATTTGGCAATTTAAATTTGTATATTTAATAATATGGCAGTTTTTATATGTTAACCATAGTGCAAAAATGAGGCATTTCTTGGCCTCATCATTCCCCCATAACTTGAACTGATGCATGCCCTCATGCATCCCAGTAGGCCATAGCAATATGCAGGTTTTATCCTGTTAAACATATTTTGCCACCTGAGAATTTTATTCTTGTTGTACTAAATATTTTCAATTAGCACAGGTATTTCATTTTTTGTATACAACCTTGCAGATTTTGTAGTTCCTGTAATATTTTTCTTTCCTTTCTTTTTTTTTGTTTCTATGTTGTTGTTTATTTTTTTCCTTTGTAATTTCTAATGTGCCCTACTGTTCTGCAACATTTACAAGAATTTCTGGCACACTTTGTCTCGGTTTGAAGCTTGCTTTGGAATGAGACTGTTGTTCTGAAGATGCTTCGGAATTTATTGCAGTAGGAGTAAAACAAAATCTTCAAATGTTGAATTTTCCATGCAACTAAAATTAGAAGGGGGTGTTTCTTGAAATTTTTAACTTGACAATATTATATGAATAGTTTATGCCAAATGTTGATTATCATACACTAAATGCTAAATGCTTACTATGACTTAAATGCAAGAAACACATACCTTACTGTTCTGAAAATTGATCATGCATCTTACAAACTGCTTTTGATGATTCTTAGCATGCTATCTAAAAATATAAACATAACACATGTGCAGTGTGAGATTTGTACAATGGTGGAACAATGATGGGTGGATCAACAAGGCAATGCACGTCGGAAAACCGGTTTTCATGCAAGCCAATTCAACAGTGCCTCCGAGAAGGTTTTCACTACTAAATTATTCATTTTTTCTTTCCTTTTTTCATTTTTCTTTTCTTTTTTTTCGTCTTTTTTTTTTGTTTCATTTTTTTCATTTTGTTTTTATCAGAAGAGGCTACCATTTTTGGTTTTCAACCAAATTTTATCTTTTAAAGGGCTTCAATGATATATAATGTATCTCATGAGGCTGCAATGTGATAAAATTTCTTTCATTCCTATTTGGATAAGAACAATCCTTATTCTGCAAAAACATGTCAATTTTTTGTATGAAAACATCTTTTTCAGCTAAAAGCTGTAACAATGATGCAACCTTCCTTCCATACAAGAAGTAAGAATCTTATTGTGTCATCATTGTCTCTGTATTTTTGGAAATGAAGTATTGACCTCATTAGTTCTTCTCTCTGTTGAAATTGATGCATATCCTCATATATCTTCATTTTGTGGGACATGCCTTATGCTACAATTTTTTTCTTTTTTTCTCTTTTTTTTTCTTTTTTTTTCCTTTTTTTCTCTTTTTTTTTTTTTTTTTTTATGATTCAAAGATATGATCATTTGAAATCTTTGTCAAAAGAGGAAACCTCTTCTACCTTATGCAAATGTAACTGTGTGAAAGATTGAGCAAATTCCACCTTTATTAGTGGTTGATGGTGCACCTGTAAAAGATGTCCATTCAGCACTAATGTCCTCCTTAAATCATCAATCGAAGAAAGTTGAACAAATTCATTCTCAAACTCCTCTAGTGTATCCTTGTTGCTCTTAACGTGATCATCATGCCACATTTTCCAGTTTTGTTGAGTGAACTCTATTTGGTGAAGTGCTTCCAACCAAATTTCATCAAATGCATTCAACTGTAAAAAAAGAAATTGTACCTGCAACAACTCAATGCCAATTGCTAAAGATGCATAAAGTGTTAGTAAAGCATCATGATGACATTCATGTGGTAAATGAAGAAAATTGTTTTATACTAGAATGGGTGACAAATTTTCAAAATTTTGCTTTTCATCATTCCATAATATTTGTTGAACAGTAGTTGGTTCATCTTTAAAATCTGAAATATGAACATTAAAAATAGATTTATTGGATGAATCCAACTCTTCGACATTATCCTTTACAATAATGGAGGTCAAATTTGAAATATTCTTTTCATTTTACTTATGTGATTCAAGAAACAATGAACTTCCTAGACAATCATACTTGGGTGGAGTAAGTTTTCCTGCAAGCAAGTCTACTGATTTTCCACCTATTTGTATGGTTTCAGGATATACTTTTTTCTTTTTTTTTAATTTCTTAAAACACATTTCTTGAAAAATCTTATTAATGATTGGTACATCTTTAATAGCTTGAAGTAAAGTAATTTTAACAATTAAATGTGTTAATTCCTTTATCCAATCTAATTGTGAAGATGTCAATTTTGATATTTCAAACAGTTCAAGACAGGGTACTTTCTTTGATGAGTCATATATTTCTTTTTCTTCTTCTTGTTTCATTGCATATTTGTTTTCATGCTCATTCCTTTTAGCTCCTATTTCTACACTAGTAAGTGGAATATGTTCAAGAAGTTGTTTTGAACACAACTGAGTTTTATCACAGTCACAAGCATTTATTATGGTTGTATTTTCTGATTTAGCCATAGATACAAGGGTTACCTGTTTAACATTGTTGGGATTGGCCACAGGTTGAGCTAAAAATAGAGGTTGTTTTTCCTTTTGTTGTTGTTGTCCATGAGAGAAACTATGGGTATGAGTGGGCAACAAATTTGATTTTTGTTTTTGATAATGTTGTTGTCCTTTGTACAGTTTTTATTGTTGTACCCATTGATATCCCTGCAGTTTTGGTTGCAACCATGGTGGATGTTTTTTATTCCATTGTTGTTTCATCCATCCATGTTGAGACCACTCTTGGGAATATTCCCATGGTGGTTGACTCCAATATTGTTGAAGTGGACCTGTAGCAGACCATGGCATATACCAAGGATTATTTCCCCAATGTGCAGGAAATTGAGAAGCATTCTGATATGGAAACTTAAGAAAATGATCTCCTTGTATTTGTCCTACAAAGTTGTATTCTTTCATAGGTTGACACTGGTTTTCAAAGATACTTTTGAGTTCTGGTAATAAACTACACTAATTTGTGGGGTGTCCTTTTTGACAAATGCTACATGTAGCAGGTATAAATATTTTTTTCAAAGCACAGTCATGAAGAGAGTGTTGTTTCTCATTAAATTTTGAAAAATATATGATTGAAGGTTCAATAGATTCATTCTTTTCATCTACTACTTTATCAATATGTACTAAAATATCAGCCTCTTCCATGCATTCTTTCAAATCATTTGTGTTACTACCAGTTTTGTTTTTTCTATGCCTTGAATGAGAATAATTTTTACAAAGTTTAATGATTTCCTGAAATTCAAGCGCATTTGCATCTCCTTTCCCTAAGATATCCAATGCATCCCTAAATTTATCTTGTAGTCCTCTTAAGAATATGAATTTGCAAATTTTAGGTTCAACACTTCCACATCTCTTATGAACAAAAGAAAATTTGTCTAGATAGTCTTCTAAGATTTCATTTTCCTCTTGTTTCATTGTAAGAAATTCATCATTTTGATTCTTGACTTGACAATATTCTTGGTATCTCTCCAAGAATATGTTTTCCATATCATCCCAAGTTCTAATTGAATAAGGTGCTAAGGTGATAAACCATCGTAGAGCTGACTCTTTAAGAGTGGAAGAAAACAGTTTGAGATTTTGATTGTCATTAGTGTAATCATGAGCTTGACATACAATTTTAAACTCAAACAAAAATTTATCAGGATCTTCAGATGTAGTTCCCTTGAAATTTGGTAACACTGAAGGTGAAATGGCCTTCATGGGAGCATATTGATTAAGATCTAATTGAATGGAATTTTGAAAATTTCTGGCAGGTGCATTAGTTGTACTAGGATAGAACACATTACTAGCTCTCCCTAGATTCTCTTGTGACACTTCCATTATAGGTTCCCAAAAACAATTATACATCTTGTCAAATTTTCCTGAGTGTATGTATTTGTCAAGAGAAAGTGGTGTTGAACTACTGATTTTTCTTTCTTGTAATAATTTCTCAAAGGATCCTGCAGTTCTTGAAGTGGATGATTGTTTTTTTTTTTATTGGTAGAAGGGGTGTTGAAAGGTCCCCGAACCTTGTACAAGAGGAATTACATGAATTCAAGCTTGACCGAGGTGGTCCAAGAAGAAAATATTAAAGAGCGGGCAAACCTCCACACGAGGAAAGGTGTCACGAAATCGTGACCAAAATGGTGATGTCGCGAAATCGCGACAAGATGCGCCGAAGCTGCCAAGAGAAGAAAGGAAGTCACGAAATCGTGACAAGAAGCGCCGTCGGAGTCGAAGGAGGGAAGAAGTCACGAAATCGTGACATAATGCAAGGTTGCTGCCAGAAGAGAGGAAGTGTCGCGATATCGCGACAAGTTGTTAGGTTGGAGCCGGAAGAGAAGAAGAGTCGCGAAATCGCGACAAGAAATAAGACCGCTGCCGAAGAGAAAAGGTGTCACGAAATCGCGACAAGAAGGAAGACCGCAGTCGGAGAGAAAAAGTGTCGCGATATCGTGACATTCGTGGAAGCCCGCTGTCGAAGAAAAAAGGTGTCGCGAAATCACGACAAGATGAAAGACGTCAGCCGTAGAGAAAAAGTGTCACGATATCGCGACAATATGGAAGACCGCAGCCGAAGAGAAAAAGTGTCGCGATATCGCGACAATCTGGAAGACCGCAGTCGAAGAGAAAAAGTGTCGCGAAATCGCGACAATCTGGAAGACCGCTGCCGAAGAGAAAAAGTGTCGCGATATCGCGACAAGATGGAAGACCGCTGCCGAAGAGAAAAAGTGTCGCGATATCGCGACATTATGGAAGACCGCAGCCGAAGAGAAAAAGTGTCACGAAATCGCGACAAGAAGGAAGACCGCTGCCAAAGAGAAAAAGTGTCACGATATCGCGACAATCTGGAAGACCGCAGCCGAAGAGAAAAAGTGTCGCGAAATCACGACAAGATGGAAAACCGCTGCCAAGGAGAAGAAGTGTCACGAAATCGCGACAATCTGGAAGCCCGCAGCCGAAGAGAAAAAGTGTCACGAAATCGCGACAATCTGGAAGACCGCAGCCAAAGAAAAAAAGTGTCGCGATATCGCGACAATCTGGAAGACCACAGCCGGAGAGAAAAAGTGTCGCGATATCGCGACAATCTGGAAGTCCGCAGCCGAAGATAAAAGGTGTCGCGATATCGCGACAAAATGGAAGGCCGCCATCGAGGAGAAAAAGTGTCGCGATATCGCGACAAAATGGAAGACCTCCGCCAAAGAGAAAAAATGTCACGAAATCGCGACATGATGCAAGAAAGCGCCTGAAGAAAGAAAGTGTCGCGATATCGCGACAAGTTGCAAAAAAGCACCCGAAGAGAAAAAGTGTCGCGATATCGCGACAAGTTGCAAAAAAGCACCCGAAGAGAAAAAGTGTCGCGATATCGCGACAAGTTGGAAGACCGCGTCCGAAGGAGAAAAAAGTGTCGCGATATCGCGACAAGTAGCAACCTCACGGCCAAAGCAAAAAGGATGTCACGAAATCGCGACAAGCTAAAAATTCGCGGCCAACGGTGAAAAGTGTCACGAAATCATGACAAGTTGCCAAAATGCAGCCGAAGGGAGAGGAAGGATGAAAGGATGCGAAGACTCGTCCATATCCGAAAGCAAACAAACCCGGTGCCCAGTTAACTCCTCACATTGTGCAGACATTGGAGATAGTAGGAGCGTCCCTTAGGCCAATGGGGAAGGAATCTCTCCAAACATGAATGTCCGTTTCGTCAACTCCCTTGTTAGCAAGCCAGTCCATAGCTTTGTTTCCTTCCCGATACTGATGCTTAATGATTAATTCTGGGTAAATGCCAATTAGTGCCTTGCATTCTTGGAAGATCAAAACAAGGGCCTAGGGAGGCACAGAGGTCCCATTGAGCCAGTTGATGCAGTGCAATGAGTCTCCTTCTATGATAAGTTTGTTGATGGTCAAGCCTTCCAAGAGAATCAAGCTTTGTAGCAAGGCCCGAGCCTCTGCCATATTGTTAGATTGAATTCCCAAGTTCTGAGCAAAGGCCAAAATTATTTCTCCTCTATGATTTTTGAGAATTCCTCCTCCGCCAGCCGCTCCTGGGTTGCCCTTGGCTGCGCCATCGAAGTTAAGCTTGTGCCACCCAGTAGGAGGTAAGACCCACTTGATAACAGACCTATCAACAGAAGTACGGGGTGTAGCAGAGAAATTGGAAAGATTGAAAAGTTTTGTTAGGTCCGATTCAAGGCCAGGAGGGGGGGGTTTGGAAGACGAGACAAGAGAGGCATTCTCCGCAGCAAGGGCCAAGATTTTGGCCACAACAATCTTCTTATCAGTGGCATGGTTTTTGAAAATTTTGGCATTTCTCTCAAGCCAAATCTGCCATAGGAAAATGTGAAGGCAAGCTTGCCACATGAATTTAAGTTGACTGCTCTTGAAAGGCCGGGGCCATTGTTGAAAAATGAGGGGAATGGAATGAGGGAGGGCTACGGAGATGGCGAAGGTGTTGAGAACCTGGTTGAGCACGGCAAGAGAGAAGGGACATTCCAGAAAAACATGCGAAGTTGATTCACAGGCGTTTTTACACAGGATGCACCAATTGGGAATGAGTAACCCTCTGATTATCAAGTTGTCAGTGGTGAGGATTCTGTTTTGGATGGCTAACCAACAGAAGAATTTGACCTTGGGAATGATCTTGGGGACCCAGACCTGGTTAGATAAGTCCCGGCCATCACTGGGAGCTTCTTGGCTGTAGTAGGCAGATTTAACAGTGAAATTCCCTGAATCTTCAAGGTTCCAAACCATGGTGTCATCTTTGTGAGAGCTGGGGATGATGCAGGTCCTCAGCAGGTTTTGTAACCGCCTGAGCGCCTTGGTGATATGCCTAGGCCCATTAAGAGCTAGGTGTTTCCATTCGGGTCTTGGAAGATCTGAGTTAATAAAATGACACACCTTATCTCCAAAGGTGTCTTCAGTAACCGTCTTGAGCACTGCAAGATGAGGGTCTTGGCTGAGAGGTTTGTCACGGATCCACGGGTCGTCCCAGAAGTGAATGGTCATTCCATTTCCAAGACACCACCTTAAGCCTTCCATAATGATCTTCCTTGTTTTGGTGACACCATTCCAGAAATGAGATCCGTTAGGTAGATTGTGCTCTCCAAGAAAGGGAACCTGATGGAGGTACTTAGCTTTGATGATGTCAATCCAAGTGACTTTTTCATTGATGGTAAGTCTCCAGGACTGCTTGGCAATGAGGGCCATGTTCATCCGCTTGATGTCCCTGAACCCGAGTCCTCCATCCTTTTTCTTGGAACAAACCCTATCCCAGGCAACAAGGGAAAATTTGTTCTTGTTTTCATTTCCCGCCCAAAGGAATCTGCGTTGAATTTGCTCAATTCTTTGGCAGATGGAAGTCTGGAGCTTTGAAGATAGATAAGAAAAAAATAGGAATACTTTGCAGGCAAGCCTGGACCAGAGTGGCTTTGGTTGCCTGACTGAGCATTGAACTTTTCCAACCTGCAAGTTTCTTGTTGAGGCGATCTAAAACAGGGTTCCACATAGCCGAGACCGATTTGCCGTGGAAAAGCGGTAATCCAAGATAGGTAGTTGGAAGGCTCCCAATGGTACACCCAAGGATCTCAGCAATCCTGTTTTTCCTGTGGATGGGAGTATTGAGAAAGTATAGCTTGCTTTTGCGGTAATTGACTTTCTGGCCAGCCGCCTCTTCATAAGAATCAAGAATGTTCTTAATGATTTTTGCTTCGGGAACAGAAGCATGAGAGGATAGAATAGTATCATCCACAAACTGTTGATGGGAAATGGCATTGGTTGTTGAGGCTGGTTTGATCCCGGAGACGAGTCCACTGTTGCAAGCAGCGGTAAGGGTTCTTCCAAGGGTTTCGGCCAGAATGATGAAGAGGAAGGGTGACAGAGGGTCCCCTTGACGGATGCCTTTGAAACTTTGAAAGAAGCCAGTAGGTGAACCATTGATAAGAACAGAGAACCAAGCAGTAGAGATACATTCACGAACCATCTTGACCCATTCTTTGTGAAACCCAAACTTCTCAAGGACCTCGAACAGGAATTTCCAGGAAACCCGATCAAAAGCCTTGTTCATGTCAAGCTTAAGGAACATACTGGGTTTTTTATTTTTAGATGTCGAATGGGCCAATTCATGGATGGTTATCACTCCATCAGCAATGAATCTGCCTTTGACCGAGCTCCCTTGGCACTGGTCGATGATGGAGGGAAGGATGTCTTTCAATCTGTTTGCCATGACTTTGGTGATAAGTTTGTAGATGACACTACAGAGACTAATAGGTCTGAAGTCAGAGAGAGAAGCACGATCATTGGACTTGGGAATTAAAACAATGAAGGTGGAATTGGCTTCTCTTGGCATCTTTTTGGCTCTCTGGAAGAATTTAACCGCAGCTACAACATCAGGGCCCACAATATCCCAAAAGTGTTGGAAAAATCGGGGTGGGAAGCCATCAGGTCCAGGGGCCTTGTCAGGTTCCATTGCAAACAGAGCATCTTTTATCTCCTCTTCGGTGAAGAATTGGAGCAATTTCCCATTATCATCATTAGACACCAACTTTGGTATGTTCTGAAGCAGAGAGCTTGCTGTGCGGGGGTTGCAGTCAACACTTGGACCTAAGATGTCCTGGAAGTGGCGCACAACTTCCTGTCTGATAGCATGGATGTCAGAGGCAATGGTACCATCAGCCTTGGTCAACTCAGAAATTTTATTTGAACCTCTATGGCGCATAGTGGAAGCATGGAAAAACTTCGTGTTGGTGTCTCCTTCTTTGAGCCAGAGGCTTCTGGATTTTTGCCTCCAGTAGGACTCTTCCTTAGCCAAGGCATTGTGAAAGTTTGAAAGGAGGCTTTTTTCTTCCATGAAAGTTTCGACCCTCTGATCCCCTCCCTAAATCATATTTTCCACCCTTTTGAGCTCATCCATCAAATGCTTTTTTTCGATAAAGAGGTTGCCAAAAACCTCCCTGTTCCAAAGATTTCAGCTTGAGCTTGACCGCTTTGAGTTTGAGGAACAGATTCGAGAGAGGGTTTGGACTAAGGTTTTGCTGCCACCATTGTCGAATACACCGACCTAAATCTGGATGGGTGAGCCACATCTTTTCAAACCTGAAGGGGGTTTTGAAGGTTTGTTGGGGGCGGGAACAATCCAGAATAAGAGGGTTGTGATCAGATCCAATTTTTGGGTGGCTATGGAGCCTGGCATCGCCAAAAATAGGAATGAGCTCTTTGGATAAGAGAAATCTGTCAAGCCGAATTTGGATGTGGTGAATGCCCACCCGTCTGTTGCTCCAAGTGTAGTTGGATCCTTGGAGCGGCATGTCCATTAGCTCGTTGAGGTTGACAAAATCGCTGAAATCTTCAATGCAGCTGCTAGTGATCGGATTGCCTCCTTGCTTGTCAAACAGGTGAAGGGGAGTATTGAAATCACCACAGAGCATCCATGGAAAGTCAAGAAAGTTATTGCGCATTGCAGAAATGTTATCCCACAACAATCTTCTGTTGACAGGACTGTTTGGTCCATAAACATTGGTGGCAATCCATTGAAGGTTAGTGACTTTATTAGTGAACAAAATGTTGATGGTTCTGTCAGAGACTGAAAGAACTCTCCCCTCAATAGTTGATGGATCCCACAAACAAAGGAGACCCCCAGAAGCCCCTGAGGAGGGACAAAAGGCAAAATTGTTGTTTTCCCAAATTAGCTTGCAAACTTGAGTGCTGCTATTCTCGTCCAGTTTGGATTCTTGAAGAAACATGATATTTGGTTTTAGGTTTTTTCTCATCGATTTGACAGTCCTCTGTTTAGCAGTTCCGTTGAGGCCTCTGAAATTCCAGGAGACAAACTTCATCGAGTTGACTTGGGGTTTGCTTTGCGACCTCTGCCTCTCCCTTGAGACGGAGTAAGTTTAGGTCTAACCTCATCCAAATCTAGGTGGGTGGGTTGTTCTGAAATAGGGCCCAAGGAGGTAGGCATATATCCATCAGTCATTTCAATCTCAGCTTCTTTGGCGAGCTTTTCTACATTGGACGGTCTTCCCCTTCTTTGTTCTTTGTTGACAAGTGGATGATTGTGATTCTTTGAAAATTCCAACATTTTTGGAAATCAAAAATTTAGAAAATTTTGACGTAATTTCAACTTCTTGTAAAAAAATTTCTTCCTGTGGTTTCTTGCTTATTTTCTAAATGGTATGAAATTTTATTTACCAAAAATTATTACTTACACCAGTCATTTATCTAGATTTCACTCTAAATTTCACAACTTAGCACAATTAATAATTATTGGGTTACTTTTACCTTCTAACAACATCGTGGTCCCTGACAACAACGCCAATAATGATGAGTGTCTTCAATCATACCATTTAATAACTATAATTGTCAATCCAGGGTGGTGTCCAAGGCTATATACGAAAGGAGATATAGGTAGCTTGAAAATCAGCTCATTCAGAAAACACGCTTTATTGGTGAGACAAGTGAACCTTGGGGGTTTTGGTGTCACTTTAATCCTATAAACTGAAGTTAAATTCTAATTACTCTTGTAGAATCAAAATTACAAGAATAAAACCTGATTACTTTTATAGAATGAAACCTATTTACTGTTGTAGAATGTAAATGACAATAAAAGGTAGTTGCAGGAAATTGAAATCTAACTAAATTTGCAAAAATGTCACCTATTTTACTCTTGCAAAATGAAAAGAATAACAAGAAGATGAAATAGCAGAAAATGAAACACAGGCTAACAACTGATCAATGAAATGGATTAAAGAAAAAAATAATCTGCTAGAAACAAGGGAAATTCAATAATGCTACAAGTTGATGAACCAATTAACACTCACACTCATTAACCTAGGTTCAAATCATAAATATCTATGCACTATCAGCTAATGAAAAGAAAATAAAATATGACAAGTGTCTGCTTAATTTGTTGTAGCAAAAGTTACAAAAAAATCTATCACCAATAAGCCTTCTTCTAAACCTGGAAGTGGCCCTTGCTCCCCTGTTCCAGAAGAAGGCAGAAAAACTCTCTCTTAACTACTTAAACACTCAGACATTTAATGGGACAAAATATGAATGAGAAATCCTGCATTTTATTTAGTCTTAAGCAACATTACAATATTTGCAAGAAAACCTGCTAAAAACAGCAATTTGCCACAGATCTACTTTCTTACCACAAGTCATATCCTTATTCTCTAATTCTCTACCTGGCTCAACCAACATGGGGGCCTATTATTTATAACATTATATTACATATGCCAATCCGTTATATTGTTGCCTTTTAGGGATTTAGCAACTATTCTGAAGAAGTCTTCTTAAAATGCAGTAAACTGTTATGCTGCAGCATATCCATTTTCCTTGTTGTGTGTCATCCATTGGGAGAAATGTGTTAGAAGGGGTGAGAAAAGTCCTCATACAGCTAGATCCATCTTCATCTCACAATTTGCCACCTTTCTGACCATTCTGTTTATAGTTTTGACCAAAACTGGTCATGTTCTACTCATTCCGGAGCTGCTCCATAATATCTGGTAGTTTAACCATTTTGACCCTTATCCGTACACCAAAAGCGTAGAAAAGAGAGTTTGACCAGCTAGGTAGTCTTCCTAAGTCCTTAGAAGACCAATTCTATATATTTTACATGTTGAAATTGACAAATTCCAAGCCATGCTATTTATTGATAGTTGGCTGGAATTTGTATGATTGTTTTCATATTTCCTGCAATTTAATATTTTGACTGGTTGCTCCTATTTGGATCACGTTGAAGTGTTGGCAAGTGGAGAAAGAGTCACTCCTAGCCTCCCTCAACTATTTCCAAGTGTTTTCCGCATATTTAATTGAAAAATTCCATGCCTTCCTTCATAGTGACAGGTGGCTGGAATTTGCATGGACCGTCACCTATTTTTTATAGCAATCAAAACATGCCCAGCTGCCCTTTTGGAGTGCTTATAAATTTTGCCTTGTAACTCAAATGTACACCAAATTTTACCCACATGTTCTTGGATGTATGAATTACATCTGGTTCAATTTTTAACTCTTAACTCCTTAGGAATTACTCCCAGCATTGTTGTCAAGTTGGCCTCTAACACAGATTTTTACCAGAATTTCCAGCAGTCAAAAAGTGTGAAACTGCCATTTTGTGGGCCCCATATCTTCCATATTATTCGTCCATATCCCTTAAAATTTGGGTCATGTGTTCTCTCCACTATGAACTATAATTAGTATGAATTTGGTTCCTTAATTTACTTTGTATCATTCCCAGTAGATCCACAAATATACCCCTTAACGCAGATTTGCACCTGTTAACAGCTCCAGAAAAAAAAAACAAAGGCATGAGCTCCATAATGATGTAACCTTTATAACTTTTTATCTACAACTCGGATTGACTTGCTTAAAAAAGTAAAGTTGTATTTATCGATGAGAGGAATCTATCCATGCCATCAAAATGTAATTTTACTGCATCATGACATCATAATTAACATGATACTCATTTTTGACCTTTTACAAGTAAAATGCTTAAAATAGTCAAAACAGGGGTATAATGTTTCTAACATAAAATCATGTAAACAATTAACAATTAATATATTCTAATCAACTATTTGGTAATTTAACTTTGTATATTTAATAATATGGCAATTTTTATATGTTAAATGAGGCATTTCTTGGCCTCATCAAAGCACAAACAGAATTCAAAGCTTTCTCAATTTGCCTTCATCAAAGAAGAATAGCATTATGTGAGCCTTAGCATACAGCGAGCAGTGAGCAAATTTCAAGCTTTCAATGAGCCATGAGAGGTCAAGCATTTGATAAAGGTTTGAAAACATAATCATTCAGTAACAGAGAAAAGGTGTTCATGCAAATAGCAACATTCGAAAAGGAAAGCATGCAGCATAGTAGCGAGATTAACGCTGACAAGCCCAAGTAACATTATTTGACATTACATATTATTTTACAATGCTTAATAAAGTTTTGGATGGAAATAGAAGCACATTTGATTTTTGAAAAACTAGGTGGAGTAATAAGGATTAGAAATGGTTAATTAGGTTTTTCAAAAATCAATCCTAATTTGAATTTTAATAGAGTAATAAGGTTTGAAGAGATTAATATATTTAAGGATTTGTTCAAGTTTTTTGAGTGAATATTTATAGTTAATTTGTTTAGAAGGTTTTTGAAATTAGAGAAATTTTTTATTTAAAAGTATTTTTGAAGAATTTTTTTATTGAAATTTTGTAAATTTAATATTTGGGAGCTAAAAGGTTTTCTACATTCAAAGGATTAAAATATTTTAAAATTTGCAAAATTTATATTTGAGTTATTTTTAATTTGGGAGATATAAGGTTTACTACCTCAAAGGAAATAAATCATAAAATTGAATTGCATACCATGGAAGAAATTATTAGAAATGCATTTAATGAAGATAGTGAAGAAATGGTGAACAAACTTAAGTTTTATTCTCAAAACTTAATAGATGATTTTGATGGAAATAAACAAATGATAATTTTTTTAAAAGAGAAACTATCTTTATTTTCTCAAGGATGCAAAAGAGAAAAAGTTCACAACTCTTATAAGTTATCTTCATGAAAAAGAAATTGAACATGGTGGAATTCACAAACACCATTATACTTTCATCAGAAGAATGCTTAATGATGTATTTAAATTACTTACCTTTGAGAATTTTGAAGAAAAAGGACAAGAAAAGAAAGATGACACATACAACTTGAATGAAGCTTATGTTAGCTTCAATGAAATGCATTTAAAGAAGATAGTGAAGAATTGGTGAACAAACTTAAGTTTTATTCTCAAAACTTAATAGATGATTTTGATGGAAATAAACAATTGATAATTTTTTTAAAAGATAAACTATCTTTATTTTCTCAAGGATGCAAAAGAGAAAAAGTTCACAACTCTTATAAGTTATCTTCATGAAAAAGAAATTGAACATGGTGGAATTCACAAACACCATTATACTTTCATAGAAGAATGCTTAATGATGTATTTAAATTACTTACCTTTGAGAATTTTGAAGAAAAAGGGCAAGAAAAGAAAGATGACACATACAACTTGAATAAAGCTTATGTTAGCTTCAATGAGTAATGATTGAAATCAAGAATGTATTATTATGATGATTTACTAACTCAATGTTTATAAGCCACATCATCAAGTACATCACAATTAAATATGAAGAAGAAAAGAGGAAAGAAAAAAAATAGAAGAAATCACACAAGGAAGGCTAATAGAAAATATGAATCTAAAGCCAAAGAAGAATCATATACTGCAAATTCAAATATTGATCTGAAAGAGGTGGACTAAAGATGAATCTCAATTAGAGGTTCATGAACAATGTAAGGTCACTTGAAGATTGAAGATAAATATGAAGACCAAGATTGAAGACTAAAGTCTTCAATAACCAAATAATGTAATACATGGGGGTGTTGAGGAATATTATATTATTTGGTATATGCTAATGTACCCCCATGGTACCTTCATGGTACATTTGTAAATATGTAATAGATTAGGGTTGAGTCTATAGTTTAGAATGTGATTTATATTTTCCCTTTTATGTAAGTGTCATGTAAGAGTGCAATGTGTAGGAAATGCACAAGTGTCATGTAAGAGAGAATGTGCACAAGTGTCTTGTATGTAAGAGTGTAAATATATAATGTGAGGATGTGCACAAGTGTCCTAGATTATGAGTGCATGTAGAAGTGTAAGAGTCATGTAGATGTGTGCAAGTGTTGTAGAGTCAAGTGTCCATCTAGTATGCAAGTGGCAAGATGATAAGCCAAGAGTCATGAGACTTGGCATATGGAGAGCAATAGTCAAGTACTTGAAGAGTCACATTACTATGGCTATATTATGGAGACAATGCTCCATGAGAAAGTAATGAAGATCTAATATTCATATATCATTATTGTAAGAAGAGAAGTGATAAATCTTGTATACACATTTTTGAGCAATTAATATTGTAAGTTTTCTTCATGCATAGTTCATGAATGATTCAGGCTATTTACATTCATATTTGATTATATAAGTAAATATTTAGTCCAGTATTATATAAGCTTTGATATACATATTAATATGTTCATATATTATTCTACTCGTTATAAGATTATTTTGACCTTTAATTTTGTGGCTCTTTTATATTGGGACATGTGATATTTTATGGTAGTAAGGCTTAAAAATCTAACAGTATCCTCCCCCATGGATTCTCTAGTGGGCCTCTACTTTACCATCTTCATCTTCATCATAAAAAAACTTATGTCCAAATATCAAGAATTTTGTTTCAATATTGTTATGCATTATTTGATGGATTGTCCTTCCCTCTACAATACTCATATATGGTTGACTACTTTATAGTATTTACCTTACCCTCAAACAATAAATCCTATATTCCATTGAGTTGAATCCTTTGGTTGAGTCTGTATATGGGAAGAGATCCAAATATTTTATAGCAACTTCATAATGAACAAGAAGTTTGAAAATTCCTTCAAGAGATATAGGTTGTGGATCCTTGATAGCCATAACATTCACATAAAGAACCAAGCCAACTATATGAAAAGGTGGAGTAATATTGGAAGTAAAGGATTTTCTATACTCTTCATCACCCTTTTATCCTTTCCTTTGTC
Organism: Wollemia nobilis; assembly: GCA_028583015.1. NCBI lineage: Eukaryota > Viridiplantae > Streptophyta > Pinopsida > Araucariales > Araucariaceae > Wollemia > Wollemia nobilis. Next base: position 9,738,152 of record JAQPPZ010004166.1, read on the forward strand.
TTAGCTAGGTCAACCTTGAGGGGTTTGAAGCAAGAAATGTAATTTTCAACATTACCAAAATCTAAAATTTTGAGGTCAAAGAGCTACATCTCTATTATTTCAACTAACATGAAAAAGAGACCAAGAGCTTCCTCCTTCTTAGCAAGTTCATGATCCTTAAGATTTTGTTTTATTTTATGATTAAAGATAAACTAGAGATTCTTACTTTTGATTAATCGTGTCATTTGAACTAATTAAGTGCTATAATTTTTTCCAATGAGGAAAGTAACATATTCCAAAGGATCCATTTTGCACAATAGTCCACACATAATTGTAATAGGTCCATAACTCATGTCACCATCGCGTAAAGCTAAAAAAATTGTGCAATCTAAAAAAATGAGCTCCAAACGCTTCCATATGCAAATATTATGACCTCCAAAAGGTTGGATAGATTAGCACTTTAAATTTAAAAATTTATCAAACTCCAAACTTTAGGAAAAAAAATTGCCAAATTAGGTCCTATCACTTGGAAGATTTCATTGTTGTCACTTTTCTAGAAAATATTGACCATTGTATGCTTCTTATCGACAAATTATAGTTTGAAAATCAGAGTTGTGTTGCTAGAGTTGGAAGGGGATGCAATGCTTACTTGACTTCACTTATACCATCCATCAAATAGATACTTCCAAAAAATGCTTGCAGGATTTGAATCATTAATATTAGAGCCATAAACAAGCTAATTGATCATTATGTCACTATACCTTCACAGGATTAGGAAATAAATCATTGTATGAAATGCCTTTCAAATGAAGACCATATGCACAAAAATTGCTAGGATTCAAACCAAATACCTCTCACTAACAAGGAGGTACACCAGCCATAACATTATAGTAACAACTGGAAAATATGTTGTAAGATGTCCATCTATTGGAAGGCTTAGGGGGGCACATATGTCAATCCCAACACTGCTCATAGGTAGTATCTTTACAAATAAAATACTTTTCTTCATAAACCTACCAACCTAGAGTTTGATCTTCTGACCTATATGTTTAAAGTCAATGCTCTTACCATCACACCACTCTCTTTTTAAAAAGAGGTAAACAAAATCTTGTCATAAAATCAAAAAATAAATTACTTGAGTTTAAAAATAAATGATGTAGAGGGGAATCAAAATCGTGATCTACTGTAGAACAACAAGTGCACTATCACTGTAGACAATCTTCATGCATTGCTATATGTTATTAGGGTGATAAACAGAGGTGTAATATAGCACAAATGCAAAAATAGAGCTTGATTTCAATAGGAAACAATTGGTGCCAAAGCCAATTCAAAATTTGAATTTTAAACTAGTCATTCCTCCAGAATGCTTCAAATCGCATCTCTAGTCATCAAAAGAAAAAATCATTTTCTGTAGTCAAGTGACATAGATTTGATCATGCTCTAATACTATGTTAGAATTTACAATACTTTCCAAAAATATTTTGAAACATAAATTTAGCACATTATATCCATAAAATATGGAAGAATAATTAAAGATAGCATTAACAATCAAAATAAAGAGAGAGAGAGAGAGAGAGAGAGAGAGAGAAATAAAAGACACAAAATAAATAAGGGAAGGGTTCCCATAGGCACCCCATGATATTTCACTTATATCACATTGATACAATATATCAATCATTGGGGGTATTTATAATGATACCAAATCCCCAATTAGATGTTAACCTCAAGCCAACATGACTTGAAGGTTAAATTACAATATAATAAATATGTTATGCCCTTTAATAAAGGTTTTATCCATATGGATGAGTTAATCAATATCACTAAGGGTAAATACGTTAAGGGTGCCCTTAGGATTACATAAATGATGCCCTAAGGCTTACGTAAGTGATGCTCATAGGATTACATGAAGAACGCTTGTAGGCTTAAATACATAGTTTCCTATAGACTAAATTAGTAGTGCTCATAAGCACTCTTCTAACACTTTTGGTCTTAGCCTAATAATATTAGATTACACATACATCAACAATTCAACCTATAGCCCCTAATGTGGAAGCCATAGACTTATTTGGGCATGTCCTTGAATTCTTTTATGATGAAATAAATAAATCTCAAATGTTTATTGATACATATACCACATATTATAGGGACTAGTTATATAATGAAAATGATTTGTTGAAATTAATGACTAGGGATTTGGTAGGAAATGCTCTTGATTAGTTTGCATCTTTTGCACTCTCTAGATACCTTTGTCAAAAATTTAAAACAAGAATTTGACGATGACATGACTATAATAGAAGCAATGGATGTGTTAAGATACCAAACAAAGACCAAATTAATTTGTAACTAAATTCCTTAAGGCTTAAATGCAATGCTAATATGATCCTAACAAAAAAGACAACCATTGGAATGTTTGTAAACAAACTAAGGCAACCTTTCTAGGCTAAAGTCTAGGAATAGAACCTATATGGTTTTTCCTTCTTAGAAAAGGTTATACAATTTGTTAGAGTCCTTGAACATTGGGAAAAGAAAGATGATCAAAAACCCTTGAAACCCAAGAACCCTAAACAAAATGTCATAGGGGATGAGATTTGTATTGTAGTTGTCCAATATGCCTCTCATGAGCTAGAGATAGTTGGAACCCCCATACACATGTTGACCAAACCTGAGAGTAGCCCAAGATCTAAGAGTATAGTACCATAATGGACTCACGAAGATATTATAAATATTTTTATACCTCCTTAGATCAAGAATTATCATTATAATAAAATATTTGAAGAACCTGAGTGGCATGATCCCAACAAACTCTACTTTTGGCATGTGACTCATGGATATGATCCTAATACATGCTCATAGTTGTATAAATTTTATTGTAAGCAAACCTTTGATCCTAATTTCAATGAAAAAATCAATAATGATAGGATCAACTTGTTTATAGAAAAAAAACAATCCTCCTCACAATGAGAGGTTAATAATCTATAACACCTCATTCCCCAACCATGAATAGCAATTTCCCACTTATAATCAATAACAAGGATTGAATGATAATCAAGGTCAAATCATTCAAGGTCAAGAGTTCAATCAGGAGGGTAATCAAAATTCTCAAAATCAAGGGCACAATTTTGTTTAGGGCAACCAAGGGTATAACCAAAGAGGACATCAAAGTAACCAAAGTCAAAACAATAATCATCCCCTAAACCAAAATCCTAGACCTAGCAATTCATAAACTGCTCAAGTCAATCAAGTATTTGCTCAACCTCATCAAAATGAAGAAATACATTTGTAATAATCCAAATGTGACTCATTATGTCAACGTTCTAGATGTGGAAAGAGAGACCATTGCATTTTTCAAACGACGGAAGAAAAAGGTAAAAAAGCATATTCATACAACATTTAATCTAGCCATAAGTGATAAGATTTCAAACTCTCTTTTAGTCATCTGAGAAAGTTTTAGAAACATAAAAATACCTATTAATACATAGAATGTTCTTGATAAGACCATAGTCAATCTTACGAATCCTAATGTCTCTAAAAATGTTGTAAAACTGAGATTATTGCTTAAAGCGATGATCTTGACTCCCATAAAATGTCAAGACCGTAGTCAAACCAAGGAATCATAGCTTAAAGTAGTCATGAACAAAATAAAAGCATGGGACATGGTGTAAGGTCCCATACTTGGTATTGCTTAGGACATCTCCTTATCAATGACAACAATCAAGATAATTGTTGGATGAGATGGAAATATCTAGGCCTTGGGTTGGCAATATTATGCCCACCATTTCAAGGTCTTATGAAGTGCAGTACATTCAATCATATAAAAAAATTTATATTAATGCACATACTAGACCTAATTGATTATCAATTTTCCATTGAAAAACATGATTGCTATTGATTATTTGGCGAGGATTGATGATCTACCATTAATGATTATAGTAGTATACAATGTTATGGATGCTTGTAGGGCTCTAGTTGATGGAGGTAGTGATACATGTGTTATGTCATTGTCCTTGATACATAAGCTAAAGATCCGTAGAGAGAATGTTTTATCCACTACAAATTGTTGCTACACTTATAATGGTCATCCATAAGATCTTGTGGATTGCATTTGGCTACTAATTTTAGTTGAGCCTAAGAAGTAAGAGTGAAGTTTATGGTATTTTATTTCAAGACCAACTACAATATTATCTTAGGTGGACCTTAGAGTAGTAAGATGAAAGCCATAGCTTCCTCTGCTAGTCAAATGGTTAAGTTTTCATATAATGATAAAGTATTCACCATAGAAGGAGATTTAGATCCTTAGGGACCCTATCCTCCAAATCATAAAAGTTGTTTTATTCCTTCCATAGATGAGACACAAAAATTCTCGATCTGTGGACATGATCAACAATGGACTCCTAGAAGGAAGTTGTACAAGAGGCACCCAATGTTTGATTACAATACCCCAAGACATGTATGAATCAGAAGATGATCAACCCAATATGGATGTCATTACTCTTCCTCAAGAGGTAGTTGACAAATTGCTACCATTGTTGAAACCTAAGAAGAGAGATCTTGGCTTTTTCTAAAATTTGTTGGCTAAGTTGCACGAATCTTATGAGGATGTTGCTAAGCTAGAATAAGTAACTGACTTTTTTGATATTGACAAACATGGGGGAAGACATTGATAGTGATTATAATCAAACCTTTAATGTTGAAACGAAGAATGTTTCTTCTAACAATCATATTTCTGAAGTTGACATGAGATATTATAAAGTAGGTTCAATGGTAGTTCTTATTTAAGTGATGGTGAATATTATGTCGATGTAATCTTTGTGAAATTTCTTATAAATATAGCAGTTATTTGTTTGCTTAATGTATCCTTAGAAATGAGGAATGTAATATCTATCAAAATAAGTTAAATAGGCATAGAAATTTTGTTATTACTATTACCTCTACAACAAAACCTTTAAACATTCCAAATAAAACAGGAATTATCCATTTACCTAGGCATTTAAGAAAAGCAAAAATTTAACACTTGCAAAATTGTTGAGGATAGTCGTGTTGGTTGGCATGTCTTTGATAAAGCCAATTCCTGCATGGTTCCTATCCTTAAAATTGTTATATGCCAAAATCCAAGGTTGGCTTACAAACTACAAGGATATGCCATGCAAAACCAAGATCACCACCTAACATGACAATCTTGGTTAGTTCAGTCTTTGCATTTTTTTATTCACTTCCTATTAAGTTAGGAGTTGTTGAGGGTTGTCTAAGCTTTGAAATTTATGCTGCTAGAGTTGTTTGATAATCTTGAGTCAAATTTTGTCCAATTGAGATCACCTCTTAATGTGGCAATCCCGATTTTCTCTAACTTTCAAAAGGCAATGAATGCACAAGCATTACATTTGTCTTTGTTGCCTTTTTCCATACCTAGAGATGTTCTCCTGCTCAGACAAGTCGTTGGTCAAGTGGTTGGATAAATTGGTTAATCCAACACCCTCTTATCTAACTAGACATTTAATTAAAGCAAAGTTCTCTTATGAGCTTAAAACCAGGGTTGCCATAGCTACCTCAAAGGTCTATGAATAATTAAGCCATACCCTAGTCTTCACATTCTTATCTTCCACAACTATCAAACATGTGCCCAAATCCTCTCTCGACTCAAAGGCTAGGGGCATAATATTGAGTCTATACTTGAAATTCGAAATGATGTTCTCTTCATCCCTACCCTACTAACGATGAAGCGATTCTTGAAATTTGATATGTCAGAGAGGAAAGAATCTCCTTGCAATATCATAAGAATAGGTTTCTCAAAATATCATTCATAAGTGGGGAGACATAAGTGATATGATTATGTTTGTTAGGTTGTGATTAATTCTAAACTAGAGAACCTTCCTCTTTCTTTAGATCACTTTGAAGAAGTCAATGTCATTAATGTTGAAGCTACTATAGACATTGACATAGACTCTAGAGCAACCATGCATAGTTAAAATTGGGGTTTGTTAACCTCAAGAAGAACATGTCATCTTTATTGCTTAAGTACAAATTTTTTGATCGAGAATATTTTGACATGCCTGCAATGGATGAGAATCTTGTTGTCCATGAAAGCAAAGGAGGTTCTCTCCTCTCATTCAAGTCCTATGTAACATTAAAATTCAATAGTTGTTATATGCTAATTTTATTAGACCTATTGATTATTCAGCATGGTTGTCTAACATTATTCCTATGAAAATGAAAGAAAATAATGTTATCTAAAATTGTTGTAATTTTAGAAACATCAACCTAGCCACTAAGAATTATTTTTTAACCTTCGAATGATGCTCTCATCGACTCTACCACAGAGTATAATATGTACCTTATGGATGGCTATTTAGGGTATAACCAAATCTAAATTACCCCCAAGGATCAAACTAAGACAACTTTTACTACACCATGGGGCACATTCTGCTATGTTGTTATGCCATTTGGATTAAAGAATGTTTGAGCTACTTATTAATGGGCTGAGTCACAATTACCTTTCATGACTTAATTGGAAGATAGTGGAGTCTTATGTTGATGACGTGTTGGATAAGTCAAAGAAATGGTTGACCATCCCGCTAACTTGTGGCATTTGAATACCTACATCATTAAAAGGTCAAACTTAACCCAAAGAAATGTGTATTTGGTGTCACTAGTGGCAAAGCTTTTAGTCTTCATGGTGTCTCGTTGAGGCATAGATGTGGACCATGAGAAGATCAAAGTCATTAATGCTATGCCTCCTCCTCATACTATTAAAGATATTAAATCTTTCTTGGGGACGCTTGGAGCTATTACGCAATTCATCCCTGCAGTAGCATTCAAAGTTTATCCGGTAAATCAAATACTTAAGAAATATGTTGATTTCAAATGGGATGGAAGTTGTAGTCAGGCCTTCCTTGAGTTTAAGAAATTTGTTTTACAACCCCAACTCAAATCACATGAACAAAACCCTCGCGTTATGATGAGCATACATAAATCGCTTGTGATAATACAATTTGTTGTAATACTACCTTACAACTTGTTAAAATGATATAATAAAAGGTCAATCAAGATGCACAATCCTAGACAACCATATGAGATAGCTAGCACTAAAAGGCATATTGCAAGTACTATGTTTAAGAGGGAATTAACCTGAATTACACAATGAAATAAGTAGATGGAGACACCATAAATCCCTCGAAAATACACAACATTTTTTATTCAAATTAAATACACAACAAAAAAATAGAAAGAATAAAACTTTTTTCTATAATGCCCTCTCGACAATGATATATATAGCATCTCAATTGAGATGAGAAGTGTATCTATTTTTAAACTCTCAAGCTCTAAATAAGAGAGATGTAATTTGTCAAGGGTGGGCCCCGAGTACAACTCCTTATTATCAAGTATATATATATATATATATATATATATATATATATATATATATATATATATATTTTGAGTTGCAAGCAAACGACAGAGAATAAGATTTTGAAGGGTTTAAAAGTGTGCAAAGTCATCGATGGACCATCTTTGTATGTTCTTATTGAAATCTTTCAAAAGACATCAATTGAACCGTGTTTAATTGTATTATGTTGTATCAAGTAATACAACCAATGCCATTCACAAAATCATGGAGAGAGGAATCCAATCTCAAATATTAAATAGGTCATACAAGCCACCTTTGGCTTAAAGGAGGATAAAAGTCATCATCAGATTATAACACATCATATACAGAACACGAGGTATATGCACCACACGATTACAAACCTACAAGAGGAATGTTTATAACTAGACCACATTAGTTTAGTTCATAATCAAGTTGCAAATTTAAGAAAGAAATATGAGTTGCAAGCAAACGGTAGAGAATAAGATTTTGAAGGGTTTATAAGTGTGCAAAGTCATCGATGGACCATCTTTGTATGTTCGTATTGAAATCTTTCAAAAGACATCAATTGAACCATGTTTAATTGTATTATGTTGTATCATGTAATACAACCGATGCCATTCACAAAATGGAGAGAGAAATATTATTCAAGGCAAGCTTGAGATCGTTTGCTCATAATCTCCTTCCCTAAATAACATCAACACATTGTCCATTACAATTGTCATTACAATTGTTTTAGGCGGAGACACGAAGACGGCTGACTATTTTATTAGCGCACGACTGTTACCAATTCAATGTAAGTCAATACTACTACTATTAATCATCCAACATGGGTTTGAACTTTTCATCATCATACATTTGCTCGTCCATAAAAACTTCGTGAAAGAAGTGTTGCTTTGTCATGAATTGAGAATTAGTAAATTGTACTTCAATAGTATTGCATGTTCGCAAGCTACATTTGCATTTTATTAATCGTACAGAGTTTTGCCATGGTTTCTAGTCTTCCTTATTAAACTGTCTGAATTCCAATAGGTTATCAATGGGTGCAAATCAACCGTGACATGTCCTCTCAGCGATAGACCCCTTTTTAAAACATTTTAAAGCCTCTCCCTCTCTATTTTAAAAGCCCCTTTAAACATGGGGAACCTCTTTAAAACTTGAATTCCCGGGATCACGCTCAAGATGGAATACAAAGTTGATTCAATATCGAAAAAGCAAACTCCGAATCCTGGCTGGCATAATCAATCACATGCACTCTACGAAAGCTTATCAAGTGGAATTGACCATCTCTAGTCTTGTTCCGAAATGTGTTGTCAACATCCTCTTCACTTCCGATTTAAAGGGTATCAATCTCTTTTTTCCCCTCTTCTAACCTTTCGAGCCCTATTATTCGCCATTAACATCCCCACCCGCCCGAACACCCCCACCTCTATTATTTAAAGGTCCTGCCCCTGTTCGCAAGCTACATTTGTATTTTATTAGGCATACACTCGAGCTTTGCCATGGTTTCTATTGTCTTATTAAATTCTCTGAATTCCAATAGGTTATCTTTGGGTGCAAATCAACCGTGACACCATATCTACAACAGATTTGAACGACTTTATGAACTGTGTATGTACACCGGAAAATAAAAGTGACATTCTTATTTACAGGTAAACTGCATGTTGCTGATCCAGTTCAATGGCGTGCATACCCTTTTCATTGGCTCTGTATGACTTCGTGGCATTAAATCCCAAACAAAATTAAGTTGAACTACTTGCATCAGGCCATTTGTGAATTGAAAATTAATATTTGGTCACAAGCCCATTTCTTTGAAAACATTTATTAACCTGATATCTTTTTTAGTTCTAAGCAAATTTGCGTATTATACAGACAATTACCCATTACCCATTACTAAAAATTGAACCAAAACAATGAGAAATAACAAGAAATCGATTTCATCTTTAATGTTAAAATTACTGATATTGTACATGCATTTGCCTCATGTTTTGAACATACAAGTTGCAGACCCTGGTCCCTGCAAAAGCTGTACAGACTCCATAGCTAACTTTCAGCTATGGTAAGCACTTTCCTTCCATGATGGTGAAGCGTTTCTTGGCCAGATTCCTCTTGAAGGTAGGAAACACTAAATATCGAACCAATTCTGACTACTATCTCCACGAACAGAACCAGGCCTTATTTACCTCTTTAAAATTCTCTCTAAAATGTTACCCCATTAGAATACACTTGGCTCTTTGATGAAAGGCCCCATCTTGATATGTCACTTGGAAAGTGTAAAGACAATTTCAATCAGTTGCTGCATTAGATCTGCACTACAGAATCTCTACAATGAAACCGTCTACCTTTTCTTTCTGGAACCACAACAAGAATAGCTCAATTTCACTGCCAGGATATGCAGCAGCAAACTATCAATAAAAACGTCTCGACCAATGCTTTCCAAATGTTTTGACATACTGCATAAAGGTCTCTACAAACCACTCTGGCAGAAACCTTCAGCTACAGCTGCAAACCCTCAATGCTCACATTTCTTTTGTCATCTGCCCAGAGGCACCTGCATCAGCAGATTGTGTCATTGAGGCAGCGGAAGAGATTGGCTGATTGTCCTGAGCAAGTCCCAAAACCATGAGCATTGACCTGATAATAAGTTTCATAGAAAAAGAGCCATGAGCATACAAAAAGAAATTTCAAACTGGCATTTAATGCAAATAGAACCTTGGCAACCAAAATTGAAGCACCTGGGAACCGTTGAGCGAATGTTGGGTTGGCTGGCATAGGAAGCAAGAGGAGCTCTGAGTGTAGGATGTCTGTTTAAAGCATTTTCAAGCTGTGGTGCTGGCAACTTCACTCATGCACAAAAGACCCAACCCAAATCATCATGTATCAGCAAAATTCATAGTAGTGAAAAAGTACAAGGAATGGGATCCAGAATAGCAACAAACCTGCAATAGCACATGAAATGAATGTGGCTTTGTCTGATATGCACACTTCAAGAACCCCACCCACAATTTTGGTAGTTTCCAAATCTGCAAAAAAGTTGCAAAAATCAATGACAAGATGAAATTAATAAAGACGTCCACACTTTGTAATACTGTTGCTCAATACTTCTGATAAAAAAATGTTCATAAAGGAGAAAATTATGGATCACGCAAAGTGATTTGAAATGTGTATTATTTTTTTATTTATACACAGTTCTTTTCCAGTTCTGTGCAACAATAACATGGCAATGACATGCAGAAAGCTAATAGATAACAAGCATTGTAAAAGCAAAATGGCAGCACATGTCATAAACAAAGATTCCATGAGGTAATATCAACAAGAACTTCAAAACATATGTGCCTTCTTCTAATCTGAAAATTTCCTGAGACTACTATTTAAAAGTTTATGGTGAATGACAATGTTCAAGGGCATTTTGTGAAACAGATGAATTCATCTGATAAAAAACACAACAGTAAATATAAAATATCATATTGTTAACTATGTTAATGTGTTGACTGCTGGCGAAAATATCTGCAAAAGTATCATATTAATTATTAAAAACAATCTAAATGAATTTTTGACTTTGATCTACATTATATAATGCTGCTAACCATAATTTACCAGGACTACCCATTCTACTGCAAGAGTCCATGTACATCATCATCCTAGGTGACCTCCCAATATCAACCAGAGAAGTAGGAAAAAGTAGTAGAATTCAAGCCAAATTCAAAAATTTTAAACCCTATGTCAAACAGTTTGGTTACTCACCATGGAATTTTCATATTTACAAAAGTGCAAGATATAAGCACCTCTCCATCAATTGGGGCGTTCAATAAAATTTGATATGTATAAAGGTAAACAATACAGGAAAGATAAAAAGACATACAAATGTCATGATATAGAAACTAAATACGTCCTACTACATTAAAAAAGAAAAGTCAAATCATACAATAATGGAATTTAAGACTCGTTCAAACTTTTTTAACAGTTACCATGGAAATTTTCTATTTGCACAAATAGAAGACATAAGCAATTCTTCATGAATAAGTGCACTCAATAAAATTTGATATTTATAAAGGTAAATAATCCAAGGAAAGATTTTATTAACCAAAAAGTAAAAAAAAACATAAAAATGTAATAAAATAGACACTAAATACATTCTACTGCATTCAAAGAAAAATGTACATGGTATAAAATTCCATAGAGGCATGGCAATTACATTTATTGCTAACAGGTATTTCTGAGTATGAAAAGAAACTTAAAAAGTGTAGCAGGCATTTTTGAAGGATATTACCTGTTTGCTTACTAAACGAGAAAGTATCTCCATTACAAAGTCAACCTGCAAAATCAGCGAAGATAAGTGATGATCAACTCAAAGATAACTGATGATCAAATCACACAAGGAGGAAACTCTCATATTATGCTTGTATGATATTAGGCCTTTAAAACTCATCTAGATGTTCAAATCCAACTTGTCAGCATTCTTCAGAGCGCCTTACTGTTTTAAGCACTAGGAACTTCTTCTCATAAAATATTTGGAAGAGCTACTGGAATAGGCTTATAAGGATAAACATTTCTCCAATTGCTAAGAAAGCAAAAATACTTCTTCATATCCATACAGACCCATTTAAAACGAGGTCTATATCCTTTTTCCAATAGAGAGTACTTGCATTGATTTTGTAAGGTTTTCATTGGACTTTGGACCCCTATTTCCCTTCACAATAATGAAACAAAAGATAGAACTTTAGCGAGTTTTGCTTTTGATCCCATGGTAAATGTTTTCACTGGGCCCTTTGGACCCACTATTTTGGCACACTTGACTTGTCAGCTCTTTCTATCTGCCATTAAATATTCACCTATTGACGGGACAAGAGAGAGGTTTCAAACTAATGGACATCAGTAAAAGCAAAGCCATATCAAGTGTTTCTTGCAAATTTCAGCCAGTTCTTTCCAGTAGCAAAGTAAATTTATACATTTTAGAAAATCACAACCCTGAGATTATTTGTGGGTTCCAAGTTGTATTAAGCAGATATGGCTCCAGCTTCAATGGTAAAAACCAGCTGTTAGTTTTATGAAACTTGGTCCTGTTTCCAAGAACCCATGATGTGACTATGCTATTTAATAATACATCAGATATGGAAATTACCAGAGTAGGGAAAGCTCCAATTGCTTGAATAACTGTGCGCATAAAGAGCAGAGGCAGTGGAGTTTGTTCAACCTGTTCAGCAATAGGTACTTGTCATAACTTCAGGACTAAAAGTATTACATAGTGTTTTTAAAGAAACCTCATTGTCAGGACAACCCTTATATTTTTACATGAAAATAGCAATACATTATAAAGCCAGTAAATAAATTGTTAACCCAGAGATATTCTAGTCAAAATATGTATACCAGTTGATTTAAGACTTTTGCCAGTACTTGCTGAGTAAAAACAGTGCGCTGCTCAAAACATGCAGAGCATGCATCTGTTATCTGTAATGAACAAATGAGGCATATTAGTTATGACTTGGATTTCAGTATGCATCTTAACAAAGAATGTGCAGATAATCAATAAATTACAAACAGATGTAAACAACCAAATGTGCATGCCTTCTTTAAAGGTATTCCATCTTTTTCTGGATCAATCCCATGGATTGCAATCAAAACTTCAGCAGGTGTCAAAGCAGGACCTGTATGAACGGATCCCTGCATAAAAAGAAATAAATTTTCGTCAGGACACATTGCTCAACTGAAAATTTCAGTTCTGGAAATCCAGGTCATTTCAAACAGCCTGCAATGGAGGGACCTTCATCAAGAAGCAACACATAGAAAAAGCTAAGGGGCTCTTCAAAATGACATCTAGAAATGAATGCAAGATCATTAACAAATATAGGCAGGTCAGTAATCTTTGGCCTTGGTTAATTCTCAACAGCGAGACTAAAAAAACAGACAAGCTTCAGAAGGAAGAAAAACATTAATTTGCACATGCCTAAAGAAATGCAGGTCACTAATATCTACAACAAGTTATTTATTAAGGCCCAAAAAATAAAATAAATTGTTGGTACAGAAACATTTTAACATGAATCAAATGTCTCAAGCTAATTATTCACCTACTCCGTAATGAAAAACAGAACATATCTGAGGTTTCAAATATGCAATGCATGATTACCTTAAGATTCTTATATAGTAAAGTTCTTATCATACCTTTGTTTGATAACAATGAAACATAATTAAAATCTTTATTATAAGGATTCTGACAGACTTTACATAATCTAAGGATTCTGTATGGTAAAGTGCTTATCATAAAAAGGCGCACAGATATTTGAGTGCTATTTTCTGGGATGTGATACATTATGCAAAAGCATCCTTATGTTGCTGAGTTACTACAACTATAAATGTCACAGAAATATTACATGATTTTGGACCATAATTAAGACCAAGTCCAAAGACTCGATATAAATAAATTTATGGAGGATGGATGGAATTGATCAATAGTTCTTTTTGACATAGCTTGATAATACATATTTTTTCCCAACTTATGTGATTTTAAGTAAAAGAAAGAGGGCCTTAATAATTCATTCTATTGAATGGTCATGTGGTGCTTGAGACTATATCACAATTTGATATGCACAAAGAAGAGCAGGAAAAGCATTTTGATTTATTTAATCAACCAAATTTGTTACGACAAAAATTGGTACAAAATTTCATCCCACAGAATAGTTATCATCAATTGTTCCTGTCTAAGCATATTTATTTTGCTTAATCACCCTATTTTTACATTAAGTCTACTCTTAAGGCGATTGGTGACAATCTAGGAGAACATTTCAAATTTTAATGTCAAAGAGTCTACAAGCCGTAAGGTATACATGTATTTATGCAAAACTCCGCTTGAGAGACTACTTCTTATGACCAAAGAACCTTGCCAAGATTAAAAAATAACAAAAAAAACTAAACTATTCCCTTGTATCTCACAAGACCTCTCCACCAGAGCTGATGATATGCAAAGGAGATCTTTCACCTACAGACTAGGACCACTGACACAGAGAGTGCCATCTGTGGTCTCCACCAAATTTGATACCCATTGACAATGGACCTCATTTTATGGCTATATGACTCTCAGCTGTGCGATACTTGAACCATATCGATGCTATATTTGTGATGAACGTGTATGACAGGATCCCATATGTTACACGTAATGACATGATTCACACACTTCAGGTTGGATTTTGTATTTTTTGTAATTTTGACTTTTTTAAGTAAAAATAAAGTCATTTTTAACGTCCACAACGCTATAGGCCATAAGGGGCAATCCTCATGGAGGATGTTGTTTACCCAAATATGCGTCTATCCAACCAGACTCTAGTTACCAAAGCATGGTATACAACCCTACCCCCTTTCGGATTTGAACTTTGGACCTCCTATTTGGAGTTTCAAAGTCTTCACCATTAAGCCCACTCAAGTTGTCCACTGATGGACATTGATATAATATCATTCTTTCTTTCATGCTTCACTAGTAAACCACAAGACCATGCTTATGGAAATGCCTTGTGAAATCCAATGAACAACCTTGTGGCCCCATCATGAAATTTTAAGGTCTTAAGGAAAGCATAGAGAAAATATGGAGTTCAAGATAAATTCAGGAAATAGAAGCTGAACCACTGGATCCTGTTGCCGAATATGGGGACTGATCAAAAGAAAACTGAACTCAGCTAAGACATGGCATCATCCACCATTGGGATGAGTTAAGATAAATTTTAATGGTGCTTCAAGGGAGAATTTGGGGGCAAGTGGAGCAGATGCAGTTATCAGGAACTACAAGGTGATATCCTATAGACATATTATGCACATATTCTGGAAGCAAATAACAATATATGCAAAAAGAGTTTTAAAAGGAATACTTCTTGCATCTCAAAAGAGTGGTGTTAGGTGAGGACTCACAAATTATTGTGAATTTCTTAAGGGAAAAACAGATCAGTAACAATTAAACGGAATCATCACAACTGCATGCAAAGAGTAATAGCATTTGATGAGATGACCCTTATGTTAGAAGGAACAACAATGCAATTGCCTATTTTTTGGCGAAGAACAATGCTTCCCGCATTGATACAGGAGATATAATTGATGAAGTGTTGGGTCAGTGTAGAATTAAGGGACTCTGACTGGATGCAACTTGGCATCACCTCACTCCCACAGATCTCATGGTGAACAGCATTACACTTCAAACATCACTTAAAATGGCTAGTCTTTGCTTATCCGAATTTGACAGCATGCATGATGTTAAATGCTTGTGTGGCTTAATCTGTGTTCATTCACCTCTCCAGTTTTATTTCAGGTTGTATGTCTTGTGGGGATTATTCATTCTCCTCTCCTCTTCTCTTTATAGTTTTCTCTCTTATGGTGTGTGGCCATTCGCCCACCATCCATAGTAACAATGGAGTAAAGCTCTAGAACGAGGAACACGGACTTCTGTGGGCCCCAGGTTGAATGTCTCGAGCAAGGAATGTAAAGTCTTCTTCAAGTCCTGTTGGATGATGATCTGATTGGAACTTTTCAATTAAAAAACACTGCACATGGTTGAGATAGTAAATGGCCTCCTTGAGAAGAAGCTTTTCAAGCCTGAGTCAGATTTAAATATCCCTGACAGGGCATTATAAGAGGCCAATTGTGCAGGAATCCAGCAAAGAGTGTTCAAGATGCTAATGGATATGGACAAGCACATGGATGATCCGGAAATTAGCATGTAGTACAAAATGAGATACCAGATGTTTGTTTCCATTGAAAGAACCTGAAGTCTTCTCAATGCAGTAGTGGTTGGAGGTCGTGTCGTTCATGCTGCTGTTGCCGACATTCTGGTTGGTGACTTGAGTTTTTCTCCTGGTGGTGGTTGAATGATGTTGGTAGAGGTTCGTGGCACTGGTCATGGTGGCCAGGTTTGGGAGCAGTCCTTTGGAAGGTGCAGGACCTACCCGCTCACACCAACACATTCTTAATTTGTGTCTGCTCTCCTCATGGCAGCAACTTCCTACCGAGTCTTGGCAACCTCAAGATGATGACAAGGTCAAACTGGAGGGTGTAAATTTTCCTAACCCTAGATAACTGCTGCCCTATATTTCTAAATAAAATCAGATCTGAGATGAATTTATTTTAAACATACAACAGTCACACAGATGGCTGGAAAAATAAACAGAATGAACAGCGGAAAATATACTACAGAACCTGCATATTTTATATAATGGAGGAGGTTACAGTTACAACAGGACAGCCTGCTCTCTTGCTGCCTTTCTAGCCAGCAAATCACTCTTCACCTCTGCACAATAGCCTTGTAGTTCTCCTTCAGCAATTTGTTCACCTTCTTTTCTTTCTGTATATAAAACACTCTTGACCTTCTCCTTTTATCCTTGAAAAGGTAACCCTAATCTCTCTAACCCTAAGATTAGATCTCATCTCATCTTGAGATGTATGGTTAAAAATAGAAAATCACTTAAGTGAATTACAAAATAGAATCACTTAAGTGAATTTCAAAATAGAAAATCACTTAAGTGAATTTCAAAATAGAAAATCACTTAAGTGAATTTCAAAATAGAAAATCACTTAAGTGAATTTCAAAATAGAATCACTTAAGTGAATTACAAAATAGAATTCGAAATGTCTCGAACCACTTCTAGCATGTTCATACTAAAGCCTGTGCAAGAAGTTCCTGTCCGAGCTACATTTCTCAACAGAGGGAAATGTGGCACTGGAGAAAACAAATGATGTCATCATCAACGTGCCCTTGACGCAACTAACAATATTATGCAGCATATTCTGGAAGCACCTATTATGCACATATTCTGGAAGCAACTAACAATATAGTTCATGGAAAAAAATTTTAAAAGGAATACTTCTTGCATCTGGAAAGAGTGGTGTTAGGTGAGGATTCACAAATTATTGTGAATTCTTTAAGGGAGGGAAAAACAAATCATTAACAATTAAAAACCATCATCACAACTGCATGAAAAGAGTAATGTCATTCAATGAGATGACCCTTATGTTTAAAGAAACGACAATGCAATTCCTGTTTTTTGGCGAAGAGCAATGCTTCCTGCAATGATACAGGAGATATAATTGAGTGAAGTGTTGGGCTCAGTGTAGAATTAAGCAACTTTGACCAGATGCAGCTTGGCATCACTTCACCCCCGCAGATCTCATGGTGAAAGGCGTTATGGTTCAAACGTCACGTAAAATGGCTCGTCTTTGCTCATCCGAATTCGACAGCATGCATGATGTTAAATGCTTGTGTGGCTTATTCTGCATTCATTCATCTCTCCTGTTTTCTTTCAGGTTTTTGTCTTGTGATGTATATTCATTCTCCTCTCCTCTTCTCTTTATATTTTTCTCTCTTATGGTGTGTGATCATTCGCTTATCAGCCATAGTAACAGTGGAGTAAGATCTAGAACAAGAAGATTGAATTCTGTGGGCACTAGGTTGAATGTCTCGAGCAAGAAATGCAAAATCTTTTTCAAGTCCTGATGGATTATGATCTGATTGGAACTTTTCAGTTAAAAAAACACTGCACATGGTCGAGATAGTAAAAGGCCTCCTTGAGAAGAAGCTTTTCAAGCCTGAGTCAGATTTAGATATCCCTAACAGGGCATTATAATAAGCCAACTATGCACGAGTCCAACGTAGGTGTACCTGGTAAGGGATAAACCACACACGGTGGGGCAAAGAGTGTTCAAGATGCTAATGGATATGGACAAGCACATGGATAATCCGGAAATTAGCATGTAGTACAAAATGAGATACCAGATGTTTGTTTCCATTTAAAGAACCTGAAGTCTTCTCAATGCAGTAATGGTTGGAGGTCGTGTCGTTCATGTTGTTGTTGCCAACATTCTGGTTGGTGACTTAGGTTTTTCTCCTGGTGGTGCTTGAATGATGATGGTAGAGGTTTGTGACACTGGTCATGGTGGCCCGGTTTGGGAACAGTCCTTTGGAAGGTGCAGGGCCTAGCCACTCACACCAACACATTCTTAATCCGTGTCTGCTCTCTTGGAGGCAGCAACTTCCTGCTGAGTTTTGGCACCCTCAAGATTATGACAAGGTCAAACTGGAGTGTGATGTGGCACTGGAGAAAACAAATGATGTCATCAACATGCCTTGAGACGAAGTCACTGCTCATGATGACATGGAAGCCACAGGCTGATGTTACTTGCCAGCTGTCTTTTGATATGATGCAGGAGCCCATTTTTCTAAATGAGCAGAAATATAATATGGTATATACTTGAGAATATATATTTTCCAGTTTGTCAGCTCCAACGACAGCATGAAATCTACTTTTCTATGAATGTTTATGTTCTTTCAATGGGACTTAGTTGATAGCAGATACATATGCAAGATAGTTGAATGGATAAAGTAGAATATAGTCCCATTTTGCATATAAGGGGCTCCGGAGTATTACGATTTATATGTAATTTCAGAAACGCATATATAAACAAAACCTACATTTTCATGATTTAGACCACCCCATTGTAGTGGATTTTTCTGTTTAGTAAGAGGAATAGAGACCCTACATCCCGTATTTAACTATTTATACTAAAAATATTTTTTTTAAAGTGAAAACAAAAGTGGAGACTACATGTCACAAGCTTTTTGGTAATATATGTCTGTCTGTGATATGACTCTATTCATAAAAAAATAAAAAACATGAACATAATTAGAACAAGATGTCTGAAATACTGATGTTCCACATATAATCAGAGTAGTTGGAAACTCTGGAATTGCCAATATAGGAATCAAATAGCTAGCATCAGTGAACAGCAAAAACTGTGGAGTATATTTCTCAAGGTAATGGGGAATCTGCATGAAACTGCTTGGAAATTCAATTACCACAAGAAACGGGGAAATGGGATAGGAAATGGCCACTAAGTTAGATTGGACTCCGAGAGTCTAGATTATGGTAGTTTTTATAAGGAGAACCAAAAAAAAGGGATGAAGAGAAATACCCCATGCTATGCCAAACATGCCTTTAGTATAAGTCAAATTATTTCCAGCAGCTACTAACTCTCTATAAAAGGTTTCTGACCATTTTCAAAATAGAGAAAATTTTGTAACCAAGGATCCAGCTTGATCGAAACAGTTGATGAGATTTGGAGCTCAAAATCAAAGACATAACCAACATAAGGGGCAAAGTATCACCAGGCTGACTCAATGAACTTCACCAAGACGATTTGAGGGAAAAGGAAAAAAAGGTTTTAAATGTGTAACTAATCCACTCATTTCTCACATGGAATCCTCATCAGTTTTTGGACATATTCTCTCTACAAGAAAGAAGAAGTAACAGCAATATAGCAAATGAATTGGAAACCTAGAACAACAAACAAATTTCAAATATCTTGCACTCTGTTTTGATCTTTTTTTGAGAACCGCTTAATGTATCATCATCTTGGAGGTATTTAAATCCTTGCAGAAAAGAGCAACCCAAAAACAGATTACATTCAATTCTATAAGAGCATTTGTGAAGCCCATCTTTGAGGAAAGTTCCAAATTTACAAATTCAATAACCTGTATGCAAAGAGTTCTTGATTTAACATTAATTTGAGGTATATAACCTTCCCTCCACTTTGAAAGCTGTTTAACTTATTCCATTATATTTGTAGCTAAATCATACCTACTCCAGAAGCAAAAAATAAAAAACATGCATGATAATGATTCCTCTTTTGCTTCAAAATATAAATAATGCATACTTCTAATTGTAGGAAGGTATATATATACATATGATCATCAATTGCAATTTTATAAATGTTTATGAAAACAGATTGTGTGTGATATACATCAACCTATGTTACAGTAAACTCCAACGGTGCCCTCTTCCCTTGTTTCGGAAATTCGTCATCTTGACTTCCCACATTTCCTGCATTCCTAAGAGACATTTTCAACATTTCTTGTCATTTTGCACCAAACAAAATGTCCAGGGTTTAGGTTTTTAGAGATTTCATAGGTATCACACAAGGCATACTGCACTGGTCTTAGGAGGATGTATGAAACATCTGTGCTGCAAAATACTTTTTTAATAGTGAACTCTATCATAGTTCTAGTCACTAAAATAATTCCTGAGTTAGTATAACCTTTGCTTATAATACCTATTAAAATAAAATAGTTAGATTGAATGACTGGCTTGGACACCGACTCTGACTAATTCTTCATTTAAAGGCCTCTTATCTTACTGATATTCGGTTGGGCAAATATTGAAATTGTCTGAAGCTACGAATAAGAAAGCCTCTAATTTTGAATGGGATACCAACAATTGGTATCAGATGGTGCCTCTCTATTATAGGCTTAAAAAGTCATTCTATGAACCTCAAACTATAGTAGGGATATCTGAATCTTCTTCAACCTAATTAATTTACAAATATATGGAGATATTATTTTTGCCTCTGCTTCTACGAAGGTGAACTGTGTTACCACAGAAGGATATTAATTTTGCCGCTATTCTAAGAAGACTGACTATGATTTAATGCACATACAGGTATACAGAAGACAGTTTATGACAACTACTAAACAAAACCTAAAGTCTTAAGCTTGTCATCTATGTCGAGAAGCAGGCTGCTTAATTATATGAGCATAACCTCTTTTAGTGTTGAATCTTTGACATGTTTTTCCACATATAGTTGACATCTAAAGCTCTGCACTTTGAAAAAAGTGTTACGGTGAAACATGGTTCAAATAATCTCATTTCCAGTAAACAAGAGATAATAACGAAGACACAAGGCTTAAGCTTGCCATCTATGTCCAGGGCCAGGCTATTTAATTATGAGCATAATCTCTTCAAGTGTTGAATCTACCATACGTGTTTTTCCACAAACAGTTAGTGTCTAAAGCATCAGTACTTTGAGGAAAGGGTTACAATGGAACTTGCTTCAAATATTCCACTGAATAAGAGATGAAGAAGAAAAGTAAACTGACTAATGCTTCATGGCCACATCTACTACCTCTAAAACATTAGCATGGTTTACCTATATAGAAAGTGAAATGCATAACTAATTTGATGCACTTAAGGGCAAGGATGTTGGAAACCATCATAAGCACCTCTCATGGGTGCTTTCAAGAACTCAGCACCTGTTCACTACTACATTTGGCTTCTTTCAATGACAATATGGAACTAATCAATACAAATGAGAAACCTTCATTTTTTTCCCTTAGAGTAAACCAGTTTTCTTTCTCCTAAGAATATTGATTGTCATAGTAATCATAGGAGAGAGATCTCAGCAGCTGTTCACTACTACATTTGGCTTCTTTCAATGAGAATATAAAACCTCCCTTTTTCTTCCCTCTTAAGAATATTGTATGTGTGTGTGTGAGAGAGAGAGACAGAGAGATAGAGAGAATTTTCTTCATGACAAGTTAAATAATAATCAAGGCTCTGGCGTCCAAACAAATAATTGTTTATTCATAAGAGGCATAACAAGTTCCCCGTTTTGAACTTTCATCCTACTACGCTATATGCTGTTGGAGTTGAATGATTCTTTCTTTACACCTGGTGAAGCTTATGTATCATCAATTTATCATTTTTTCCCTAAATTCTGAACATCAAGCACAACATGACAATAAACTCAGACCACAGGATCTTTCTCACAAATTGATTTTAAAGCTGTTGAGTATCCTGAAATATGTACCAACATGAATCTTGTAACAACAGGTTGGGCAAATATTATATCTTTCTACAGTTCATTGATTAAAAATTTCTAGAGAGCAACAATTAATTTTTCCAAGCTTGACAAACTAAATTGATGCTTGGTTGGGTCCTCATCTTTCTTTCTATCCACACATGCATGTGTGCGTGCACATGCAAAGGGTACAAAAGATATCCTAAATTGAAATGATTGGGTAATATCTCTAATTATTATCCCTGGTGCTAGTCCCTAACAAAGAAAGTCACCATTTTGGTACGACAATACCAAAAAAGTGATTCACAAAGGTGCTTTTGTGCAGCCTCAAGCCTCTAACCTGTGAAGATACATTCTTAAAGATGCCATTGCAGCCTGCTGAAACTTTGAGATGGTGAAGACCATAACTTACAGTCAAATTAACCCTTCATCCTTTGCAGCCTGCCTCTAAATCATCAGAACAGACAAACACTAAAGACCCCTCATGCTTGAACCAAGTCATGTTACATATTGAAGAAGAGAACCAAATATTGGAGAAATTTGTCAAGTACAGTCTGATTGGCTGCTTCCTTGAATGTTCCTACAATATTAGAATGAAATTTGACTTTACACCATAGAGAGACCATTTAATGTACATACTATGGTATATTCCTCCTTTAATCAAGCGCATTTCTTTAGACCAATTCACACTAAAAGCATCTGAGATGATCAATAAGTTCCCTTGGCTCTTTTTCCAAAAAAGGGTCACCAATTAAATTTCAAAATTGTAACTCAGGGATTAATTGCTTAGTCACTTTGAAGGCTCATATTTCTAAGGCTTCATCTCATAAAGTCACTTGCCTGCAGCCAAAATACATATACTGGGGGTAAACCGAGCACCCATTTATTCATCCAAGAACACATTAACATAATGACAAATTCTGTTAGACTTCATTACCATTACAAACTCATTTTAAAACTCATTAGAATTCAAACATACGAAATAGGTGACTTAAATCTTATGGTCCACATATTGTGTCTACTTAGGTCATTTGTAGACATTAATATTACGTCCTTCTTTGTAGATATCTCAAAAGCCACAAGCAAGCAAGTGATGCTTTGCCAACCAAACATTTAGGTGATTGGCAGTTTACACCAAAACGTAAGAACTTTCTTCTTCAACAACTTGCAGCCATTGTGCACAGCATACAATATGCGTCTTCAACTGCCTTAAGATTTTGCTTCTAATCTTACCCTAAAGAATTTATCAGGAAATCTAAATCTGTTAAGCATTTTTAATACTGCATATCATTTATGAAATGCAGAAAGCCTTATATCTGCTGCAATATAACTTTCGTGAAAAGATGAATCTGAGAGAATTGGATTTTCATTCTCTGATTAGAGGAAACAAAGCCTATTACCTCAACTCTGCTTAGTAGAAAGCATATTTTACTCCGTCTTTGAGTTTCTTCTCTTCCCCTCTTGATGATTATGCTTCTGATTCACCATAAGTGCAAAATCATCGGTGGGATTAGGTTTTCCATTACCATTTCTCGCAGCCTTATGTTTTTCTAATGTTAGAAGAGCTTAATTTGTATAACAGATGAAAAATAGTGGAATTCTTCATTGATCTCAGACCGATCAAACAGTACATTCATAATCGAAGGCATGGTTTAACTTTCACTATCAAACATTTGGACAAAATTATTTTGGAATATGCTTTAATAGAACGAAGAATGGCATCACCTCTTATCTTTTATCAAACTCCACTTTTAATCATTGGTTAGTATGCATATACTTCTTATTGGATAGTCTTCCCGTTAATACTCCTTCAAAAGTTGAGAAGATGTGATCAGAGTCCAGATGTTAAGAAGCAGATGAGGCAATATTGGCCTGCTGTGCCTAGCACTTGTGGCTATAAATGTTTCAATTGTTCTAGAAGTTGATATGTTTAAGTCACTTTCAAACAACAAAATCAGGATAGATCCTTTCGCTCTGCAAAAGTAAATTTTATAAACTCAAAAGGTACCCCAAAAAAAGGTCTTCTTAACTCAATGCAAAAATAGGCTATCCAAAACCCATCTAAAGCTTAAATATTTAGTCGCATACGATTCTGATTTTCTAAAGTTATCTAATACACTAATTTCTGCCAGTAAAAGAACACATGTAACGTGATTCATGCAAGATCAAGATTAGATGGGAGAGGATAACACTAACTCTTGAGAAGAAGGATAAAATGCTGCTATTGTTGAAAATAACAAAATCACTGAAAATCCCAAAATATTATAAAATAGAATCAAACTGATTAAACTAGTAACCTTGTACTCATGGATATAAGTCCTTCACCAGAAATCCTAAACCAAAGGCCTTGCCAAGGTACCTACTTTCCAAATTGTGCACACACACAAACACACACCAAACAATAGCTTGTAAATGGACTTGATATGGAGATTTAGCAAGATTCAAACTAACAACCTTGTACGCATGGATAGAGAAGAGATTAGTGCATCAGGAAGTGATGCTTTTAGTACAGGTTTGACCAGAACAGGAAAAAAAAGCAAAATGAGAATTCTGCTGACTTAAACTTCAAAGAAGTACCAAGTACCGGGACAATACCTACAGCCTTCAACGAAACTATCTGCAGTCACACTTGAACACATTGGCAGTGGACAGAGAAAAGGGTCTGTTTGTCTCTGGTAGCTAGAATGGTAGCTAAAGAGATTCAAAAAAGTAAGGTTGTGGCTTATACTGAGCAAAGTAGTGGGTAAGGGGCATCTTAAGTCTGCCACAGATTACAGTGAAGGTGGCATCTCAAAATGTCTCTGAATCATTTCTCAAGATGATACCAATGTGCACCCTCTGAGGTGTTGATGTCGTAAGAAAATTTGCTGAAATGAGAAGAAAGCTATAACATCAAGGAGTGGAAATGAAATGAAATGAAAGATTTTAATTACGTCCGCGAGACCCAAATATGGTCTATGGGACCTCAAATTTGGAAGTACAATTACTCAAATCATATCATATGATCTTTAATATCTTTGAGAAGGTTGTTCCTTCTCCTGCTGATTTGTGTTAGCAATTCCCGAACTTTTTTTATTTTACTGTCTTCAAATAAATCTGCCATAAACTCGTTCCCAGGTGTTTCTTTGTATTTGTCACGGATATCTGAAAAACTCGGGCATTTATAGATGAAGTGTTCCTCTGTCTCTACTGCCCCTGTGCTGCATAGAGTACATATCCTTTCTTCCCATTGTTCTTTGGGCGTTGTCCATCTCCCTGTTTCACATCTAAGCCTATGAGAGCTAGTTCTTATTTGAGCAATGAGTATTTTTTCCTTCCACTTGATTTCAGCGCCTATATACGCTTTTTCCTTGTGGTCATACATTGGGTTAAAATTTGCAATATAATATTGTCTTTTCCTGCTTGCATTTTTCCACATTCCACTTTTGAACTTTTCATTCACATAATTTTTTATGTCTTTGTTGACATTTGGGCATTCATTTATGTTGATTTCCCAACGTTTCATCCATTTCTGATTTTGTTTCATCCATGTATTCTTTCGCCTATGCAACTCTTCGTCCCTAGCTGCCCTAGGCCATCTATCATTTGTCATGTTTTCTGTTTTTTTCAAGTAACATAACAGCTTGGTCATAGCAATTGCTTCTAAAGGGAACATTCCAGTTTCAGCTAGAATAATTTCATAAGGAATTGTGGCCTTAATTTTGAGAAAGTTTGTGATTAGATATTTTTGAATCCTTTCTATTTGCCTCCATTTTGCATTTGTTGTGCCACTAGCCCACACCTCGCAACCATACAACAGAACCAGTGTAACAAGTAGGCCAAATAAGACCTTGATGGTCTTCCAGTCCCACAACTCGGCATTCCTACACCTGTTTTGAAGTGCATATAGTGCTCTCCAACCGCTTTGAGTTCTTTTCATCCTACATGTATTCCAATTAAGGGATAGATAAAAGCACAATGAGTGGCTATGTAAGTGTGAGACTGAGCTGCATGCAGTCCCACAAATGACAGGAGTGAAGCTTGATTTTATGCAGCATAAACAATGAAAGCAAGGAATTTAGTGTACACAGGTCTGTATCTCCTGCACTTCCCACATCTAGGAGAGGTGGGGACATGCAAGCAACTTCCTTGGCAACCTCGAAAACATGAGTCACTATGGCCTAGAGGAACAGCTTAGGACATCTTTCCCTGTATAAACATGTCTGGGACAAATTTTCCCAGCTTCTCGAGGGCAAGGAAATGTCTAGATGTCCCGACCTGTTTAAGACATGGAATTCCTGAAGTCCACCAAAACCAAGCATGCAGTGACTACCTTTTATTGGATTGGATGCTTATGTTGCAAAAGCCATTAGAAGAACATGATTGTTGACAATGAATGGTCTAGTTACATTTTTGCCCCTATTATTTTAGTCATCAAATACAGAGATACAGACGCTCCTAGTCTTTGGGAGGCTAATAAGAACATTTGACAGCAGGTTGAGGCATGTGAGAGTGCCATTAGTGAGATGAGAACACCAACTAGAGATTTTCATGCAGAAGAAAAAGCCCATCTGTCCAAGTAGGTGGAATCATATCAATGCGCTATTTCACAGAGTTTCTCACAAATTTAATTCATAATAGAATGCAGAGAGACCTGGAATGATGCTTTCAAAAGAAGGATTGCAAGAAAAGGCACTTAAATTTGCCTTTGGAAAGGCGTACTCTAAGGGCAAGATACTTCAGAAATATGTTCATGAATTTACAGCATTTATGGGCTTCTTCAATACATTGGAAGCAAAGGTGGACCAAGAGTGTACACATTACAGCCAAGGGCAACCTGAATGGATGGTGGATGAAACTCAGGCACTCCACAAATTATGATATTTACATATCCAGAGTTAGTTCATCTGTACCTCAGAGGAATTAATTCCATGTAGTTTCAAATACATTGTTCAGAGGAATAAAATTACCTGCACAAAGGTGAAAAAGCTAATTGCAGAGCATGGCTGTCTCAAGTCTTCACCATCAGAAGACACCAGAATATTTGTGTAAACAATGACATGGTGGATGTTTGATACTAAGTATGCCACTATTGATGAGGGTGATGATATAAAACAGAGATTGGTAGGGGTACTTTTCAGCATTGTTCCCAAGCATGGTCAAGGTGACCCTGCCAATGTTCCAGATAATACTGATGGTGGCAAATATAACTGTGATGTTGATGATACTGAAGAAAATTTACACTTTAGGTGTATAAAAGAAGAGGGGGCACTGGCTACCTAAAAACATTCTAAACATTATATAGTGTGCAAATTGTTAGACTTCAATCTTGATGTATCACTTTATTTTAATTTGGCAATGTAATAAAAAATCAGCTCAAAATGCAAAAAATAACCTTTTTTAAAATTTTAATTATCAATGTATTTTAATTTGGCAATGTAATAAGAAACCAGCTCAAAATGCAAAAAATAACCTTTTTTTTTTTTATTTAATTTGCATTATACACAAGTTTGTCTCACACTGCATTATGATTGTTTGATTTATTTTTTGTACCGATCATTTGTCACAGGTGGATTTTTTGTAACAATTTATTTTATAAAGATAATATTTTTCTAGTGTAATTCTAGATATGTTTCCTTGCACCATCCCTTGAAATGTGGAGCGTTTCTCCCACCATCCCCAAAACATATCTCCCTGTTTTAACATGGCAAATCATTATCAAACATTGCTTCTAAGAGTGTACATTGGTGGAATTATTAAAGTTATCAATAAGCACATAAACTTTTAAAACTGCTAACATAGTCTACTATGTTCCATAAAGTTTCCAGAAGACATTGGGATGCATTCCTGGACAGCACGGCATGGTACCAAAACGGCCTCAGAAACTCCGAGACAGCTCTTGAAACCCAAGATGATTCCCATGGAACATAGGAAGCCTATACAAAAGTGCAATGGTTCATGATCACATTGAGGGAAATACATCCTACTATTTTACTTTGACAATCAAAATCAGTTCTAAAAGCAACCCATTCATCAACAATGTCCTCAAATGGTACATTCCCACCAACATCTAGTTAATTTATTTATGTCACCTTTTATCCATGTTTGTATTATCAACCAATGTATAAATATTGTATAGTTAAATAAGCATCAGTTCCTAGTTTGCACTTCTTTCCACTACCTAAAAAGAACATCGGACAGAAAAAGATAATTTAGCAAATGTCCCATGTGTAACCAGAATTTAATTTAAAAAATTAAATTAAAAATTAAATTGAATTAAATTTTAAAATAAAATAAAAACAATGAGACTAGAATGCATCCAAGTACATTTATTAAGTAACTTCTTCCCAACTTCTGTCTAAAATTCAAAGCATAAATTAAAATATCAACAAAATTTAAATAAAAGCAAAGATCTGATGGGTCAGCAAGAAAGAGAAATAACTACGGTTAAACCTCAAATCTGAAACACTGTACATGTACCTGCAGAATCCGAGCAAGTGCATTTTGGAACTTATCAAGTGGAAGATCAACAAGTCGTGGGAAAATGGGCAAAACCTGAATCAGCATCAACATCAAACATACAATTTAGAACTAAATAAAACATTTGAATATGTTGGCCTTTTAAAAATAGTCATATACTTGATCGAGACTCTTGCAAACAAACTATATATGAAATATTCTGAAGGACATAAAAAGTGAACTATAGTCAGAGTACACTTCAAGAGGATAAAAACCACATATACATAATAATCATTGCTAAGAGATGAAAAAGTGGTCCAAAAATGATATATGAACCAGATTATCTGACTCACCAATGCAAGAAGCAGCAACATTAACGAAGGGAATATATGCTAGAGGTTCCACGAGCCTGGGGGACGGGGGGACGGGTTTCCGGGGACGGTGGGGGACGGCAGGCCGATTTTAGGGGACGGCTCGGGGACGGCTGGGGGGGACGGCTAGTATAATACTATAAAAATTGAATTTTTTTAGAAATTTAGAATAATCTACACATTCAGAATTCTACACCCAACAAAAATGATATTTCATATTACTAATCAATTATGTAAGTGCAGCCATTCATATTCAGATTAGTTACTAACACATAAGTGCAGCCATTCATATTGAGATTAGTTACTAACACATAAGTGCAGCCATAATTGAGTCATTTAACATTTTCATATTCATATTAGTTACTAATATGCAGCCATTTAATTGTTTCAAGTTCAACAACTATAACTTGAAGGTTCAGCCAAGGATATCAAGTGCAAACAATGTTCAAACAGTCATCATTTTAAGTAATAACAGTCATCATTTTTTCAGCCACCAATGTTCAAACAAAGACTGTCATTTTTAAAAAATTTCAGTCACTAACTATCACTAACTGTTCAAATTTTCAGTCACTATACCAAAAGAATTGGTATTGTTTAAATAAACCTCCTTTTAGTCTTGTAATGATGGCATTATAGCATAATTCCAAAGACCCTTACCATTTTTTAAGTTAATTTTTTTTTTTTTTCCCCCTTGGGTGAGGATGCCCAGCCGTGGGGGACGGCTGGGCCCCATGGGGGACGCTCAGACCGTCCCCGGGGACGCCCCCTTGGGTGAGGATGCCCAGCCGTGGGGGACGGCTGGGCCCCATGGGGGACGCTCAGACCGTCCCCGGGGACGCCCAGCCGTCCCCGGGGACGGTCTGAGCGTCCCCCATGGGGCCCAGCCGTCCCCGGGGACGCCCCAAAAAGGGGGACGTCCCGGGGACGGGAGGCCACAGGCCTCAGCCGTCCCGGGGACGTTTCCCAGCCGTCCCCCAAAAAGGGGGACGGGGGGAAACATCCCCCTTGCCGTCCCCCCGTGCTGGGGGATGCGGGAAACGGGGGGACGCGTCCCCGTGGAACACTGTGCTAGAAGTTTTAAAATTTCATGTCTCATCGTTTCAGTAATAAATCATTTCAGCATGAATGATAATTTTTCATGCTTTTATGCTGTTATCTGTCATGTAGTTTCTTCCACTAACCAATCATAAAATATCTCAGAAAGTAGACATAGCCTATCAGCACATATATCAATGTTTTTCAGTGCTCTTAACTTGATTATGCTCTTAGTCACAAGTGTTTTTGTTTGGATTCAATTTTTTTTAAAGGTGAAAAAAGACATTTCAAAGTGCACATATCTTTTATATGTTTCAATTCAAACTCAATTGATGTTTATCCACTCCTTCAGCATTTCAACTAATCAGTGCAGTCATATATCCAAAATAATGACCATAATTCGAGATGGACCTCTTCAGTAGAGTATAGGAGGCTTTAACATTCTCTCCTAAAAATATTTTTACAGTTCCAAAACTCTTAAGTATACTTGTATTCTTAAGATCCATATTGTAACTACGTAAGGAATTTAGGGTCCTAAAGTCTGAAAGTTCCTAACAGCTATTATATCCTGATAATAACCAGCTGCTGAACATAATCCACTAAGTGCATACCTTCCTTGGAACCTCAATCATCAAACAAATATAAATCAAACACTGTAAATAAATGCTTCGAACAAGGTTTCCAGGCAGTACCCATTTTATAACAGGTTGATATTTTGGCTGGGACCATTATGTAAAATTGAAATATATTAAACTATCAGCCATAGTCCAAGGACATGGTGAAACTCACCAAGTTTGAACAAGTCAACTTGGTACACCCCTTTCATCCTATTGGGCCAGACTTACTATGACTTATAGTTATTACCCTTAAGTCAATGCATGGCAAATACAGCAAGTCTTAGCAAACGCAGCCTGTCATTCTTAGGCAACCGGGTCAGCACAAAAACAAAATAACCCCACTTCCAACCTTCAAAAATCATTTTATAATATGTTCTTTGTGATGCATAAATGATCTCAACTCACTCTCAATCAATTCATCAAAGTTTCAAACATATCCTTTGGGAGTAAAACGTCCAGATTGCAGATATCCCTCAGCACTCTCTGCTATTTACTGGCATGAACTAAGCAAAATCAAGGAATATAAATTATTCTACGCTTCTTAAACAGAAAACAAACTCCATGGACAGCTTTCATGCATGACATGCAATAGTATGACAAGCCATATTTGACGAGGAAAGGACATGTCAAGCCAAGGAACTCAATCTTCGAGTTCTAGATCCTCCAAAGCCTGGTGATCCCTTAAAGGCAGGCAATGATTTCTTGCATAACACATTGGCTCTCAAGGATAATTATTAATATCCTATATCGAGCTTGGGTAGCCAACAAGTGTCTTTGGTCGCATCAAATAAGCACTCCAGATATATGTGGTTCCAGATTTAGAGGGACCCACCCCCTCCTAGATATATTGGTCTACCATGATAGTTATTTATATGATATTCCCCCACCCTCCTCAACCCCAAACCCCCATCATGTCACCTCTTCTCCTCAGGGCACATCAAAAGAGCTATACATAAATTATGTGCTAGTGAGGCCATTGATTTAGGGGAATTCAGGCTAAGTTCCTGAAATATGATCCTTTAGCTATTGGCCATCCCATTGCAGAATTATTCAATTAGGTTTTTGTTTAGGCTTCCCTTCCTCCTGGTCACAGCATACTATCCACCCCATCCACAAACCTGGGAACTATTCAAATCCAACTAACTACAGAACTATCATGATTGGGCACACATTTGCTACACTTTCTGCCACAGTTTTGAACATGAGACTCTCAGAACTACTACATCAAGGCAAACTTAGAGCAAGAGCAGGCAGGATAGTTTCAAAAGTGATCATTGGACCATTGATCATGTTTTCACTTTCTAAGATATTATTGAGGTAGCTCATCAACATTCTTTTAAAGTTTTCTGTTGTTTTGTAGACAATATAAAGGCTTTTGATGCTGTTCCTAGGCATCTTTTGTTTCAAAGACTACCTAACACCATTATCTCAGAACTACCTATCTTTGCCATTAAGAGAATATACAAAGTAGTTGTTGGTAGTTTTCGAACAGCTTTTGGTTTCTCACAGGATGTACAGAGCACCATCTGGCATCAAAGAAGGATGCCTTCTTTTTCCTTCACTCTTTTGGGTCTATAGTGACGAGCTTAAAGAATTTATCTGTCAAAACACACATGTTGACTATCGTTGCAATTTACATCCTCTCTTTATAGCTATATTATAAATTGCGTATGCAATAATTCTTCTTACTCAAATACCTGAGGGCCTGTAAAGACAGTCGGATGCTCTTGCTTGCCTCTATGACTTAAGACAGCTGGCAGTCAACCTTAGCAAGACTAATGTTATGATCTTCAATTTACAGGTCCTTGCCTTTATCATCAGCCAGCATCACAATTACAGTTTTGCAAGGATAATCATCTCTCTCAGTCTTGGAAAGCAATGTTTCTAATAGTACTTCCAAGATATACCTACAAAGACATGCCTCTTTGATTATTATCAAACCCACAATCCTTTATGGATCTAACATATGGGACCCAGGTGTATGGCACGCTAATTGGGCTTGCATTGAGAGACCAAACTATTTGGCTTCAATGAAATATCCGATGAAAATAATTGTTCCAGAATATATTGCTGAGAATGAGTTTGGAACTCATCTTATTCACCTTGAGAGAATCCTTAAAACTACTTTTCAGCTACATTGCCTTAGATCCCTAGGTGACTATAGCTCAAACTTAGAGAGAGAACCATATTTGGCACTCTACTCCTTAGAATGGATCACTCTTGATAATCATCGTGGTTGGTACTCAAAAGTCATTTCTCTTCTTCAAACAATCAACATCTCCACAAACTGATTACTTCCATTCAAATACTCTTCAGATGCTGCTCCCTGCCTTCTTCCTGATATGAAGGTTATTTTTCAAGCAGCCAAAGATAATGTTTATCAACAAGATATTCTGATTATATGGGTTGCTCCATCTCAGCCTCTTAGCCCTATGATGGCCATCTACACTGAAAGTTGCATGACTGTAGAAGATGATTAGTCGTCCTGAATATATCCAACAACATTGAACACGTAGCCTCAGGATTCCTGTCAATTAGCTCAAAGTTTGCTCACATCACTTGCGAGGGGAGACAGACCACCATATTCCTTGAAAGGATAGGGTATGTTGTCTTTGCTCTCTCCTAGAGGTATAGACTAAAGAACATTTCATCTTTAGATGTCTTATTATAACAAGATTCGCAAGAGGTAATGTTGCCTGTGTAGGAATCAAGTCGATCAATTGTCAATTTTATCAGCTATCCTGACCAGAGATGCTTGGCTCTATACCTTCAAGAAGCTATCACTCTTTGGCATTATGTATCATAGTGTAGATCATCTACCACTAGACTAGTCACCAGATTTTTCACCCTATCTTTGGTGCCAAGAATATCAAGCGTTCATTTCAAGGTATGGCTCTCCAAAATCTTGAGGACTGATCTATGCACCTTTGCCTACATAGAAAAGTGGTTACTAGGGTTTCTGCACTTTCTTTTTCTTGATTGCAACGAGACAAAATTGTAGTTTTCCAATGCCATGTTTCCACCGCCACTCACATACCCAAGAGTTGCAAACAATAGTAGCTTACTTGCTACATGTCTTCTTTTGTTGGTTCCTTGGCCATGGATGCTAGTTGGGAGTATTAACAGGTCAAATTCTACAACATCCCAGCAAACAAGCCCCCTTAGTCTTGGCCATTCTTCAGAGAGCATCATTAGATTCTATGTTGTCCCTTTTGGGACGGTTGATGATGACAATGACTCTAATTCTAATTTACATTCCACTACAATCAGAGTTCATGCTTGGATCCACTTGACTTCTTTTCTCTCTCTACCTTTTACCTTCATTTTTTACTCTCTTCTCTTTATCATTACTTTTAGCATGACAAGGTTTACCCATTTGTGGGTCCAAACCCTTAGGCTGTAATTCAAGGCAATACATTTGTTCCACATTGGTGTAGTTTACTCTAGATTCTTTACTCTAGTTTAACTCATTCGTAGTATTTTTTTGGTTACTACAATACATTGTAATAACTCTTTTCGGTGAGTCCCATTGACCTGCTTTGGTCATCCATGGACATTAGTAGAAGTATCTCATCATATGACACCATTTTAGATTAAAAAACCCTGTTGGGGATGAAAACCTCATAGAAAAACAAGGGTTTATTGCTTTTAAAACAGCAACATTTACAAAAAAAATGGGCATAAGGCTCAATGCATCTGAAATCCCTCTAGATGTGCCTCTAGCTACTCCTACAACACTCCAACTGCTTTTTGCTCTTATGTTCCATGAAAACCTCCTCACACTTTTTTGCCCTTTTGTCTCAGTTCACCTTTGCTGATAAACTCAAAGGTGTCCTTTTGATTCCTTTTCTTTACCTTTTATGCTCCTTGCTTGGTTCATCTTCCTCCATACTCAATCCCTTTGTAGAATCCATTATGTAGAAGTAACTAATGATTCGACATCATTTGAAATACTTGCAGGTGTTTTGAGAAGTTTTAGGTGATTCGGGAGTCTTTGCATTCCTTCAAACCTGATGTGCCACCTGTTTGGGTCCAATCCTACTAAAATCTTGGAGAAATATGAGTACATTTGGACTTGGCAACTAATGAGTTGGATGTTGGTGGAAATAGCTTCTAGAGGTATGTGGGATGTTGCAATGTAGAGACACACCATGCTGCATCATCCATGGTACTGAATCATTCAAAAACTGATAATGTAGGATTTATCAGAAGGTCGAAATAAGTAATTTATACCTCAAAAATATAAATGGCAATGAAATGGAAAGCATAAATGTAACATCAAAGATGCCTCATGGAACATCAGTTGCAGGCTTCATCTACATCTAGATGGGCCAAACAGATGCACGAGATATAACTGGGCCCTATTCCCAACCATATCAGGACCCTCAGCGCATCAACTCCAACCACATCACATCAAATCCATTACAAATGATTGATTCCAAGCATTTTATACTTCATATATATTTAGCACACTTTCAAGCCTTTTTTCAGAAAAAATGGAGCCCAAAAGAGCCTTGGAATGGCCCAAAAGGGAAGAAAACGTTAAGGAGGAATCCCACACATGAAATAATAATATCTAATTAATTCTGTTGCAAGAAAAAACTTACTAAAATATACATAATGGGTTGTTCACATTAGTAATGATTAAGATATGGCAGGATTGTAAGGCATTATATGTACCAAACTTTGTCAAACTAGAAGTAGGCATTGGGTTGAAAGTTCCAAGGTTGATGTGTTAGCAGCCTCCCCTCTCCTTTATTAATATTACTCAACATACTTGTGTGCTTTGTCAATCCCCATGAGCCATAACTTATGATCATCTAAACCGCATGAGATTTAAAAAGGGTCACCAAAGTCTAATGAAAATAGTTATTAAAGTGATGATTAATACCATCGCCATGAAAATTCCATGAAATAATAATATCTAATTAATAACCTTGTATGTATGTATGTATGCTTCAGTACTAATTGTGAGATATAGTGGGTTTATAAAGCATAACATCTACCAGAACCTTGATCAATCCGAAAGCACACATTAGGTTGAAAGTCCCTAGGTTGATACGTTAGTATCCTCCTCCTCTACTATGTTAAAATCCTTTATGGTACCTTGCGTTTTATGGTTCACCATAACTTATTATTATTACTAAATTGCATGAGCCATAAAAAAATCATTTTAGTAAATGAGCATTCACGAAAATCTAGTGATCCACGAGGAGGCATCTCCGCCCTTTTGGGACCCCGTTTCGTTGTCTCCCATATTTCTAGGATGGGGGGAGGGAGACAAAACGTACGGAGATGAGAGCGCCCACCACTTTGAAAAAATAAAAATGCTTTAAAAAATGATGGTGTGGGCCCATCATGGGCACCCCACCCCCTCCCCCAATACTAAAACCTAGCCCCTCTTTACTTGGGGTCCCCCTGTATGAGTTTCTGCAGAGAGCAATGATGATGAGAGCACCTATGACAATGCAGAAGACAATGAAAATGATTTAAGACTTCACATTTCATTGTTTTAGTGTTTTGCCACTAGTTTTCATTTTAGCGTTTTGCTTATGTAGTTGACACTTGAATAGCTGAACATTTGAAACTGAGAATTCCTAATTTCCTACGGTTTCCATTTATTTTTACATGAATGATGGATGTTTGATGCTTCCATTTATTCCTAATTAGTAATTTCCTTAGCTCGTGTTACATATCTTTGCATAAAAATTAAATTTGGGGCCTAATTTATTTTTTATATAAGTTGTCCCCCAATTATTTCACTGTCATCCCAGATTTTGGATTCAAACTCCCACCGTCTGGGAGACACATTCCACCGTACCATGTCATCCCATCCCAGTCCCTGAAACTCCATGGAACATGTGGAAAACAGCCACCGTGTAATGACTAATACCAATGCAACAAAGAACCCCATGAAATATTAATATCTTATTAATTCCCTTGAGTAAAATACCTTTCTTTCTAAAATATACATAGTGGTTTGTTAGACTGGAGAGGAGATCTCTTATCATGTCAATTCTGTAATAATTGTGAGAGATGGTGGGCTTATAAGGCATTAAATGTTAAAAAATTTGTCAATCCAAAAGCAAGCATTGGGAGAAAGTTCCCACATTGCTGTTAGCATCCTCCTCTCCTATAGTAACATCATTTTAAGTGCTTGCATGTTTTGTGAGTCCCCTTAAAATTAATATTAAATTACACGAGATTTTAAAAGATAATTGAAGTATATGACCACGAATAAAACAGCCATATGAATAATTACTAATATTAAAGCAATGAAAATCTATGAAATAACAATATTCAATATGAAAAACATAGGGTACAAGGTCCGAGGTGTACACTAATTGGTTTGACCAAACCCCGTAAGGGAGGCGGAGGTCCAAGGTTCAAATCTCGGGCCTCGCCGGACTGAACGTTTGTACCTTTCCTGGTGCTTTCAGCGGCGTAAAAGGTTTAAAATGATTGTGGCATGGTGGTTATAGGGGCGGATTGTGCGAAGATCTGTGTGGCGGCTTCCCGGGCAGACAACGCAAAATATTGTGGCGGCCATAAAATCCGGACAGCCTGCCCAAATTCGTGGCGGCTACCGATTCCACCATGTAAATTCAAATATATATATATATATATATATATATGAAAAACATTTTTAAAAAATCGGATGATTTTTTAAATTTTTCTTTTCTTGTCATGTATTTACCATATAACATAAAAGAGAAAAAGAAGAAAGATGTCTTGTACAGTCAAATAACAAATGCCTTAATTGTGTAAAGTATTAGTGCAAATTCTTCACCAAAATTTTGAGCATGAGAGTGAACCATACAAAGATCACCTTGTCTGTCGTTGGTCCATGATATTCTCCTGTTGCAAAGTATTCATTTATCTTACTTTATTGTTAAAATCTAAAGTCAATCCAGGATACACTATAATCAAAAAAGCTAAATGACCAATTTGAGGACTCTTCTTCCTATTCCATTGTCTAAAGCACTACCAACCCCACTACTACTTTTAGCTTCTTCTTTGTTTTGACACAAATACTTTATATTTAATTTTATATATATATAAAGAGAGAGAGAGAGAATTAATTATATATTTATAGATTTAGAATTAATGGATATATTCTATATTTATGACTCTCCACTTCTTTTTCCGAGGTCAAAATGTTGAGATCGTTAACTCCTATGTGTACTTGAGGGTTCTCTTCGCTAGACCCACTTTTGGTATGAAACCCGCCACCTAGGCCCAGGTGTGTAAGGGGTATGTAGCTCTGTCCTTGCTCGAGAGGAATTTGCTTCAAAGCACATTTTCAAGATATACCTGTGAAGATGAGGATCTTTGACGCCTTCGTCAAACCAACTATTACTTATGGGTCAGTGGTTTGGGGTCCTAGTCTCAACCCGACTAAGTTGTCACATGTTGAACGAATACACTCTTTCTTCGACAATTCATTCGTTCCAAGGGCACAGTCCCCCACTATTATTCTGGCAGCGTTTAGGGCCTCTCCTCTCCAACTTGAGATCATCTTCTTGATTATCAATTATCTTCACAGGATTCATACTTTTGGAGATACCCCTGCAGATTGCAAACGGTAACCTTACCTCGCCCTTCGCTCCTCGATGGAACTCTCTCCGAGTTCTTGGGGAAGCCGAAGG
This sequence comes from Wollemia nobilis, assembly GCA_028583015.1. Classification (NCBI taxonomy): domain Eukaryota; kingdom Viridiplantae; phylum Streptophyta; class Pinopsida; order Araucariales; family Araucariaceae; genus Wollemia; species Wollemia nobilis. Next base: position 9,776,202 of record JAQPPZ010004166.1, read on the forward strand.
AGCTAGTATTTTCAGGTCTCTGCCCTCCTAGCCAGCATTCAAATACAGATAGACAGGTTTCTCCCTTTTTCCTTGGGTGTTCTCCCCCCCTCTGGGAATAGTAAGGAGAAGATGCTCCATGAGATCCAGAAGGATGTTAGTCTCCAATACACCAGATGCACATGGATCTCTCCTGTTGCCCCTTTCCCCCAAGCTGTCTTTCTATCACGAGCACTTCTTACAGATTCAAGAGGGAAAAATAGTTCCTCCACAATACTTTCAACAGCACACAATGCTTAATCTTCGGATCCCGATTGGGCAACTCAGGGTGTGTTCTCACCAACTCCGTATTGATTCGGATCACCATCTTCCGATGGAAAAGCGGGTTTGCTTGTTTTGCTTCTTGGGTGAAGTTGAAACCTTGCATCACTTTATTTTTTGTTGTCCCATTTACTATGAGATCCGAGGCAGATTCCATTGCCTTTTCAGGGACAACTCTCAATCTATTTCTACCTTCTTTAGGTACCCGGACCAGCGGTGTCTCGCACTCTTTCTTAGGGAGACAACTCAGTTTCGTCAACATAAAAGCTCTCCTCCAGATGGATCTCGCACCCCTCATCATCAGCTCATCACAACATACTTCACTAGCTCTAACGGACCAGGTGACACCGAACAGAAACATCCCACATCATCCAGTTCGGACAGAAGCAGGGTCACTAGACAGAGCACCCACAGTTTGCTAGGGTCCCGAACTAGCAATGAACAAAGACAGATCATGGACTTCTTTGTCACTAATACTTCGGCCTCGACTGTTAGGAGAAATTAGTTTCTGGGGGTTCTTAGAGCTTTGCCCCTCCTGGGCTGCTCCCTCCCCCTCCCTCTCTCTCTTCGTTCTTCTTGGCATGCACTCCATTCTTCTGGACTGCAGCCCTCCCCCCCTCTCTTTTCTCCCTTCTCTTTTCCCTTTCTCTTTGGCCCGATTGTTGGGTTGCATCTTGTATTTATCTTAGTTTTTTTTTTCCCTTGTTGGGCTTTTTAGCCTGCTAGCTGGCAGTCATTATTGTCCTTATAGTCCCTTGGGTCTTTTTTGGCCCACCGTGAACATTAATAATATTTCATTTCATTTCTACTCGCACCCATATATATCCACTTCCTCAATGCCGATACAGAAGCATCCTCATCATATTATATATATTATTCTTATATGATTCTTCACGTATTATTATATATACCTCTTTCGTATGTAACAACAATTTATCATCAGAAAACCATAGCTACATTCTTGGTATATCCAGGAATGGCTTCAATGCTACAAAGCCCCTATACTTGAAGCCATGACTGATGTTGCTGTTATTTATGGCTTGGGATTCAGAGACCATTTTTTGAGGTTATTATCAGTAGGATCACAATGCTTCAAAGGGAAGAAAAAACAACCATAAATTTGTTTCTTCTCTTCTGATCAAGATGCTTCTTAAATATGTAGACACAGCTGAAGTAAAGCGTGCCCAAAATGTTGTGTGACTTATATGACCCATTTGTATTTGACATAGAGGCAAGTCATTTCATTCATTTTCCCAGCAATGCTCACAGCTATGTTGTTATTGCTAAACTCCTGAGGGTTAGTCAATCCCTATTTTCTAGCCCCCCATATGTAGTAAATTGTTTCAATGTAATGCTAGAGGACATATTAAAAACTAAAAGTCCATAATAAATTTATTTGCAAATTAATTTGTTAGTCATTATCTTGATGAGGCTTGACAGATGAACTTCAAGATAGTATATCTTACCAGGGAGTGGCAAGATCAAATATAGCAAGAAAATAGACACCACACCTTTATGGTACTGGTCTTCAATAATCCTTTCTAAAAGGATACATCTATATACATTGTGGTTCCATCATCAAAAATAATTTATAAATTCATGCATGCATGATGACCTCAACAAGGACATTAACGTAAATAATTAGTTCATCCTCTCTACAATCCACCAGTTTGCCACAAATTTCCTCACTTTTTCTTCTTATTATGTTCAGAAGAAGACAATGTTTCTTAGCAACCAATAAATAAAGTCAACATGTGATAAAAAGATAGATGCCATTTATACTGTGTCACTGAATTTAATGTTCCGTTTCAGAAGGATGACACTAAGGTGGTCATAATTCTAAAGTTATCAAATTTTATTTCTAAATTTACGAAGGCATCCTACAATTAACAAGAACAAAAGAGAAGTTTGTAGCCCTAATATTTACCATTACAAGATGCTTATGCAACTCATGAAAAGTGGCTGCCTATAGAAAGTACTTCTCTAGTTTCTAATTGGGAATTAGATTCAACATAATTTTGAAACAATCTTGCTCTAGATGCCTCTTTCCAACAAGTCCTAAGTCATCCATGGACATTAATAGAATTATCTTATCTAGATGCCTCCACTGTCAAAATGCAAACCACAGAAATCAACCCCATAATGAGCAGGCTTCATAAGGCATATTTTAGGCATCAAAGATCAAGATTCATAGGGAAAACTTACGAGTCTTGTCAATCATATAATAGCATACTTTGTTAATCATTAAATGAGAAAAAACTTAACATAATAATGGTGGTACATATGTAGCTTATGGATGCTTGTGCCTTCATATGCCCCTTCACCTCGTTGAGGTGGAAGCTGGAACCTCTATTTCTAAATAGAAACAAAATGAAACGAAATGAAATTATATTAATGTTCACAACTAAGTAAGCAGGTCAACGGGACTCAAAATACAGACATTATAAGGTTAAGAGAACGAGATCCTTGAAGATCAAAACTCACCTTACTTCCTATATCGAAGAAGACTAGCCTACAAAGTACATACCAACCTTCGCTGAAGTGGCATTAGACCATAGCTCTGAAAAAACTTTAGCCCAAGAATTTCATTTCTAGCCTCTCCAATTATATTAGGAAACAATGGCCCTAAGGTTTAAAGAGGCACAAAGATGGATATATAATAAACCGTTGATATGAAGGGATAAATGGTATTTTTCTTGGCACATCATGATGTTACCATAAATTGCTACAAATTTCAGATCATCAAAGGACTGAAGCACCATTTCCCCCTCTAGGAAAACACAAAAAGGAAGAGAAATTTCTAGGAAAGTCAAAACAAACTTCCATTATAATGAAACAAGGCATAATCACCAACGCCTAAATGAATATTAGTACCCAACAATTGATAAGAAAAGAAAAATGAAAAACTCATGGACAAGCCATAATTATGCCCATGCCTTGAACAACTCATCCTACTCGACCAATAAGATCCACTAAAGGTAAGGGTACAAGCTCCAATCTTAGGTGATTATGTGATGCATCAGTGAATAAGAGATTGTATGATTCCAATTTCTTTCCTATGATGAAACCCAATTTTAGGTTGTCACATGAGGTAGTCACACAACAAGGGCATGCTGTAGAAGAGTTGTGTGCAACAGATAACTTTAGTGACTATGTGCGCACACACTTATATGAGAACAGTGGTATCCCTAAATTCTAACTATGCAACAGTTTCTTTGCTAATACGATGTCCAATTTATGGTTCCACTTGAGAACCTTGGCAGTTTGCTTGACTCAACATAGTACCCCTAAATATGAATATTAGATGTTTATGTATACCACAAACCTTTTCTGTTCTCTTGAATCACTTAAATTATTATTGTATGTACCATAATCTTAGCCAATTTTTTGAATTTTTTAGTAAGGTTGGCACACACCAAGCAACTCAGGTTAGAATGTGCTATGCCATACTTGGGATATGCAATCCATGACAGATTTTGGGCTGTGCGTGCATGATTAATGACCAAAGACCAAGTTAGATATACCTGTCAGTTAAAGTGGCAGCACAAGTGACCCGTTAACAAGCTTGATAAATGTTTTTGATGTCACAGCCCTTGTCACATGTTTAAATATATATGTGGTGCATGCTGTGTGGCAATGCATTTAGAGGATGTATTTCTTGTGATATGATGTATGATGTAATCTATGTTCCTAGGGACTCATCCCAGGATTTGGGGGCCATCTCAGAGACAAGTCCTGCCTTCCCGAAAAGGTACCCCACTGTACTGAGAAACGTCCCACCATCCCGTCATAATTCTGTGGAACATAGGATGCGACTGTATGTGAGTACATTACTAATCTTAATGTGGCAACATAGTGCATGGGGAAGCCACATATTTGATCTGACTGATGGAACTGTGCAATGATTATGACATTGGATTGAGCCCAATGAATATAACAACATTTTCAGATTCTTATGTTGTGATGGTTAGTTTCTCTGCTGCAATTGAAGTCTTCATCTGTTATTGCAACAATTTTGTATGTATTTTGTTCCCTTGATGATGTAAATTATTTTAATTTACTTAGGTTGTTAGTTGAGATAGTCACACAATAAGGACACATTGCAGAAGAGTTGTTGCGACAATAACCTTTGACTGTGCATGACCACAGTTATCTTACGACAGTGGAGACTCAGGACTTCTACACACCTCAGGTGTAACTTCATTATCAAAGGATTAACATGCTTGTGTATTTGGGGTTAGCATTTTATTGGCCATGGGATTTTATGTGCAAAATCATAAAAATGGCCGACACATTCATTTGAACAATGAAAATAGATTAGTTTCCAAGACTGAATATTTTAAGTATTTTTCACAGAGAAGCTGCATAACCACCTACCTAAGGTGATAGATCATAGATGTGAAGTAGAACAGAAATTTTCAGACAACGGTTTTACTTGCAACACAAACACTCATCTAGTAAATTTATTGGAAATTTGTTTTCTTATTTCTAGCTCACCACTGTAAGTATTGTTATGCACAGAAGCTCCACAACCAGCTAGCTGAGAGGGAAGACATGAAACAGAATAGTAAATTCTGCCAGAAGTTTAGTATAGTTTCCAAGGCATCTTACTATTTTGTCATCCTTTCGCTCGGATAAAGCAAGACTCAAGTTGAAATGAACACTATTAGCTAATAAACAGAAACACACTGTAGGTAAGCTTAAGAATTGAACCTCGTCTTTTGATAATGACGACAACATCGGAATCAAGATGCCTGCATCCTGCAATAAATAAGGTAATATCAGAAATATGATTCAACACTATCTATTAATATTTTTTTATTAAAATATTAAAATTTTATAAAACCATGTCTTTGTGCGAAGCAAATAGATTTGCTGAGGAACCTTTAGTTTGGTCTCATATAGCTGTTTGATAGTCTCTATCAGGTCCCTAGAAGGAGTTTTACCTTCTGTCAAAATATGCAAAACCTGATAGAAATCAAAATTTTGAAGAGGTCAACATCTCCTACTTCGAAACAACTTTTATCCAGGACTTATAATTCCCGTAGGCAGGGAATACTGAGAAGCAAAGATAAAATAATAAATAAAAATAATAAGAAGAACCTGCATGAGAAGATTTTCACTCCCTTGAGGAGGATCAGAGATGATTTGAAGCAATTCAGCTGATGAGGAACCAATGGCCCGTACAAGGGTAGGAATGTGCCGATGGACTGCCTGCACCATATTATAAGTTACTAAACTAGAGTTGACATTACAGGTCTTACTTATGATACAAGGAAAACAAAGAAATTATGTTGGCCAATAGGAGAAATTTTCAATTTACACATAAAGAACATTTGGTAAGATACATCTATGAAACAACATCAGCAGATTTTAAAAAGGCAAATAGCTATAAAATCTAACCTGCTTCACAGCCTTAGAAGCTTGTCCATAGATACTAAAAACTTGCTGAAGCAGAGCATGTTTCTGCAGGTGCAATACACACAGTAAAAAACAAAACGATCTATCAAAGAAAGGAATCCCAACAATAACAATGCATAAGAAGGCAATGGCAGAGACAAGAAAATGCTCATGGAACACTGAAAGCATTTCACGTTTCTAAACTGTATGTAAATATCTCTATACACTTATATCCAGAGACCACTGCCTACTTTAAAGTAAGGTTAATTTTACAACCTTCGAACAAAGAGCAAAGTATAGGGACATGCAGCGTTGTGCCTTTGCCATGGACACTGTAGATGCATGTCGAGCAACATTTTGTGAATCGTTTTCAGCACTATGTTCTGAGGTAAGTCCACTTCCTTCTATCGTGGCTTCTCCATTTAATATTTTCTTCTGAACATCTTCCTGTGAAACGAAATATACCCAATCAAATAAATGAGCATTTCTCTTCCATTCATTGGGCAAGAACACTGCAAAACACCATCTAGTCCATTCATGTACACATAAAGAAAAACATTTGCGGATAACATTGTCAAGTGATGTTAGCAATCAAATCCAGAAAGTGATATATGTCCAGACAGATACTGTATGGAAGTGCATGCATATCTGCAAAGGAAGAAAGCATTGGACAAATCGAGGACTATAACTGTAATAGGTTAGTTGTCATTATCACACATCATTCTATTCAATCATAGTTTCTTATGTGAAAAAATTAAATGGCACCAAAATTTTCATCCTCGCTTAGGAGGTTATACCATAGCCTTATAGCTTCTAATCAAAACAATGAGATGCAGATAGATTTGTGCTTTGCTGATAATCAGAGAACATCTCAACTCAGATGTTAATCAGTGGGTGTGACTGAACATGGGCGGTAACCTGTCCTATGAGAGGCGAAGCCACTCAAGGTTATAGAAGAGGGTTATTGCCATGTCTGTGCTGAAGATGTTATTGTAAACATCCTATCCAGACATCAACTGTCACCTCATTTTTGACCCGCCAACTGCTTTCCAGCTCATCAACAGCTCAACCGCTTTAAAATCAAGACAAACAGAAAGATTTAGAATTTAGATTAGTTTAGTGGGCAGTGCAAGTGCACTGGATTAGGATGCTGGCAGTAAGTGAATAACCGATTACAAATTATATATAGCAGGTTTTGATTTTGACGATGTTTAAATTGTTATTTCAGACCCTACAGGCCCCAGGGCCTAGACTGTGGAGACATGAGAGTTGCCACCACCCTTTAAACACTGTACTATAGTATAACATAGCAATTTTTTAATCGCTGTCAACACCACATATTTAAATCAATTTTACAGCATTCATTTTCATATTTTATATGTTGCATAGTCTATAATTTTGTAGCGTACATGTTTTCAAACCTTTTTCACAACCATTTTAAAATTCCAAATATTGGCAAACCTCACTCCTTGAACCGGCCAAACATTCCAAATCTTGTAACTATCTCAATAATTATTTGATACCCTCATATGAGGGTAAATGGAAATAGGCAAAAAAAGCAAAATATGAGACTGAGATCCACAAGGAGGAGGAATTCAATTTTGATAGAGATGTCCAAGACAGCCCTACTAAGGCAGAGGTGAAGGTACATTTAACAATTATGACAGGCAACCAATCCTTTAAGAAAATATTTTAACATCCAAGGGTGACAAAAGTAGCTAAATGGGACTGAATCATTACACTTTGTTACAGGAGCCCAGGAATCTAGAATAGTGCTCCAAGGAAAACAGACAAACACATCATCACAACTCCAACCCAGAAAAGGCAGAGTACGTCTTTCAATGTAAAATGGCATTGTGTAGAACATAAACATCTCAAACATTGTACAAATATAATACAAGCATGGTACAATAGGAGCTCAACCTGTTATGGAAGAACTGTTTTTGGGAAGTCGTGAGCAGAGATCATAAGGTATAAGCAGCTACCCTTGGTCTATGTCCATTTGTCCTTTATCATCCTCAATGAACATGGATGACTCGATGCAAGATCTAATGATGTCTAAAGGAGAATAGACAGGACAAAAAGTATTAGTCTGGATCCCTAGGACTCGCCTACCATCCAAGGTCAAAAATCCTCAAGGCACAGAGAATCTAGAAATACCTCTGTGTCTAGATCTGTGAGGGCAGGGGAGAAAGATGATACTGACTTCCTTGTCCTATAGGATCTAGAAATATCGCTCGTCAGAATGGAAGAATGTATAGAGTGACCTCATGATCTCTATATAAGCAATAGTCTCTCCCTCTGATCTCATCATCGACAAGGCACTTATGGTACTCGTTACTTCATATTTGAAGCAGTGTTAGCAAATCCTATTCCCCTTGGGAATGTGGTGGTTACCCTTGATGCTCAGCTAGTGAAAGCATGCCTCCATTTTCCCAAGAACAATCTAGAGGCCATGGGACCAATGATGCCTAACAAAATCAAGGTAGGCGATCATGCCATGAATAGTGTACATAAAGTGCTCAACATAGAAGGCCATTCAGGATGAAGATGCTAAAGAGGAGAGATATGCATAGTTTGAAAATATTGCCAATAATATTTTTCGTAAATACTTATATGGGATTGAAAAGGACCCCATCTGTATTACATCATGCCCGCATTACCACAATATTTCAACAAGCCATGTAGGAGTATTTTGACAATTATAAAAATATCGCCTGGGAAGATTTGGACCCTTGGTCTCCACTTTGTAAGTCTATGTTTTTAACCACTTGAGCTCATGCAACTATTGTTGATAAATATTCTCACTGAACTATTTATGAATTGCCCCTTTCTCTAGGAGGGGATAAGGTCGAGCATTCAATGAGTACCAGAATGAGGGAAAGACGATCTGTGGAAATCCAAATAGATTGGATAAATGAGCTAGTCTCTAATTCCCAATGTCTCATCCTATGAGGATGATTTAGAGAGATGACTCTCTCTATGGATAAAAGGCTAGGAATGGGTATCTCTCCCTACATAAAGCATGATTCCCTATGCATCATATCTAATGGAGATGAAAAGTAAGTTCGTACTCTCAAGTCAAAAAGCATGAACAGAAAATTTGGCACATGTAATGCATTGATGACTTATATCCTTGCAACACATCATATTCTGAAGCAAAAAAGTTTGGACTTTCTCAATGCGTACATAGCAGGCCCCAAACCTAATACCTATACCTAAAAACCATAAGTTGTTGTAGGTTTATTGATACGGTCGAAAAGTAGGGTCTTTGAGGGGATATACTAAAAATGTATTTGGAAGCACTGTCATTCAAGAACAAAAAGCATTTCATCCTTGCAACATTGTGATCAGTTCATTCAAGAACAAAAAGCATTTCATCCTTGCAACATTGTGATCAGTTAGTCCATTAAGACTAAGGAATGGACCTCTAGCAAGATTTGAGCCTGGGTCTCCACATTGTAAGTCCACGTTTTTAGCCAATTGAGCTCATGCTATTTGACATATTGTTGATAAATATTCTCACTGACCTATTCATGAATTACCCCTTTCTCTAGGAGGAGATAAGGTAGAGCATTCAATGACTACCAAAACGTGGGGAAGGTTATCTGTGGAAATCCAAATAAATTGGATAAGTGAGCTAGTCTCTAAGTCCCAATGTCTCCTACTAGGAATATTTAGAAAGATGACTTTTTCTATGCAGAAAAGGCTAGGAATGGGTATCTCTCGCTACATAACGCACAATTCCCTATGCATTGTATGCGATGGAGATGGGAAGTTTGAATATGCTCTCCAATCAAAACACATGAGCAGAAAATTTGGCCTATGTAATGATTGATGACTTATATCCTTCTAACACATCATATGTTGTGGCAAAATAGTTTGGACTCTGTCAATGTGTACCTAGCAAGCCCCAAACCTCAAAACCATAAGGAGTTGTAGGTCTAATGATACAGTCGAAAAGTAGCATCTTTGAGGGCATATCCAAAAAATGTATTTGGAAGCATTGTCATTCGAGAACAACAACAATTTCATTTCCCTTGCAACATTGTGACGAGTTAGTCCATTAAGAATTTAAGACTAAGGAATGGACCTAAGAATTGAACCCTCAAATAGCTCTTTAGGATATTGTGATCTCAATAGGCACCCCCCTGAAAGAGAATTAAACTTTGAGGGTACAATTTTTAAGGATTTAAAGAACATAACCTTATTCTTGTTAAGATTGACCTTTACCTGCATGAGGTCACATAATAGAACAAGTCAATCCAATTGTCATTGGAAACCCTTAGCTCTGTGAAAAAGAAGAATTACATCATCGGCAAGAAGTAATATGGCAATCAGCACATGCTGCAAGAATCGCCTGTCCTTTGCAAAGTGTGCTGCAAAATGCAATCCTCAAGCTCATAAATATAAAGGGCAAAGAGGATCAATCAAAGAGGGCATCCCTGCTTAAGCCCAATAGTACTCTTGATCTTGACCAAGAATATTTAGGAAGATCAGAATTGACCAAGCATTGCAAGTAACCTCGTCCAATAGGAATGTCGAGGGATAAACTAGGAATTCCACCCCATCTTTGAAAAATTCGGCCTAAGACCAAATACCTTTAAGGAAATTATGTAGGGCATCAAGAAATCAACTTCTCCCAAAAGCAAAGAAACTCACATTTTTTGTGTCTAAGGAGGCCATGATACACTCTTTGGGTGAAGCGGATGGAGGGAAACTCATGTGCAAGATCAAATGGAAGTCTGCTATGTGAACTTTTACTAGTCCTCATCATATCAACTATTCACAGGACAAGATTCAAATGTGTGGGATCGTTGTATTCAATGTATAGTGTGAGGAAAACGGTCAACGGAAGCCTCCCTTAGGTAATGTGAAGGAAGTCATATTTGGTCACAACATAGATGTGGGAAGGAAATAAAATCGACGTAAGTTGGTAAAGGCATGTAGCATAAGTATAAGCATACCATGCATCAAACTCAATAGAGGTATGAATGGTACCATTTGACTTGAAGAAGGAAGCAAAGAGCTATCAAATGATCAGACTGCATGGTCAGCCAGCAAAAGCCAGGTGGAAACTTGGAAGTGACAACTACATTGAATCAAGGGCACACTATCTAGGGCATAACCAACTACACCTGCACCAACATCATGGAAGAAGCTAATGAACTCACTTTGATTGTGCGAAATAAGGAAGGCCATTGAGAATCAGGAGGCAGTGTTTCTGCCATAGGCACTAACAGGACTTCACCAATCCATCAAATCTCTCTGAACCTCAATCAGACTGGTGGGTCCTAATGCAAGCATTGAAATTCCTCATAAAGATGGCATTGACCAAAGAAGAGAACATGAATATCTTCAAGTAAAGATCCAAGTAATAGGTCACCATCAGTCTGGATGAAAAAAGATGACGATGCTCGCAAAAAATATCATATCACACCAAAAATGTCTCAGAGAGATGGGGGCTGTCAATCCAAAACCATATGCATCCGGAATTCGCGTCTGAGGCAACCAATGACACCTCTAACAATTCTTTAACAGATTCTAGGTCATGTTCTCTAACAGTTTTTTAGTCTTGTAGAGAATGAACAATAACAGTCATTTATGAGTTAGCATACGGAACAGCTTCCAGGTCTTAACAGTCTTGGAATTTGAGTTCCCTGAGCTGTCATGCCTCTATTTGAAGTTCTGTTGTCCCAAAACAGGAAGGGCTAGTATCGGAGTTGAATGCAAGGATGAGGGTCGTGGTTTTCACTTTAAATCACCTTGTCAAACTCCATGCACTCTACCAATTACTTGGCTCTCTTTTAATTAATTTCTTCTGTTAACTTGATTAACAATACTTGGCTTTTTTTCTCTTCTAAAGGTTGTTGCTTATCAGTATAGGGCACAACAAGAGACATCTCTGCACACTGGAACAATTACTTGCAGACAATATATTTGCAAGAATCCTCCACTTTCTTGTACATATCTACTTGAGCTCAATGCATCATAATAGAATGCGGTAACAAGATAAAATGGACATAAATGAGCTGAAACGTATGTGACATAATTGAACCATGCCAAAGCACATAAATGTAAAAATCAGGGCTAAATTGAAAAAATATCATGTAAATGAAAGTAAGCCATGAAATTTGTGACATTTGGTGTATCAATTTTCTCAAACACCCAACATGGAAAGAAATGATAGGAATCTAGAAGAAACAAACAAAAAGTAACTTCTAACATTCTGACACTTTGCCAATCTTAATAATCCAAAGCCTTACGACTGTTAAGAGCTTATGCATTTGGTCCTCATTTGCATAGGTTTTGCACTATGCATATACTACAATATTTTAGCGAGCAAATCACATGTTTTAACTTTTCATGTCCCAAACAGAACGCATAAATCCTTTTTTCAAATCTGTGATTCTTAACTTGGGTTAAGATATTCTACAAGCTTCAAATTATTTGAGAAAACACCCATATTTTATCTAGTTGACTTTAATAATTATTAGGCGATTATGTTAACTTTTAAGCTTCTTGTAATAGGTCATTTGAAAATTCCAAAATCCTCATTTATGCATAGCTGTGCTGGTAGATAAGATTCACAATAATCTGCAATAATTAACCAATCACATGTCCCGCTTCCATTCATTTAACATGCCCTAGTAAATCACTGAAATCCAAGCACAATGAAATTTATGTTTTTACTTTTTCCCCACCTTATTCAGTAATGAATGCAAGTATTTGAACAGCTTCACTTCTCAAGATATTGCAGTGATACTTTTGAATCAAAAGAAGCACATTGCTACTCATAATTATTGATTATTGCTAAGAGTAAAAACTAAAATGATGCCATTTTTCCTAGCACTTTGAACCTATACTGCACCATCCTGACATAAGAAGATGGCATTAAGCAATGTGCATGCAATTGTTCATCTATCAAGCAAAACTAGATTTGATTGATAAAAATATTTATCATGTCTCACGCATTTCATAAAAGGAACCAAGCAATGCAAGTCACGTTACTAAATTCATGTTTCAGTAAGTTCTTAGTCAGTAAAACAAATATGTGATATCCTAAACTCAAACGAGATCATTAACAACCAGAACTTTAATGCTGGAAATTATATGATCAAAGTTAGCTCATTGCTAACAGCAGTGAAAATCTGCCAGTTATCAAGCAGATGTAAAGCAAGCTCTAATATTCTAAGTCAATCTGAATCTCATTGCATCACTCTTTTGACTGTTCCCATCTGCAGATGCCACATACCTTACTACTTCTAGAACCTGATTCATCACTTGCTGTACAATCTTGCATGCCACCAGAAACTTGTTGAACATCAACTACTGATAGCAGCATCTTCGTTGCGAATTGTTCAATATTTGTTGAAATGTAGTCAAGAGGATAAAGCTTATTTGCTACCTGTACACAACATCAAGGCATAATCTCAGCTTATGAAATTGCAAGCACTTCCAAACAGCACATTGCAGAATCTAATGAAAATATCAAAAACATGCAAATGGTAAATCAGTGAAGAGCATAAGCAACACAAGATATAGGAAATGGGTTCCGACACCCTAATAATGTGTCAAAAGAATAAGAACAATACCAGGCGTATGGCCTTTGCTCGTACTTCGTCCAGCTCATGAATTGCACACTACAATTAATTGAAGGATAATCAATCTCAGAGCACAAATCCTAAACAGAATGAATAAATAAATGACATTCACAATGACTAGTTGAAACTTGGCTGTATGCATTGTATGATCCTATGAATAGACTAATAAAATATTTAAATATAAGGTTGAAAACATATTAATTAGAGGGGCAATCATTCTTGACAAAAACTGCTAAACCTAAAATTTAACTTTGTGTCCTCAATATTCTCAGCTTCTAACAACTTATAACAATGACAAGCAAATACACAACCAACAGTTAGGTCCTGCTTGGTGCTATTATCATGTTGGAACAATTACAAGATACAAATTTTACAGCAACCAACAAAGAGAATCAAAAGGAATCAATACATTACATTATATAGAGACACTGTTGTTTTTTGAAACACCAAGAAATAGGTCGATATCCAAGAAAAAATAAACAGTCTGAAGGAGTCTTACACAGAAAGATCATCCATCCAAGCCACATCTAAGTAACCCTACAAAAGAAGAGGATCCCTTGCGGCGTAATGGATATCCATCTGAACAATACATCAAATATAGTGCAAAATATGTTTGCTAGCTTTTTAGTGACTCGTGTGGCACCTGCATGCACCTAGAACAAAGACTCATAGCAAAAGTGATGTCTGTTTGTTGTCTAATATAGAGAAGACTACCCACCAAAGACCTAAAATAAATGCAATCAACCAGGCACAAGCTTCATCCCTAAAGCAAAGGGATTGCAACTGGCTCAGAATCCTCCATCTTGAATTGCTAGAAAAGATCTAGCACATACTAAGGCTGAGAAAGAGAAATTCCTCAAGGAGACTAAACTATCTAAATACCCAAAAATCAACGAATTCGATCGATTTTGTCATCTTAAAAGAATCATAAAGTTGTAGCTTTATTTCTTGAATAGTTCAAAATCGAGCTCTCAATAATAATTAGGTCATCAACATAACGAATGGTGACAAGAATCTCTCCCTCATGATGCTACTATAAATATCATGTTCATATTCAGATTGGTGAAAGCTACAATTAAGGAAGAATGTGTGGATCCTCTCATAACAAGCTTGTGGTTCCTACTCAATCCCATACAAGGACATCCTAAGTCTACAAGACAATATTGTGGGTCCATCCTAAACAAAACCCGATGGTTGTTACATATGGATCTCCTCTTGAAGGTCCACTTGAAGAAAAAAACACTCTTGACATCCATTTAATGTGCTTCCTAAGAATATGAAGTTGTAATGAGGGGAATCAATCCCATAGAGTCCACGTGCATAGCAACAGCAAAAAACTCGTTATAATCAACTCCTTCCTTCTAATAGGAGCCTTTTGCAACAAGACAAGCTTTGTACTTCTCATCACTCTCAATGTGACCATTTGCACCATACACGGTCTGATAGACCCATTTCACCCAATAATGTTCTTGCCCTTAGAAAAAGGAAAAAGCTCGCATGTCTAATTTTTCATAGATGATTCATACTCACTTGCTTCCCACACCAAACACCTCTTAGCCTGACTATAAGTACTAGGATCTCCCTTTATATCCACCTTGGTGAAAAGAGCACAAGGTGGAGGAGGCTTCTAATGACATTCATGGCAAAGGAAATCCTTAAAGGTTTTGAGCGTAATTTGATCCAACATGACACAAGTGGAAGAGTGGAGAATATCAGCATGCTACAAGCAAGCATTAACATGTACCAAATAATACGAAGCATCTACAAGGAGAGCTGAGAGAGATCTAGAAAGCCCATGATTGAGAACCTCCTCATAAGCATCTCTCTATATAATGACATAACGAGGACCTTGATCATAGAGCCAATAAGCCTTTGACTTTTCACAATACCCTACAAAAATACATTCATGACTCTTAGGCTCAAGCTTGTCCTTCCACTCAATAGGAATAGACGCTCATGCAAATAAACCAAATATGTTGAAGTGTTAAATTGAAGGTCATTGTTCTATCCATATCTAATAAAAGATCATGTTTTTGAGGGCAGAAGTGGGAGTCCTACAGAATATAAGTTGTGCAATGTATTGACTCCACCCAGGACTCAAGATCCACCCAGTTATCATAAAGCATACAAGTCATTTCCATGATAGCCTTGTTTTTTTGTTCAGCTACACATTCCACTATGGAGAATAGTGAATAGTCCTTTGCCAAGTGATGCCATAAGTTGTAAGATAATCTTCAAATTCACTGTTGGTGTACTCTCCCCATGATCAATTCTCACGCACTTGATCTTCTTCCCACTCTAATTTTTGCTAATGCTTTGAAAGCCTTAAATCTTATAAAAGCGTCATCCTTGGATTTGTTGGTTTAAGTCCAAAGAAACCTTGAAAAACCATCAATGAAAATGATAAAATAGTTGGAACCAGCAATAAAGTAGTTAGCCATAGGACTACGAATGTCACTATGAACTAAATCTATAGGCTGAGAACCACACCAAGCTTTGCCTAGGGAAAGGATTCATTGTGATGTTTTCCTTAGTACACATCCTTCATACACATCATCAGATGAAGCAATAGATATAAGATCATCAACCATAAGAAGACTACTCATGTGCCTCAAGGATCCAAAATAAAAGTGCAACAAGCATTAATGCCACAACACACTCATTCCATCAACCCTAGCTACCACAAAAACAAAGCCCTATTGATCTCAAACTTTTGGAGCCTCACCAAGCTTATAGATGTAATTTGTCTTGTCACAATACTTTGAAGCTATCATCTCACAAACCATCAATCTAGCCAAAATGTCACCTTGTTGGTGTGGGTGATGCAATAGATGGAGGAGATTGAATCCACTCCTCAAACATGATGAACCTCACAAATTTGTGTTGTTCCAATAGTAACATTATCACAACCTAAAACTCACAAGACTAAATCATCACCAATAATGACAATCTCTCCACCACAAAGCTGATGGTAGTTGGAAAGAATACGATGATCCTTAGTCACATGCCTTGTAGCTTCAAAATCAGCAATCCACTCTTGAAATGCGAAAGAAGACCAAAATGTTGAGTGCATGGCCACATGCACTTTGTGAGGTACTACCATCTTCTTCATGTGATGTTCTAAGAATTTTTTATTTCAGACAGATTTCTTACCTATCTCCTCAAGCTTCTAAATTTATGCATTACATGTATGGTTTTTTGTAACTCTCTTTCTTGCAAAATCCATAGTACTTTTTCTTGAAGAACTTCTAACCACCACTCTTAGGTTCACTGTGATGTTCTTATACAAGATGTTTATTCACAATGGCATATTCCTATGATGGAATTTCGTTCCACATTAATACCTCTTCTAATTCATTCTTTTAAGACTTGGGAGAATATTTTAGATGCGCCTATTTTTTGGATCAAAATTTCCCTATAGTTATCAAAGTAACCTTATCTTGAATAAGACTAGCAAATACCTCATCAAGTGCAGGTTTTTATACTTCAAAAACAATGAAAATCTCTGAAAACGAGCAACAAAGTCTCAGAGATAAGGGAGAGAAATTCACATAATTAGAATTCTTCCTTCGATAGTACCAATATCGGCTTTCAATTTCTTTAACCATGCTATATACTACTCAACACTATCAAAGTCTTCCAGCTTTAGATTGTAGACTTAAGTTCGCCAACAGTTCCCTTTCCACGTAATAAATTACAGATCTACAAGCATTGTAGTATAGCAATAATAATGCACAGAAATTCTGCAACAGCATTAATAACAGCAGTAATGACAGAAATACAGCAATAACAGTTTATATTAATAATGGCATGAGTGATACAGCATTACAGTTTCAGCAATACAATCTACAGCCAGCATATCCTTCATGACTGTACACAGGACTGGACTGCACTAATCCATCAATCTGCGTGACTGCCCTGCAATACCTCTTCTACGTATCAACCATTCAACCCTAGGCTGAACATCCTTCTTGGCTGCATAGGCATCAATCCTCACACATACCAATCTGGAGCAACTTCAATGAATGAGGGGGGGTTTATTTATACACCCACCAAGTAGTTATGTTCTCCAACTACCTTGCAACTACCCTCAAATTACATTTCATGTGCATTTGCTTTGCATTACATTTCATTTCCACTACATGACAAAATATCTTCTAATTCTAATTTAGCCGACATACATGATTTTATTATGACGTGCAATATTAAATTGCACTTTACAACATTAAAATATATGCACGTGCGTTTCGTCAAACACTTTGCGTGCATTTACAATATAACCCATAATATCAAAACTGGTTCAGCAATTAAGGATATCTCAATATGCCTGTCTACAGCAAGGTCCATCTCTAATCTACTAACATACGTGATGTTGACCTTTGTAAAGTGAGTCTTGAACCTTTCCCATACAACGTGTGGTTCTTCCTATCCTTGGTATGAAGAATCAAATCTAATTAAACATGTAAATTGATCATCCCATAAGGTTTCTCCTCCTTCAGGCTTCAACCATAGGACCTCTCTCTTCATCAATGCTGGCAGTTGGAGGATTCTCTATGTACATCCATAATCCTCTACTCTTAAATAAAGCAATCATTTGGTCTAGCGAAATGTTGTCATTAAAATATAGAACCATTCAGTTTGCGTATAAGGAGTTTGGATTCCATTAGGTTTTGCACATTTTTGTCCCAAAGGCAATACAAACAAGACTCAAAAAACCTCACCACTCCATATGGCTGAATAGACTGTATTTTATCAAATGGCATGAGTTCAATTGGTTAAATATAGGCAACACATGTACAATTGCCAAAAATGTTGTTATGGTCATGATGTAATACAGGTGGGACCCATTTCAATCCCATACATAGTTACTGTATCCAGCAATTCTCTTACTCAGATACCCGTATCCACATATTAGATACGATACTTTTTGGATACCTGTTGTCACTTCTGCAACATGGTGTATATTTAGCAAGGAAACAATGTTCGCGCACCCGTTGGCTGGATGCGCGAACCCGCACCCGCACCGGATGCGCGGTTGCAGGAACGGGTGCGGCTCGCGCACCCGTTGGCTAGATGCCCGCACCCGCACCAGGTGCGCGGTTGGAGGAACGCGTGCGGCTAGGCCGAACCCTAGCCACACCCTGTCTGACAGGGTTCGTCTGAGCCAAACCCTGCGGCTAGTTAAGGTTCGGCCAGCCGAACCCTGCCCTATTTGGGCATGAAAAATGCATAAATTTTTTTTTTTAATTTCTTTTAATTTAATATGTGGGCCCAGCCTCACCCTGCGGGCTCTAAAAATTTGAAAAAAAAAATTAATTTTTAAAAAGTTAATATTTTAAATTTTAAAATTTTTTATTTTTTTAATTAAATGAACTTTATATTTTAAAGTTTTTAACTTTTTTAGTGTTTACGTGGGCCCAACCATGGGCCCACCCAGCCCATATGGGCTTTAAAAGAAAAAGTTAAAACTAAAAGTCTAAAACTTAAAAACTTAAAAACATTAATTTTTTTTTATTTTTAAAAGTTTATAGTTTATACCCTATACGTTAAATATTTTAGTTTTTTATAATTAATATTAAATTATTTAAAGTGGACTCCAATTAAAGTGAATTGGATGCCAATGTGTATAATTTATTAATTTATTTTGTAATGTGTATGATTTATAAAATTATAAATTATAATTTATTTTATTATTTTGGATAAAAATACATAAATATATATATATATATATTAAAAATTAGCCGCACCCGCGATTCCCGCCGCACCCGCACCTGGTAACCTTGATATTTAGCTTTCCATTGTTTTTGTCTACTGACCATGCAGGAAAATCGTCTTTCGGACAGCAATGGTGTTCGTGCCAAGTCCCCTGATGCATTTCGGCCCCAAGGACAAAGGAAGAGCGCAGCCCTGTTTTGGGACAGAAAAACAGATAAGCCCAACATCAAGGAACACACTACCAGCAAGGCGCAACTCCTTTGCGCCCTTCCTCGGGAGCGCAATGCCTGTTAGCCACTCAAAGGCGCAGCAGCTAACTTCAGTGCGAGAAAATGACCAAGTACACAAAGGCATTGCGCATCATTGCAAGCGCGCCGGACTCTGGAGCAGCGTTGCAAGTGCGCCGGACTCTGGCGCGGCGTTGCAAGTACGCAGGACTCTAGCACAGCATTCCAAGTGCGCCTTGCCTATTGACTTTTCAACAGAGGCGCGTCTCCCAACCCCCGAACTATTGCGCACGTTTTCTGTTGCGCTGGGCAGCTGTGCATAGGTCGGTTGCACTTCACTTCTGGACCTTTCAACTCTAGCGCCGGCCTTTCCCAAAAGCACTCCACCTCAACAAGTTAAGGTGCATCCTTATCCGTCCAAGCGCACCCATTCTGAGAAGCTTCCAGACTGCACGTTCTGAGATTTCAAGTCTATCTTCCACGGAAACGGTCCCCAGGAGTGAGGAGGCAGCGCCAGCAAGCCAAGCTTGTCAAGGCATTGAAGGAGCTCAACTGCATTTTCAAGGAGTCATCAGTCCCGGCCATGCCTAATAACTATTTCATGATTGTACTCTCTTGTAACTCTTATCTTGGCTGCCACCGCCATGTTTTGTAGGTGTGCATTTAATATTTCAAGCGACAAAAATTGCTATATAAGCTTGCTCTTTTATTGTAAATGGATGGGTGTTTGCTAGAAGCTTGTTGTAACTCGGATTCTGCTATAAATACAAATAGTGTCTGGCTCTAACTCTAGACTTCTGATTGTGTGTATGTCTTCTATTGCTTATCTTCTATTAAGTTCTCTGGTTTGTCCGTAGGCTTGAATTCTAATATCTAGATTTAGCTTCTGATAAAACGTGAACCTGCGGAGTAGTCCTAGAGATTATGCATGTTAGATGTTCAGTTTTAATTTCTGTTAGCATTTGTATTAAATGGCTATTTGATTCAACGTACGCTTAAGTTATCGTGTTGTTAGCCCATCACCCTCGTTCTATCCGGCTTGTGGCCATATTTCCCATTTCTTTCAATCATTTACATTTCTTTCCAGTTCTCTTATCTCACCCCCCAGATAGAATAGCAAGGGAACCAGCCCATCTCTGGAGATTGGCACGAGAGGCATTTCTTCCTCTCGGCCTTTCAATGTTGGTCGGGTCTAGGGCGCATAACTAGACAAACCCTTACCTAAGGCAAATCTCTGACCAACTATACCGTATCTAGATGTATCCAAAAACATGGGTGCCATATCTAGACGTATCCAAATACATAGGTACCGTATCCAAATGTATCTCAATGCAATCTAAGTGGACCTAACGGTGAAGGTCTGGGTAATCCAGATAGGTGGTTCAATGTAATGTAAAGGGGGTAAGGTACGTGCACCCCCTCGGCAGATAGCACAACACAAGTGCCTCCTCCCATGCATAATGGACTTAAGGAGTACGGGGCGGTCTGATATATGTAATGCTCTTGGACCTTAAAAGTTACTTAACCTTTTAACATAAATATCTAATATATCCTGGTAAGGCCTAGGCACGTCTAGAGTTGTACTCAAAACATGAGATGAAAAGAAGAATATGCAATTTTTATTTTTAAATAAATTGAAAATTAAAAAATCAATGACAATCATCTTCTTAGTTAATGAAAATATCCTATTCAAAACTTATGTGTAAACATTTTTGTGTTATATTTTTTTTTAATACTTAAAAATATATGTTTTTCCTAATGTCGTATCCAGTTGTATCCATAATAGTAGGTCTTGAAAATTTGTCGTATCAGTATCCTATATTGTATCCATGTCAAATACCGTATCCGTTTCCGTGCAACATAGATCCAATATAACCAATTTGAGAAAGAAAGATTGCATTTTTAAAGAGTAAATTTTGCTTCTATATATAGAAGTTATGGCCTCCAAAAGATCACTCCAATTAATAGACTCAAAACACCCCAAATATCAAATTTACAACCATAGCCCTTCCTTGCAGATTACCGCATACCACTTGGTGTTGTCTAAATTGTTTGCTGATCTTGTGCACTTGAACCAATATGAATTGAACACTTGTCCCTTCTGGTGAGTTGGAGGTTGACACTGGGCTTGGTTTTATTGATTTAAAGCACAAATATGTACAAAATTTTGATTTTTACCTCTGTTTAGGAACCACCCCATCCCATTTAATTCCCCCATCGCCTCACAACATGTTTCAATAACCCACAAGGAGGGGTTCCACATGGATGAGTCAAAGTTTCAGGTCATTCATCAAACCCAAAAGGCTTAGACAATGCATGGGAGTCGAGGTCAAACCCACAACCTGTCAAGGACATGTGACCCGAGCTAAGGGTAAGGGTGAGGCTCCCTCTCAAGGAAGAGCTTGCGATCCTCAAACCCCTGAAGGCAGCTCACCCAAAAGAGGCACAAGATAAAACCCCTGAACCCTCAAGTCCCAGTGGATTAAGCCACCAAAAGTGGTCAATTCACTCTCCACGTCCTTGAGGGAGAGTGGAACGACCCCCATTTGGGTTGGCCACTTCCACACTCACCCATGCAAAAGACACCCGAGGACTCCATTCATTGAACATAGCATAAGGGAAGTGGGGGTGGGGTATACATATGAACGAAATTTTGAAAGCCAATACAAACAAATGTTATAAAGTATTGGACTAGAAAACCTCATGATTGTTAGCGTAGATTTCAAAAATGCAAACCTTTATCCAAAATACCTGATGGTTTGTCTTACAGAGTTGTTTTCTAAAAAGTTGAATATTGGTCATTTCTCAATTTGTAGAAGTACTAGAAGTCGAAGGAAATTGATATCGACTTCTCTCATAACCAAAAACCTAGAACTTCATGCTTAGAATTTTGCTCAACTTCTAGAGCACTTTGACAATCCTTTCATGTCTTACTCTACCTTCAAGTCCTTGTCCTTTTAAAGATTTTGCTTTGGAGCAAACTTGGAAGAGTGAAAGAAATTTAACCCAAAAAAAAAAACTTAAAACGTCGATACAAAAATCCTTGTTTCATAGAAATAAACTTTGGGAGGATCTCCTAACAAAAGCAATGCCACAAGAAAGTTACAAACCAATCTCCTAAAGAGAGTAACGAAGATTTAAACTTGCATTGATACAATGAAGAATTTCACAAAAATTAAGATAGAGAATCAAATGAACACATTACACTAACTCACAAAAGAAAGAGTGAAATATACCAAAATGGAGATAAAAGATGGTGCCCTTGGACACCAAAATTCTTCACTAACAATAAAAGAAATTCCAAACAATGTACAAAATGATGGGTAAATGCAGGTATAAATATACTTCACAACACTCAAGTACGGATCCCAATAACCCTCAAACCAATATATTATTGGTCCAATAGAAATACATGAATCACCCTACAAGGTGGAGAGGGCTTGTGAGCTGTTACAAAAGTACAACACAAGAAAGGTTGTAACTATGCTATCACTATATAGACAATATCAGTTTATGGATAAACAAAATAGGTTTGATTAGTGAAATGTGATAACAGATTGAATTCTATATTGCAATAGAACAATTACCCACAGTCCAAGTAATTAACCACATTAATAGTGACGTGAAATCACTATTATCTATAATAACAGTTATGAAAAAGGAAGAGGTATCTGTGACATCTTTGTAATGTCAAGAAAATCAACCAAAAAATAGTAGTTAACTAAAGAACCTATTAGAAATATTACTTGCAGGGCAATATTCAAACAAGCATTCCTTGTGAGTGGTCGCAGCAAAATTAGGCTCCAAACAGCACCAAGACCTTGAGTAACACGATCACCATTAACAACTTCCTTTCCATGATAGTCAAATGCATCTGGATTACACAGGCCTTCTAGTAACTTCAAAGCTGATTCAGGAAGCAGAGGAGCTTCACCAAGCAACCTGCTCAAAGATTTATCAGAAGGTGGCAGGGAATCCCGTAAAGCTTGAGCCTGCATACACATTAAAGAGTACACACTATTATGAATAGATGACAATATGTGTGCACCATTTTTTATGAAAAATGATCAGGCCATAGAACAGAATTGCTACCCTGCTGAATAGCAGAAATAAGAGATTGAATTTTCTTCGTCCCATTCCATATACTAATAAAAAATTACATGCATAATGAATGAAGTTAATCTTGCACATTAATCTAGCATCACTAATCAGAGAGGCAAAACACTACAAACTCCAGAAGGAGAACGAAATAAACGGCAGTAAGAAGCAAAGCCGAGCTTAAAGTTTACCACAGCAAGAAGAAACTTTTCGTAAACTGACAAGGCAAATTCAGACGAGATGAGCTCCTTTGGTTCAGATACAATCTGTGCATATAGATGGTAGAGCACATGCAATGCAAGATCATGTCCCTGCAGGTTTCCCCCAACATATAATTCAGTTTAAAAGCAATCGAATTAAAAGAAAAATCAAATACACGATTTAAATTCCACATGGCACATATCCAATCTTCTAAACCATTAATCCCTACATTTTACCTAAATATAAGATTAATGTCATGGAACAATACTGTATTATCCAAATCGATTATTTATGGACTAATGGACACGAATGTCTCGTGAATGCCCTATAGATGCACCCCACGATATATAGATGGGTAGATCAGCTTCATTGTGACCCGTGTTGTCAAGCACAAATGCATATCATAAAGGAAAGGGGAAAAAAGTAGTAAATACATATACCCTTCTGACCGATGTCTTTATCAATAACAAAATGTAATCTACTTCCTATACAGTAGTTGCCGAATTGAAGTAGAAATTTTAGAATACAATTATCAGACCGAATAAAATATGACGAAACAGAATAAGATGCCACCTCATTTTAGTTTTATAGACATAGCTCTAATTTATAGAATATGAAGTTGCAATATGTGCACAACAGCAGTCTGCAAATGGGCTTTAGAGCAAGTGGTTGAGAGTGAACACCTTACGCTACGGTGAATCTTAACATTCATGCTTTAGCAATTTGTCTATGATGACTAGAGCAATTGGTGGGGATTGAAGAGTTTCACACTTAAAACCAAGGTTCAAATATGATGAGTGAACCATTTGCCCATGGAGTTGAGGCAACCGCTGGGAAGCAAAGAGTTTCACACCATAGATCAAGGTTCCAATCCCATGGGTGAACCTTACCGTTCCATTAAATGGTAAGAGCTCAACCAATTCAATACCTCAACTTTCAAAGAGGAGACCCAAGTTCGAATCTTGTCAAGCAATACATGCATACTTGCCAAAGATGATGATGTCATACATTTAAGGCCCATTTAAATCCCATATAACCAATTGTGTGTGTGGGTGTGTATATATATATATATATAATATGTAGAGAGAATGAGATAATTCTATTTGATGTCCAGAGATGGCCAAAATAGGCCAATGGAACTCATTGAAAAGATCTGTTACAAATTACAATGCATCGTAGTAACCACAAAGTACTATGAAAGTAAGCTAAACTAGAGTAAAGAATCTAGTGTAAACTACTCTAAAGCGGAAGACTTATGTGCGCACACACAATATCAGTCGACAAGATATATATATATACAGATAAAATACAAACAGTACAACTTCTCCTAAATTTAAAAATATTGGCAATATAAATTACCTTAGTGGAATTTATAGGCATTATTATAAATTTACAAAATACCTGCTTTCTATACTGCATGCACTCATAGAAACAAGAAAGTATTTTAAAATATTTAGCGAGCAATGCATAATTACTTGAGCAGCAATCTTATATGCTAGTATGTTACTCTTAAATCCTGCAAGCAGCAACCGAGTTATATGACCAATCATCTTATCCCTACTAATGCAATGAGTCATCTGGGTCAACAACATTTGATGTTCATTCTCCCTCTCCTTATTGAGCAATTGTCATGTTAATTTATTACATCGTACAACTTCATCACCTGCTTGACTATAAAATATAATAAAATACATAAAAGCTGTTCCAAGATTTAGAAGACTATCACCAAATTTGGAGCAAATATTATCAGGATGAAAAGGTAGGCACAAGTATCCAGTCAAACACAGGATAGATTTCAGCAAATATATATTTTTAACTGGATGAACAGTTCACATCCCAAACTATTGCCAGAAGCAACCACTAGCATCTGACTCACTAGCAAACATTGAATACTCGCCTTTGGCAATTTGAAAGAATTTAATTTAGAAAAAGAAATTATATTAACATCCAGGAATGACCAAATAAGGTCAATGGGATTCAAAAGTGAAGCAAGTTACAATGGGAAATCAGAATTGCTAAAAGTCCAGCAACTGAAAATAAACATTTACAACTATTTCTGGGAAGCTACAGAACCAAAAAAGAGACATGTCCAATGCAGTATGGATTTGCAGTAAACGGGGTGCATCCATACAATTGCAACTCAGGTTCAAATCTCTGCACTGTGATAAAACAGCCACACCTATGGACGCACGTGTGGTTATTTTGTAACAGAGGAGGGGTCCCATCTCAACCCCCAATTTACTTGGTAACAAAAAGGGGGAGGGTAGACTAAACAGTAGACCCTCGACTGCTATGAAATACAAATTAATCTTAAGGAATGTCCTTTGCAAAATGTGTAATAACAGAACCAAATTAAAGGGAACGGGAGAGATGGAGAACAATGATCTAGTCTGAATATGAGTTAGAAGCAGGCCAACCATCCTCATCATTCACAATATAAGGCCAATCGAGCATCTGACAAAATGCTGGGGAAATATTTTGAACGC
Organism: Wollemia nobilis; assembly: GCA_028583015.1. NCBI lineage: Eukaryota > Viridiplantae > Streptophyta > Pinopsida > Araucariales > Araucariaceae > Wollemia > Wollemia nobilis. Next base: position 9,802,233 of record JAQPPZ010004166.1, read on the forward strand.
AACTACTTGTATATCCATTTCCTATTTGCTCAAAATGTTTAGCAATGTTGAAGCTTGGAATGTAGCCTACAGCAGGTTAATGCAGATCGGATGTACAACTTATTGGAAGAGTTGACAAATTCACCTTTTAGTCCCATAGGTTCACACATTGTACAGGACACTCAATTTTATTTATCAACTGCAGTTTGGTTTATCAGGAATCTGTGCATCTTCCAGGGCAAAACCATTATACCCACTCTTACCTGGCAGAAAATAAAATGTCATCAGAGAAATAACTATTCCATTATCACATTGAAAGAAGACAGATCATAATGGAAACTGACGTGGTTTAGAAATGAGTACTGTACAATCTCATGCGCGCAAACATGTGCCAAACAACGGAAGAACATACGAAAAGTATCAGAGAAGTACAGCAGCAAACTTTTTCCAGTCATATTTAAGATTATTTTGACAGGAATTCCAGGGACAACCAAAGCACACCTGGGTATGAGAATTCAATCAGAAAGATCAATGGTGATATCCAATATCGGGATTACGTCCAGGAAGTTCCTAGGACCACCTGTTATAACTAATCTAAAAGGGGAGAAGATAAGGTTAACATGGCATAGGACTAGCCACACAGCTAACGGTTAGGGCTATTATTGAGGGAGCTCACCATCGGTCTGCCAAACTGTTCTGTTATTTTGTGGACTTTAGAAAGGCCTTTGACACCATTTCCAAGCATCTTCTATTTCAAAGACTACATGACATCGGCATCTTGGAGCTCTTTATCACTGTCATCAAGAGACTATATGAGGTAGTTGTTGGCCGTTTTTAGACAGCTTTTGGTTTCTCAAAGGATGTCCAAAGCACCATTGGCATCAAACAAGGTTGTCCTCTTTCTCCTTCACTCTTTGGGATCTACACTAATGAGCTTGAAGAATTTATTCGTCAATACACACATGTTGACTATGGTTGCCTTCTACATCATGTCTTGATAGCTATATTGCTTTTAGCAGATGTTGTTCTTCTTGCTCATATACCTGAGGGCCTACAAAGACAATTGGATGCTCTTGCTCGCTTTTGTGACTTAAAATAGATGGCAGTCAATCTTAGCAAGACTAAGGAGATCATCTTCAATTCTTCTATAAGGGCCAGTCCAATGAGATCACCACTACTTACACTATTTGAGGGTTTAGTTTATAGGTCCTTCTCTTAATCTTCGGTCAGCTTCACAATCACGTCTTTGCAAGGGATACGCATCTCTCTCAATCTTGGAATGCCAATGCTTCTAACAACACTTTCAAGACATACCTACAAAGATGCACCTCTTTGATTGCATCATCAAACCCACAATCCTTTATGGATCTGAGATTGGGGTCCAAGTCTATGGGGTGTTGATTGGGGTCGCATTGACAGGGTCCAGACTATTTTGCTTCAATGAATTATACGATGTAGAAGAACAATTCCCCAATGTAATGTTCAAGCTGAGTTTGGCGTTCATCCTCTTTATCTTGAGAGCATCTTCAAAATTATTTTTCAGCTTTATCGCCTTAGATCCATGGGTGACTGCACCTCAAGCCGAGAGAGATACCCATATTTGGTGCTTTGCTCCTCATAATGCATTACCTCTAGGGGCTCTTTTGGTCCTCATCATGGATGGTACTCAAAATTATTTCTCTTCCATATCAATTACCTCCTTTCAAATACTCTTTAAATGCTCCTCCCCACCTTCTTCCTGATAAGAGGGTAATTAATCAAGCAATCAAAGATGATGTTTATTGACAATATATTCATATCACTTGGGTCACTCCATCTCAACCTCTTAGTCCTAAGTTGGCCTTCTACACTAAGCATTTCATGAGGATTGAGAATGGCATTATTACTTATATTAATTATGTCGAGCGACATTGGACACACAACCTTAGGATTCCTCTTGGTCAACTCAAAGTATGCTCACATCAGTTGCGGGTGGAGATGGACCACCATATTCCTCGAGAGGATAGGGTATGTCGTCTTTGCTCTATTCGGGAGGTGGAGATTGAAGAACATTTCATCTTCAGGTGTCCTATTTATTATGAGATTTGAGGGAGGTACTATTGCTTGTATAGAGACTCAGGTGGATCGCTTGCCACTTTTTTCAGCTATCCTGACCAAAGATGCTTGGCTCTTTACCTCAAGGAAGCTATCACTCTTCAACATCAGTTATTACAAGGGAGACAAACTACTACTAACTAATCACCTCATTCTTTCACCCTATCTCTGCATTCAAGAGTAATAAGCGCTCATTGGAAGCTACAACTATCCAAAATATTAATGAGAGATTTGTGCACCCTTGTTTATATACAAGAGTGGCTACTAGGGCTTCAGTTCTTTCTTCTTGCTTGCAACAGGACAAGATTGCAGTTCTTTGGTGTCAGGTTTTGGCCACCCCTCACATATGGAGGAGTTGTAGACATGCGCAACTTACTAGTTTCTTGTCCTCTTTTATTGGTTCCACAGCCATGGATGCTAGAAGAGTCTTGAGGGGTCAAACTCCATGTCCTCCTAGGATTATCCAACCAAGCCCTCTTAGTCCTGGCCATTCTCCTAGGAGCACCATTAGACCTTGTGTTGGACCCTTTGGGATAGTTGACGACAACAACGACTATGCTTCTACTTCACATCCCACTATAGACTAATGTTGACAATTGGATCCATTGAAGCTCCTTTCTATCTTTGTTGTACCTCGACTCCTAGATCTCTCTTAATCACTACTTTTAGCATGTTAGGGTTTATTCATTTTGGGTTAACCCTCGAGGCTATAATTTTATGCCATACAGTTGTTCCACTTTAAAGTAGTTTACACTAGATTCTTTACTTTAGTTTAGCTTATTTTCGTAGTACTTTGAGGTTACTTAATTGTAACAGCTCTTTTCAACGAGTCCCACTGGCCTACTTTGGCCATCTGTGGACACTAATAGAATTATCTTATCTTATCACCCTTGAAGAATGAAAGTGTGGCTGATTGATATGCCTTTTAGTATATTGTTATGGTTGTGGCATTCTCAGGCATATGCCTTTGTGTCCATTTCAGTCCTTGACTCATAGCAATTTGTAGTTTATGCCACATTATTGTATTGAATTGATTCCTCCTAAGCATCTCTTGGGATTTTCAGTTTCTTCCTTCAGCAGCAATGCAGCAGCCACTTGTAATGTCCTGGTTATTTTTGACCCTTAACAGAAATTAATATCAAAATCAAAACTATGTTCCATGGGGACTCATATCAGGTTTTGAGAGCCATCTCATAGATGCATCCTGCCATTTCAAAAATGCGTCACAGCATCTTGCGCCATCTCTGTCCCAAAAACTTTATTGAACATAGAAATGAAATTTAATAAATATAAACATGTGTACTTTCTGCACAGAGTTCTTTAACCTTGGATGTTCGAAAAGCTACTAGTAGGAACACCTTGCTTTCTCCTGGGATTGTTCAAATGGCCTCTCTTAATGCAGGCCATTCTCTTAAAGACAACATCAAACTGCGCACTGGTTCTTTTCTGGTGATCGGAGAGAATGCTAGCTCTTGATTATGGTGCAGACTAAGCCTTCTTCTCAATTGACTTACTACTCTAGACTGTCAGCAGTTCTACACAGGCATCCTTCCTTTTATAGAATATTTTCTTAATATATGGATTTTTTATATACTCGGAACTATCATGTCTAGGTTTAGCAGTGTAGTTCAGCCCTCCTTTTCTTCCTTTAATTTCAATGACTCCTATTTTTTATTGTAGGTACATAATTGTGGTTAGTGATCCTTTTACCAATCCTGATTAACTATTGTATTTGTGGGCATCAATATAAATTTCTTCTTTCTTTCTTCTTTGTTTCTCCTTGCACAAGCAAACAGAAAACACACAAACAAATAAAAACTAAACCAAATAAATAATGCTTCTTCATCCTGTAATTTGATTGCACTGCACAAGTACCTATCAATGTCTCCCTTGCCTTTAATTTCAAACATTTTGGACACATTAACTTATCCACTAGGCATTTCATTGCTTTAGTTGCCTTCCATGTATGCATTATAGACAAACTAACACATAGAAAGTACTTCTAATCTCGCATTGGATGGAACTTCATTAGCATGATTTTCACTCAAGACATAAGTGAGAACACAAACTTGCATACTATAGTTTACTAAACCGCCAAAGCATCAACTTTGTAAATCCATTCTGCCTAAGGCAACCAATTGGATTGTTAGGGTGCATAACACATTTTGTTCAACTCAAAGACAACCATTAATGCATTGATCTTGCTTTCCTTCTCCGTAGGGATAGTATTTTTAATTTCTTCCTACCATCAAAGTCACATCTAATTATTTTTGCTTAAAATGTATCTTTTAAATACTGAAACAACATAATAACTACCCCAGTTTCTAGAATAATTCTTGCATTTTTTACTCAACAACACTTCACGATGGGCCCTCCCAAGGAGGTAGTTTATTTTAAGTATCAATGAAACCAATCGTCTATGAAGCGCAACTGGTATGCAAGTAAGGCAGATTTAGTCAGTGGCCATGTTCACCTGTTTTTAGTGTGTCTCAGCATAAATTTTACATATTTTTCAACATCCTCTTCTCTCAAAACCAGAGAGAGGTCCCCACAACAATTTCTTAAATGAATCCAGATACAGTTGTGCTTTGAGAAGATAAAATATTGGGACAGCTGGTTTCCAACAAATCCAACATATTTTCTACACATTACAAACCTGAAAATAAATGAAATAAAAGATATAGTCGTCCTATACTTCCAAAGTTTTTGCTCAACTCAGTAAGCAGTCAGTGAATGACAACAAAATAACTTATCGGTATTTTATAATCAATTTTCAAAAAATATTTGAAAGTTCGAAACCATTCTACCTTGTGATTTTGATAATCTTCGACTATATGCTTCTGAAGGACTCCCATAGCATCATTACCTGTTTCACACTGGTCAAGATAATTCGATAAGTTAATGATATTTTCCACTCTTGGGGCTAATTCTTATAAATCCAATTTGTTATTTACGTGCTTAACTGTAAAACTGTTCTCAAATAGGCATAGAATTGCAAAATGAGGTCAAACAGGAAAATCAATGTGTAATTATGCTAAATATGTGCAAGTCACGTGCTTCAGTTCATGCTAACCAATCACAAATAGGAAGCATACAAATCATTTTTTAATCTCTTTTTGGGAAATGAGTTATATGGGGACCCTTCAAAGAGAAATAATTAATAAACATTAATGTTGTACGATTTAATACAGAATGTTGATATTCAACCATTACTAATTCCTTGACCTTATAGTCTTAATGATAAAAGACTTTGACAACCATACATGGCACTACAGAATTACTAGTACACTTGCACCTCCTCTAAGAAACATCCAGGTAGAAAAGATGACCCTTATCTTATGGGATAGGGAACCTGATTTTGAAACCTTGCCAAAGTTTACTTGCTCTAAGTGTAGAACACTTGTCTCTATGTGGTAGGGCTGGACTGAACTTTTAACATCTATCCCGCTTAAAATACTTCACTTATTACATACTTAAGAACAAGGATGGCTTTAGATGCACAAAGCCATAACTAAATACTATAGTATTCGGCATGCATGTCAAAGCTTTGGACAGTTTCTGTTGTAGAATAGCTTAGGCTTTAGAAAATTTCATGCACTTCTTGTGCCAGATTTTTGGGTTATATATATATATGATATTAAAATAATTACCACCAAAAAATCTTATTGATATGACACACAGCCCAAACAACCATTGGACTTGCACAAAGATAAGCATCAATTTGATGAATCTTTAACTTTTGCCTTTGAATTTTACCACCTCTAATTATTGTGGAATGGCTATCAAGAGTATATGGTCTTGATTTAAGACCATATATAGCTCTTAAATAGCATACCCCTCCAGAAAGAATTTAGTTTCCAAAAACTGTTGCAAATTCATCACCTACATAGCATATCCTTGATGACTTGATTTGCAATACCTCTGCTAATGATCTAAATTTATAAGAAACAATTTATGAATACCGTGAACTAGCATATCCTTGATGATTTGACTCACAATACCTCTGCTAGTGATCTACCAGAACAATTTATGAATCCCATGAACTTGATATTTAGATCACTTAAAAATGATTTTCCATAAAACAATCGTGAAAAATACCAATATGTCACAGATGTAAGGAATGAACTCAACCATCTAGATAAGTCAAACCATCATTCCCAATTTTTTAAACAATCTTCTCATACTGTATGAGAAGATAATCTCATTGCCAGAAGTTATGAACTCTATGGAGATAATATCCTGCTTCAATTATAGAATGAGACTTGGAAAGTCCTCTCACTGATACATATCGCAAGTCTTTCCTCATGAAAATATTGAGGATATTCTTCCTCATCCAATGGCTTCCTTATGACTTCATAATATGAACTCTAACAAGACATTACTTGCACCATAATAATATTTAACATTTTTTTTTCAAGTGCTCATAGCAACATTGTCCAGTCTTGTTGGTGGATCAATGGCAGATCAATCACAGACCTTAACTTTTCTTAGGAGCCAGAATAAACAAATCCTACAGTCCAGATTGTTACTTCAAAATCACTGTCATTGGTACGTAGGTGAAATCTACGAGGGTTATCTCTTGGATGGAAGACTGATTTGTAAAACATTTTCTAGGCTTTCCCTCACATTCATCAATATGTTTTGACTTACCATACTTCTCCAGTCATATTAAATTTCTTTGTGTGCTTCTTGCACCATTGACAATTTGCATAATGTCATAGTTCTTCAAAAGACAGTTAACAGTACCGTGAAAATGATTGCGCCTATGTCCACTAAGAAGATCGTGTGGAAGGTATAAGAATGAGGTAAAATCCTTGTCACCAGATCTCCCAATGTGTCTATTAAATTACAATATATTCTTAAATCATGTGAACATCTGAATCATTTTGTTTTACTAGATATTTTCTACCAAAGTCTCTTCCAAAACCATGATTATAGCTTAGTTTCAGGGCAGTTGAGAATTTCATAGTTTGCAAATCTCCGCTATCAATGGCTTGTCTAAAGGGTTCCTTCCGTTCATTTCTACATCCCTGAATATGTTGCTCAGATCATAAACAAAGACCCTTGCGTCCGTAAAAATACCTATGCTCAAATAAGCAGGTTTACCATTCCCAAATCTGGATGTACTTGAAATATTTGTCCACTGTCTCTGAAAATTTTGATTGGCACAAATCTCACAAGCTCTTCTCGCCTACATTGTATAAGTGCATTTGCATTGAGGTCAACCTTGACAGCAAACTAGAGAAGCGATTGAAATTCAAGGGGTTGATAAAGTTTTCGTGCAGCTAAAGTTGTACATTTCCTTGTTAATTCTGGTATCCATTGTCAGAGTCTTGAATCTGATCAGTAGATCAAGGACAGTCTTTTACTCTTGCAATGCAGCTCCTCAGACCCTTTCCACTTCTGGCAATCAAGGAGAGTATATTAAGGACAGTTGGACCATCTTTAACTAAAGAGAAAACCATCTGCCCCATAAGCATATATTGCACTAAACCTTTATGGTCTTAGCTCCAAAAATAAGCCAAGAAACATAGAATGGTATGAAGGCCAAATCCTCAAAGTTAGTAGTTGCCAATTGCCAGGCCCCAAGCTCGAAAAAGCTAGTCAACACGCAGCTCTGTAGCAGTCCATCTCTTTAGATTCAACCTGAAGAACCATCACAGCAGGAAGACAGAGAGGTACAGAGAAAATCCTCTGTAATATTTTATTTTTAATGAAAAAAGGAAAAGCAAATGGCAAACTCCAATAACTTTGAAGCACTCAAGATTTTCAAAGGCAAGTAAGAGAAAAGTAATGATGCTACACATAATTATTGTTGAAAATAACACCACAGAAATGTTTATAAATGGATTAAGTAACGCATTGTAATATTGACATCTTTGACAGGCAAGAAACTAAAACTATTGGCTTTAGAAAGTGTTTTTGAGTTTGTAAAATGTGAAAATCTTTTGCACTTCTCATGAAGATGGTAAAAGCACATCAGGATGCTCACCTCCCATAGTAATCTCTAAAATTGTGAACTAGGAATCACATCCATCTTTGCATTTGGTTTTGATTATGCTTAATTTGGACAGCTGTGTGGGCTGCAATGTTTATGGTTGTAATAATTTGAAAGAATTTTTTTTCGTGGTGGATGGCGGATGAGCTCCCAAAAGCACATCCACTAACCTGTAGAGACTGTAACACAGTTGAATCTGTTGAGGATAAAGATGTACTGTTGAGGATGAAGTGTATATAGATAAGTGAAAAACCTGTTCTGGACTCAAATCTAGATTGGGCCTTCATGATTCAAATATTAGCATAGTAAGGATTTGATTTCAAACCAACCTGCAGTTCACATGATCTACTTTTAGTAAACAAATTGAATGAGAATAAGAATGTCATATACCAGTGCTTCCAGACCAGAAGAGTTCTTCTCTAGTTCCAATACAGCACATGTTAGGGCTTAAGTTGATTTTTTGAACCACCTTTCTTTTAAACTATTGCTAATTTGGGGAACCCAAAAACTCCATTCCCTGGGACAGAAAATCTATAAATGTGTGACACTTGAAAAGTGTGAAAATATATTAAAACATACTGAATTTGTGTGTTCACCAAAGAGACACTAGTTGGATAGTGGAAAGATTTCATTGTGCAAATAACAATTATTACTATTTGATGGCATGCAAATTGAATTGTTGCAAAATACATTGTCCATGTTAAAACGTTTTTGCCGACATAGCCAACTGGCAAAGCATTGCAAGACAGAGCTAATGGCCCCAATCATTTGCTGAAACTGTTTGAAACTCAGGCAACAAAAGGCACTCAACCTTGTGCAAGGCTTCATTGACTAAACATTGGCAATAAGCCTTCAAGGAAATGTTTTTAATTAAACGTTATTGCCAAAAAATTGCCTCACAATGCATTGGAACAACTAAGACTGCAAATTGATGTTTTTCCGTACACATTTTAGCTACAAGGGAATCTGTCAACAAATATAAAATGTTGATTGAGGCCCAAGAAATGAATAAGTAATGTAGGATGCTCGTTCAAGCATGCATTGGTCTCAACCCTTGCAAAGTATCTAATTCTCGATAAGCCAATTACCCTTGTTGGACAAGTTACTTATAAACCCACCAAGGATTTAATGAGCCAGAAATCTCAAGCGTTTTCAGATAAGATAATTCTATTAATGTCCACAGATGGCCAAAGTAGGCCAATCGGACTCCTTGAAAACAGCTGTTACAAATTACAATGCATTGTAGCAACCACTAAGTACTACGAAAATAAGCTAAACTAGAGTAAAGAATCTAGCATAAACTACTCTAAACTGGAACAACTGTAAGGCATAAAATTACGCCTCGAGGGTTACCCAAAATGGATAAACCCTAACATGCAAAAAGTAATGATTAAGAGAGATCCAGAAGTTGAGGTACAACAGAGGTAGAAAGGAGCTCCAATGGATCCAAGTGCCAACAATGATCTATAGTGGGATGTAAAGTTTAAGGACAGTCGCTGTTGTCAGAGAAACCTTTTGAATTCAATCCCTAGAACAGCCTATTAACAAAGCAAATATTAAATCTACTTTAATGGCAACGAGTCTTCAATTCATTACAATTTTGCAGCGTATCATTCTGGTTAACATTTAAAACTGTTGCCGAAGATAGTCCTCTCATGGTGAAATGCATGCTTCCAACGTTTGTTCGGCCCGATAGAAGTGGCCTCATTCAGAAAAGATATATTATAAAGCAAAATATAGCTATCAAGGAAATATGGCATAGACTTGCTATAATAGACAAGATATTTTTTTCCGCCAAAATCAACTTTGACAAGACATGATAGCCAGAGTCAAAACTCTTGACTTTGGTCAATCCATTGATTCTTGTACGTGTCCTCATATAAAAAGGTACAAGGTAAAGGAGATTTTAAGGTCACAGCTAACATGGCATGCCTCTTCAGCATGTTATTATGTCAATTGTGTGTTTCTTCGAGTTTCAACTCTTTGACCAAGCACATCGTAAATCATCTATTTCCGGTTTGTCTAAGCTGATAAAGTGTATCAGGTTTAAGAAAAAAAAGTTGTGAAGATCCATCTGCCAAAGGCTCGCGCATAGGGCTTTTGTTATATATCATTTCCATTCAAGCTTTTGGCTGTCTGTTGGTGCAAGGTTTTCAATGGCCAAAGTAAGTACATCTTCTGCCAGGGACAAACTCAAGATATCTTGTAGCTGATAGACATATTTGGAGACAATTCCTGTTTCAATGTAACTGATGCAGAATATACTTTTCACAATATCATTGTATGTTTGACTCATTTGCAAACCCTCAAGGACCTCCAAGCTGTCTGCCATACAAAGCAGTAAAAGGTCAGAATTTCTTACAAAGTGGTAAAATGTCCTACCACTTGCAGGATCGGTCACAAAGCACCAAATAAAGGTTGATCCAACTGTTCGATGTTTTAAAAAATTTGGAATTCCATAGGCCTCTGAACAGAGCCATGGAAAAAAGTTGTGAGAGGTGGTGAGAATAAAGTGGACTATCCAGCCCATGTCCATGGGCACAATATTCAAATGTGCACAAACGTTTTGATCTCTGTACAAATCTATGACTCCTTTTGTTGGACTCACTCAACATCACAGAGCTTCTTGGAAGCTTTGATGTGCACATAAAGATAGATAAGGGCTGGGTTCATATATCTTTGTACCGGATTCAGGCACTGGGAGAATCATGAGAGCTACTGAATACAAAGAAGTATTTGAAGAATTTACCACTTTGTATTGCAAACAAACCTAGAAGGGCCTCACTTTCCAATATGTTTTATTACCCCCGCCCCAACCAAAGACAAAAGCTTTATGTTGCTTTGATTGTCTCCATTACCATGCAAAAATGGTAAGCATGGAATTTGACCATCTCATGCAACTTATGTCCTACTGGAATTGTCCGGTGGGACAAAACACTATGCGAAGAAGAAAGGGCACCTCTAAAAGCATCTCAAACGTACTACTTGGCCAGAAGCTATCTTATAAAAACAGAAACTATCCTTGAGATACTGATTATAAATCTACATAAATGAATATAAGAAATTTATTTTTTACAATGGTTGCTTCTGTGTTTTTTGCACAGTTCCCAGAGATGGTACCCCCTTATTTGGACACACGTAACAACATATTGGATACAAGTACAATACAGCCTTATTATAAGCTGTATCTAGATATATCTGACAGAGGCATGATCAAAGCTGCATCTGCAGCAAGAGATTAAAACAATAGAATAAAGACTCCTCTCAGTTAATGAAAAACTCCTTTACAAATTTGTGCAAATATTTTTGATGCTATGTTTCCTATAGATGTATCCAACTATAGCCATAACGACGGAGTCATTCAATTGTCATATCCCTATCCATATTGGATAGAGTACTTGTTTCCATGCAACGCTGATTTTTTGGTGTGTAACTTATGACTCTCCTTAATAGGTAAAGGCACCAATGGCAATAAAGCTTTCGTCCCTGTACATTATTAAAGTTTTACTTGGAATTAAAAAAAAAGAGCATTGGTACTTCTGCAAATATACACTTGAACAAATCAAAAATTCTTTTTCCTTGATACTTGTCCACCAAGTAAATCATTTGGACTTATTCGGCAAATCTACCAAAGTGATTGCATCTCTAAATCCATCAATACAAAAAGTTAATTTGAACTCCATAATCCAAAAAATATAACACTCGAAGAATAGTAAGGTGCTTCTCATTCCCAAACCACTTGAATTTTTTCAGATTACAGATACACCATTCATCAAGACGATGTGGGTTAACTAGACTTGCATTGTTTAGAATATATCTCTTCATTTTGTTTTGACAATGTGGGTTAACTAGACTTGCATTGTTTAGAATATATCTCTTCATTTTGTTTTGACAATGTGGGTTAACTAGACTTGCATTGTTTAGAATATATCTCTTCATTTTGTTTTGCAATTCATTAAATGTGTTTTAAGCACTGAAATAATTATTTTGTTTAGATACTGAAAGCTTGTGATAAAGTGGTTTCAGTGAAAAGTCCTTCATATCATATAGTATGAACATCCATACATTATCCACGACTAGAATTATTTGTAGCAATACATAAGGGTGTCACTGAGGCTGTGAGATATAATTTCTGTCATTAAATTAATAACAAGTTGCACAATTTCCTTACTTATAAGTAATAATGTTTATAATAGAAAACAATTACGAAATGACAATAGCAAACCACCTTGTCTCAAAACATCAGTTTTGTGCTACCCAATACAGTAACAACTCTGAAGCAAGTAGAAAATTCTCACCCTAACGATATGAAAATAGGCATTAAAGTGGTTGCTTCTGTAAATAATAGCAGTCATGTACAACAATCAGAATAATAGTCAGAAAGTGATTCTTCAAGACACATATCTCCTTCTTCTTCCTGGTCTACACCCTAAGCAGAATTAATTTCATTGCTAATATTTCATTGTATTATTAAAATTAGCCTCAGCAAGTGCATATTTCTGGAAAAGCAAACAGATTCTATATTATGATCCATTCACATACTTTAATATCACCATAGAAGTAACATTCAGCCCAATTGTGGGCATTAAGGAATTAATTGCAATTCCAAAGTCTCAGGTGAAGATGACAAAGTGTTTTCATGCATAAAATTTAACTAGCATGGTTACTGTATCAAAAGAGTAAACAAATGGTGTAAGAACGGCAATCTGGACATGGAAATACAATTTCTATGTGAATGTATCCAACCTTTACAAAAATTACATGAGAATGATCTCAATAGGAAATATTGCTAAAGATTACAAATTTCTGTAAAAATGTGCCCGAGCTGTGTTTCTCAAAAGATATTTACAAATACAGATTTGTTAGTTTCACCAAATCTTATGATTTGACTGTCACAGAATTTTGAGTATTCCACTCAATTATCTCCTATCTTCCCCAGTTATATGCCACACATAAATAATCTTTTCACAAACTAGACCTCCTAGAGACACCTAAAATTAACAGTAAAAATGTCTGAAATAATTATTCCTAAGGACCTAAACACCAAGTTATCAATTCAATAACAACACCATGGGATTAATTTGTAATTTGGTTTCCAGTATTATAAAAGAAATCACTTGAGCCTGACCTTGATGGCTAGACTTAAAGTCAGTTTCCCGGATTCCCAAATCAGTTTACTATCATACAGAAGCAACCCTGAAGTCTTTACCTGAGCAACTAATAGTGCTATGAGTGCCCTTCGCAAATCCCCACCCCCAGCAGTACCAGCTTGCTTGTATGCTGCAACAATACGAGTGAATGCCATCTTGCCTAACAAAGCTTCCTGTTCCTCATTCAAAGTTATAAAAGGTAAAACCATTGTCAACTGTGAAGATGGATCTTCATCAATTGAAGCCGTTGACACATCAGAAGAAGATATATTTGCTTCTGGGTACGACTCGACTTCCACTGTTAACTCAGGTTCTACACTTGCATCAGGCTGGGATGGGGGAACTTCTAATGTGGCAGGGCTAACAGGAATGCTTTCTGAAACTTGAGGTGTAGGTGTTGCCAACTCGGGACACAAACCATGGACTTCCTCCATTGTATTTGTCTTTATTTCCACGGGAATGGAGTCATTTAGCTGAGAAGATATGTTTTCAACAGGGCCCATTAGATTACCAGAAACAATTTCACTCTTAATTACTGGTTGAGCCACCGATGTAGTTACAACCAGACTTGGTGATGTTACACGTGTATCTTCTGCTTTTGCAGATCCTAATGACACACCAACAGGGACTGCCATACGTCGAGGGTCCATTCGCCGAGGATCCTACAAAATTTCCAAATCAGTTGGATTACATTGAAAATACAAGGAAAAATATACAAAATCAAAGGCATCAAGGAATTAATATACATATAAAGGCAAAGAGACTGAATTTTTTAGAACTTCTCCATATCAAATAAGTAAATTTAACTTGTCAGATTTTACTTATTAAAATCCATACCCTCCGAGGATCACGCCTAACATCCAAAGGCACTTGCTGGGGCACAGTGACATCTTGTGCAGATGAACTTAATATGCTTGTAGGTTGAATGGTTTGAGTACTAGATGATGACATAACTTGAGAAACCATAGCCTGTGAAGCTGTGACATGCGACATGTTAGCTGATAGGGACGTAGCTTGAGATACAGCACCTGATGCACTTGTCTGTGAACCTGTTGATGCTGAGAGATTAACAAGCCTACTTGGAACGGGTGGGGGACTCGCAGGTAAATACTGCATATTAGCAATCACTATGTCAGCCAACAAATCTGGATGAATCTTCGAGATGAGGATCTCAAGTGATTCAGCACCTCTTTCTCCTTCTGCCAATAGTGCACCTATCATGGTAATCATCTGTTGCACAGGATTCAATTCACCATCCAGTGGTAATGCCAATGCAGATATTCCATTTGAAGGACCATTATCCTGCATTGCATTACTGGTCGATTGAGGTTGCTGCACTGTTGGTAAATTTTGCATAGTAGGCCGCAATCGTTTTCCAGACGTGTCATCAGCATCAGCCAAGTTACCATTATCATGAAGAGGTAGCCTCTTCCTAACTGTCTCTCCACCATATGGAGCAGTCACCGACCTTTCTTCCTGGGAAAAATAAATCAAATCTAAAATTAATTTTATAACATTAATTATAAGTGTATATTTTTTACCTAGAAATGTTCATTAAATGCAACTTTGGTTCATTAAGTAAAATTTGTTCATTAAGTATATTAATGCAACTTTAGTTCATCAAGTAAAATAAGTAATGTTTAATATGGAAACAATTGTTAGATCAACACAAATTAAATGTGTGTTCAAACAGGTACCTTCATATAACGTGGATCCCGTGATGCACGTTCAGCATTTCTCATCATCCTGTCAACTTGGCGAAGGGCTTGTTCTGCTACTTCCCCGGCATTCATTGCTCGCAAAGCTGTTAGCAAACGGTCCCGCCACTGCATACCAATACCATGTTATACAAATCCCTTTTTCTTTTTCTTTTTTCGGGTGTCCCCTCGGAAATAAAGTACTTGAACTTTCTTAATCATAAAAGAAAGACCCAATTTTATATTGAAGCTTCTCTCAAATGCAAACAAGATGCAGGCATGTCAGTTATTTAAAATAACATCATTCGCATAATAAAAAATTGAAGTTATGGTTCGATTAAGCTTGGAAGCTTCCACATTGATCAAAGAAACATTTGAGATTCATAAAAGAAGATATACAGATCAATTGAAAAAACATTAATGTACTCATCCACAAACTCACAAATTTAAGTAAACAAAACAGCCTCCCAAAATTTGACTCACTTCCCCTTAAATGTGTCAACATATCTTTAGTCATTAAATAAATTCAATAATATCATGTATTCCTACATTTTTGATGTGCACTTTGAATTCCATAACCTGTGCAACATTACCACATATGTAACTCCAAAGCCTACCTAGAAAGTGTGTCTGGTTCATTAGATGCATGCAAAAAATAATAATTTGATTACCTACAGGGTTCATGATGTATCAGCAGCATTATTTTCTTTATCAGATAACAATTCCAAAATCAAAATAGATGATATGCAGAATTATTGAGAGAGCATACATGTACTCAACCACAAACTGACAATTTTAAGTAAACAAAAGCATCCTTCCCAGAATTTGATAACATGAGTGCAAATAACATGTCTTCAAAAACTAAAAAAATTTGAAGCCCTGATGTGCCAGTCCTCATTCCTTAATTTGTGCAACATTGCTATATTAACTATTGAGCTTACCCTAAGGAAATAATTCAAATAAATTTAAAAAGTTGAATACCATTCATGTTGCCTCCAACATAAGCAACCAAAAGAACAATAAAAGCTTCTCCAAAGAATTTGGCCTTAAAATTACCAAGACCGTAGATTTAAGAGGCTTATACAGTTAATGCAATTCACAAAACATAACACAAACACTAGCATGTGTGGACAAAATAATATAGATAATTGAATTTGCAACTAAAATACATAAATACTTGAAACAGTTTTCAATCTTGGCAGAACGTGTGGTCAAGTTATATCCATTGTTGTCCTCTTCGGCATTTAGTCTAAGATTGAATTAGCTCCAAAAAGGAAAAATCTAGTCAATATAATAATACCCTGCCAGCCCTCACTTGCAAAGTTTCATGGAGTACAGTCTCTGAAGTGGACAATAAAGAATATTTGTATGCATAATATCTGTACATCTAAAAGTCCTAATGAAACAATCCCTTACTTCCTTTTCTGTATAATAAATACTAATTCAGGAACCTCAACAACAATCCTTACAGTAATTTGGCTAACAGCAGACAAGAATTATGTTAACTACTTTGAAACACACAAAAGAAAACGAAAAAAAAGCTACCAAACAAGTTGCCAATCATAAGCAAGAAGAACACTAAGAACATACTGGCATTGCCCCAGGGTGTGTACACTTCAAAAGTGCAAGGAATGCAGTCTTGAAAGCATGTTGAACACTTGCAACTTGACCTCCTTTTCCAGATTCAGTGCTAGGGTCTAATGCAAGCAACACTTGCAAGATACGTCCGCATAGTGCAGGTCTCTTCTTTGCAATCACTGCAAGACTGAGAAGTACCTATCGTGTTAGATAAAATAAGCAGTTAAAAGAATGCAAAGATAAGTAGTTATAAATATGTTCTGCTAAAGCACAGAAAAGATAGAAAAAACATTCGACTCTGATTTCAAAGAAACTTATGAATCAAATACTAACCAGAAAGCTACGATTTCACCATATCTATAAGCCAGAGAAAACCCATCTACGTCTACATATAATTGTCTAATTGTGCTTAGTTTGAGATTGTTTTCGTATTTGTTACTAGAAATAGTTTGCATTACTTTCCCTTTGTGGCAACCTGAAAATTTTTCCATTGAGATCTGTATAGCTAATCTTTTTGAATTTGACAAGACATGTACACACACACACAAACATAGAGAGAGAGAGAGAGAGCGCAATGTAGCCCAATGGGACTCATCAAAAGGAACTGTTAAAATGCCTTGTAGTAACCAAAACAGTACTATAAAAGAGAGCTATACCAGAGTAAAGAAAGTAAGATAAACTACACCAAATTTGAACAAACATATGGCATCAAGTTACTGCATGGCATCCAACTACAGCCTCAAGAGTTGGACCAAAGATAGGTAAACCCTAACATGCTATAAGAATGATCAAGGCATGTAAAAGAGAAATATAAAAGAGCTTAAATGGACCCAAGTGCCAACACTTATCTGTAGTGGGATGTAAAGTAGAAACAAAGTCATGGTCATCACAAACCATCCAAAAAGGGCCGATACAGAATCTAATGACACTCCCAGGAGAATGGCCAGGGCTAAGGAAGGCTGGTTAGATAATCTTGGAAGGGCATAGAGCCCGATCCCTCAAAACTCCCTCAGCCTCCATGGTCAAGGAACAAGTAAAATAAGATAGGAAACAGGTAAGCGTCATCTGTCTGCAACTCCTGGTTATGTAAGGGGTAGCTGAGACCAAGTGCCAGAGAACTACAATCGTGTACTGCCACATGCAAGAAGAAGAAAGCATTGAAGCCTTAATAGCCACTCTCATGTGCAGACAAAGATGCACAGATAAGTCATTATCATTCTGGAGAGTTGTACCTTCATATGAACACTAATTACTCGTGGCAGCAAAGATGGGGTGAAAGAATGAGGTGACTAGTCAAGTGGTAGTCAACCTCTCCTATAAATACCTGACACCAAAGAGTAATAACTTCCCAAAGGTACAGAGCCAAGCATCTCTAGTCATGATAATTGAAAAAAGTGACTAGTGATCCACCTGTGACTCTATATAAGCAATCATATCTCTCCTAAATCTCGTAATAAACAGGAAACCCTATGATGAAATGTTCTTCAGTTTCCACCTCCCAAGAGAGCAAAGACAAGATATTCTATTCTCTTGAGGAATACAGTGGTCTGTCTTCACCTATAATTTCATTGAGCAAACTCTATGAACTTGAGGCTGTATGTCCAATGTCATTTCATATAATTAGAAACAGTAAAAATGCCATCCTCAATCCTCATGACATGCCAAGTGTAGAAGTCCAACATAGGACTAAGAGGCTGAGATGAAGTGACCCAAGTGATCTAAATATATTGTCGATAAACATACCTTTGACTACTTGATTAATCACCTCCTTATCAAGAATAAAGAGGTAAGCAGCATTTAAAGAGTATTTGAATGGAGGTAATCAATTTATGTGCCAACGGACAGAATGAGAGAAATAACTTCAGAGTACCAGCTATGATGACGATCAAAAATGCTGCTAGAGAAAACCCATTCTGAAACGCACAGTGCCAAATATGGGTATCTCTCTTGGCTTGAGCTGTTATTACCCATGGATCTAAAGCAATGAAGCCGAAAATAATTCTAAAGATAAACTCTCAAGGCGAAGAGGATGTGTGCTATACTCATCATGAACAATACATTGTGTAACTGCTCTTTTACATTGATTAAAACGTTGAAGCAAATTAATTTCAACCCTGTATGAGCCCAATCAGTACGCTGTACTCTGACCCCAAGTCTTAAATCTATAAAGGACTACGGGCAATCAAAGAGGCACATCTTTGTAGGTATGTCTCACAAATGCTGCTGGAAATATTAGTCATCCAAGACTCAGAGAGATGCATGTCCCTTGTGAAGTCGTGACTGTGAAGCTGGCTGGTACTCATAAAGATATCTTAAAGACAATTTGGTCACAATGTTTGTGTGTTGTTTCTGGCTTAAAAGAAATGCCAAGCATAAGTCCACTAAAATGGAAAACCTAGTTTTAAAAAAAGAAAAGGCTATTATAAAACGTAGGAGGCATTTAAAAGCCATATATTGGCATGGTAACAAAATAACTAGTATATTGAACCAAAAGAATAAAATACGTGTATGCCAAGCATAAGTCCACTAAAATGGAAAACCTAGTTTTAAAAAAAGAAAAGGCTATTATAAAACCTAGGAGGCATTTAAAAGCCATATATTGGCATGGTAACAAAATAATTAGTATATTGAACCAAAAGAATAAAATACGTGTATGCATAAGGCAAAAGGAAATAGAGGGAAAAGCAAATTAAAAAAGCAATGAATGAAGTTTGAGTTGGCAACAATACCTTCTTATAAAGGTTTCTCTTCTTCCTCCTTTTTAAAAATTCTATTTTAAGATTGTGTCAATGCATTTTCCTTCTGTCCCACTGAGTTGTCTTTTATAAATTTTAAGCTATCTTTCACAGATTTTGGACTTTTTCATTTTTCACAGAGTGAAATTCAGGTCTTTTTCTTCTTTTTTATTGGAATATTTTGTTTTAAGTTCCCTCAGTTCTATTATCAGATCAATAATAATGGTGGTATAACACCAATTTCTCAGCCTTATGGGGAAGCACCAATATTGTCTACATACTCAGGCATGCATAAGAATGATGATTTCAAATCACAAATTTCATTATCAGTTACGAAAGCAAAAAGAAATCATTTGGAGTGCATAAAAGAAACCCCTTAGCATAGAATGCTGCTGCAGAAACCTAAATTTTCGCACGTTTTGGGTGGGTGCTCATTCTTTGGATCCTAGCCTGCAAAGAATCCCTTCCTACGTTATCTATATATTTCTGCTAAGAGTAAAATATTCTAGGGTCCATCCCATTTTGGGTTACCCCTCAGTTGTTTCAGGGTAAAACTGAACCTTGAATTTAATACAGTTTTGAAGGAAATCATTCCAATTTTTTGGACAATATATTCATCTATAGCATGAGAGATGATTAAAATTTGCACCGTTTCAAAATTGTACAAGAACTCCTCCTAGGAACTTTACTTAAATAAACTTGACACTAACTATCTCCTCATCAATCTACTCAGACATGTAACATGCTCCACCTGCATCTTGTGCATGCATTTCACCACTTCCACCATATAAATTCTCTAAAATGAATAGCCAGTTGGCAGCTTTCAAAGCTTAACTTCATGTGAAATCTGCCAAGCACTTAATCAATATCTCTAACCTTCAAGTCAATATTGAGAGATTCGCAAGTATTTACGGAGTCAAAGATTAAAGGGTGTTTCCCTGTACTGTTTTCTACAACTGCTTCTTCTGCAACTACTGTACTCTGATATTCTATACTCATTTTTTATAACTCGATGTTATCAGGCATGTTTTGAACTACATCTCTACAACAATGAGAGGCATTACTAATCAAGCATCATATAACTTCCATCCTTGGCTGCATTTTGTAACTTATTTTATTTAATTAGAAATTTAACTTTTCCACTAGAGAATACAAAATCAATATTTGTCACGGAATCAAAATTGAATTTGCAAGTATTAAACTTCAGCAACAAGGAACGTTGGTAGCTGTTTTCCCCATTCAAACCCTGGATGAGAAAAACATTTGGAAAAATAAGTTAGGGATCTTGGATGCCAATTTTGATGGTGCTAAAAAGACAACACTACACCAGAATACATTGTAATATACAGTAAAAACTGTAGTTATAGCTCAAATCAACACTTGATATTCAACACTACTCTGAGTAGCGGAAAATGTTGCATTTGGCACCAATTTCTCTATTATTTTTTCTTTTGCTTATAGATATCTAGAATAGAAACAAATCATATTTGAGTCTACAAGTGAGCAAAGTACGTCAATGGGCTCGAGATATACACTTCAATTAAACAATCTTTTTTTTTTTTTTTGGTGGGGGATGCGGAGGGGCACAATAAAGCTCCAAAGTTGTACAAAATATGACATGGTCTAACATTTTGTATCTGTGGTATCATGCAATATTGCATCACAGATACAGGACAATTGCACTACAACTATTGTATAGCTGAGGCACAAATGAGCATTGGAGATCCACCATCATGAAAAGCGATAGTATAATGAATGCGATTGTCAATAATCTAAGTCCATATGCAAGGACTCATCTGCAACCACTGAATAAGCCAACATATGTCTTAAACATGTCAACACATTACTGGTCTGCAACAACAGGACCATACTAAATCCTAGAAGAACTTATCCTTGATATTCTCCTATCATCAAAGGCTGCAGAACCCATATGCATATGGGTATAACATGCGTCTGTCTAAAGCTCCCAAACTATAGTCGTGAGAGATGTTGATGGATAGGTCTATCCCGTCATCTAGCTGTTACTCCATGAAGAAGACATTGTCTCACGAATCTAACATTGGCAGAGGTAGTCATATCATCAAGAGGGCATTTACTATGCCCTGCTACTTGAAGAGGATAGAGGAAGAAAGTAATCAGCCCAGTAAACAGTTGGGACAGGGTGGTTAGTGGTAGCTAAAAGGGTAAATATACAGTCCAGGTTATGAAAACCATTTTGAAAACCCATTTGCCCTCCACCTTCAGAACCACCACTCTTGAGTTGTTCAAAGAGCTTTATATCTAAATTGTTTCACAACAGATGGCAAATATGTGACCAGTTATAATAGTCTCGTAATTGTTCGGTTTTGAGCTATCTCCAACTTTATGAATAGGATGAATAATATGTTGAGCTATTGTACCTTGCTTCAAAATGGATTGTGGTATGGAGGTAGTCAGAGGTCCAACAGAGAATGTAGGGGCAGAGAAGGTTAAGAAGGAATTATCACAAGGAGACAGTAGCATACCTGCTTGGCTAGCGGGAGCTGGTTGGAGACATGGCACTCGCACGTATGAGAAATAATGTACTTACAAAGACATAGCGAACTACACCTGTACTTACAAAGACACAGCGAATTACACTACACCATGTGGACAGCAAGTGCATTTGCCTAAACATGGAAGGCATAGGAGACAACTGAGGATCAGAAGGCCATATGATTTGCACGAATGGAGGAAGTGACTCCCATAAGCATAGACAGAATTCCCCTTGGTTTACTACATGAATCCCTAGGTCATGAACATCTCTCAAAAGGGCAAAGCTTGTCCTTTGTCAGGTCAGGAAGAGGTGTCTGGTGGGTCCTGATGCAAGCATATAAATTGAACATCAAAATAACATCATCAAAGGGCAAATTCATAAAGTTATTCAGCTAGAGCTCCAAGAATAGATCACCATTTTAGCAGTGACACATTCCAAGAATAGTAAAAAAAAATCAATCCAAACACAAAACACAAAGAGATTGTCACCATTGTACATGATGTACACTCTTTTGTATTATGTACATATGAAAGTATAAAGGACATACAAGAATGCGTCTAGAAAAAGAAAACTTCCAAGAATACGGATGTAAATCTAAATGTCTTAGAGAAGGAAGCTTCGAAAGGATCTGCATAAAGACATACACAATATGAGCAAAGATTAAACAATAACCATATATCATTATGTCTCGTTATTTTCTCCTTTCTCAGAGGAAACTGTCTCCATTTTTTATTTAAATATGCAAATTATTGCTTAAATGTTGACAAGGACAACCACTTAGCTTGAGTTGTCAAAAACTGCTTATGACTAAGTGGTAGTTTGGATCTAATAGTATGCATATATGAGAGTATCTTCAGAGAAAGGAGGCTGAAAAATTGGGAAGTTCTTAATAACCCCTACTCCAATGGAGCATAAAGCTTAAGTAGGTTCACGTTCATTGCATCAAGTATTCTAATTTGAGAACAAAGGTTCATTCATCCCAAAAGCATTTTCCTGAAGCTGGTGCAAAATGGTATAAGGCTCATATCAAATAGGTTTGATGTTATGATGTTGTCAACATGAAATCTTTGTTTATCTAAGTAGAGAAACAATTTATCAGTATCTTAAAAATATAAAGGAACTTCATGCTGAGCACAAAGCCCTTTATATTTGGCTTTAGTCTTCAATGATGTATATAACAAGCATACTCATGAACTTTTCCCAAACATTGAAAATGAGATGAAGTTTTTGGCTCCATAGTTACCACATTTGCCACGTTTTATACAGTGTCCAAACTTTGGTGATTTTCTATCCTGTAAGGACAAATCCCACGAACATAATTGGAAAAACAATAGTCAAAGGCAAATGAGAAAACAAAATTTAAAGAAAATAAAAAGTTAAATCCGAAGTTATCCTATTTGTGTAAATTGTTTCCCACATATACTTGAATCTTTACTACACCTACAAAAAATAAAGGTTGAAACAAAAGGTACAACCCAGGAAAAAGTTAGAAAGACATCAACATGGAAAAACGATCATAGGGAAACTCATTCATTGTGGCACATAAAAGTTAACCTCATTTTCATATGAAATGTAAAGTTCTCCATATATATTTATATTTATTTTAGACATTGAGTTAATATAAATATTTATTTCTATTTTTAGAACTTTGACCACAAAGTTTTGTTGCCGATTTCCCTTGATTTTTATCCATGTTAATACCTAACACAAACCTGAGCTTGGTATCTTAGGTCTTTCTCCTTTTGTCCATGAGATGCAGCTGATATAAGAGAGTCTATTAAAAGTCTCATAGAGAGCAAGGGGTTGATACCCATAGCAAACCTCAAATGAAGATTCATTAAATGAAAATTATCCTCTACATACAAGTATAGCTCTGTTGTAATTATGTTGCAACCCCATGAATAAAAGTGTCACAGTGATTACTGTAGTTATCAAAGATGCAAATAGCATTAACTAAGAAGCAATTAATTACCTCAATTTGACCATAAATTTGTAGGTGAAAGGAATTTACTACTTATAGTATATGTTGATGATATAGTGATAACAGGGAGTTCAAAGAATTTTATCCTATTAACCATCTGTCGCAATAAATCAAACTTCATTTCCAATATACTTTGTATAAAGAGTTGGATCTGACAAACTTCTCTTAAAGTCATGCTGTAAGATTATTAATTTTTATATTAAGAAGACTCCATTAATAGCCTAAAAGATTCCACAAAGTTTTTCAAAAGTGACATTATAATCAAAAACAACAGCGAGCAATAAGCCAAAGCGACATCATACATGCTCAAAGAATAATTCAGGAGCTGTGGGAGCATCTGTAGTGTGTCTATAACTTTGTTCCATGGATTAACAATCTTAAAAAATCTACATACAACAATAAAAATACATTCATGTTTCCAAAAGTAATTGGAAATATAAGGACTCCCAAGCCTGGGTGAAACTGAAGGTAGTTGGTACAAACCAAGCTTTTCTATTAAAAGGTCTAAATAGAGTGCACATAAAAACCTTTCAATAAAATCTTCCAAATGCTTAATCATAGAGGACCAAGAGATAGCTCCCTAATTGCCATATAGTCTTCAATGTGATAAATGACACACTAGAATGAAAAGCAGATTTAATTTGTAAAACAAACCATTTCTTAATCTACGATCAAGAAAAGGATTTTGATTTACCCATATAGGAAAACCGACTTCCAATTTTTGCATGCATCAAATCTAACATTGAGAATATGCAAAATCTCAGCAGTTTAACTCAACACATTAACAACTCCATTAGTATTGCCTCTATTATACTCAAATACAATATGAGACAAATACAATATGAGATTGTATCTTGGATTATAGATTAGAAAACATAAGGAACTGATGACCACTATGAAGAGTGGCTGAATCCTTACGAAGGATATAGAATCTCCATTGCTTGAGTGCTTGAACCAATGCAAAGAATCCTTTCCCATATGAGTTGGAGTTTCGTGATTACCAAAACAAAAAGAAAAAATCTGAATAAAATGCAATTGAATAGCCTCCTTGGATAAAAAAAACAACTATGGCCTAATCTAGTGCATTTTTTTGACTTGAAAGGTAGATGCAAATCAGCAAAAGAAATCGCTAGAGCAAAGCAAATAGTATTGAGCCTAAAGCAACGCCTTGAGGCCTTTATATACTCATAACAGACATTTAAGTATCAAATATACCTGTTGATAAGAACAATAATAACAGAACTTTGATGTAATCTAACATCTGGTGATCGCAACTGCTCCAACATAAGCCCCAAGTTCTTATTCGCTTCTTGTCCTAACATTCCTGGGTCAAGAAGTGGGTGGCCTCCAACCAACCATGAGATGTTAAAATTTCTTGACTTGCCTGTTTATAAAGAAACAAGTCACCTCAACATAGCAATAGAATTCTTTACAAACTATACATACATGAATCACCTCAGTTCCACAAGATAATAAGGAAACAAAGCAGAAGTATAATTTAAGAAGGCTTTGGAGATCCTTTAAGAACAAAAGGAAGTACTTCCACTTCCACGCCTCATATTGTTTTGAAGTGAGAATACCAATACAAATTCAAAATAATAAGTATTGTTTGAAATGCATATAAATTGGTCAAAATTATTTTACCATCATTGTTTTGCTGAGAGGGTGGTGGCTGAGCTCCATTTGAATCAGGTGTGAAGAGTAAAATTGTTATTTCAACAAATTTAAGGGCTAGCAATTTTACTCCGTCAGATCCAGGCTGTGCCACAAGCATAGAGAACGAGTAAGCAGACCATAAGCTCGAAGCAACAAAGCCAATACAATAATGAAACTTCTAATAAAGAAATGAATTACCTTAAAAGCAAATGAGCAAACTGCATCCTTAAATTTCACCATCCACGACCATAACTCCTCAATCCATTTGTCCACTTTTCCTGAATAAATAACCTATATTTTTCCAACACATGGTGAAATATATGAATATACAACTCACAATCTCAGAAAAGAAAGCTTACAAAAGCATGGAGACAAATCCATCCAAAAGTACACTCGAATAAAATAAAATAAAGACACAGTGTATACAAGTTCTCATAATAATGGGACTTATCCAAGGCTATCCACCCAACTACTGACCATTAAAATTTAAGTTTGAAAAGTTTCAAAATTATTGTCCCCTCAATTTTGTTGTTTTAGTTGGCCTTATTCGTGCATCATGATTATGATATCAAAACTTTGGTATAGCCATTGATGAATGAATATAATTTGGTATCAGAATGAAACAGACCCAAAGATTTTGCCTCTATCAATGTCACCTCAATTAAAACCAAAGTTGTTACCCCTAATGAATGCAGAATCACGGACATCAAACCAAGGTCAAATACCATCAATAACATGCCTCGTAGCTTTCTTAATATTGTGGCTGCTTGAATCAGAAATCACAAGAGCCAAGATAGCATATTTTCATTACCAACTGGCTCTATTATCCCTAGAGTTGGGTGTATTAGTGTTTTGGAGACAATCAACTGATAAAGATTTGAAAATTGCAATAGTTAGAAAATAACTAGACAGCTAAAAGATAATTACAACTCAAATGAAATTTCAAGTACTTATACACACACAAACCTCGACCTATCCTGAAGATCGTGTAACATTAAAGTTTAAACACATCAGACATGGAACAAATTTTTCCACAGGTACCTCATTCTATAGAAATATGGTATAAACGTCAACATCAAGAGAACTAAATCATGGAATGTCATAATCCTCGCCCAAAAAAACATTAAAAAATAAATAAATAAATAAAGAATAGGAAAAAAAAATGTCAAGATACATTGAACTAGGAAGAGCTCTTAGACGATCATTTTAAGGTCCATGCATAAAATATCATATGGGCAGGCAGTTCTTATCAGCATCCATCAACCAGAATTGAAGGCAAACCTTCGCTCATACAAAAGCAAGCAGTCAAATGGTATCTACTAAAAAATGGCAGCAATTAGAGATTAATAAGGCTTAGCTGATCCTAAACTCTGAATTTTCAGCTAAGGAAGATCAAGAAAGAGTGCACTTCAAAAATAACTGAGTATAACAAATTCGAACACAAATATATAAGCAAAATAACAGATAGATTTTATTGCTCAAAAAAACAAAGTAAAATGCAAGCAATCTCTTAGAAGATATATGAGGCTATAACATTGCATCTGTTACTCATCTTTTTACAGTCAGAGATGCATCTCTCTTTATACAATATTTTGGTGTATTGGAAATCCTTCATATTGAATATGGAAAGTCACCCACATGGAAATGTGGCGATTCCCCTTCCTTGGTTACACAATGCATAATAAATGAAAATTACATATATATGACTTGTCCTTTTGTGTTTTGTCTTCTACTGATGTGTCAAAATGGCTAGAGATGCATTTTGGCTATGAAAAATGTGTCAACATGGCTAAAGATGCATTTTGGCTATGAAAATGTGTCAACATGGCTACAGATGCATTTTGTCTTCTACTGATGTGTCCTTTTTTGTTTTTTTTTTTTTTTTTTTGGCATTTTTTAGGGCCTCCAGAGTTCCATGCAGTTGCCAGCAACCCTATCAGCGACAGGGTTGCCTGCTGAAATTGTTGTTCGTCCTCTAAGATTTCCAATGCTTCTTGAATGGATCAAAAACAGAATCCCAAGCACAAATTTATGGCCCTGACAGTGTGGTTAAGATCAAAAAATACGTTTTCTGTCAATTTCAAGCAAAAAGTCATCCCCCAAAAAGGTCACATGCCTGGATCATTAGCTCATCGCAATGCTTTGTTGACAAAACTTGTAGAGGAAGGTTGGAATGTTATTAACCATAGCCAAAACTAAGGGTTGCAAAGTTATGAACCAGAACCAAATATGGATAAATTAAATCTTGCTTTAAGATTAACAAAAATTCTAAAAGTCGTAATTGTAGTTTGTGTGTTGGTAGAAATACACATTTGTTGAGGTGACAATAATCGAGTGTACCAATCAGTACCCATAGTAGGTAATTGTTATTTTTTTTAAATAAATGAAATGAAATTATACTGACATCTACCAATAACCAATGTCAACGGCACAAAAAGTGCAACCAACAAAAATAGCAGAGGACTGGGTTGCCTATAGCAACTAATTATTAAAATATAACCATATTGCACAATAATGTTAACCAAACAACCTTAAGAAATAACAAAAAATATAAAGAAATACCTATTATAAATCAGTAAACACAATGCCCATGGGATTTAAAGCAAATGGTGAGGAGTGAAGCGTTCCACACCATAAGTCAGCGTTCAAATCCCATGGGTGAACCTTAACTATCTCTTAATGAAAATGATATCGAGAATTTGATAGAGAAAAATTAACAGTTTAAGAGAGATTAAAAATATTTTTGACAGGAAGGCAAGCTACATATGGTCTAATTGACCTAATAGCAGATGTTATGTTTTGTTGTTTTAATGGAAGTGGCCCCAATTGAAGCCCCATATAGCTTATTATTTGTTTGCTTTTAAAAGTCAGCAAACATGATATACTATTAGCAGGTTGTCTATTCATCTTCGAAATCCAAAATACGACTTGCAGATGAAGAAGAATCAGTGTCGGCATCATCTTAAAAAGCATTTACCGATGCAGAATCTCATAATGTCATCGAGAGTGGTCTGGATTTTCAGATGTTAAGGAGACTATCAACAGGTGTAAGATCATTATGAAAGTAAGCAGGATCAGTTGTTTCGCACTTTGGTAATTATATGATTTAACCATGTAAGCCAGCCTTGGAAGGGTCAGGACATACACTGCCTAACTGGTTTTCTACTATTTGTGTCAATGTTGTGCATCATTTTTGAGTGAGATCATGATGCAGGAGATTATAAAATAAGTAGATAATTAATGTTTTGGTCATGCGTTACTAGTTGTACATTAAAAACAAAAATGATCTAGATTTAGAAAGTTAGATTCGCTCGATCTCAAGTGATGGCGTCATGATACTATTTGTTGTAATTCCATTATGTGGTTCATTAAAATACCTTGGTAACACGGACATTGTGTAATACAGGTAGGGCCAATTTCATTCCCAAATAACAAATTAAAAAAAGAGAGGAAGGAGGTTGAATGTGAGTAAAAAGTGTTGTTTTACATTTTCAAGGGGGTTTAGGGGTTTAAGGGACAACAGACATCTCAAAGACAATTGAAGACATCCAAGAGATGTTGGCTGGAGTCTCCAATCATGCCCGAAACACATTTGTATCTCTAACGGGAGACATATATCTTCTGGCAACTTTGGAATGACTACAAACTTGTTAGCATAAAACATTGTATTGTATGGGTATTACATTATTTCTCTCATGCAAAACTAGCGCTCATAGGCACTCTCCGAGTAGTTAGGTACAACCAACTTGATGGTTGCTCAAACCGCCTCCGAACAGATTGTACTACATATTCTCATTTGCAATACAATGTCCATTGCTTCGTCGAATTCAACAAAACTAAATAGGTATTTCGCTCCTTCGAAAGTACATTTGCCTGGGTCAGGTAAATTCTAATCAAGCTTTCCTTCTAATTAGGGTTTGGCTTTCTATATTTAATATTAACTGAAAAATCAAAACATGGCTCTACACTAGTATGGCAAGACTGAAACACAATTTTCCTTAACTTGCCCTGTTGATGTTTACTTTTGTTTACTCTTCCTCTTTTCTTTCCTTGATTTTCATTGACAAGTGAAACAAGAACTAAATCCTCTAACATGCTCAAAATCGCCGTAATGGCAATATCTTTTAGTTGGTGACAGGATTTTCTCGTGCTATCGTACAAGTTTTGGTCCAGGCTTAGGAGGATATCATGAGAGACAATAATTCTGCCAATCTGAAAGCTATGTACGAAGAATTGTCATCGAATACTCAGCAAACTGTTAAATAATCAACTTATCTTCCCAATCATGAGAGACAATAATTCTGCCAATCTGAAAGTTATGTACGAAGAATTGTCATCGACTACTCAGCAAACTGTTAAATAATCAACTTATCTTCTCAGTTGTATCCAAAATATCTCTATGTCAAGGTGCACTACATCTTCACAGAAAGAGCATAAGCTTGTAGCCATATGGAGAAGTCATTTTCACAAACATGAGTTAGCCTAGCAAATGTTATTTTTGCAATATGGAAAAGTCATTTTCACAAACATGAGTTAGCCTAGCAAATGTTATTTTTGCAATGCCATTCTAAAATAAGTGCCCATGCTTGTCAGCAAATATCTTCCAAACATATCAAACATATTATGAGAGTTGATCCATGTCATAACTAGTGTGTATGCTAAGAGCATAGTCGAGGCATTATATCTTATTACAAACTGAAATCATTCAAAGCAATGTCTAAAGAACAGAACAACATATCTTTTGCTACGGTTTCCCCAATGTAAAGTTAATCTAACTCTAACAAACTCTACCCAGGTTCACATCAGAAGTTAACCGTTATGACAAGCCAGCCGTAATCATTTCACTGTAAACCTTAACCCCTGGAAATTTCACCTCCATACGTAAGCAGCTCAGCACAGTAGAAGATGTAAAGTGTTCCATTCAATTACAATTGTAATAGTAGCAAGAAAAATTACACAATAATTCACTTTGAATTCAATGACGACAAGAACTAGTTCTGACATTAAACACAATTAACAAAATGAGATACAATTTCAATAGGTGTCCAAATTAGAACTTCAACTTTTGTGTCTAACAAGTTAGAAAACTGTATGTACCTGGAAGGCAACTTGGTCCAAAACACTGCGAAACAAATTTGTTCCACTTGTAATAGATTGACGAACAACAGTCGGTGCATCATCTTTTAACAATGTCAACAAAGCAGGAACCATCTCTGACAAATGTTCCATATTCTTCAGACCAATCTCTTGAATCATCCTACAGATAGTTGTCCAAAAAAATCAGATGTCAAAATAAAACATAATGATAAATGAACTGCTTGACAAAACTAAAATAACAAAGGAGGTCCAATGTGAGCTGTATCCAGCTAAGGATGTACTTTGGCTTAAACCATCCTTCAACGTGCTTAATAGTGTTAATACTAACATTTTTTAATCGGTTTATGGGATTGAAGCGGGCCCCATTCACCTTACATCACGACCACATTATCACGGTATTTCAATAAACCACATAATGGTGTTACATCAAACCATATTGGCAATTATGCATATATGAACCTGGGAACCACTTTGAGAGCCCAAGTCTTAAGCCACTTAATCTCACCTCATTTGAGTTAATACTAATCATATTTTAATTAGGATGTTAAATAATAAAAATGGACTCACATCGATATCTAAATACCTAAAACCCAAAAAGCGGTGATGTAAATAATAAAACAGGACTGACATTGGTATTCAAACAGCTGAAACTAGGATGAGAATTACCCAGTATATGCCCTGAGAAACAATAACATAAAAAATTAGCCAAGCTTGGAATTTGTGCTAAAAACACCAATATTAATTTTTATCATATATTGATATGAGTGGCTTCTAAAATGAATTTCCTGAATAGTGCAGGGAAGCAGGAACCAAATTAAAAACTCAATTTCCCTCTAATGTTGCTTTTATTACTTCAATATGGGGTATTTCAGTCGAGCACATTCCATCAGAAATCTCATTTCTCATTTCTTCTTCTTTAAACAAGACTAAAGACATCATATCATTACAACATTTGTCATTTAAATTACAGACAACATTCATTACGTAACTAACCCAAAAAGAAGGGGTGCATAATTTGGGATTAATGAATAAGCATACCATTCAGTCTTTCTGGTTATTTGATATTTTTCAGTGAATAATATATGATGCCTCAGTAATACTGAGAAAAATACCACTGAAGTTAGTAAAGTTTCTCCATCAGTAATTTGTTTTCTTGCTCTCTTTTTTTTTTTTTTTTTTTTAACCTAATTCATTTTATTATATCATGATATATTCTTAAGTATCACGGGCCTATTTTAGTCATTTCTGGACAATATTTAATTTTTTTTTTCATTTCATGTCAATCTGCAAACATAAACATCTCCGAATTAAATTAGCCAGGCTACATAATACAGAAAAAGTAGTATTCAAAAGTTCTAAAAATAAATCATAAAAAGCAGCAAATTTTACAAGTATAATAAAAATTATAAACCATATACATGAAACAAACAGTCACTAAATGGTTGGGGAAAGAGCATTGTTTTTCAATTTTTCTTAAATTTCTTCATGTTGCTTTTAGTATTTGTTGTCTGTACAACAAAATACATCACCAAAAAAAGTTGGAAAATAAGTCATTTTAAGGATTAAAAGTAGACAAAAGCACATAGAAGAGCTTCTAGAAGGATTCCCCACACCCTCACAAAAAAGTGGGGAAAAACTCTTATAGGCCATTTCCAGGAGATATCCGCTTTGTTAAGATTTCTTGTTTGTCAATAATTCTGTCAGCCCCTGTTAGTGTTCTTTACAGTTCTAAAGCTTTATCTGTAATATTATTTGCATGAAGAAATTACCTTGGAGGATTAAGAGAGAAACAGAATAATTTTTAAAAGCAAATCTTAGCACAAAAGCCATTCACTCTTTACATAAATGATACAGCCTCACTCCTACAGCAAAGCTAAAAACTTCGTAAAGCTGATTCGAAATAAGAACAAACAAATTGAAGCCAGAGTTTGCATCTCGAAAAGTACAACTGAATCACTAATATAATCAAATCTTTAATTAGTATGTAGAAGACAATACATGAAGCTTATTAACTGTATTGGAATGTAAAACACAGTTCTATACCACAGAAACATAATGGCATATACACTCTTACACAAAAGAATCCCAAAATCCGTTACTAGCCTTGGATCAGCTATAAGATGATAAAGCAAAAGCAAGCTTCACAAAATCATCCCTTGAAAATCATGAAGGCTACCACAAAAATAGTTACCCTAAACATCGACAGCGACATGAAAGCCATCTAAGCAGTCTATATAACAATTCATTTCAGATTATCAAATCAAAATGCGTTGAGCTCAAGTCAGTAAAAAATGTGGGCTGCCAATGCAGAGAACCACGTTCAGATCTTGCTAAGCAATATAATACAACTATGTGGTTCACTAAAATATGGTGGTAACATGATCATCATGTTATATGGGTGTGGCCAATTGCAATCCCATATAACCCATTACAAAAAACAAAAAATAAAAACCACTGCATTTCAGAATGAATATATAAGCTTCCAATTGGCATTTTCGTTCACCAGAATTCCTCTATATGAAAATGGAAATACTTACAATTAAAAAGCAACAAATTGTTAATTACCAAGTCTGTGTCCCACTTTGATCCGCTTAATGTACTCTTATCTCACTATGTTATTATGACAATCACAGGGGTTACAACTTAATGTGGAAATAACTATATCTAGATGAAAATGGGAATGCCTTGTATGTAAAGTTACGAAGGAACAAATTGTTAAACTTAATTGTTAAGTCGGTGTCCCTTTTTGATACACTTAATGTACTCTTATCTCATTATGTTATTATGACCGTATCATAGATTACAACTTACTGTGGAAATACCTAAGATAAACGATTTGTTGTGAGGATCACAAGGATCATAACTTGATGTAATAAATAAATTGTTATTGACTTATTATGAGGGTCACAACTTAATGTTGTAAAGCATACTAATAAATTAACTAAGTGTATGTTATCTGTTTTGGTTGCATGTGAGATAAACATCCAACATTCACTGCCCTTGTGAAAAGTGCCCAATATGTAGAGGTTCCAATATTCTATGAATTCACATAATGGCTTGTTGTACACAACGGATAAGATAATTTATAATTAATGTAACACAGATGGCCAAGGTAGACAAATGGGACTCACTGGAAATATACCAAATTTCCTGTGTCTTGTGTGATTGTTTTGTGTACCCATAATTTGGTATCCAAGCCAAAGGCCAGTGATCCTAGGGTAGATCTTTTCACAGCTTGCTGCTCTATACACTGGAAATTACTTTTTCATGCTACTCAAACAGTCTATTCTGTTGTTTACATGATTATGCATAGCTCATAATAAAGATCACTGTTGAATCTGCTAGTGAATTTCTTGGTACTGCTAGTGAATTTCTTGGTGCACCTTGAAATCTGACAGCCCAAATTTGCTGCTGCTTGAGAGCTGACAGTCCAAAATTTGCAGCTGTTAGAGAGGTTACGGTCGGGAGAGATTATTTCTCTGCTTCAGTCAGTTGGCATCTCCAAAGATAAACACCTCCATTCAAATACTCTTTAAATGCTCCTCCCCACCTTATTCCTAATAAGATGGTGATTGATCAAGCAGTCAGAGATATTGTTTACCAACAATATATTCAGATCACTTGGGTGACTCCATCTCAGACTCTTAGTCATAAGTTGGCCTCCTACACTAAAAATTTCGTAAGGATTAAGAATAGCATTATTATTCGCCATGATTATATCCAAAACATTGGACAAACAACATCAGGATTCCTCTTGATCAACTCAGAGTCTGCTCACATCAGTTGCAATTGGAGACAGGCCACCATATTCAACAAGAGGATAGGGTATGTCACCTTTGCACACTTTGAGAGGTGGAGACTGAAGAACATTTCAGCTTCAGACGTCCTGCTTAAGATTCAAGGGAGGTACTATTGCTTGTATACTATTTTCAGTTATCCTGACAAGATGCTTGGCTCTATGCTTTAAAGAGGCTATCACTTTTCACCATCAGTTATTACAAGGAAGATTGACTAATCACCTCATTCTTGCACTCTATCTATGTTGTGGAAAGTAACAAGCATTCTTTTGAAGCTACAGCTCTCAATTATGTTGTTGACAAATTTGTGCACCCTTCTATGCATACAACAGTGGCCCTTTTGTGATAGTAGCTGATGACGATGACTATGCTTCTACTTTACATCTCACTACCCTCATGGCTATTATTTAATGTCAAACAATTGTTCCACTTTAGTGTAGTTACCACTAGTTTCTCTTCTCTAGTGTAGTTTATTTTCATAGTACTTTTTGGTTACTACAATGCATTGTAACAGTTGTATTCAAAGAGTCCCAAGTGCCTACGTTGGTCATTTGTGGACATTAATACAATTGTCTTATCTTACCTATTGCAAGTTGTCTTCTTCAGTTATGGCAATACCAATTAAAATTTTAATTATTCTATTTGAAAACCTAATTTCTCCTGAAAATTAAGGGGCATGGAAACACCAAAAAACAAAATTGTTAATGCTTAATGATTTATGGACTCATGGAAGGTATTGTTATTTGTCCAACTGATCTTATAGCTCAAACTGATTTTGACGCTAAAGCCCAAATTACCCTAGGCTTGTTAATTTATCATTGGAGGAAGTGTAATGAGAATGAGCAACAGGCATAAAGCCCACTCAAAGCTTGGAAGGCCATAACTACTTTATTTGAGTAGAGGAATGCTTATACTACACAATCAGCTTGTCTCTTAAACGCTGAAGAGTCTCCCCAATCAATATGAAAACCTGATTATTGGTCTTACAATTGCTAGTGAGGTCAAAATTCTTAGGTGCAATTAGGTAGTAGGAATGTTGCTGTCACAAGAGAAGATGATCAATTCTAATGAAAAATATGAAATATCCAGTTCTTATCAAGCAAAGCACAAAGGGAAAATGCTTAGTCAAAATTTACTGGCCAAAAAAGCAATTCACCCAAAAAGTAATCGTAAGGAAGAGGATAAATGGAAGAAAAGTCAACACCCTATTACTGTGACGAGCCTGGCCACATGCAAAAGGAATGCCACAAAAGGAAAGCATATTCCAGAAGCAAACCACATAGGGAAAACGCTTAGTCAAACTTTGCTGGGCAAAAAAAGCAATTTCCCCCAAAAAGGAATCAGTAGTAGGAGAATCATAAAGGGAAGAAAAGTTACATTCGATTACTGCAGCAAGTCTCGCTACATGCAAAAGGAATGCCACAAATGGAAAGCATATTCCAGAAGGCAATCAGGTCACACAAGACAACAGTCTGTCATACATTAATAGCGGCAGATATGATGGAATTCAGAATAATGGGAGTTGGACAAGAATCCATCCAGATGCTTGATGGGAAAAAAACTTGTATAAGCAAACATATTTTTTTTAGCAGGCTTCAAGATCTTGATTTCAGTCAATCGGATGGAATAGAGCGATATAAACATTTGCTTTAGAGGTGGAAAGTGTGAGATTAGAGGAATAATAAATATCAAGTTTTCGCAGTTGGAAAAGAATAAGACAACTTGTGTAAGTTGGGCAATTTCAGGGGGCATAATGCCCTTTACTTCTAATGTGTTGACAAAAGATCAACTGCAGCAAGAAAAAATGGGCCATTTGAACTACTCTTTGCAATTGAGGAGCAAATTCAATAGGGTGCATGGACCTCCTAAAATTAAGAATAATAGATATTTGTTTGAAGCATGTATTATGAGTAAACAACATTGGGAGAGATTTGAATAAAGCAAGGCCCACAAAGCTAGGAAGAAACTGAAGTTGGTATGCTCGAACATCCTTTGACCTATGAAGACATGCTCAATAGGACAAGCTACGTACTTCATCATGTCTATTCTTGTGGCGATGAGCTGCAAAAAATTCCGAAATAGTTTCTCAAAGAAGGTATGGAAATATCTTTTCAATACCAAGAATCAGGCACTCCATGCCTTCAAATATATCAACATTGACGTGAAGAAAATTTAATATTCTTCAAATAGACAATGGGGATGACTACACATCTAATATTTTTAACATGTTCTGCATGTACATAGCATTTCACTACTCCATATACTCTGCACTAGAATCAAGTAGCTGAAAGAGTGAATAGGAAATTGAGTGAAAGAGCCCAATCGATGACGAAAGCATGCAATCTTGTTCCACCACTTGGGGAACAAGTCATCCAAACTGCTCAGTGCTTGAATAACAATATCCAATAGAGGTTGACAGATCTTTCCATGGAAGCCTGTTCAGAAGAGAATACCACAAGTAGCCACATTTTCATTTTTGAGTGCACTACCTACATGCATATACCGAAAGAAAACTGACAAATGCTTGATGACAAACACAAAAAATGCATCTCTTTGGGCTATAGTGAAGCAAGGAAAGCTTATTGATTCTAATGGTCCTAAGCTAAGAAAGGCATAGATCATTCAATATATAAGATTTGATAAATGGATATGAGAGGAAATAATATCCACTAAGTTGCTAAGATCTAATTTAACACAAATAGAGGAGCAAAATGCTAAGTATATATAGAGAAACTTGAGAAGTACAAAAAGAAATGAATTTTAAGATGCAGATAACTTAGATGATGGCAAACTACAAGTGAATCCTTTAGAAAAGAAAAAATCGCCTAAGTGGGCAATAAAGACCATCTCTAAAGCAAAGTTGCCTAGTCAACCATGCAAAAGAAAATCCAAGATGAAAGCACAATCAATTAATCTGGCTTGTGCATTGATGGCTAGTTCTTGATGAACCACACAATTTTAAAGAAGCTATCAAAGAATCCTAGTGGCAAAAAGCCATGGATACTTTAATGGAAGACATTGATAAGAATCTATTGTTCCTTGAAGATTATATGGAAAGGACGATGTGAGATAGCAGAATGCATCTTCGAAACAGCTCCTAAATCTTGAGACTTATCAGTATGGAACATATAAAAAAATCATACTCAGAAATTAGTCCTATTAACGAAGAAGAAGAAAGCAAATGGATGTCGACAGCTCTACAAAACCTAGTCTAGAGCAGATGAGATGTGTAGAAGAATCATACTTGGAAAGCAGTCCCATTGGCAAAGGAGCAGAAAACTAATGGACATAGATGGTCTATAAATCCAAATAAAGTGTAGATGGGTCAACTGATAAATATAAAGCAAGACTTATGGACAAAATCTACAATCAAAAAAAGGAATTAATTATGAAGAGAATTTTGCACCAAAAGACGAAGTTGATATTAGAGTTGTGCTTGCATCGGCTGCCTAAATCAAGTGGAACATCCATCAACTGAATGTGAAGACTGCATTTTTAAACAAAGACCTTGCAAAAATACACATGGAACAATCGTCCAAATATGCTTGAGGATAAAAAAGACTAGTATGCAAACTAAAAACAGGTCTCTATGGGCTAAAAAAACCGCACGAGCATGGTATAGTAAGATTGATCAATATTTTATCAATCACGACTTTATTAGATCAGCAATAAACTCAAATCTATATCTCAAGGTCAAAGATGGTAAGCTTGTCACTCTACTAGTGGTCTATGTGGATGATGTGATTATAACTGAAAGTGATGATGGAATCATTAAAGAATTTTAATACAAATAAAACAAAAAAATTATATGACAAATCTAGGTCCACTTCATTACTTTCTTGGAGTGGACGTCCACTAGAAATCAGGAATAAGAGCAGAGGTGCACTAGGAAACAAGAGGAATCTTTGTCTCCGAAGCAAAATATACCTAAAAAAACGTGGTAAAGTTTAGAGTGGAGAATTGCAAATTAGCTACCACACCCACAAAGACGAGCTAAATTGACAACCATTGAAGTTGGTAATCCATGTACTGAAACCTTATACAAACAGTTGGATTTACATAACCATTAGTCGTCCAAATATTCTATATATAGTAGGGATGCATTTTAGATTTATGAACAATCCAAACCAAAGCCATTGGAAAGCAACCAAAAGGGCACCAGAATAGTTGCATGGTACCATCTCTTGCAGCATTTCCATACTAATAACGTCAGACACAAGGATTTTCAGATTCAAGTCCAACTGGTTGTCAATACTCATTAAAGTCAACCTAAGGATGATACTTCATCTTAGGATCCGAAGCAACCTCATGAAATAGAAAGAGCTAGCCAACAGTTGCTTTATCACCCTTAAAGCATAAATTCATTGTAAGTTCCGTGCATGAAGCTATCTGGTTAAGACGAATCCTAAAATATAATTAGTCTCCAACAAAAGGATCTAAACAAGGCTTATTGCAAAACTCAGATTATGCCGAAGATTACCAAAAATTCATCTTTTCATGCATGCACCTACTGAGGTGCATGATCACTTCATACTGGAACAACTTCAAAAAAGGACAGGAGGAGTTACTTTACAAGCCAATAAAGGTGCAGTTGCCTTAAATTCAAAGTAACTTCGTACAGATGAGATTAAACACTTTAGAAAAAGACTTGGATAGGGTTAATGAAGCATATATTAAAGGAAAATGTTAAAAATAATATTTACTTCGGCATCTCACTTTAATATACAAAATGCACTTTGTTTTATTATATAATTATGATGGTCACATGGCTTACAACTGAATGTTGTCATATCTATAGATAATTTAACTGACTTGTTATGAAGGTCATAAAAAACATAAAGTTATAAGTAATTTATAAAAGCGGGATGTGCCTTATATTCACCCCTTAGATAAGCAAAGAATCACTAGAGGCAAAAGCCTCCCCACTTTAGGTTTGTTGAAATGATGTTCCAAGCCAGAGACAGTCAACTCTCAATATAAGTTAAAGATTTGTCATTGTGGCTCAGATCTAAAGATTTTTCCAGAAAGCACAAATTATTTGGGGTAAATTTGCTATCACTATTTTTTTGAATTTGAGACAATTTTCTCAAGGTTTTAAGTAATAGCCTTATCCATTGTTCATCATGGTATCCTAACTAGTTTGCACATACAAGATTTAAGAAAAAAACAAATTTAAAAAAAAAAAAAGCAACTAGCTTGCAATGTAAAATCTGAGAGTTGTTTAAGGAATAATCAGACATCCATTCACAAATCATAAAAAAACATAAAAGGACTAAAGATCTATGATAACTGAAAGGTCTTTGGCTTGTTCTATTCTGACCTATGACAAGTCAAAAAAATAGAAAGATAAGAAAACTAAACAGGGATGAATTATATGTATTGCAAAATATTAGGATACTGGGAACTCTCTCATGTGGAAAATCTTTCTCTTTTATAATTCTCTCACTCCCATGCAAAGAATCTTGCATGCTTCGGGTTTTCTTATGCTTTCTGGTGAGCAGCTCTCAAACTACAAGATGGAAGCTAATAATCTTCTACAAGCTGCTATATGGGGCAGTAACTCAATAAGAATAACTAAATGCTTAAGCTGAAAATTGGCCAACCTTTGAGACTGTTTGCTACAATAATATACATGTTGAGCTCAAAACTGGCCAGCTGTTGTTAAAGTCATTGCCAAAAATGATGAGCTTTTAGAAATTCACAATACTTACAGAGGAACAAATGAAATCAACACATTAACCAGATTACCGCATAGGAGGAACAAATGACAGAGAAGGTGTCCTTAAACACCAATCATCTTCTTCACTAACAATAAAAATGATCTCCAATAATACAAGAGATGATTAGACGATGCAGTATAGATACTCCTTTCAATATAAGGCACAAATCCCAATAAACATCAGACTGATATATTATTAGTTGACATAATATATATAGATCACGTTATAAGGTGCCAAATGGGCCTGTAGGTTTATACAATATAGCATACTATACAATGTCGACCATGGCCTAATAAGTGAAAAAGTATGCATTTCAACATCCTCCGTTAATTTGAACTAAGGGGCCATCTAGAGGACAACATTAAACATCCCCGCTTCATGGAAGCTTTCCCACACCAAATCACTTCCACAATCAAGTGAAACAACCTCATACATAACCTTCATGAAGATATTTGCAAGCTGGTCCACCTGAAACCACAAACACTAGAAGAAACAAGCCTTAAGAGTGAAGCTACTAAATCTTATGCATACAAAGTTCGATATGCATGGTCTGCAAATGCTCCATAATATTGCAAATCAAGTGAATAGTGCTCTGGTTATCGCAGATTTCCACTCCCAGCCCAATCTGCACTTCATTACCCTTACAAATTAATGGAAGCCCCCGCTGCATAATAAATGCCCATATGAATAGTACTTAGCAAAGAAGAGAATCAACAAGTTGCCCAAATTATCATGTAGAAGGACCAAAAGAGAAATATAGATACAAAATATGGGAAAGGTGTCCTAACACACCAATTATCTTCTCCACTAACAATGAAAATGATTTCCAACCAATACAATATATGGTTGAGCAGTGCAATAGAAATACTCCTTTTAGTACAAAGCACAAATCCCAATAAATGTCAAAACAACATATTACTGGTTAATAGAATATCACATGGATCACATTACAAAGTGCCCAACAGGCCTATAGGTTTAAATAATATATTACACTATGCAATGTTGACCATCACCTAATAAGTAAAAGATCACATATTTCACCAAAGCTGGTAGTGCTAAGATTTTCTATTAAAATGTTCAGCTCATCATTGAAACAAGCCTTCGGCTTACTTTTATTCCATGAATTCTAACTACAGCATACATAGACTCAAACAGGCTACGAAGTTGCACCTTTCAACTGAGTTTATGAATTATTGGCATGCAACTCGTAAAGCTTGTAGCTTGTGGTTGAGTCGATAGCTAGCAGCTCCTGTAGCTCTCACAACTAAGCTTAGCTTGTCTTTATATTTTAGATTCTGTCTATTTAGCTTGTAATTAGCTCGTAATTGAAACATGGATTGACTTTTACATTCAAGCTTATAGCTTCCTCAAGAAGGCTTATTTAAAATAACCTTATAAGGTTGAAGATTTGAGCATGTTGTTAAAAAAGACAAGACTAAATCTCATCCATTCACTTATGCACAATTGACATCCACTCTGCAACTTCAGGTGACTTTGAATGAGAATGATCTAAGCTTGTCTCTTTAAGCTTGAGTCTCTAGTTTGGGTGGGAATGATTCAACAAATTGAGCAACAAAAAGATGGAAAGAAAGATTTGTGCAAGACAAGGAAGCTCGCTCGTTTAGCCTTTAGGAGAATCTGTAAAATTCAATGAACAGCAAACTGGTATCCTGACTTCCCTGCTACTTTAAATAGTTTATGTCAGAAATTAGAATAGGGGTTCTAAAAATGTTGTTGCTGCCGTTGTAAACAATCCTTCCTCCATGAGCAAGTTTTTGAATTTGTACATTGCTATTTGTCTGGGGATGCACAATGCTTGGACCAAGAATAATCCAGCAATAAGTTAAAAACCCATTTACTTCGTTGTGACTGCAAATATTTCTTGCAACGTCTAGATATTATTCCCCGACAGGTTCAATCACCAAAAAGTGGCATTTCATGTTTTGGAATCTCTCTTTGTTTGTTCTTGTAACTACTGTCAGTGTCTTCACCTTTGGACCTACCTGTCTCGATATTGATGTTCTTGGTGACGTCCTTGTAGCCTCTAGCCTTGAGTGAAATATGATCAGCTTTCAGCAGTAAAAACAGGTTCACATTGTTCCTGCCATCCAATTTTTAATCTACCCCAAAGTTCCAAACTCCAATATATTATTCAAGAAGTCTAAAGAATTAGATGTTTAGACTTGTTTTCTCTACAATTACATTCCACCTTAACATTAAGCAGATATACAAATCATATTACTTTCTATGAAGTTGCAGACTTTGCAGTGTGCAATGTTTTGACTAGTCACAAGAGTTTTA
Source organism: Wollemia nobilis (assembly GCA_028583015.1). Classification (NCBI taxonomy): domain Eukaryota; kingdom Viridiplantae; phylum Streptophyta; class Pinopsida; order Araucariales; family Araucariaceae; genus Wollemia; species Wollemia nobilis. Next base: position 9,844,531 of record JAQPPZ010004166.1, read on the forward strand.
ACAAAGTTATCAGGGAAGGTGGATAAAGTGGCAATTCATCATGTACCACAAATATTGGAAAGCCTCAAACATGGGAAATGTCAATGTTATCATAAAATACTTGGTTACATGCAAAAAATAATTCTCTGAAAATGTTCCATCATATACAGAGCCATGTACATTTGACTGCATCAGGTAGTTCCTCAAAGGTGCAAGGTTTCTTCAGAGAAAAAATTTACAATTTTTAAGGCTATGATAGAGAGAAGTTGAGTACTACTCTACATTTCAATCATTAGGTACTTCAAACCTCTGTTGAGAAAATCGCCAAAAAATCGTCCAAATCGCGATTTAATCGGGTCTCATTGCTGGGCCGATTTAATCGGTAAACTATTGCGAGCCCGCCGACTCAATGGCAATTTTTTGCCGCAGCTGCGGACGATTAAAATGAAAAAGGTCTCATTTTTTTTATTTGTTTCTCCTGACCTGAGCAAACAAAAAAATACTCTAACTCACCTTGCTACCACCCCGACCAACTACGCCAGGGCATCCTAGGAGCGCGAGCAATTGCGGTGTGAAGGAATCCGGCAGCCAACAACATCCGCCCAAAAGATTCATTCAAGGTCAGTAATTTTTTTAAAACTCTTTTTTTTTTTTTTTGAAAATAGATTAGGGTTTGTTTGAAATTAGATTAGGGCTGTTTGAAATTAGATTAGGGCTGTTCTCAAATTTAAAACTCAAAACCCTAGTTTTTTTTTTTAAATAGATTAGGGCTTGTTTGAAATTAGATTAGGGCTGTTTGAAATTAGGTTAGGGCTGTTCTCAAATTTAAAACCCTAAACCCTAGTTTTGTTTTTTTAAATAGATTAGGGTTTGTTTGAAATTAGATTAGGGCTGTTTGAAATTAGGTTATTAAAACCCAAAACCCTAGTTTTTTTTTGAGAATAGATTAGGGCTGTTTGAAATTAGGTTAGGGCTGTTCTCAAATTTAAAACCCTAGTCTAGGGTTTTGGGTTTAGGTTTTTTTTCTCCTTTTAAAGAGATACTAAATTGATATATGCAAGCCAAATTATTAGCTATCCTGATTCCTATCAATATTTTTTAAACATTAAACGGGTTTAGGGTTTTTTTAATTTTTTTAGGGTTTTTTTAGGCTTTTTTTTTGTAAGGGCTTAGGTCCTTTAGGATTTTTTTTCTTCTCTTTTAAGTAAATATTGCTGCCTATCAATATTTGTAATTTTGTTTCTTCTCTTTTTTAGGGTTTAGGGTTTTTTTAGGGTTAGGGCTGTTCTAAATTAGGTTAGGGCTGTTTTAAATTAGGTTAGGGTTTAGGGTTAGGGCTGTTCTAAATTAGGTTAGGGTTTTTTTAGGGCTGTTTCAAATTAGTTTAGGGCTGTTCTTAAATTGTAGTTTTTTTAGGGTTTAGGTTTTTTTTCTTCTCTTTTTAAGTAAATATTGCTGCCTAATAACTATGTATGCAAGCCTATTTTTCAGCTGTCAATGACTCAATGTTTCGATTTTAAACCCTAAAAGGCCTAAAACCTAGCCTTTTGGTATAGGGTTTAGTTTTTTTTTTTCCTTTTTTTCAAGTGATTTGTAACTTGTTGTTACTGACTTGTTTCCATGTGCAGGCATATAAAAAATGAAATCATTGGATCCAGCATGTGCGTATGCAACGCGAGGGCAAACAAAAAACCAATGTTCCACGGGGACGCGTGCCCCACCCTGAGGGACGCGTCCCCCCGTCCCGCGTCCCCCAGCACGAGGGGATGGCATTGGGGACGTTTCCTAGCCGTCCCGCGTCCCCCAACACGAGGGGACGGCATTGGGGACGTTTCCCCCATCCCCCTTTTGGGGGACGGCTGGGAAACGTCCCCGAGGACGCCTAAGGCCTACGGTCTCCCGTCCCCGGGACGTCCCCTATTTTGGGGCGTCCCCGGGGACAGCCAGCCGTCCCCGGGGACGGCTGGGTCCCTTTGGGGACACTCAGGCCGTCCCCCATGGCTGGGCGTCCTCAGCCAAAAGAAAAATTAAAAATAAAAATTTAATCTGTTCTTTAGTACATTGTAAGACATTTGTGTTCTTCAATCTGTTTTTTAGTACATTGTTGAAAATGATGACTTCCCACAAACGAAGATTAAAGAAAAGGTTACAGTATTCTAAAGCAAGTCCTCAGCCAATCTGTTCTATGAAGATTAAAGCAAAAGTTACAGTATTCTAAAATTATAAGTGAGGGATAAAGATTGTTGATATAATAAGCGGAGATCACTGAATAACATAAAGAGTAACAAAGAGAGACCCTACTCATACTAGTGAAAATTACTTAGAAAGAAAGGAAGTTTCTTAATGTCCGCAGATGATCAAAGCAGGTATTTGGACTCAAATACTACATTGTGTAACAACAGTCTGGAGAGAGCTGGAAATAGTGTTCCAAAGAAAAACCAAGAATACAAAATTAATAAGCATAAATTTACAAAATCCCTTTAAATAAGGTTAATCAAAATCTTTTGAGAAGAAAGTTGACAAGGAAAAAAATAGTTAAATTGTAGGATGTTAAAAAGTGAAACAAGCAAGTTTTACAGGACTCTGAACAGCGTGCCTCTTGACTGCATTTTTGAAAACATTTTTAGATCATGGCTTGCATGTCTTAATTCAGGTTCATAATTCAGAAAATAATGTAAGGTAAAAACATGATGAAGCTGTTGGCTAGTAAAAGTGGCATGATAACTCTTACTGGAATGGCACTTTATTTGGTGGGGAAAAGACCCTGGTCCAAAATGCTTCTATTGCTGATTTATCTAATGTTCAAGAATGAAGATTTTGTAAAACAGATAGCATCCAATAAGATTCATGTTCACTATTTTGCTTTTATGTGTGTTCCTTTGTTGCTATAAATATTTGCTGCAAAGTGGCCTAAATTGTTTGCTTTGCATACACTTCCATTGAGAAAATACAGATGACGAATGCTTGGCATCAACTTGTCTTATTCTTACAAATCCCATTGAGTTTAGGACATTGACTTCAATGAGAAAATTGTAACTTTTGCTTTAAGACATTGGCTTCAATGACAAATCCGCTTATTTTAGAATGCTGTAACTTTTGCTTTAATCTTCATAGAATACTGTAACTTTTGCTTTAATCTGTTCTTTATGTTCTTTAGTACATTGTTGAAAATGATGACTTGTAAGAGCTGAATAATGTGGCATTCATTACTTGAGCAATAGCAACTAATTTGGTTAACTATTAGAGATTGGCAGATTGCACTTGATATCCTTGGCTGAACCTTCAAGTTATATTTGTTGAAACAATTAAATGGCTGCACTTAGTAACTAATATCAATATGAATATCCTAATATCATTTTTGTTGTGTGTAAAATTCTGAATGTGTAGATTATTCTAAATTTCTTAAAAAATTCAATTTTCATAGTATTATACAAGCCGTCCCCTCCAGTCATCCCCGAGCCGTCCTCGAAACCCGTCCCCCTGTCCCCCCGTCCCCCTGTCCCCCCATACCCCCGTCCCCCAAGCTCATGGAACCTTGCAAAAAACCATTTTACATGCAATTTTTGTGGCAATCATTATTCTGACGCGTTTTTCACCTCAAATTCCATTTAGCACGGTTAGCAGGAAATAATATAACAATATGCGATAAGGTGCCAGATGATGTTAATAACAAAGTAAACGCCATGATTACTGCGGCAAATGAAAACGCTAGTAACAAAAGAAGTTATGGCGATGCCATTTCATCCCCCCTCTCCCAAGGTGGTCGTGCTAGTAGGACAGGAGAGTCCTCTTTTGTAGACCGTTTTGTGCCAAGGGTAGGGACACAATCCACACTTGAGGGTATGGCCACGTGGAACCAAGAGAAGCACACTGCAGTGAGCACGGCCATTGCCACTTTTTGGTACTATTCTGACATTCCCTTCAATGTGGCCAGGTCTCCATACTGGCGGCGCATGATAGATGTCGTCGCAAGCTGCGACACATGATTTAAGGCGCCAACTTATGATGACCTTAGGGGCCCTCTCCTTCGACAATCTGTGAACGACATTCAAGTTGTGTCATTATGCTTGACTAAATTTATATATATATGGCATGACTATTTTTTTTTAATATATTAATATGATAAAATCAATATGCAAAGTGCATGACTAATTTTTTTTTTTACTTCAGGTTGTGCTTGACAACCAGTGTCAAGTGTGGAGAACCAAGGGTTGCACTATCATGTCTGATGGTTGGACAGATCGGAGGGGAAGAAGCCTGATTAATTTTTTGGTTGCATCTGCAAAAGGAACTGCATTCCTTAGGTCAGTAGATGCATCGGCACATGTTAAGACTGCCGAAATGCTTGCAGGGTTGTTGGAGGAGGTTGTCTTGGAGGTTGGGGAGGAGAATGTTGTACAAATCATCACAGACAACGCAACAACATATAAGGCAGCCGAGAGGATTTTGGAAAAGAGATTCCCCACCATTTTTTAGACCCCATGTGCAGCCCATTGTCTTGATTTGCTCCTCGAGGACTTTGGGAAATTACCTTGGGTGACAGAGGTTGTAGGGAAGGCTAAGGCCATCACAAAATTCATTTACAACCATTCATGGGTCCTAAGCCTCATGAGGTGATTTACCAATGGGAGGGAGCTAGTGCGGCCTGGCATTACACGCTTCGCCACAAACTTTGTGACATTGCAGAGCATTTATGATGCAAGAGAGTCACTAAAACAAATGTTTGTGAGTGATGAGTGGAATTCTGAAGCAGTTGCAAGATACCGCACATCATTTGAGAGGCAAAATGCTTATACTTGTTTTTTTGAGGACTTCTGGATGGCCATGGATGAGGTCATCAAGGTACAAGACTACGCTTATTAATTTGTTTTATTTTATTTATGTTGTAAAATAAATTTCTTTAATGTTTTTCTTTTTAGGTCTCAAAGCCATTGGTGAAGATTCTTCATCTTGTTGATGGAGAACAATTTCCAATGGGTTTTGTGTATGAGGCTATGGATAGGGCGAAAGAGGCCATTGTTGCATTTTATGAACATAACCGCACCAAATATGATGCCATTTGGACCATCATTGATAACAGATGGACATCGCAACTCCATAGCCCTCTTCATGCAGCAGGTTACTGTTGCCACATTTTGCTAAGGGGTAGAAATTTTGAAAATTTTGAAAAATTGCTGCTGCAACGTTCGGACCAAATTCAATGAGTCCGCGGATCCATCATCTTTGCTGCATCAGTTTCAAACCCTTCAACGGCATCAGCAAGAGGAGATATCTTATTTCAATGTCAGATTTGCGAGATCCTGGCATAGGGTACCCGCTGAGCTGCGACCGACCGCCGGACAAGCTGCTTATTATTATCTCAGAGCATTCAACTCGGACATTAGTATGATCATCAAGTTTTCCCATATCAACACTTTCCCCGAGTTGTACGAGTTAGCTCAAAGGGCGGAGCTGGATTTGACTGCCATTGGTAGATTCCCAACTAGGATGCCGATGCCGATTTGCCCTGATTTCCCGCAATCTTAGTATCCTAGTGCATCTGCACAACCGCTGGCTACGCCTTCCACACACCAGAATTCACCATGGAATCCCACGCCAATGGTCACCCAATTCTCTGCTCCCCAAGTGCATTTCCCGGCTCCACAAGCACCACAACCTCCATCACTTCCGTAGTTTCCAGCACTTCCATCACTTCCGCAATACCCGGCATTGCCATCAGCCCCACTACTTGAAGCACTACCTCCGCCAACCCAATTAGCACCACAAGCTATTTATGTACAGTCCAAGATTTTGCAGCACGTAGAGTCGCTTACCTCTGTCTGCCGAACGTTGTCTAATGACATGGCGGTTATGAAGAAGAAGCAAGCTCAGCAATAGTTCATCCCAAGGAGACCATACCCTCCTCCAGCACTGACAAGAGACCAAGTACCTCAGGCCAACAGGCTCCAGCAAGGAATGTTGCTATCAATGAAGAGCCGAGCACTTCAGATTACCTGCATTGGTGCTCTACGTGCAATGATCCTCACGGAGAAGATAGTTGCATGCTCCATCAGCATTATGTCCAAACTCTAGCAAACAACGCCCCGAGTGATCAAATCAACATGATTAGAGATGCAGATCGCATTTTTGCGGTCTCAGAGGAGCCAGTGTCCATTCTGACCAAGGGTGGTAAGAAGACGATCGAAGTAGACGCGGCCCAGATGCAGCCTTTAAAGGTGTATACCAGACGAGAAAAGGAGCAGCCTGCCGCGAAAGCTCCAGACAAGGTTCCTTTGCCTCCACCGGCAAAAGAGAAGCCACCACCAACAAAAGCTCCAACGACTCAACCTCCGGCTGAAACCAAGGAGCAGGCGTGAGAAAAGCTCAAGTACCCGTCGTTGACAAAGCGGCAAAGGGTCGAGGCGACTCAACAATACCGCACCAGGTACGAGCCGGCGAAAGAAACAGAGGGACCCTCTACTTCGGCCTACAACATTGTTGATGAGCTTAAGAAGACCTCGGCAAAGATAAGCATGTATGATGCCCTCCAGCTCCCTAGGCAGGTGGATCTGTTGCAAGAATCTTTGAAGTCCGTTAAAGGAGGAAAGCCATCAGAGCCCGTGTTAGCTCAGCCCTTGACCACTTCAATCACTAGGAAGAACAGACCACCGTCGTTTTACTTGTCTCTGCGGATGGAAGGATGCGTGGTGCACAACTGCATGATTGATTTTGGCGCATCAACTACTGTCATGCCGAGAGCAATCTGTGAGGAGATTGGCATGGAGTACACGTGGAGCAGCCAAGGTGTTTTGCAATTGGATGGCACTCCTGTGAAAATAGTAGGCGTCATCAAGGATATCCCTAACCAGCTGCACAAGGCGCATGAGATCATGGTGATTCAGGAAGTTGTGGTCGTTGACTTGGAGCCCTATTTTGGCATGTGCCTCTCGCGGGAATTCACCGCCAAGCTGGGTGGATATCTGTCGCTTGACTACTCCCATATGGAGGTTCCCTTCAAAGGGAGAAAGGTGAAGATCTATAATGAAAAACCCTCCACCTTTATTGTTGGTAGAATGCCAGAGGAGGAGTAGCAGGATGAGTCGGTCCATCTGATGACTGAAGAACTAGAGGAAGTGGACCTGGTGGAAGAGGCCATAGAACAGCTGCAAGCGAAGGATGAATTCTCCCTGCTTGACTTCAACGCAATGATTGAATCAGACATGGGCTGCTACACTATTGCTCAGCCTCAAAAGCCGAAGGAAACAGCAAAGGAAAACATAGGCCCTGCCCCACATGAGCTATGGAAGCTGTATTTTGACGGCGCCAGATGCAAGAACGGCGTCGGGGCAGGGATACTTCTAGTTTCATCTTCGGGAGAGCAAAAATACCATTGGTATAGGCTGTCCTGGAGTTGCACAAACAATGCGGCCTAGTATGAAGCCCTGTGCTTAGGGTTGAAGAAGGCGGAGAGATTGGGTATCAAGCAGCTGCAAATCTTCGGAGATTCAAAGCTGGTATGCAAGCAGATCACCAATAAGTGCCTCTCCAAGAAACATTATCTCAAGGCGTACCGCAATTGGGTCTGGGATTTGATGGACTCATTCGACTCCCTGAACGTTAAAGCTATCTCCCGTGAGAAAAATAAACATGTTGATATCTTGGCGTCTGTTGGAGCCAGGTACGTCCCAACTAATGACACTATGTAGAAGCCAAAATCAGTTCGTACTATTTATAGGCCTTCTGTGCCTAATAAGGACACCCAATGGCAGGTGTTCGACTGTGACGAGCAAATCGTCAATTTTTTGATACATGAAGCTAGTAATATTGAAGGTAGAGACCCTGATGACAAGCAGTATGAGGGATTAATACAGTTAAAAAATAATCATGTCCCAAAAGGACTGATTACTTTGGAAAGTCTCTTTGATCAGAACGATAGAGCCATATCTCATTGAATCAAGGTGGACACCAAGCAATACATGGACCTGAAGCTCGAGCCCGGGAAGGTGATCAAAGTTGGTACAGACTATACCCCTGAAGAATTGGAGCAGATCCGGGCCTTGTGCAGAGAGTTTCCCGACATAGTTGCTTGGTGTTACCAAGACCTGAAAGGCTATGACAGAGAGATTATCCAACACACCATAGAACTTGAAGACGGGGTTAAGCCCTGTAGGCAGAAATAGAGGCCGGTCAACCTGAAAATCGAGGTTCTGATGAGAGCCGAACTTCTGAAGATGCTAGAAGCGAAGATCATCTATCCTATCAAGCATTCTTCTTGGGTTGCAAATTTGATTCCCGTCAGGAAAAAGAACAGAGACATTCGCCTTTGTGTGGATTTCCGTAATCTAAACTAGGCATCACTGAAGGATCACTACCCGCTCCCCCAAATTGATCAAATTCTCCATGTGGTCGCGGGAGCTCAGCGATTCTCCCTTATGGATGGCTTTTCTGGTTATAATCAGATCTGGGTGAAGGACGAGGATCAGCACAAGACGGCCTTCACCACCAAGTGGGGGATGTTTGCCTATCAGCGCATGCCCTTCGGTCTGTCCAATGCAAGGGCTACTTTTCAGAGAGCCATGGACATGGCATTCCATGAGCTATTAAACAAAATCATCATCTATTTGGATGACATGACTGTATTTTCGCACAGAAGAGAAGAACACTCCTCTCACCTAAGGCAATTGTTTGAAAGGTGTCATGAATTCGGCATATCTATTAACCCTAAGAAGTCAGTTTTTGCAGTGAAGGAGGGGAAGCTCCTAGGCAAGAGAAGTTGTTGAGGTTCGCCCAAAATAAGCCAACGATTGTCGTCATCGTGCAGATTTTCAGCGAACTTTGGCCACGTTCAAGAAGTTGAACCTGTCGAAAAAGAGGCATGAAAAATGTCCAACTGCCTAGAAGCTCAAAATCGCTCGATTTTTTAGCAACTCCGGGGATCACCAAGAAAATTCAACGAACTACAGCACTCCGAAAAAAAAAGAAAAAATGGCTAAGGCAAAAAGTCGACGTCGGTCGCTCCAAATCGCAATGTCAACAGAAATCGCCTTGAAAATTGAGCGATCCCGGGAGGCGCCAAGGTTGAACCTAAAAGGATAGAAGACAGTGGTCGCTCAAAATTTTCAAAAAGCTCAATATCGCTCAAACTTTTCAGCGATTCCGGGAAACGCATGTGCATGGCGCGAGGAGCGTTAAAGAAAAAAAAAAGGGCGAAAAAATTCGTCAAGGAGCCGCCCGAAGTCGCTCACTTTTAGAGCGATTCCGGGAATCGCTCATGTTTTCGAGCGAGCGCCGTCGAGGTCCAAGGAACGCAAAGAGGAAAAAATTGCTAAGTGTTGGCGCCCGAAGTCGCTCCATTTTGGAGCGACTCTCGCGGTCACCCGGTTTGGCCAGCGACGACCGTCGTCGCTCATATTTCAAGCGAACCTCGACGAGATGAAGACTTCGGGAGCAAAACAAGTTTAATTTTTTTTCTAAGGCCCAACCGACGTTGGTCGCTCGCCAAGGCCCCATAAGCTCGAAATCGCTCATTTTTTCAGCGATTCTAGGAATCGCTCCCAATCTTGAGCGACCCTTGTCTCTGGCGCGATTTTCAAGCATAGCGAACCTTGGGGCGCGTGCCGAAGTGGAGGCAGGTGACGTCTTCAAGGCGCACATTCTAAAAAAAGGGTGTTTACACAGTTTTCAAAGCAGATTGCAGTAAAGGCAAGTACAATCCTTGGGCCAATAAACAAGAGGTTGCGCTCCCCAAAGCAGATCTTATGCACGGCCACCAAAAAAATAACAGCGCGTCCACCCACTTTGTGCACCCTGTCTTTAACTCCAGCGCTCGCCATTAATGACAGAGCCTCTACTTATCGCCATAAAAGGTCAAGCGCCCAATTCACTTCATCAGTTTAAACCCAGACGAATTCCAAGCTGCACCAGAGTGAAAATTCAAAATTCTACCAGCGATCAACAGTAAATTTTAATCGTTCCGTCGATATGGGAAAAAGGGAGAGTGGAGAAAGGAGTAAAGCACCCGAGCAAGCGGCTTCAAGCACACCAGAGGACGGAAAGAAAAAGGAAAAAAAGGCCAAGGGGAAGGCGAAGGCATCAGGGCCAGCAAAACAAGTTCCTCCTCCGCCACCTGTAGACAATTTGATCATATACAGGAACGGCCCATACTCTCACAATATCGAACAGCTCAGGCGCACCGTAGAGGAATGGCGAAACAAGGTTCCTGCTTTGCATCCTTTCGCCGCAGCTTACCATTCGCACCTGTATTGGTACTTATGCCCCCTGTGTTAATTTTCCAAACCCTAGATAACTGCTGTCCTATGTTATTTTAAAATAAATCAGATCTGAGAATAATTTATTCAAACATGCAACAGTCACACAGATGGCTGGAAAAATAAACAACGTGAACAGCGGAAGTTAAATATATTTCTGAACCTGAAATATTACAAATAAAAGAGGCTACAGCCACAGCAGAACACTTTTGCTCTCTTGCTGCTTTTCTAGCCAGCAAGCACTGTTCTTATCCTCCTAAGCTTGTATTTTTCCTTCAACAATATTTTCTCCTCCCATTCTTTTCTATGTTTGTGTCTGTGTATCTAAAACACTCTTGATCTTCTCCTTTTATCCTTGAAAAAGGTAACCCTAATCTCTCTAACCCTAAGATTAGATCTCATCTCATCTTGAGATGTAAGGTTAAAATAGAAAATCACTTAAGTGAATTTCAAAATAGAATCACTTAAGTGAAGTACAAAATAGAATCACTTAAGTGAACTTAAAAATAGAAAATCACTAAGTGAATTTCAAAATAGAATCACTTAAGTGAATTACAAAATAGAATCACTTAAGTGAACTTAAAAATAGAAAATCACCAGTTCATTAGGCAATCAAAACCAATGGGACCCAAAAAATTTTGTGGAGATGGTGAGGGAAGAAAGTAGAGAGGGGAGGGCTCTGGTCCCTCCCCTGCTCCCCCTCCCATGGCTCCTGGTTCCTACCCAGTCCCTGGCTCAACCCAGGTCATCCCTCCCGGGGAGTGGTTGTTTGCAGATGATCTCCTAGGGGGAGATCCTTCTCCACTATCTGCGTCCCTCCCGGTCGGCTAGGGTTTCCTTGGTTGTTTTTTCGGACTGGTGCTTCCCAGGGATCCCTGTTTGGTTGGGGATCCCTTCCCTTTTTCCCTCAGGCTTCCCCCTGGGGTTTTTTTGCAGGTTATTCGCGTGGATCTGGTCCCCTGCGTTTCTCGGTGCGGTGGAGGTGACGGTTTAGGGTTTGGACAGCTTCCCCATTTTTTCTTGTGAATCCTCGACGGGCTCTGTGCTTGGACGAGATTCTTGGTCCCTGCTGCTGGGATCCTCTTCTATTTTCCCGGGGCGGGTTCCTTGTGGTGCAACTCTCTGGTCACTTCCTGATGGGTTGGATCCTCTCTGTGCTGGCTGTCGGCTTCTGCAGGATGGCTCTCGCTGAACGGAATGTTTTCCCGGTGGGCGGCTGGTTTCTCCACAGGGCGGGATCCGCCAAATCCGCCGGTTTTCCCGCGAGGCGGGATCCTTTCTTTTTTGTTGGTTTCCCGGATGGTGGGATTTCCCTGTTGCTTCCCGCTAGGCGGGACTGTTTGTGGTGGTTTTGACTGCTTCCCATGAGGCGGGATTTTATTGTAATAGTTTTTCTTTGCTTCCTGCTGGGCGGGATCTTCTCGATGGTGGTTTTTGGCTACTCCCCGCTAGGCGGGATCTCCAAAACTACTTTCTTTCTTATTTTTTTGTTTCCCGCTAAGAGGGATTGTTTCATGCTTACTTTTACCGCTAGGCGGGATTTCTGTTTTGGTGTTCAGTTTCAAGGGATTGATGCCCTAGGCCCATTGCTTATGTAATCAGGTTTTGGGATCCTTGTTAAAACCCGCTGTAAATACAAACACTACTTACCAAAAAAAATAGAAAATCACTTAAGTGAAATTCAAAATAGAATTAGAAATGTCTCGAACCACTTCTAGCACGTTCATACTGAAGCTTGTGCAAGAAGTTCCTGTCCGAGCTACATTTCTCAGCACTCCCTCTTAGCGAGGAAGGAATTCTACACCAATTCAATTATGTCTCTCGAATGCTTCAAACTTCCCTTTCACTAAGGGCTTGGTCGAATATCGATTACTCGCTGATCCGTGGGAATATCTTGGAGCTTTACAGCCTTCCTTCCGAATCTGCCATCCCATAGATGAAGCTAAAGACATAAGCTGTTCTAATGGAAGTGTATCTCAGCGACTGGAGCAAAAGTCTCCTCATAGTCCACTCCCTCTTTTCGGGAGAACCCTCTCGCCACAAACCTTGCCTTGAACTTCTCGATGCTGCCATCTGCAGCATGCTTAATTTTGTAGAGCCACTTGGAACTCACAACTGACTTCCCCTCCGGTCTTGGCACTATGTCCCAAACATCATTCTTCATGATGGAGGTGTACTCCTCCACCATGGCATCCCGCTAAACCTATTGGTATGTTGCCTCCTGAAAACTGGTAGGCTCTGAATTTATGATGTTACTCATCAATGCCATGTAGCTTTAAAACTTCCTTGGAGGTCTGCTCTCCCTAATCATGCTGCTAGGAACCTCAACATACTCCTCAGCATCCCTCAATGTCTCGTGTAAGCCATTGAGGTCTCCTGATAGAACTGGAAGGGGCTAATGTCTCTACCTCCTCACCTGAAGGTTGTTGTTCTAAACTAGAAACCACTGGTGTCTTTGGTGACCCTGGCTCAACCTTCGGAGCTTCTTGCTCCTCATTCTCTATCACTGGAATAGGCTCATAGGACTTCCTGGATGCAACGTCCTCCTCAAACTTTACATCCCTTCGCTCAATACTGTCTTCCTCTTCTCTGGAATATAAACCCTGTAAGCTTTTGAAGTCTCACTATATCCTACAAATAAACCCTTCCTACTGGAGGACTCCAACTTGGTCCTCTTCTCTACTGGAACATGGATATAAACTGGACATCCAAAAATGAGGAAATGACTCATCTCTGGTTTCACACCAGTGAATGCCTCCTCTGGTGTCTTGTCCTCCAAGATCTTGTGAGGACACATGTTTTGGATGTAGACTGTTGTGTTGCATGCTTCTGCCCAAAGAAACATTGGCAAGCCCTAGTCATGAATCATGGCCCTAGAAGCCCCTATGATGGATCGATTCTTTCGCTCTGCAACCCCATTCTGTTGTGGGTTGTATGGAACAGTCAGCTCCCTCTTGATTCCTGCCTGCTTGCAAAAACCATCGAACTCCTTGGAGGTATATTCACCCCCATTGTCTGATCTCAAGACCTTGATATTCTTCTCTGTTTGGTTCTCAACTAGAGCTTTGAACTCCTGAAACCTGCTAAAGACTTCATCCTTGGTCTTTAAAAAATAGACCCATGTCTTGCGAGAGAAATCATCAATAAAGGAAACATAGTACATGCTACCTGAAATTGATGCTACTGACATCGGTCCACAAACATCTAAATGTACTACATCTAGTATCTTCTTAGACCTATGCTCACTGTTTGGGAAAACAGCCTTGGCGTGCTTGCCAAGCGTGCACCCTCTGCAGACTCCCTGTTGCTCAATGCTGAACTCTGGAAGACCTGTGACTATCTCCCTCGGAATAGGCAACACTCTATGATGCAAGTGCCCCATCCTCTTGTGCCACAAATCACACCAGTTGTTACTGCTATGAACTAGGGCTCGAACAGGTTCACCCTGCAACCTGTATAAACTGCCTTCTCTAACCCTTATTACTTGTGTTGTTTCCGGGCTACATTCTTTTGGTCTAATAAGGACATGTTGGTTCTTGAACTTCACCGCATAACCCTTATCCTCCATAACCGAAACTGAAAGCAAGTTCTTCGTGAGACCTGGAACAAACAAAACATCATCAAAGTCTAAAGATTTCCATGACTGTTGTCGAAAAGGAATGGTACCAATTCCTACAACTGGATATTTGGTATCATCACCAAGCTCAACCTGAACCCCTGAGTCCTGCTCTTGTAGACTGGTAAAAAATTGTCGAGCTGATGTCATGTGTTGAGATGCCCCACTATCCACATACCAAGCATTCCTTAGAACCATGCTGGTAGAAAGGCAAGAGACCAATGAGAAATCCTTCTCGAATTTGGCAGCAAACTCACTCATTTGAGTTTTTGCAGAGTCTGCTACCTGCATCTGTTGCTGCTTCCCTTTGCCCTTCTTGTCTGGACACTGTGATGCATAATGGCCGTGCTTATGACAAATGAAGCACTTGATCTTGCTCAAGTCCTTCTTCCCTGACTGTGAGGTTGACTCCTCATTCTTTACCTTACTCTTGTTGGGTCCTTTACCTTTGCCCTTTGTGTATCTAAAACACTCTTGATCTTCTCCTTTTATCCTTGAAAAAGATAACCCTAATCTCTCTAACCCTAAGATTAGATCTCATCTCATCTTGAGATGTAAGGTTAAAAGTAGAATCTATTTTTAAGTTCACTTACGTGATTTTATTTTGTACTTCACTTAAGTGATTCTAGTGCACCATTGTCCAGAGTTGGTTGCGGCCATTGCCAGAAATTATAAGCCCAGCACCAGACAAGTCCGGGACCATGAGGGGACGGTTCTATTTTCGCTCTACAAGGAGACTATCCAAATGGCCTTCGCGCCTCGTCATTCGCCGAACAGAAATTATATAGTCAGAAGGGTCAACCTAGATGAGCAAACGAACAGGTTCATTGACAACCCGAAGATGAGGCGCTTTCTCGAGTCTCAGCTGTATGAGCCACTGCCGCCTAGACATTGGCCAACGCAGCCAATGCCCCAAGAAAATTTTAAGAGCAAGTCCCTCTATTCCATGTTGGCTTGGGTCTTAGGCTGCGTTATTGATGCGATAACTCATCCATACCAAGTCGCTATCGCGGAATGCATCCTTCATAGGGAATTCTATGACCCCAACGCCATGAAGCCGGAAACTAAGCCAGTTTTCTTTGACTGGGCAGATTGCATAGCGCACGGCCTGCATTCAAGTCTTCAGGACCTAAGAGAGGGAAAGACCCAGTACTTCAGATATTGTCCGTTCATAGCCTGGCTCTTCCTGTTTCATATGCACAACAAGATGAAGACTATTCCGGTCCAACAGAAAGACAAGGATGGAGCGCAGCTCCCGGTATATGAGTGGACTCGGGTCTTATCAAGGAGGGAGTCCTATTATAAATTTAATTTGACATTCTTGGGCCCTGCCCTAGCTATCCTCGACGGCACCTGCTCGCGCGCCCCCGAGAAATGAGAGAACGAATTGTGAGGGGAAATATAGGCAACACTTTTAGATTGACACAAGGGTTTGTCATAAAAAATTTCGGGTTCACTGGCAAACCCTTCCTCCTGTCGTTTTTCTATACAGATTACCTGTTAGGCTTGGAGGCAGTGCGGCAGATGGACTTTGCAGACCAACAGTATGGTCAAGGAAGAAAATGGGGCCATATGTTCAAATTTCCAATCGTCTGGGGTAATATCGAGGTCAACACAAATGGACAAAACGAGTACCTAGTAGCTACGCTTCTAAGTTTCGGCCTGGTGGAGCTTCCGCAGCGGTGGAGATATGACCCCCTCGATGTGGCAAAGGATTTCACCGAGATGAAAAATTTTCATGCCTGCCCACGCCAAGAAGAGATCATGGGGGAACGAAATAATCCGTCAGGAGGTGACCTGGAGTGGCACATAGAAGAAATGCAGTTGTTCCCACCCTGGCAAGATTTCTACTTCATTGAGGCAGAGTACGACCCTGTCAAGAACACGGCGCACAGAACAGACACCCAGGCTTACAGGCGAATGCTGTCGAAAGTGAAAGGTTTGGGCTGGGATGACCAAAAGATAGCCCAATAATGAGGGCCCACACCAAGAAAGAAAGGTCTGAGAAATTGTTGGCCAATGACCATCAGTTTTCCAAGATCTACGACGATCACGTTGCCACGTGGCGGCCCATCGTGTTCCATGATATCGTCCCCCGAGGCATCCTCCGCCTACAAAAGGGAAAAGCCCCACCCAGGCAACCACTTGTGCAAGAAGGAGGGTCCAGCAGTGAAGTGAGAAGGAGCCAAGCGGCAGAACAAAAGGTGCAACTGCCCCCTGAGAAGCCACAAGGGTCTGAACAGTTGGCCAAAGCAACGGAGGAAATTCTGGAGCCTTTGAGGACAAAGGTGAAGTTGAAGTTTAAAACGCCTAAGGCTCTTCCGAGAGCAGACATCGATCTATCACCCTTTGTACCAGCCTCAGCCCCTGTCAGTCAAAAAGCGGCTACTCCTAAAAAAGAAAAAAGGAAAAGGACCGAAAAGCCTAAGGAGAAAAAGGCCACACCCAAGAAGGAGACCGTGCAGCAGACTGTGGTGACTCCGCAAAAGAAGGTTGTCGCCAAGGAAATTGTAACTGTCGAAGAGAGCACTCCAAAAGAAGAAGTTGACCTGTGGATAACGCAAGTCATCAACACAGCAGCTCAAGCCGAGCTCGCAGGTACGCTTTCTCTCTTCTCTCAGCAATCTTCTAAACCCTTGCCTACAGCACCCCTTTCCACCTCCAGTGAACCCGTCGTCGTTGCAGTATCCCACTCTCCCCTCACAGAACCCCAGCCCTCCGCCTCCATCCAGCAAGCCCAACAGGCATTCGGCCAGTTTTCCTCAGATTTTAACGCCTTTCAAGCCCTAAGCCATACACAGTCGGGCGCCTCCACTGAAGACCCACCTCATTCTCCCCATCCTTCGTCTTCAGCAGGCGCATTCATTGAAAACCCATCCTTGCATCTTAAGGAATCTCCCGCCTCTACCCAAGCCTAGTCGTCCCCTAGGGCGACTGAACCCTCAGGCGCCGTTTCTTCTCATCTGTTCGCAGACGAACAGATGCCCCAACAAGACTTGCCTTTGGCTTATCCTATGTTTGGTGAAATGGAGCTCGGCGAACCTCAGATGGAAATGATGGAGCATCGACCCATAGCGGCCCAAGCAGAACAGAGTTCCTTCAGATGGCTCCAAGACATGAAAAAGAGAAAAGGCGAGGAGCTTGTTGGAATAGAGAAGTATGCTAAGTTTGACCTGGAAAACATGGTGCTCCGCAAGGAAAAAAGGGTTCCCAAGGTGAAGAAGCGTCGAAAGGACATAACCTCAGATGAATACGAGTACCACCGTAAGGACAAGGATCTGAACAATATCAGCGTGGAAAATGAAATATGAGGCATCCATGTGAGGGTTGATACATTGTATGTAGGCCATCAACAGTTGAATAAGCGCTTCTACGAGGTGGAGAATGAGAAAATCAGGTTGGAGGAAGATATGGCAAAGATGCAAGTGCAACTGGAAGATGCCCAGAATCAGTCTCAGAAGCTGAAGGAGCGGCAGGCAGCCTTGGAAAAAGAGGCAACTGATCAGAAGGAGGCTGCAGAGCAGCAAACCAGAGCGAAAGAGGAAGCACAGACCCAAATCGTTGAATTGCAAGGCCAACTCCAGGGAGTGCAGCAGCAGCTTGAGGAGAGAGCTATGCAGGTTGCGACCTTTTCAAAGGATCGAGTCAAGGAAATCCGCGCTAGCCTGCTGAAGGGTTTCAAAACCCACGCCTCCAAATCTCTCTCACTCCTCGCATTCGTCTCCAAAGTGCAGGAAGTATCTGCCCAGGGTAAGCCTGTGGTAGAGGAGGCCGAACGCCAAGCTCAGCAATGGCTAGACTTGGCTGTCAAAACAGAAGAATACGAGCGCAAGGGCCTCCGATTTGTCCCCATGTCTCAGATTGCCCTAGATTGGGCCACTGCAAGGGCAACCTTGCATTTATATTTCGAAAAAACAGAGAAGATCCAAAAGGCCAGGAGGATGTTGGATGCATTACAGAAGGAGAAAAACATATGCCTGGTTCCTTTCCAAACCCTTGAATCGCTTCATAGGCGAAGATGGAAACTGCCGGTCCAGAGAGGAATTGAAGCCAATCTAGGAAGCCTTCCAAGAAGATACAACGGAAATAGATAACATGGCGGACCCAATTCTTGAGGCACAGGTTACACAGTTGATGTCTCGATTCTGCAAGATTAGCACCTGCCTCAACGAGTTGAGTGAGAGGTTCAATGCGGTCGATATGCTCCAGGTCGAGGCCTTCAAATGTATGTTGAAAGATATCAGCGACCTCGAGCCCTTCCAGGAAGCAGCTTGGACCCAGGTTCAAGCTACTTATCAGCACATCCACGACCGCCTTGCCCCCCCAGATCAAGAAGAAGAGGAAGGCGAGCAGTCGGAAGGAGAGTCGGAAGAAGAAGAATCAGAGGAGTCCGGAGAGGACAGTGCTGAAGAAGAGTTGCAGCAGCAAACAGAGCAGCCAAAAGAAGATCGGCAACAAGGAGCAAGGACCGGGGATGACTCTGAGCCCAAAGGATGAAGGCATGGGTCCTTGCATCGACGCGAGCTCGATACCCCGCAAGCTGCCAGGAATGTTGCCACATTTTGCTAAGGGGTAGAAATTTTGAAAATTTTGAAAAGTTGATGCTATAACGTTCACACCAGATTCTTCCTCCCTCCTTCCTTTCCAGCTTCGTTCAGGCAGTTTCCATATGTCTAGTTTTTTGTTTTTCTTTCCAAGTGTTCAAGCATATTTGGCAGGTTTGGGGAAAGCCTAAAATATTCTAATTTTGGGGCACTCCCTTGATCGCTCCATTTTGGAGCAATTCCGGGAGTCGCTCCCTCTTACCAACGATTCCCAGCTCTGCCTCTCCCTTCGGCGACCGACGGCAGCAGCAAAGAGCAAGACGAGCGGGGAGAAAATGATGAAATTTTACTAAGTGTAAAGGTTTCCCACGGCCGCTCCATTTTGGAGCGACCCTCGTCGCCGCCAACTTCACCCAGCTATCTTCGTCATCAGCGATCGTCGGCGACGAGCAAAACATGAAAAAATCTAAGGCATGGATGGTTGACGCCGATCGCTCAAGTTTGGAGCGAACTCCGTCGCCACACCTCTTTTCCAGTAATCCTCGTCGTCGCTGCGATTTCCAGCGAACCGCGGCAAGGGAAGAAAAATCAAAATATTTTCTAAGAATGGAGCATCGATGTCGGTCGCTCCGTTTTTTAGCGACCGACGTCAATCGCTCCGTTTTCCAACGACCACGGTCAACAAGAGTGAGCAAGTTGGAAATTTGCCTAAGTGTTAATGTTGACGCCGGTCGCCCAAACCTGCTAGCAACTCCCGCCGTCGCCCGTTTCTTCAGCGATCTCCAACAGCAATGTTGACGTCGGTCGCTCCGTTTTGGAGCGATTCCCTGCGTCGCTGCAGCATTTCAATGACCACGGGCGAGGGTTCCAAAAATGCTCTAAGGCACAAAGAAGGATGTTGACGTCGATCGCTCATTTTTCGAGCGACTCCCGTCGTCGCTGCCATCCGCCAGCCACCGTCGTCGCCTCTCCCCCATTCAGCGACTGCAAGAAAAGAAGGACCAAGTTGCAGATTTTTCTAAGGCAGGATGTATCCCGAGTTCGCTCCATTCTGGAGCGACTCCCGGGGTCGTTTTTACATGGCGACTTTGGTCAACTCCCCCCACTTCAGCGAACCGCAAACCGAGGCCAGACCACGCACGGATTTCGGGATTTGAGCCTGTCAGAATGGGACATAAGGTCTACCTCAAAAGTTAGGTGAACATTGATGGTGTCCTCAGAGACAAATTGTACTGCACCTACCACATTAATCAGACTTGACTTCTCACCCACCAGATCTGTCCGGAGTTGCACCAAAGTCAGGTGAATCTTGTTGCAGGTACGCTCACGGCTAGCAGAGGTCGAATCTCGACAGCTTTTGCAGTCTTTGGGTTTCGTGCATCATTGTAATTGGGGGAAATTTCTGCTATAAATAGCAGTGAACTTTCATTGTAAAAGGGGGGACATATTGCTAGAAAGCTCTGCTGTAACAAACACTTGCTTCCAATACTAAGCATCTTTGGCTCTGATATCTGTCTCTTTCTTTTATGCTGCCTTCTGCAAGTATTTCTGCTCCGTGTTCATTTATTTTTCTGATTGCTGTAATTCTGAACTCTGGATTAGAGCATTGGCAATTAATTGAATCTGGAATACTGAATGAAGGATACATAGGAAGGAGTAACAGTGTTAGTTTATGTTACATGCTTTGTTTTGATTGTTGTTGGTTTGTGTACTAGCTAGTAATCGTGTTGTTTGTTCTTTCCCACCAGAAACACATGCTATTTACATCTCTTTCAACATTTTACAATTTCTTTCCTGTTCTCTTATCTAAAAACCCCCAGTAGTGTAGTATAGGAGCCGGCCTTCTCCGGAGATTGGCACGGGAGGCATCTCTTCCTCCTTTCAATCTGCTAGGCGAATCTAGGGCGCAAAAGATTAAAATATTTTCCTAATGGCAGATTCATAACCAACAGTTACTATTTGAACCCTAAATTCTTTTATACCCCTACATTATGTGTTGATTATGAGGTCAAGACTGGCCTTCAAGATTGCATTGACCACGTGTTTGCCACGAATTCACAATTGTGCGATGAAACGCGTGCCGAGATACAAAATTATAAGGCATGTCGTGGTCGCCAATTCCCATCTATGCAATGCAAAAATGCTATTAAGAAATTGAGGCCAGGTAAACCGTAAACCTCATCGAATTATTATTTATTGTCTTCTGATTTTGTTTTAAAACTTAAACTTTTAAGCTGTCACATGTGAATTAATTTTTCTTGTGTTGTTACTAGATTTATGGTGGGATGACTTCGGTGATTTTATGCCCAATTTGCAGCACATGGCGGTTAGAATCTTATATCAACCATGTAGCTCTTCAGGTTGTGAGCGCAAATGGAGTATGTTTGAGCACATACACTCCAAGAAGCGCAACAGACTTACACAAGAAAGGTTAAATGATCTTGTGTTTGTGCACTACAACCTTCATCTCCACCAACAAACTTTTGA
Organism: Wollemia nobilis; assembly: GCA_028583015.1. NCBI lineage: Eukaryota > Viridiplantae > Streptophyta > Pinopsida > Araucariales > Araucariaceae > Wollemia > Wollemia nobilis. Next base: position 9,865,404 of record JAQPPZ010004166.1, read on the forward strand.
AAAAACAAATATTGAGCCCATTGACCTAAGTGACGTTGATCCATCATCTGAATGGCTCACAGATGCAGAAGCACAAGAGCAGCAGGTACGGCAAGAGCCTCTATTCAGCATGGAAGAATTACAAAACTATGAGACCCTAGCAAAGGAGATGGCAGCAAGGGACCAAGAAGAGGCCTTAGCACGAGAAGTGGCACAAGCATCTACAAGCACACATCAAGCAAGAGAGACTAGAGCTTATGTTAGAACAAGGGGTAAAGGAAGACAATAGATAGTGGGCCTATTGAGGCATTCTGAGTCTTGACACATTTTGTAATTTGTATGTTTTCATATTATAAGCAATACAGGATGTGTTTTGTGAACTATTGTCACTTTCATGTGTACTTAAAGCTTGAGCCTTGTATGATGTCTTGACTTGAATTGTTGCTTTTATTGCAATATTTGATTTGCATAACGTTAATTCATCGTAATATGCATGAAAAAAAAAAAATCAAAAAAAAAAATTCGTTTTCTTCGGGTGTTTTTTTGCCGATTTTTTTCCGATTCCGATTCTTTGCCGATTTTTTCCCAGCCGATTTACTACCCGATTCCGATTTTCTCTACTATGCTTCAAACAACAGTGGCAATCCACCCTTTAGTATGTTTCACACATGGACAATGTCAATTTTATGAGCACAATGTCAATTTTACACTTTAAAAAGAAATTCTAAAAATGTTATATCTATAAAGCCATGTACATTTTGACTGGATCATGTAGTTCCTTAAAGGTACCTATAATGTTCCTTCAGACAAAAATTTTGAGCTACAGTAGAGATAAGTTGAGTATTATTCTACACATCAGGTACTCCAAACAAAGGTGACAATCCACTCTTTACTTTTTAAGCAATGTCAAAGGTAACATGGAAGTATTATGGAGATGGAGACCATCTATAGCCAATTTAGTAAAAGGTACAAGGAAAAAGTAATATGATTTCTTTCGCAAAAAATAATAAAAATTGAACCTTAAAATAAGAAAACAAATTAAAAAATATAAACCAAAATTGGAAATGTTTTCTGTGGGGTTTAAAATGGCCAAAAAAAATGGCAGCAGGAAAATACGGTTTCTGAAAGAGTTTCCAAATCATATTCGTGTTCCCTGTTCCTGAGCATCCCACAAACACTGATGCCAACCTGTCATGCTATTCTCCAGTTTTCATATTTCTAAGTGAAACCTGTTACAAATAAATATGTGAAACAAAATATATCTTTTGGATGCCCATGGGGTTTAGAACAATTGGTTGGGAATGAAAACTTTTACGTCTTAATCAAAGGTTTAAATCTCATGAGTGAACCTTAACATTTAATCAAATGGCATGAGTTTAACCAGTTAAATTCCTCAACTTTCAAGGAGGAGACCTAGGTTCGAATCTTGTCAACGATACATGCATAAGTGCCAAGATATTGGAATACTACTATGTGGTCAAGATCTAATATGGGTGGAGCCCATTTCCATCCCATATAACCAATTTGTGTACTACTTGTCAATATTGACTTTACAAATAGGAGTAAAATAAATTTGTAGATTTTATATACTTGGTAATAAATTACTTCCCCTATCATTCTTAAAATGACAAAGATACCTTAAAAAACACTTGAAAAAAAAAGAGGGTGCAACAAACAATGGAAAAGTTGTCCAAGGCATTGTGAAGTAGTATACGCATAAACCAAGTTCAAAACCTTGCATTGTGATGGACACAATCGTAATAACGTGACATGTGATAACATGGTTTGTTGTAATAGCATGATAATGTGGTGCATTGATTTATCACAATAATGTGATCAATGATGTAATACAAATGGGACCCATTTCAACCATAGTTACCAAGTTTAGTTCGGTAGGTCCAAAAGGCCAACAAATTTCGGAGATACTTTTGTTTGGTTTGGAATATATATATCCATACAAAAATATAAATAGATGCAAAATTCATAGAGAAATCATATAAAATTGGTTAGATTTATAAGGTTATGTCTATAAGTGTATGAGTCTGTTACTAGGTTCGTGTTGGTGAGTGAGTGAGGTGAATTTGAAATTCGTATAAATTAGTTCAGCATAATGTTTGACATGAAGTTCGACAGAATAAACATATATAAAACTAGTATTCGGAGATGCCTCTAGAGACTTTTGGATGTCTTTGCCTGTTTCCACATCAAACTGCATACCCTGTAATACTTAGAGACACCACCCCTCAAGACTTTTGGAAGTCTCCTACACGTCTCAACATCAAATTGCATATCCTGTCCATTCAAAACCCTAAAGCACAAAGATGAAAGATCGCACTCTCAAATTAAGCTAAATAACATCAATTGCGTTCAGCATTTGACCATTTTTTCCTCCCTTTCCTCAAAACAGAACCTTGAGGATTTTTACAGGTGTCCCTAAATGATATCAAAACATTAAACAGGTCTTTCTATGGCACCACTAGCAGTAAATAGAGGCCCTATACAACTGCACTAGCAGTAAACGGACACTTTATACAAAAGTCCTAGTACTAAGCAGAGACCCTAAAGAGGGCGCAGATGCTCAAAAAATCCTATATAAACAGAACCTTGAGGATTTTTACAGGTGTCCCTAAATGATATCAAAACATTAAACAGGTCTTTCTATGGCACCACTAGCAGTAAATAGAGGTAACCCATACAACTGCACTAGCAGTAAACGGACACTTTATACAAAAGTCCTAGTACTAAGCAGAGACCCTAAAGAGGGCGCAGATGCTCAAAAAAGCCTATATATGACTCTTTGGGAAGCCTAAACTTATGAAATAAACATTAAACCTTCACACATACTTGAGGATATCTTGGCTATTTATTAAGAGGTTAATAGTAGGGTTTATGACTCTCTAATAACGTATTTTAATGACTTCAAGTTATGAGTATAAATTTTATTCATGTGGCCTACATTAATTTTTAGGCATTTTTTTAACTTGATTATTTTTTAATTTTTATTAATGTTTGTATATTTGCTATATTTTAGTTTAAATTTAAATATTATAATTTTATTTATTAATTAACTTTGGCATCCACAAGTAGCCCCATACTTGTTTAAAAATCGGTGTCCCTATCTTTGTACTCATCTCCAATCTCTCATACACAAACCCATACCCATCACCAGGTGAATGCTTTACATTTTATATTAATAAAATATCTAAACAAGTTATACAGGATAGAAACAGGCCCCACACGTATTACAAGATGACCATATTACCACAGTATTTTAACATTTTGACAATCGTGCATGTATCGCCTAACAACATTTGTACCTAACTCTCCTCCTTGAAAGTCAAGCTACTTACCTAGTCAAGCCCATGCCACTTGATTACATTTTATTAAAATATATATATATATATGGGGGCAGCATTTCTCTACGGCTGAAGGCAAACATTACCTATGCATGGAGAAAGATGGGTACAGTGCAAGATGGAAGGGAGCTAGCGTTTGGGGCAGCATTTCTCTATGGTTGAAGGCAGACATTACTTGTGCATGAAGAAAGTTGGGTGCAAGGCAAGGTGGAAGGGATCTAGGGTTTGGAATAGCATTTCTCTGCGACTGGAGGCGGACATTACCTATGTGTGAAGAAATTTTTCAGTGGCTAAAGGTAGACATCATCATGAAGGGAAGTTCGGGCCAACATACCTATGTGTGAAGAAAGCTAGGTACAAGGAAATTTATTGGGCTCTGTTGTTGTTCCGTTACCAAAAAATATCACTGGTAATTTAAAAAAGAATTGCTTGTTCTTCATGTTTTTATTTTCAGAGTAGTTCTGTGTAAGGAGTGGAAATATATGGTACATTTGTTGCCTTATATATATGAAAAATATATATATGAGACACCAAGAGGATGGAGGGGGCGAGGGTTCCAGAAGGGAATGACAAGTGGAAGAGAGATGGGAAGAAACCAGAGGCGAAGAGGGTTTCAGAAGGGAACGATGGCGAAGAGACTGAACGAATAAGGGAGTCAGAGGACAGAACGACAGTTGGGAAGAAGAAAACAGAACAGTGGCTGAAAGCTAACAATACAGCGAACAATGGCTGCAAGGAGCCACGAGATGAAGAAAGGGCATGCAGGGAAGATGGCAGCCAGAAGAAAAATGAAGGAGACGGAATGGGGGCCAACGGTAAAAAACATACAGAGTGGTCAGATTTTTCAAAAAAGTCCAGAGTAGAACACCTACACAAGGGCAGAGCAGAGGGAATATTGGATCAAGGCATGTTGTATGGAACAATATGGAATGAAGAAGTAGAAGCGGTGGATTATACAGAGGGACCGGATGAACATTCAAAGAAATCAATCTTTTGTTCCCAAGAGGAGCTTATGGAACTTTGGAACAAAAGGACTAAGGATTCCACAAACTAGACCCTCAAAGAAGCGGAGGGAAGCAAAATAGAAGCAGAGATAAAAGCAAATATCCCAAACTCAGCACTGACCCAAGGCTAGGAGTTTTTAAATCAAAAACCCTCTCATCTAAATAAGGGAAGAGGTAAGAGAAAATGTTGCATCAAAAAATGAAAGGAGATAGTTAAAATGGTGGTGGGGGAAGATCTGATGCTCAAACAAGTTTTACCATTGAAAGATAAAGCTCTAGTGGGAAGGTTCATGGGATGCTCAATGAAAACAAAAACTCTTTGTGATTGGATAAAGTCAACATGGTTGGAGTTGTTGGGATATCTCCCAACATACCATGTAATGACAAAAGGTTGGATAGCTTTTGTATTCTAGAAAGTAGAAGATGCCAAAACTATAAAAAAGGGAAGATGGAGATGGGGTCATAGTATCCTTACTCTAAAAAATTGGACACCTGGGTTTGATCCTCGCTCCGAGAGGATAACCACCCAGCCTATTTGGGTCAAGTTACCTGCACTACCACTGGAATATTGGAATGAGAAGATGTTGAGGGAGATAGGGAACTCTTTGGGAGTTTTTCTCGAAGTGGACTCAAAAAATTTAAATGGCATTCAGAAATCGGTAGCTCGAATCTTAGTGGAGATGGACCTAAGTCTAGGATTACCTGAGAACATGGAATTTGTTACAGGAAGTTGGTCTCACACACAGAAGTTAGACTACATTGGAGTCCCCTTTCGATGCAATTTCTACCACCAGTATGGTCATCTCAAAGCAGAATGTAGAGCAGGAAGAAGCAGTAGACATGGAAAGGAGCAGATAGAAGTTGAAACTCCCATTGGTACAAGTAACAGAGAGAAGATAATAGTAACAGAAGTTCAAGCAGATAAGGGACAAGCAACAACCTTAGGAGCTCCAGAAGAACAATCACAGGCATCACTCAATCAACGAAAGGAAAATGACCAAGCAACTAGACAAATATTCATGGGAGCTGCAGAAGAGAAGAGGGAGGCTTTGTAGATCTTTGACAAAGAGCCTGGAGGACTAGATTCAAGTAATCCAATAATATCTCTGCATGATGATTTGAATGATACAAATAATAAATTTGTTTCCCTATACAAATCTGGCTTGAGATCAATCCTAAGAGAAGAAGGATAGAAGAGAGTGTTTCTCCCTCAACAGGGGAAAGGAGGAAGATAATGGAGGATAGACAGGCAGAGGGATCAAGTAAGGATTTAGTTTGGGATGGAAGAGGGCAGACTCTCTCTGAGATCAATTTAGAAAATAAAAAGGAAGAAGAAATAAACCTCATGGAGAACCTTCCCCCTCAAAGAGAGGAAAAGGAAGTAAACTAAGGAAATCCCCCATCAATAGGATTTCCTCTCCCTCTAGTCCCTCATCTCAATGTAAAGTTTTGCCTCCTATGGGAAGATATGCTTTAAGATCTCAGAAAAAAGGCAAAGCAGATAAGAGCTTTGGGCAAATTCAAAGGGGGTTGAGCTTTGAAGCCAGTCAAACTCAAGGTTCCTCAGTAGGTAGGATTTCCTATCTAAAAATAGCTCAAAAAAGAGTTGAGAAAGAAATTATATCTAGTAAACAAAGATCTATTTATGGGGTACTTAGAGCAGGACAGCCCCTTGAGTTAGGTAATCCATGATTATAATCTCTTTGAATATTAGAGGATTGGGGGCTCCTCACAAAAAGATAGCCCTAAAAAGACTTATTAAACTTTAGAAGCCTAATATTATCTTGATTCAGGAAACCATGTTAGAGGTAGGAAAGGCAACAACTATACTTAATTCACTCCTACCAAGCTGGAAGTTTATTGGGATAGACTCAAATGGAAAATCAGGGGGAATTGTCTCGAGATGGAAAGATTCTTGCCAATTGATTGAAAACTCCTTCATAGAAGCAAGAGTAGTATCAAAATTCCACTCCAAGGAGTTAGGGAAAACTATAACTATAGTAAATATGTATGGTCCATATGGAGATAGGAAGGTTTTCTAGGAGGAATTTTTTGGCCAAGATCTTCTAAAAAAGGAGAATTTAGTGGTGGGAGGGGATTTAAACTTTGTTACAAAAAGAAGTGAAATATGGGGAGAAGAGGCCAAAATGGACCCACTAGCTGATTTTTTCCTTCACAAAATTCAAAGTGTTGGGCTATGTGATATAGAACCAACAAAGCTTGCTCCTACATGGAGGAACAATCAAACTAGAAGACATGGGATATCCAAAATATTGGACAGATTTCTAGTTTCAGAGAAGCTCATAGCTTTCTCTGATAAGATGAGAACATGGATAGATCAAGGGGGAGGGTCAGATCATTCTCCAATCCTTTTACAGCTAGAAAAGGATGAGGATAAACCACCAGGCCCTTTCAAATTCAATCCCATTTGGCTGAGGGATGAAGAATTTCAAAACTTAGTAAGAACAAAATGGAGGCATTATGACCCAACCTCAGAAGAGACAGCCATGTTTCAGTTCACTAGTAATCTTAGGAGAATAAAATCAATCACATTAGGTTGGGCCAAAGCAAAATACTAGGAAGCAGAGGCAAGACTTACTAAAATTGAATCTTCTCTAAATCAGCTTTACAGTACTAGAGGTAACAAAGTTTTTTCAGAAAATGAAATCATGCAAGTCAAAGAATTGGAAAAAAAGAAGAGAGAATTGTTAGAATGGGAGGAGGCAAAATGGAGAATGAAAAGCAGGGCTTTATGGCTAGAACAGGGGGATGAAAATACAAAAAATTTTCAAAATTATGCAAAACAAAGGAAATATACAAACACAATTTGGGAAATGAAAGGGGAGAATGGAAACACTTTGAGAAGATTCCAAGAGTTGGCACCATTAGCAGTAAACTACTTCAAAGACTTGTATAAAGATCCAAACAGAGCAAATATAGCAAAGACAATCAAACTAGTTCTTAATCTGCCCAAGATGGTCAATGAGGAACAAAAAGAAGCTTTGTTCTCAGAAATCACCAAGGAGGAGTTACATTCAGTAGTCAAATCATTCCAAAAAGGGAAAAGTCTGGGTTCGGATGGATGGACAATTGATTTTTATTTGGATTTTTATGAATTGTTGGAGGAGGATCTTTTAAAAGTGGTAGAAGAATCAAGGATTAAGGGACAATTGCTAGGATCCATAAACTCCACTTTCTTGGCTTTGATACCAAAAAAGGACAATCCAAAATCTTTCGAGGATTACAGACCTATCTCTTTATGTAATACCCTCTACAAAATCATCTCAAAGATTATAGCTAGGAGAATTAAAGGGATCTTCTCAGACAATTTTTCAGAAGAACAGTTTGGGTTTTTAAGTAAAAGGCAGATTCATGAAGCAATAGGGGTAGCCCAAGAAGGACTACATTCAATAAAGACAAGGAAGCAACAAGCAATGGTAATAAAATTGGATCTAGCAAAAGCTTTTGATAACGTAAATTGGTTATATATCAGGCTGAGCCTAATTCAAATTGGATGTAGCATTCCCTTTGTGAATTGGGTGATGGGATGTATCAATTCAGCCTCTTTTGTTGTACTTATCAATGGCTCAGCTTCCAGTTTTTTCAAGGCTTCCAGAGGTTTGAGACAAGGGTGTCCTCTTTCTCCTCTCCTTTTTATTTTGGTAGCAGAAGGTTTGAGTAGACTGATCAGGGAACAGAAAAGATAGGAAATGATCAAGGGTATCAAAATTGGTAACTCTTTGAAGGTTACCCATTTGCTCTTTGCAGATGATGTTTTACTTTTTGGAAATGGGACATTGAAGGAAGCCTCAAAGTATAAAGAAGTGTTGGACCTATATTGTATGGCTACAGGAATGGAAATAAATCTTCAAAAAACAGATATAGCCTTCAATAGGTTTCAGCCAGGGCAAATAGAAGCAGTAATGAGAATTTTTGGTTTCAAGCAAGTAGACTTTGATAAAGGGATAAAATATTTAGGCTTTCATCTGAAACCTAATGACTATGGGTACCAGGACTGGATCTGGTTATACACCAAAATAGAGAAGAGGATCACCACTTGGTGCACTAGGTGGCTATCATTGGGGGTCGCCTTACATTGGTGAAATCAGTCTTGGAAGCCACCCCAGTCTACTGGCACTCCCTAGCTTACATTCCCATCACAATAGTAGAGAAAATAAGGAAGAAGTGTTTCCAATTCCTTTGGTCAGGGAACAAACAGAAGGATGCAATAGCACTAGTTAAATGGAACAGAATAGCTAAACCAAAATCAGACAGAGGATGGGGCCTCAAGAATATACATAATTTTGGAAAAGCTTTAGCAACAAAAAGTTTATGGAGATTGATAACCGACAAAGGATTATGGCAAGAAGTAATTCAAGAGAAATATTTAGGCACCTTGTCCTTTGTAGATTGGATTAGACTGCAGAATAAATCGGTTTCAAAAGCCACAATTATTTGGAAAGCACTAGTGAGAGCTTTCCCATTAGTTGGGAATTTCTTGGCATGGAAAATAGGGAATGGAAAGGAAGTAAGGATAGGCAAAGATCCTTGGCTAGGCAGCAAAGGAGACTATCAACTTCCACAAAACATAATAGATCATCTCCATAGCCAAGGAAAGATGGTATTGGCATAGGTGGTATCGACAGAGAGCACTAATTTATGGAAACAAGGATGGCTCACAACAGAAGAGCTAACATTGGGAGGAAATGAAGCACATATTTGGCATGATTACACAAAGGAACTGGAAAGAGCAAATATAAGACTAAATCAGCAAAGAGACTTTCTGATATGGTCCAAGAATCCAGCAAGTGGGCAGTACACGGCCAGAGAAGGGTATAAGGCAAGCTTTGACAACAACAATGAGGAAAAGCTTTGGTGGTGGAGTAGAATATGGAAGGTAAAAGCTCCCCTAAAAACTAGAATCTTTGCTTGGTTAGCTCTAGCCAAAAAAGCACTAACATGGGATGTTCTTCAAAGGAGGTCCTAGCAAGGACCAAGTTAGTGTGTCATGTGCAGAAAGGAAGAAGAAACAATGGACCATCTTCTGGTTCATTGCCCTTTTGCAAGAGAAGTGTGGAATTCTATTCTGCCTTTGACTCAAGGGAAAGGACAATGGCCTGCTAGGAACCTTTCCGATAACATGCAACAATGGTTCAAAGAAAGAGGATTAAAGGAGTATAGATGTGTCCCTTTGATAGTGGCATGGGGCTTATGGTTGGCTAGAAATGCCAAGTTGTTTGAAGGTAAGGAAATTCCATGTTATCGGGAATTTTTTTATCCCCCGGGGGGGGGGGGGGGGTTGGAGTTTGCGGGGGGGGGGGGGGAGGGGGAGCACTTTACTTAAATAAAAATCATAAGATCACTTTCAAGGCAGGTTTAGGGGAAGGCACAAATAATATGGCAGAATGGAAAGCATTGATCCTCTTGATGAGAATAGCAGTGGAGCAAGGAATTACAACTTTACAGATTTATGGAGATTCAAAATTAGTGATAAGTTGGGTTGCAGATCATGTTGAGATGAAAAACTTGCTCCTCAGTCCTTTCTATGAGCAAGTGAAATTATTAGAATCTTCTATAACAGAAATTTCATACAAGCACATCTATAGGGAACTAAATGTAGAAGCAGATGGTCTTTCAAAAGATGGTTTGAACCTTCCAGCAGGCACTTGGTAGAGGGAAGAAGTGGTTAGAGGACTTGGGGTTTCCTCACAGTCCTCCTTTTATTAAGGATCATATCAGAGATCTATTAATAGCAAAAAAGGGGTTTGAAAGGGACCCTCACCTTTATTCTATAGAAAGACAGGCTTCAGAATAGCATCAGTCTTCAGAATTGAAACCTGAGTCCTACTCAGTTTTGGAACTCAGGCAAGAGTCATTCGAGAACTGTGATTGATCAGGAAGTTACTCCTGCTTTCCACCTGTCAGTCCTATTATTAGGATTTTGTTTCTGGATTGTAAGTTGACTGTAGGATATTACAGCAGGGAGGCCAGTACTCCTCTCAGTTCAGTTTAGACCAGCTCCTAGATGGGATGTAACTGAAATTTTTTAGGGTACTTCATACCCATAGCATTGTAATTTTTTTTCAAACTCAGAAATGAAAATTACAAAAAATTTCCAAGGGGAAAAGAAATATATATATATATATATATATATATATATATATAATAAGATATATGTGGCTTCTATTAGGGGCCACTCCCATAAAAATACCAAAATATTACATTTGTTGTTAGGTCAATTAAACCATATCCAACATGCCTTTTTATCACAAATGTTTTTCATTTCTTTTTCTATCAAATATATTCTTCAACTTCCTCAAAGTGCTATGTTTCCACAATCAGCTCCTTGACATCATTTTGATTAAGAGATAAAATCTCACTTGGCCAGTTGCCTTCTAAAATTTGAATTTCACCAAGATGAAGATAAACACAACAATTGGCTAAATTATCTACTACTCAATTTCCTTCTCTATAAATATGCTCACATTTCCAAGAGATTGCCTCCAACAATAGATAATGAACATCAACAATAATATTATTTTTTATCCAATCCCCACATCCATTTTTGTTGATAGCGTTAATGATAATTTGTGAATCCCCCTTAATTGAAATATATTTCCATCCTTTTCTATTGCAATTTTAATCACTGTAAGAAGTACCCCAGCCTTTGCATAGTTGTTGGTTTGAAGTTCCATATGATTCTTAGTGAGGAGAATTTTGTCTTCATTATTTTGAAAAACACCACGTCCATCAGCTTTTCCCAAATTTCCTTTGGAAGCACCATCAAAATTAATTTTGATAAACCCAATTTCTAGACATTTCTATTTTACCATAGATCAAAGCAAATCCTTTGTTTTAATGCCATTGTCACAAATGACTCTTCCATGTATATTCAAATCCTATAACCAAGTGGTTAGCACCTCATTTTCTGCACTTGAGACTTCCCATGATGAGCACCATATTTATAAACATTCTGCAAGAGAGGCAATAATACGATTCCAAACTTGGGTATGATTTTGAGATTTATTTTAAAAATTCTATTATTCCTTTCAAGACATAAATTCCAACAAATAACGGCAAGGCCAATCCTCCATAGAATATATAACGCTTTAGCTTTAAAATAATTAATCCATCATTTCATCAACTCTTTCACTATTGATAGAGCCACCCAATATATTTTCATTTTTTTAAAAAGGAACCCCAAATGGTGTGAGCAAAGGGTCAATGAAGAAGTAAATGATTTGATGTTTCTTAATCCTTCTCACACGAGGCATATCTAAAAGATCCATGATATCTTTTTCTTTGTAAACTCTCTCCTGTAAGAATCTTACTTCAAACTGCTAATGACCAAACATTGTTCCAAGGAAAATCTTTTGGAGTAGGAAATTTTGATTGCTCTAAATCCTCATATCCCAACTTGACCTAGCATCCACCATCTTTTGATAGATTCCAAACCAACTCATCCTTTCATGTAAAATCAACAAATAAAACTCTTGAAGCATCTTTTGAAGTTCATTTGCAATTTGTTTGAGTTTCTCTCCTTCATAGCTCCTTCATAGATATCTTCTTCATCAAGCTATCATTTTGTCCCTATTTCATAATTGATGGAATATTTTGCAAAAGCTTATCTTGTGCCTCCTTATCTTGAGCTTCCTTATCTTGCCTTGTATCTAAAAAAATATTTTTGAAATAATTAATTGCTTTGTTATATCTTCTTCTTCCTCAATATTTCTTCTATCTAGAGTTAAAATATTTTTGATGTGACAATAAGAAAATTTTGTTTTTGCTGTAACATGAAAAAAAATTGTATATTTATCTCCTTCCTTGAGCCGTTTCTCTCTAGATTTTTGGAACCGATATGACTCCTCCTTTTTCAATGCATTATGATAATCAAAGAGTAATTGTTTTTCTTTCACATCAAAATCCTGATCCATTCCATTAATTTCTATTATCTCTTGTAAATTTTTGAGCTTGATTCAATTTCTCTCTTTTCTTTAAAAACGCTACCAATAGATTTGGCATTTGAAATCTTCATTTGCTCCTTTAAATATTTCATCTTTTGAACAAACCTGTGCATATGTGATCCTTCAAAATTTGCTTCATCCCACCATAACATAACCATCTGAGAGAAATCGGTGTCTTTGAGCCAAATAGACCGGAAGTGAAATGGCTTTGGATGACCATTATTAGGTAAAGCACAAGTAAAAAAGAATGTGTTTGTGATCGAATCCTGCACGCAATATAAAAATCTTTGAAGAGATCGTATACTCTATTTGCAACCATGAGTTGGATAAATGAAAACTATTCCATTCTTTTGCTATATGAGTTTGCCCAATGCGTTTGTTAGCCCATGTATATTGAAAACTTGATGGACTAACATCCCAAAGGTCATTTGAATTAACAAATAAATCAAAATATTACATTATCCTAAGGTCATTTAGACTATCCTAAGGTACCATCCTTCTTTACCAAAGGAGATAGAACAATGTTGAAATCACCGCCAAGAATCCAATCACAATTATGAATCATCATTGTGTTTGACAAAAATATGCTAAGGCCCTTCACAAGGAGTAACTATAGTTGGAGCATATAAAATTATAACCCCAACTTTGATGTTTTCCTCTTTCCTGCAAAATAGTCCTGCAACCCAATTACTTTTTGCTTCTAACAATTGCCCATCCTAAAAAATCGGGAGCTCTAGAAGAGAAAACTAGGGCATCACTTGGGTAGACAAAGTGCTTTCTAGTTGCTGCAAAATTGAAGACAAGATTGTTGCCCCAGGAGGGCCCAATGGGGACACCTCCGGATCCTCTTTTAGAGAGACAAAGTTCTTTTGCAGATTTGTTGAAGGAAAAATCTCCAGCAGAGACTGAAGAAGCACAAAAAACTGCATTGAAAATGCTCTTTACGGCTATTGGAAAAAGATCAACATTTCAAAAAGTCAATGGATGCTTGCCACAGTCAAAATCAAGGCCAAATATTGTCATTGAGTAGAGGATGGTATAAGAAACAGTCTTATATAGAGTCAATCATGATCTGATTTGTAAATTCATGGGTATTCGCACTACCCTAAATTTTTTGCATTCCTCGGTTCGGCAAAATTGGGAGCCTCTTGGTGAGTATTCTTTGTGGTTTATTAGTAATGGATATTTTATTGTTAGTTTTTCCTCACTTACCGACAAAAATAGGGCTTTTGAATCAAAAAAGAGGAATCATGGTCCGATCGGATCATTTGTTCAAACCTGGAGAGTGGGATTTGATCCCCGAATTGAACCCACTGTTGTCCCAATTTGGATCCGTTTGTATGCACTTCAATGGACTTCTAGAGTGAGCAGGTATTGGAAATTGTCGGTAATTCCCTTGGAAGATATTTGGGTGTTTCTAGAGACACAATTGAAGGAAACACGACCGTTTATGTTAGATTATGCGTGGAAATGGATCTCAGCCAGCCTTCGTCGGCAGAGGTTGAACTCAAACCTGCAGGACTATCTTGGATTTAGCAACTAGATTATGAGGCGTTGCCCTCTAAGTGTAGAGTTTGCCACAAATATGGGCATTTGGGCCGATCTTACCCAAACAATATTAACACAAAAATGAAGGCTCCTCTAAGAATGTAAAATCTTCCTAATGAGGGTAAGTCAATAGTCAATAAAGAAACAACCAACATTTCTCAGGGCATAGAAGCACAGGGAGATGGTTTTGAACAACCCAAACGAAGGAGAAGGCAAAAGAAAAAAGATGGCAAAGAGCAAACCCAACTCAAGCCCTCAAATAAGTATGATATCTTCAAGACACTAGTGGACCAGGAAGAAGAACAATTCATGGAAGAAGTGGATGGGAATAATGAAAACAATAACAGCCATGTTCAAGCCCCTCTTTCACCTCCTCCTATCTAGAGCAGGTAATAGAGTGAAGTGAGTTACCACAATCAGAGATTGCAGGGGTATTAATAGTGCATGACCAAGAGTAGTCGATTAAAAAGGATGTCATCATGGGTATAATTGAAAAGAACAGAGAAAAGCCAACTCTAGGGATAACTCAGGCGGAAAAGAGATCAAAGAATATCAGCTCTCAAGGAGTGGGTAGAAAATCAAATAAGGAATTGATAGCAGTTCAAGGAGACAAACCGATCACTAGGAGATTGGTGAGGCCCATAGACTCTTACTGGTCTCAAGGTAACCAATAATTATACAATCATGGAATATTAGGGGTTTAAATAATAGAATCCATCAAATTGTTGTTCGAAGACTCTTAGGAAAAAGTAAAACAGATATTTTGCTTATCCAGGAGACAAAAATGTCATTGGATATTATGTGTAAAACATTAAATACTAAATAGACTTTGGAGGGGTGTTGGTCATATGTAAGTGGCTGCCCAAGGGGCCTCAAGGGGGATAGTTACCTTTTGGAACTCTCTTGAATGGACGGCAATAGAACATATATCTTGGAGGGATGTCCTCACATCACATTTTAGGAACAATGTGATAGCTGAGCAGGTTTTAATCACAAATTTTATGGGACTCAAAACCTAGATGGTCAAATTCGTCAATGGAAACCGGTGCATAATATGAGAGTCTCGAGGGAGGAGTTAGACTGGATTGTTGTTGGGGATTTTAATGCTAAATTATCATCTAGAGATCAGGAAGGCGGAACCCCAATTTTGGATTCAGAGGATCGACTTGTGATTTCCCAAGTCCATGCATTACACTTGGTGGATATTAAATGTCATACTTGGACTAATAAGAGGCGGGAGCCACATAGTAGGAAGGTGAAGTTAGACCATTTTTTGGTTTCAAAGGAGACGTTTGTGAAATAGAAACTAAAATTTCAGATTTTGAAGGGTCAAGTTTAGGATCACTTCCCTATTCTGTTGGAAGGGGGGATCAAGACAAGGCAGCATCACAAACCATTCAAATTTGAAAACTTTTGGTTACAAAAATAGGAACTTCGAAAGAAAAATCCACAGTGGTGGGAAGAGGGACGCCTGACATATGGGACAACAGTGTTTAGATTCATCAAGTAGCTTCATTATGTCAAGGATCAACTGAAACAATGGAGGCAAGCTAACAAGATAGACTTCCAGGTCCAAAGAGCTCCATTGGTGGCCAAATGGGATGAGGTTCAAAAACACTTCAGGGAAGGAACAATTACAGAGCAGCTCAAATAAGAGAATGATGCATTGCATAAAGCGGTTGAAGACATTGACTACCAAGAGGAGATCTACTGGAAACAGAGAGCAAGAACAACTTGGTTATTAGAAGATGACAAAAACACCAAATTTTTCCATCGGGCTGCTTGTGCTAGGAGATAGACAAACAAGATGGAAGCTCTTCAGGATGAGAACGAGCACTCCTTTGATACAATCCTAGGTATGCATTTCCATTCAATGGATTATTTTGCTAAATTGTTTTAAGGAAAGTATAAGGCAAGATGAAGAGGCTCAAAAAGAAGTTTTTACTATCATTCCCTCTATTATCTCTGAACAAGAAAATCGGGCCCTACTTAAACCTATTGATAGAGAGGAACTGAAGAAAGTAGTCTTTGGGATGAGTACCGGAAAAACACCAAGTCCAGATGGCTTTCCAGTTGAGTTTCTTCAAACCTTTTGGGACAACTTGGAGGAAGATGTAATGGTTGTTATAGAGGAGTCCGAAGGTAGTAAAAGAATGCTTAAAGCATTAAATCATCCATTCATTGCCTTAATTCTGAAAGGAGAGGAGGGGGTGCATATTTTAGATTATAGAACTATTGCCTTATGCAATGTCATATAAAATAATCACGAAGGTAACGGTTGAGCGGCTAAAACCTCTCGCACATAGCATTATCTCCTCGGAGCAAGGGGGTTTTGTAGAGGGCAAGGAGATCTTAGATGGTGTGGTTCTAGCTCAGAAGGCAATCCACTCAATGCAAAAATATGGCAATAGGGGAATGTTCATAAAATTGGATATGTCAAAGGCTTATGATAGGATGGAGTGGAGCTTCTTGTCAAGGATGATGGCAGCCTTCGGTTTCTCTCAAGATTTGATAGAATGGGTCATGAGTTGTGTTTCTACTCCGACATACTCAGTGTTAATCAAAGGCCTTCCCTCGCAACCATATGAAACTACTCGAGGCCTTTGTCAAGGAGATCCTTGATCCCCTTATCTTTTTCTCATATTGGCTGAAGAATTGGGTAGACTCATTTTGAGGAGAGGACAACAAGGTTTGCTAACAGGTATCAAGGTGGGTGAGGAGGTTTTGACTCACCTACAGTTTGTGGATGGCATAGGATTGGTAGGAGTGACCAACTTCATGGAATCAAGAATGATTAGAGATACTCTCAATGTTTACCTTAGGGCCACAAACCAAGTCATCAATGATAAAAAATCCAAAGTGGAATCTTGATCAAAGGCTTCAGGACAAAATTTTAGAGATCTTGGGATTCAATAGGACTTCTCTCCCAATGGTATATTTGGGGGTCCCTTTGCATTTTAAAAAACTAAAAATAGATATTTAAAATTATTATTTTGGATTATAAGTTTAAGCAATTTAAGAAGTTGGATGAGTGGCCAATTCCAATCTCTCCAGAATCAACACCCATCATGATTAAAATCTTGGCAGAAAGATTTCTCATAGGTAGAGATGAGGAGGATGAATTAGCTTAGGGCTATGGGAGCCTTGGAGTCTACACAGTGAAGGATGGATATGATAAGATTATTATTTTGGATTATAAGTTTAAGCAATTTAAGAAGTTGGATGAGTGGCCAATTCCAATCTCTCCAGAATCGACACCCATCATGACTAAAATCTTGGCAGAAAGATTTCTCATAGGTAGAGATGAGGAGGATGAATTAGCTTGGGGCTATGGGAGCCTTGGAGTCTACACGATGAAGGATGGATATGATAAGATCCTTCCAATCCTTCCAGAACCTCCTCCTCATGCATATCAGGTTTAGGATTGGAGAAAGATTTGGCAGTCCAAGGGTTGGTTGAAAGTAAACTTCTTTGTCTGGCAGTTCATGCACAATGGAATTCTTACTTTTGATAATTTGAGACGTAGGGGAATCGTTGGTTCATCTCAATGTGTTTTATGATACAAGAGCGAGTAAACATCTGGCCACTTGATGTTTGAGTGCCCATTCACGCGCCAGATCTGGGAGCTATGGTTTTTATCTTATAAAATTCGAGCTAGTGGTGATTTGAATCGGATTAATATTTGGGAAATATGGAAGAGGGGTAGATTTAAATTTAAAGCTCTTTGTATCGATTGGAAGCTTAGATTAAACTTCATTTGGTGGCAAGTGTGGTTGGAGAGAAATGGCAGAGTTTTTAGAGAAACCTTTTAATCCTTAGATGTCGTTTGGTAGGTCATTTGGAGCAAAGTCATAGAAACTGTGGCAGTGTATGCTAAAGAGGAAACTCGAGCTGATATAGGGACAATGGAGAAGGGGTAGATTTAAATCTAAAGCTCTTTGTATCGGTTGGAAGCTTGGATTAAACTTCATTTGGTGTCAAGTGTGGTTGGAGAGAAATGGCAAAACTTTTAGAGAAACCTTTTCATCCTTAGTGGCATTTGGTAGGTCATTTGGAGCAAAGTCACAAAAACTATGGCAATGTATGCTAAAGAGGAAACTCGGGCTGATATAGGGACAATGGAGAAGGAAGCCAAAGTGCAAGAGGGGCAGGACAGAGCTAGTTGGAAACCACCCCTAGAAGGTTGGATTAAAATTAATACTGATGGAGCTGCAAAAGGCATTCCGAGTAGAGCTGGAATTGGAGTGGTCTGCAGGACTCATGTTGGGACAGTACTCCATTGGGAATGGTAAGGCTTGGGAAGGGCCACGAACAATGAAGCAGAAGCCTTAGCTATCAAATTTGCTTCTATCTAGGCGGTAAGACAAGGTTATAGGAGGATAATCTTAGAATCAGATTCTCAAATATTGGTAGGAGCTCTAGATTGCATGAGGAACTTTGCTTTGAAGACATGGAGGTTGAGGATTCTTGTCACCCAAATTAAGGAATTGTGGAGGGAATTAGATGATGTGATTCCGGTTTGTGAGTAGAGATCTAAATAAAGTGACAAACTTCTCGGCTAAGATGAATACTGAGAAGAAGGTAAGGGTTCAGTGGCACAGTGGCATGGCTATTGAGGATGAGAGGATTAGGCAGGTTGGTGAGCAAATCCAGTGTTTAGCTAATTTGGACAGCCATTGTAGAAATATGGTTTAGGAGATTTGGCTCCAATGCAAATTTTCTTTTACTGTTGTAAACATGTGTTCTCGTCGGCTAAGGTTGGGAGAAGTCTCATCCCAACTTGTAAATGATCTTTGTTTTAATATAAGTTTTTCAAATTCTTTTTCAAAAAACAATTGCCCATCCCATTTGCGTTTGTCCCATATTGTTGCAATATCACTTGAATCTCCTGTAGAAGAAACTGCTAGACAACCACCCATTTTCCAAATCTTTTTAAAAACATCCTTACATTCCTCACTACTTAATTTTGTTGTTTGTATTAAAATAAACTCAGGGCCATAACAACCTATTAATTCCTTAACAACCCTTTTTTGAGGGTCTTATTCATACCCCTAATATTCCATCATATCAGTTTCATCATCAACACTTCCTATTTTTATTAATAGGCTCAACCCCACTTATTGTTAACACTAATGATATTTTATTTGGCTTCTCAAATCGATATCCCTTTGAGTTTCTTTTTCTCTTTGTTCATGCTTTGATGGTCTTTCTCTCCTTTTTCCATTCCCACCAACACTCTCATCTTCATCAATCTCTTTTATTTTTCCATGTTGTTCATAATGAGACTTATCTTCTAAAGATTTATGTTGCCCTAAAGAATATGAAATGCAAAGAATAGCCTCATAAACACTTTCTTCTTTATGTTGCCCCGAAAACCCTAAAGTGCACATGGATGATCCTCCATAGTCATTACTTTCTTATGCTGCCCTGGAAAACCTAAATTTCCTTGGATATCCTCCATATGTTTTTCTTTATTGTGCTGCTCTTGAAACCCTAAAGTGCAACAAATACATTGTACTACTTTCATTTTTATTGCAAAGAGAATATTTTATGCTACTTGAGGAAAATGAAGATGGTTTACCTAGATTAACCTTGACCTCCTCCACCTCATTTGCTTTAAATTTACCTCCGCATCTTTCTTCACACCTTTAACTCCTAAAATTGAACTTGCACATTGTACTTCCTCATCCCTTATGTCATTTTTTTCTTCTAATGGTTGATTTCTATGAACTGTAATGGCCTTTGCCATTTGATGATGCAGAACAATATTTTTGCCACTTTATTAGGAGTGGAAAATCCCTGATTTGACCCAACTTCTACTATGATATAATCTCCTTGTTTCATATTGAAGTTTGTCTCATGCCCAAAATTTTCCATCTCTTTCTCCATCATTTTCACTTTGCAATCTCTTGCCATGTGTCCAATTTCATTACATTTGCAACATCAAAATGCAATGTTTTCATAATCCACTTGTTGATCCCATTTTCTTGATTAAAACTTAATCCTAATGGACTGTGGTAAAAATTTTGAAATATCCATGGCAACATTTATTAGAGCGTATACAACATGCCTTCTCTCCTTAGTAGTTGGTCCCTCCTAGATGAACTTGCCTAGAGTATTGCCAATATTATTCAAAACCTCCTTATTGATGAGTTGATAAGGAAGTCCAAAAATCCTAATCCACACCGAAAGCCTTTTAAAAGTCTTTGTCTGCAAAAAAACATCTCTCTCCATAATCTCAAATATAATGCATCTTTGTCTAAACCAAGGGCCTCCATCCATTATTTTATCCCTTATTTTTTAATTGGAGAAAATAGTGAGGAAAATTCCTTTTGGAAGAAAAGTCATCGAGTAATTCGAATTCAATCCCCACTTCCACTTGATCCAATTTTGAATCTCAGAAAAACCTGGCCAATATCTAAGGAAATCACATATTAACCCTTTGGGTTTAAGAACCATTTTATCATGCTCGATCACTCATCGTTGATAATCGCTTCTAGTGTAATATCTGCTACCTGGATAAGGTTTGTCATAGATTCACTCTTCCTCTTATCGTTAACTAGGGCATCCTTACTTCCAGTAAGGACTTTCAAAAATGAATTTCTTGCCATGTTACCTAAATTTTCTTCACATGAATCTTTTAGTTTTTAAGTTTCTCCTAAGATCTAGAACAAGAAGAAGTGGCACTCGCTCCTTGATCGCACTTTGCTTCCTACTTCCTGCTAGCTCCCAGCTCGCACTCACTCCCGGTTTAACATTTTATAAAAAATGCTAATCATAAAAATCATCTTTTTAAGGGCCTACGGCCCTTATCACTTAACATTAACAATAAAATGTAAATTAGTAAAAAAAAAAAAAATTACAAAATATAAACTGATTAAAAAAATCCTATACATTCTTTTAAATCCCTAATGCCTTAATAACTAAGTACTAAAAATGAATGAATAAATAGATATATAATTGATACATCATGTAAATTATGTAGTATACCAATCAATAAACATTCAAATAAAGACATTAGTAAATAAATTTAAAACACCTCCCTACTTGCATGTCAAGCATGCTTAAAATTTGACACGTAACCTTGTTTTTCATGCTACTTTCAGTTGACATCTCAAACTTACAAGTGCCCTTTCTATAACATCTAAATCTTGACATTGGATGTCATTTGTAAATCTGTTGGCTTTTTGTTCATTAAAAATAAAGTATTAACATTGTAATTAACACTGTCAACCAATACAATATGTCCATAATGTATGTTCGAGATTAACAAATAAATCTTCACGAAATTAAGCAGAAAGTATGTTTGACTCTAAGTAGTTGTGGCAACTCAGCCCTCATTTTAATTTTAATGTAACTCGTAGTCACACATGATTTCATTTCTCCCAACTCTTTATCTCTAATGTTTATATATATATATATGACAGGTAAATTTAAAATTTCTACGTCCTTGGGACGGATACCAAAAATTTTGACCATTTTAGATGATAGGTGGTTGAAAATTTTACTTGTAAATTGACAATTAACCATGCAAATGACACAAGTTTAGCCTTCCAATTTCACAACTGGTTTGAGCACTTAAAAAACCTACAGTTAAGTTACAAGGTTTGCAACCGCGTTTTTGACACGGATACAATTCAAAAAAAAAAACATTGAAAAATGTTGCTATAAAATTCGTCATGATGTTTAAAAAAGAAAGAAATAGTTTTATTAATGTAAATATGTGAAATAAACATATGTACAAAGAACTTCACATTTCATACAAAATAATTCGGACTTGCAAATAGCTTTATTGATTCCACAAGCATTGATGCTAGAAGAGTCTAGAGGGGTTGAACTCCATGTTCTCCTAGGATTATACTCTTGGGAGTATCATTAGATCCTATGTTGGCCATTTTGGGATGGTCATAACGACAAATGTGCTTCTACTTTACATCCAACTATAGATTAATATTGGTGCTTCGATCCATCGAAGCTCCTTTCTATCTTTGTTGTATCTCAACTTCTAGCTCTCTCTTAATCATTACTTTTAGCATGTTAGTGTTTATCCATTTTAATTAACCCTTGAGGCTGTAATTTTATGCCATTCAGTTGTTCCCCTTCAGAGTAGTTTACACTAGATTCTTTAGTCCAGTTTAGCTTATTTTGGTAGTACTTATTTGGTTACTACAGTGCATTGTAATTTGTAACAGCTCTTTTCAACGAGTCACATCAGCCTACATTGGCCATCTGTAGACATTACTAAAATCGTCTTATCTTACCTATGAATGAGTTGCCCCAAAATCATTTTGTCATGTCTTTTAATTTTTTTCTTTAGTTGTTCTGTTTCGGCCTTTGCCTTTTATAGATGTAAATGGAATCCACTGGATGTCGGTATGAAAGACGTCAAAAAGAAAAAATTTAGGTGTTAGAGATATGATTTTTCATTGACTGTTGTTTGCTCAAATGTGTTCATCGAATTTGTTCACCTAAGGTAGAATATCATCAAAATTCGAACATTTTTAACATAAATTGTCAAATCCTGTGACACAGACTTCCAGCAATGTGCATGATGCTCCGCACTTACAGCCTCCTTTCCCTCTCTGGTATTCAGAGACTTCTGACATATACTCTACAGTTATCCTAGTAGTAGATCAGCATGCTCTGGTAAAGGCCGAGAATGGGAAATAGACACTAAATCCCTGTTGGGGAGGCTTGTGTTAGCCTTGCCACCGGTACTCCAAACACACATATGAGTGAGAAAGCCTGATGAGGGCTGCGACTGGGAAAAAAACAGAGCCTATGCAGCTTTCCCAACATCCTAGTCAAGCACTGCAACTTAAACCCTCAATTGCCACCATGTGATGCCACCAAACTTATGCTTTTATCTTTTTATCTTTTTTATTATTTCTATTATGCTACAAAATTGTGAATGTTAGTTTAAAAAAGGACAGAAACGGAACCAGTTCAGTCCAGCATAGGAAGTCCAAAGTAGACCAAACCCGGTCAAGGTTCAGTAAAACCCAGTAACTATGGTTTCAAGCCTCCCAATAGGGTTGGAGCAAGTGGTGGAAAGTGAGAATGTCACATCATTGTGTCCAAGGCATTGTGGAGAAAGAGTAAATGGGTTGCAATCATCTGAGCATGACTCTAATTTAAATACTTGCATTGTGATGAACACTCCTACAATAATCCGGTTTGTTGTAATATCATGAAAATGCGATTCATTAAAATTGGTTTGTTGTAATATCATGAAAATGAGGTTCATTAAAATTGATGTTGGACCGTTGCAACCTCACATAACCAATTTAAAAAAAAAAAACAGCAATAGCAAAATTGGATCATATAATACCATGATCAGTTGCATGCAATTCGAAAAAATCCACTAAGAACCTTAAACTGGATACTTACTACAGACTTAACTGAAATAAACACATCCCTCTCAATATTTATCATACATCATATACCCGACATAAATAAAAAGGTTGGCAAGCTAGAATTGGGACATTCGTGACAAAGTTTGGCAATGTAGTATTGAAGGTATAGTTGGTGGAGGGACGCTCGCCAACCATGCCATAACCTCATTGAGCATCTAATAATTAGAATTCATTTACGAAGAAGGGCATCCAAATATCTCGCCTAAACTGGCTATAAGCCCTTCACCAAAAACAAAATCCCCTCATGCAAACCTAGGGCAACCCCGCAAGCCGCAGTTCAGCACTGGGGAATGCGCAACTCCAAGTACCTGATATACCCTGCAATTTAAAATTTCTTCAATGCTTAAACCTAAAATAGAGGAGGGGGTCATTGTTTAAAAAAATAAATCTTTGTAGCATCTCTGCCGTGCAAAAAGACAGGGAGCATGAAGACTCCCTTCATTAATTCTTTCAGAAGCCAGGTTCCGATTTTTTTCCAGCCTCAATTTGTTTTGAAGCCTACAACCACGTTACAAACAAAGCCTAAGTTAAAATAAAGTAAGTTAAGGAACTTTCAAAGTCCACTAGTGTTTATACTTCCCAAGTCCCCTGTAAGTGGGAAGTCACTGGTTTTGTGTTATCTGGCTATAGGCTGTACATAACCTATCCATAAATTCGAACCTTGGACCAACTACAAACGGGCATGGCAAAACCCTAGTTTTTGACAAAACCTTAATTCAGCCTCCACTCCCAAAATTACTCTCAACACATGAAAAGCATTCCGTTAGAAACCCTACGCCACTGCTAGTGTGAGCACAATTTGAATTCAGTGGGTTTTGCAGCAAACCGTGTTGACAACTAGGCCAATTCAGTAGAGGGAAGCATACTAAAAATTCACAAAATGAGTTCTTTTCAAGAAAACGAAAATAAAAAGAAGAAGGTGGAACATACTCGGCGAGGTATTTGCGGACGAATGCGAATGGCGCGGTCTGGAGATCCGGCAAGTGAGCGACAAATTCCTTGAGAAACGAAGCGTTGTCCCTTTTCTGCAGCAAAATGTCTTTGAGCTGCCTCAGGGATTCGACCCTGGGACCTACCTCCGCATGAGTTTTGGCGACGTTGAGCAGGTTGAGCACCTGCGCCTGCTCCTCCCGCATTCCCACCATTTCCATCCCCCGCTGAAACGGACTCTCCTCTTACTTCTCTTGCCTCCTATCTGCACTTCCTGTCTAATTTTACCCGTCACCAAATATGGCATGCCGGCAAAAATGTGCAGTCCACTGCAGCCATTAACAATCACTACCAGGGATTTTTTTCATTTTTTTTTTGCCTTTAGCTTGGGATTAATATGAGAGGGTTCGAATTCTGAGAATCTGTTATGGGAGACGGATAATGATTCTCGAGTGTGCGCCTATGTTTTTAATGTTTAGAATAAGATGAGCATTACAATGAAGTGCAAAGGTCTCCGACTTAGAGAGTCAATGATATTAAAGGAAACACGAAAGAATTGGTTTTATTGCAGGAAATAGATGCCTTAGGGTATTTTCCTTTGTAAGGCCATACGGTATCAGTGTTGAGGCCACTTCTAATTATGTTTTTCTTAATAAATTATATAAGATTGCACGATCAAGTATTTAATAAATGGTGTTACGATTTTTATGTATTAAAAAAATAAAAATAAAGAAAGATTTAAAGTGAAAGGATAGGTTCGATGGTAATGGTCAGTTTGTAGCTGGTTTTTTTAGTTTTCAATTTTTGGATGTTTGAAGTCAAGTTAACTTTATTTTTATCCAATGGATTATGACTATGCCATTAAACAAGGGTGTTACCAATTTCTTTATGCAACCAAAAATTAAAAAAAATAAAATATTTTTTAATATATTAAATGAATTTTTAATAATATTTTTTTAATAAGTTTTATATGAGTAAAACTGTTTGAACCAATACTATAAGATAAGTATGTATATGTTTAAAATGATAATTTTTTAAATTGAATGATAAAATTCATCTAACAAATTTAATTCAAATGAATTCTTCACTTTGAATCTTATTGATAAATATTTTTCTATAAATAAATATTTTCCTTTATTCTTTCATAAAGTTGGTTGCATTTAATGTAAAGGAGTACTTTTGTTTTGTTTCGGTTGTAAGTGGACTTAAAAAAAAATTAAGGTATGTATATGCAGAATAACTTGCTTTAATTTATATTACTATTAATATTAGATGGGTATCAAATGATTTTACAACTTGTTAAATTTTATTGAAGTAATATTATTGGTTATGAAGAGGTAGTAGAAGGATCAATTTTTGGTGTTTGCAGGCTTGAGGTCAGCAGTTTAATCCTAAGCCCTTCGAGGGTCCCCCTTGTTTAGAGTAAAAATCAATTGAGATGGGGTGAGGGCTATAGTAGGAGCTTTTAAAATTTGAATCGTTGAGCCCCTTCAGTAAAAATCTTGTTGAGATGGAGACTCTTGTCGATTTCTTTATGTTTATATTTAAAAAATATATATTATTGGTTTGGAGTGGAGTTAAAATAATAAAAATAATTTGGCGCTACGATTGGAGGCTGGAGGCAATGAGACTTGACCCTGTGATCAGTTGTTCAAAAAGGAAAGGTAGTTGTCGATTCTTCTATGTATTAAAAAATAAAATAAATTTTTATTTTTTAATAATCTAATATAATATTTTCTTTGAATCAAAGTAGATATATTTATTTATCGAGTGGTAATAGTTAAACCGTTTAGATTCCTCACATTTAAGGAGGAGATCAAGGTTCAAATCTTGCCAAGCAATATCCATCTTTGTTGTAAAACCACTATATGATTATTATGTAATACAAGTAAGGCCCGTTTCAATCTTATATATTCAATTTTATATATATATATATATATATATATATATATATATATATATATATATATAATTTATTTTAATTTTTAAATATATGTTTATATAATTTTATTTTTATATATATAGTTAATATATTCATTCACAAAGGCACCTTAGGTGCAGTGCAATGATTTGGGCTTTGGCTCTTCTTCGAAAGGTCCAAGGTTCAAAGCGTGGTGTGGGTGAGTGTGTGAAGGGGTGGGTGTGTGTCTCCCTGGTGGAGTTGTTGTAACAGGTTGGAGGATTCCTGGTCAAAACCCCCATTACTTAATATTACCAATATATATATATTCATTCACAAAGAGTTGTAAGTTTACTGCAGTGGTAAGGGTTTTAGCCTTTCTTTGAGAGGTCTAAGGTTCAAACCCCATTCATTATGAGGGACCAGGATCCCTTATAAAAACTTGTGTAAACTTATTGAAAAAAAATATTATTATTAATATATATATTCATTCACAAAGAGTTGCAAGTTTACTGCAGTGGTAAGGGTTTTAGCCTTTCTTTGAGAGGTCTAAGGTTCAAATCCCACTCGTGACAAGGACCAAGACCCCTTATAAAAACTTGTGTAAACTCGTTTAAAAAAAAGAATTATTATTATTATTATCTATTTTTGTTAGGGTAGTGTGAGAAACCCCTATGACCAACGCTTAGGGCTAGGCATTCCCATACCAACCATACCCCTCGTAAGGTCAAGAGCTAAGCTTATCAATAGGGGTTAAATGCACACCCATACACACCGACGTTGTGGTTTGAACCTTGGACCTCCCAAAGAAGAGCCAAAGCTGGCACCGTTGCATTTTCCCCCTAAGACTATTAAAAATTTATATATAATTTTTTTAATTGATTATATGGGATTGAAAATGACTCACTTGTATTACATCATATGCACATAGTGGTACTCCAACAAAGCTTGGATATTATTCATATATTGCTTAGCAAGATTTGAACCTTGGTCTCCTCAATTTTTGAAGAATCTAACCGATTGAGCTAATGCCACTTGATGATTAATTTATATAATTAATTAGGGCAATTTTATTGTTTTTATAAAGTTCGATTTTGATAATTCTTACACCATTTTGTGTGGAATTTGAAGATAAATTAATGGTTATTTGATAAAATCAAGCGTAATTGAGGGAGATACATCGATGTGAAGACATTGTTTGGAACAAGAGTAGGATTAGGGTAATTGTTTTCTAAAAAAATAGCCATATCTTTGCAAAGGATTGTTTAGATAATTCTTGGACCAATTTGTATGAAAATTTAGGAGCTTTAAAATGAGTGGTCATATAAAGAAATCCAAGTAGTATCGAGGGAGATACAACCATGTGAAGTCAAGGTTTGGATGATGGGAGGAGCAATGAAGGGTTAGGGCATCAACAAGGTAGGACATTCCATCTAGGCATAAAAAAAATTCAACTAGGTTTCATTTATCCCTCCATTTTCTTCAAAGTTTTGCATTTAGATTATTGTAGGTTTATTTTCAAATAATATAATTGTTGTAGGATATAGTGGTAAATGTTAGTAGATATTGAGTTATAGTATCATTCCCATTGATCGATTTAGAGCTAAACCCTTATGATTATCCCTAGTGGTAAAGGTTAGGGAGGACTTCATAGAGCATCGATCCTTATTGCTCAAATATAAGGCAGTCATTAGTAAATTTAATGGGTCTTGGCCAGGGGCTTTAGCTCTAAAAAAATGGATTATTAAGAATTGGAAGTCTAGGAGTGAGTCTATCCTTTCTTCCCTTGGATTTTTTCCTATCCATTTTATGTTCCAAGAAGGAAATAGATAGAATCTTAAAATGGGGTACTTGGTTTATGGCAAGATCAGGACTCTTCCTTACCCATTGGTTTGAATACTTTGCACTTGAAAACATAAATCTATCCCTAGTACCAATCTAGATTAGGATGTATAGATTACCCATTGATTTTTTGGAAATGGATACCTTTAAGGCAATAGGCAACACTCTAGGAGAATTCCTTGAGATTTCAAAAACTATAAAAGATGGAGTCTTGGCTATTTATGCCTAGATATTGGTCATGATTGATATCAATAAACCTTTACTAGAATCATTCTTAAGTATGGGGGTAAGTTGTGGATCCAAACCATGGATTATGAAAATATATATTTTAGATGTAGAATATGTCACGAGGTGGGGCATATTGAGAGATCACTCCCTAAGAAGAGTCCAACATAAACATATGTAGAAATTAATAAGAGAAACTTACAAATGGATATAGATGATGATGGTTTTTAATTTTCAGATGAAAGTAAGTAAATAGTGGATACCGATAAGGATATTAGAAGAAACGCCATTTTTTTAGGCTTTAGCATATGAATAAAAAGCATAATAGAGTTGAGAGGATATGGTATAATAAAATTAAATATTAATAAAGAATCGTCTACTTAGTCTAAACCCGATTTAGGGATGAATTTTCTTACTAAACCTAAGGAATGTGCCTCATTAGATTTTGAAGACTCACTTGAAGTACCATGCACCATTTATGGGAAGGAAAGTGGTAGAGAATATATAGTGTTAGATGTTGATGTCTTACCTTTAACAAGGAAATACCCAAAAAAAGAGCGGGATAAGTCAAAAGCTTCCTTAGCCAAGGTAGGAGATGATGCATTTAATAAAAAGGAAAGTTGTGAAATAATATTGAGGAATATAATAATAAGACCTACCTCAAATACTAGCAAGGCAAAAGAGGGAAACCTTCAAAATATCCAACAAGAGCCAAGGAAGCAAGAGCAAACATAGAGAAATAACGCAATCTTAGTCGATTGAACTTATCCATGTTGATATCCATGTATAGCATTATATCAACATAATTGTGAGCTATACATGGATCGACATCCATGTTAATAGAATTCTATCCAGCATTCTATCAACGTAACTAGGAAATTGTGAAGGATTATTTATTGGTGGCACCGAAAAATTCTAGGGTAAAACAATACATATCTTATGAAATAAATGTAACAAATCTAATCCTAATTCTTAAAAAGAGGATGCAAACTTGTTTGATTCATTCAGTATCATAAACCTGTATAATATGGCAATAAGATAATCTCCAAAGTGATGGCAAATTGTTTAAGACCACTATTAGACAAAATTATTTTAGAAGAGCAAGAAGGATTTGTAAAAAGGAGATAGATTATGGAGGGGATCATAGTAGCTCATGAAGTAATGCATTCAACAAATTCTAGAAAAAAAGAGCAATTATTTTAAAACTTGATATGAATAAAGCCTATGATAGGGTTAAATAAGATATTTTTTTTGTAGTATTAGAAAATTTTGGATTTGATCTATCTTGAGGACATTTTTCTCAGGACTGCCCAAACTGCCAAACTTGTTTCGGCTATATTTCACTCATTTGAACTCGGATTGAGGTAAAATTTTAAGGTTAGATGCCTGACAAACCCTAGAACGTCTCCACAAATTTTAGATAATTTGGACCAACATAGATCCTAGTGCATCCCTATGTGTGAACGAGATTTTTGGCAAGCGATTATGCGAGGGTTTCATCTAGGTTAAGTGCAAGCAGCTCCAGAGGTTGGTTTTCGGGGCCTTCGAGCCCTAATGGCCAATATTTTTGTGATTTCTGCTCAAAATGTTAGCAGGATATGTTGCAGGGGATCCAAGATGGATTAGAAATCTATATTTCAATAGATATTCATACTGTGAACTTGAGTGACAATGGCTTCCAATTTGTTGCACAAAAGAAAAGTGAGAATCATACCTTTCCACGGTGTCTGGGGCATGGATTAAAGAGATCACGAAACAAGTTTCAAGTAGCTGATCAAAAAATGGCTCAGATCTCAAGTGAATTTGGTGCTAAGATGCACCCACAAAATAAATCTACTATGGAAACCCCTGTCAAGGGTAAGAATTTCAAAGAATCAGCCCCAAAAATGAATTTTAGGGATGCCCTCCGTGGTGGAAAGCCTTAGCCTAATGCTAATATTAATCTTAGGGCTTCTCGTAAACCTCTAAGAATGCCTAAGATTGATCCCAGGAAAACGAAGTCAAGATGTCTTAAAGTAGCTGATGGAAATCCTATTGTTAAGCTTGATATGGGCAACATTCAGAGTAGCATTGAAGATCTGGAAAAAAGAGGACTAATTTGTCGTTTCGTGGGTTTTCGTCCAAGCCTATCTGCTTTCAAAGTCTGGGCTACAAAAAGCTAGAAAACTAAAGGTGAGTTACAAATCTCTATTTATCCAAATGGTTATTTTCTTGTTTTATTTTCTAATAATGAAGATAGAGAAAACTTTTCAAGGGGGTCCCTGGTTCTTTGGAAGGGTAGGGCTTTTCATGAAGCCCTAGCATACTAAATTTAAAGCCAAAGAAGAGATGCCTTCTATAGGTCCTATGTGGGTTAGACTCTTTGGCCTCCCACTTGAATTATGGAATCCAACTGCTTTTTCTTCAATTGGAAACTCTTTAGGAACATTTATGATGACTGTTGATTATACTCAAAAAATTGAACATATTATTTATGCTCGAATTTGTGTTTTAATGGATTTTGACAAACCCCTACCTAAAAATATCACTTTACAATTTGGGGAGGACACTTGGGAGCAAGTAGTGGACTATGAGAACATTCCTTTTCGTTGTAGAATTTACCATGAATATGGTCATCTGGCTAGTATTTACCCAAATAAAATTCCAAATCAAAAGAAATAAGATATAAATTCAATAATTTTTCAAATGCCTAAGAAGAAGAACACTTAGAAAAAACCAGTTATGAAGGATCAATCAAAGTTATCTGCTAATATGTTTGAAATTATTTCCACAAATGAGGTCCCAAGTGAGGAAGAGGAAATAATGGAAACATAAATCTTAGAAACACAATTTAAATATAAAGGGAAAAACTCAAAGACATACCAACAAATCAAAGGATTTCAACAAAAAAAAAAAAGGGAGAAAATATTCACAAGAAAAACAATATTTTAAATGTTAAAACTTCAAATAATATAGGTCCCAATATAAACTCTGTTGAACCTTCCGGTAACATGTTAACTGTGTACAAGCATTCTTCAAGGCTAGAAGCCATATCATATTCAATTGGAGTAAGTCAAGAAATAGGGAAAACAAAACTGAAGATGGATTCTAATCAAAAGGCAAGTCGTAAGACTAATAAATATCATATGGTAAAAGAAGGTGAAAAGCTTGTAGAGGAAGGTAATATTAATGCCCTTCCCAGATTTTTTAGCCCTGGTATTAATGAAGATCATCACTTGTAATATTAGAGGACTCAAAGGGAGTTTTTCAAAATAAAATGAAATTAGAAGAATGATTTAGATAAATCATCAACATCTTGTTTTCCTTCAAGAAACGAAGATGTCAATAGATGATATGGAATCAATTGCTAGTAAAATTTGGCCAGCTAGAAAAGTGGTTTCCCTTAGTTCCTAGGGGACTTCTGGTGGAATTGCTTGCCTTTGGGATCCAAAAGAGGTATTCTTTTACCATATGGTTGGAATTTGGGATCTTTTGGCTATAGTTATTCAAAGAAGACATTCCAACCAAATTATGCTTTGCATTACTATTTATGCTTCGACTAATTTGGAGGAAAAAAGAAGATAGTGGAAGAATATTACTTATATTATCTCTCATTTTATTGAAGCTTGGATCTTGATCGGAGGAGATTTCAATACCATCCTCTCTCTAGATGAGAAAATGGGAGGAAATAGAAATTTGGACAAGAGCACTGACCTCATGAGTGAATATATTACAAACCTCCATCTTGTGGACATCCAACCAGATAATGGCCTTATGACTTGGTCTAACAGAAGGCAAGGCTTGGATTATATAATGGAGAGATTGGATAGGTTCTTGCTCTCTGATAATTTCTTAATCCATGGTCACATTCCTAAAGTGAAGACTCATAACAATGTTGGTTCGGATCACTGGCTTGTCATGGTGGAAATGTGGAAAACCAATGTGAGTTTCTCTCCTTTTTTATTTCAGTTAATGTGGCTTAGAGACAGTTCCTTTAAACCTCGAGTGCAACAATGGTGGAAGGAAGGTAAACCTAGGTATGGGACTAAGATGTTCTATTTTACCAAAATATTGTAATACATTAAATCCAAAATCAAGACTTGGAATTGGAAGGAGTTTGGGGATGTTCATAAAAAAAATATGAAGTTATTGTTCAGCTTGAAAATTTGAATTAGAAAATTCGTTTAGATGGCCTCATAGAGAGTACAAGTGCATATGAAATTAAACTCACACCTCAGTTAGAGGAGTGGAAAAAAGAGAACTCTTCTGGAAGCAAAAATCTAGAATTCAATGGCTCAAAGAAGGTGATCAAAACACAAATTTCTTCCACAAATCTCTTCTAGCTCGAAGATCTCACAACTTTATTTCTTCCCTGAAATATGATTTTGAAGATGTTGTCTACACTTGGGATGGCATGAACTTTATTGTTGTCAATTACTTTTTCAATATTTTTATTGCTACTCCTCTTGACTCGACTTCTCAACAAAATGTTCTTCAAGCAATCCCTTCTCTTATCACTTATTAGGAGAAATCTATTTTGATTGCTCTTGTTACTATCAATGAGCTTCAACAAGTAGTTTTTTAAAAGCAAAATGGGAAAAACCTAGGTCCTGATGGTTTTCCCATTGAGTTCTACCAAGAGTTTTGGGATATCCTTCATGTTGATTTATTAGAGGTGATGGAAGAATCCAGGAAAGCCAAAGAAATTTTGAAGGTTATCAAAAAAAAATTATACTACTCTTGTTACAAAAGCTCAAGAGGCTGAACATATCTTAGCTTTTAGACCTATTACTTTATGTAATGTTCTTCTCAAAATCATTACTAAGATCATGGCAGAAAGGTTGAAGCCTCTTTTGCATATGATTATTTCTCCTGAGCAAGGGGGTTATGTGGAAGGTCATCAAATAGTTGATGAGATAATTCTTGCTCGGGAAGCCATCCATTCCATGGATAAGCAAAAATATCCTTCCATGTTCATTCGGTTAGACTTATCCAAAGCTTATGATAGAGTGGACTGGCACTTCCTTATCAAAGTTTTGAGGCAATTTGGTTTCTCTCAAGATTGGATGGATTGGATTGTGGGATGTATCTCTTCAGTTTCCTACTTAGTTTTTATCAATGGCAATCCTTCTCAATTGTTCCCAGCTTTCAGAGGTATTAGGGAAGGTGACCCACTATCCCCTTATTTATTCATCATTATTGCTGAATGCTTAGGTAGGGCTATAACCAAAATGAGATAAGACGAAACCATTGAGGGAGTTACCATTGCTCATGGAGCTAGAACTCTCTCTCATATTCAATTTATTGATGACTCTACTCTTTTAGGTAAGGCTACAATTAAGGAAGTTTCTACTATTAAGCAAATCATTAGCTATTTTTCTAAGGCTATCGGGCAATTGATCAATGAATACAAATCTAAATTCATTTTCTTTCACGGATCTGCTAGACGGGAATCCATGGTCTTGGATAAATTAAGATATAAGAAGACCTCCCTTCCAATCACTTATTTAGGTATTCCCATCAATATTTGAAGATAGAAAAACAAAATTGGAATTGGTTGTTGGACAAAGTCAAGAAGAAATTTGGTAAGTGGACCAATAGGTGGCTTTCTTTTGGGGGTAGAATCACTTTGGTAAGATTAGTCCTTTAGGCTATTCCTATTTATGTTTCTACCGTGTTGAATATCCGAAAGGCTGCTCTTCGAGAACTAGATCAAATCAGTCAACAGTTCCTCTAGAGTGGTACTAAGGAGAAAAGAAAATGGGCCTTGGTGAAATGGGACACTTTATGTCTTCCTTAGAATAAAGGGGGGTTAGGATTTCGGTTTGCTATTAATAACAACAAAGCTTTAGCTGCTAAATTATATTGGAGGATTTTGCATATCCTCGATTCTCTTTGGGCCAAGAATATCTGTGTAAAATATGTTCAGAACAAAAGTCCTGAAGACCTAGTTTGCTATCAATTACCTTCCAAAGGTTCTCCCATTTTAGCAATGCTTAATACTGGTGAGGATTTGATAAAAAATATTTTGAATCATTCATTATGGTCAACAAACAAATTTTTGGACATATTCTTGGAATGGTCACAAGCCTTTGATAACTTAGTTTCCCGATTGGGTTGCCTTGGATGAAGGAGCTTCACCGAGCTAACTGGATAAAGGTGGCTAATTATTGTCGATATCATACTGGTAATTCAAAGGTTGGTAGTGTAGACAACAAATTGCAGCCATTCATCCACCTTCCTAGTCATCCCACCTTCCACTTGTCCTCCATCCCCCTTTCCCGCCTTCAAAAGGCCCATTTTCCCTTTCTTGCCTTCAAAAAGGCCCATTTCCCCCTTTCCCGCCTTCAAAAGGCCCATTTTCCCTTTCCCACCTTCAAAAAGGCCCATTTTCCCCTTTCCCACCAAAATAGGACTTATTTTAATATATATTAGATTATTTTTATATTTTATATTATATTTATTTAATATTATATTATATAATTATAAGTTCATTTAACCTCCACCGTCTGATCAGATTAAATCCCTACCATCCATCCCACTCAATCCACGCCACTTCCATCATTTAATCTTCGCCCTAGGATATGACTTAATCTTAGCCACACGATCAAAAGTGTAAAGTTAAGAACCCTATGTTAAACCCTAAAGCTAAGTTATAAATACAAGCCCCTCATATTGCCCAAAGGGGGCTGAAATACTGAAAGAATGGAACGTTGAAGAGTCTTGATGCCTCTCTGCTAAAGAATACCCTGAGCACCTTTAGCATACCCTAGGATAGATTCCAACCAGCCCCATTCATTCTGTCATTGCCACTTTCGCTCATCCACCGTCGCCCAGAAAATCGTCGCACTATTTTCTACATCTGTCAGGGTTTAATCAATCAGCCCAGTCGAGTCACATCTACTGTTGAGCAAGGTAAATCACTTCTATGAGTTTTTATTGTTAAATCTGCATATTTGTAAGTGTTGCTTTATGTTTCCTTCAATTAGGATTTTTAATCATTATTTGAGGGTCTCACTCTGTGGAGCCCTCTCATGCACTACTAACTCCTTAATTGTTTATGTCACTTGCAAGTCTGCAGATCATCAGGCTATTAGAGCCAGAGTGGCCCAACTTCGGATATTCAAAGCCCACTCACCCTGTTGGGATCAAAGGCGCAATCTTCGAAAGACACTATTTTATTTTATTATTAGGGTTTTGGAGAACCCTAGCACATTGTAATATTGTATCAATATACTCTTGGAGAGTAGCATTGTATCAAAGAGTTCACTTGGCTCCCCCATTATCAATATTAAAATTGGAACATTTTGTGCAATATTTGTCTCTTTGTGTATTTACTTGTAATTTCATTTTTAGTGTCGCGTCTTTGCATCTACAAATGGCGATCACGGTGGGACCCCACAAGGGTTTCACTATTTGATAGATCTACCTTGCTAATTTACTGTTATTGCTATTTGTTGCAGATTTTTTAGAAAATATAAAAGTCATTGCGTTCATCGCTAGGGTTTCTGAAGCATTCTCTAGCAGTTCTAGAGATCGCGTAGGCGTCCTTTCGCATTATGCAAGTGTCCTTTTGTGTTACGCATACGTTCTTCCACATTATGCAGACGCTCTCCTACGCCTGCGTAGGTGCCCGACATTAATTTGAAGCAGAGCTAAGGCTTCCAATTTTTTCAGAAAACATAAAAGTCATCGCGTTCGTCGCTAGGGTTTTTGAAGCATTCTATAGCAGTTCCAAAGATCGCACAAGCATCCTTTCGCATTACGCAGGCGCTCTCCTGTGCCTGTGCAGGTGCCCGGCTACACTTGGCATTAATTTTAAGCAGAGCTAAGGCTTCCAAGTGAGTTTCGTAACCCTAGTTGATCATTTAACAATTTACGTATTTTGTTTTCTGCTGTTGTTTTTTGTTGTTTTTGGGTTTAACATTAAGTAATATGAGAAAGAATCTGCAACAAGTCATATCTAGGGTTTGTGTGTGTTTCAATATTTCAAATTCATTTCTTGTCCTAAATTTGTAGATCTAGGTGATTGTTTGCATTGTTGAGTGCATGTGAAGCATAAAAGCATCCTAGATTTTGCATTTTAGGGTTAAATATCGCTTAAATTTCACTTATGTAAATAGGAAAAACATTTGGACACTTAAAGTAATCCTGCCCTAGGTTGGCCCCTTTAGCAGAGAGGTGGACGAATCCTCCAATGCTCTTTTGATATCTTCAAGTATCATTTGTAGGCAGGGATTTTAAGGGTGTACTATGCGCTCTTTAGATGAAATTTACGTCTTTGTGTTGTATTCTGATTTAGATTAGTGAAATTAGTCATCTTTAACATTGTCTACACACCATAAAGAACAAGAAACATAAAATTAACATCACACACTGCATGCTCCACTTTTTAACAGTAGTAGTTGGATTTCATCACCAACTATTGCTTGAGGTTTGGTGACGGTGGCATTCATATCCATCCACCAAATATATGCCCTTAGACACCATAGGATTACCCCCGAGCAAACTTGTTGGAGGTGATTACCAACAAGAATCTCGCAGTCCTATCCAGCAATAGATTTTTCCTTTATTTCATTTAATAAATATTAGGTAACATCAAACACACCAACCACACAATTTTAAAAGGAACCACACATTAATGAAGAAAATAATACGGAATGAGGTAAGCCACACAAGGTGAAACCTAGGATTGATTGTTTTCTTTTATCTTTAAATTCTTGTACAAGTTTTTACAGTTGGTTTTATTTTGATAAGCTTTAAATATTGGGTTTAAGTACTTTATGGTATTAACAAGACATCAAAAGAAAGTAATAAACCAAAACAACTTAATGGAAAATACATTTAACTTGGATTTACGTTAACCATTTCATCATTTCATCATTAACATGGCTCAACCTTAGCCATTTCATCATTAACATGGCTCAACCTTAGCCATTTCATCATTTCATCATTAACATAGCTCAACCTTAGCCATTTCATAATTTTATCATTAACATGGCTTAACCTTAGCCATTTCATCATTTCATCATTAACATGGCTCAACCTTAGCCATTTCATCATTTCATCATTAACATGGCTCAACCTTAGCCATTTCAACATGTTATCATTAACATGGCTTAACCTTAGCCATTTCATCATTAACATGCCTCAACCTTAGCCATTTCATCATTTCATCATTAACATGCCTCAACCTTAGCCATTTCATCATTTTATTATTAACATGGCTCAACCTTAGCCATTTCATCATTTCATCACTAACATGGCTGGTGTAGATCACGTTACACAAGCAACACCAAACCAATGATACACAGGTATTTTTCCTTTGAACAAGTCATAGAATCAAACCTTTCATTACTTTCATGCCAAAAATAAGGATACAAGAGAAAAGACCCCTTTACAATTTCAAAAATTCCCTCAAATACCCTATTTTCCCTTTTTCCCACCTAAAACCATTAAAATTCAAATTTGAATTTTGGGGGCAACTTATTGAGGTCATAACTTCGCACTTGTTGACCCGATTGACTATTACAGCATGTTTTCGAAAACGGCATGAAATGAGTTAAGCGGGGCGAGCCTTAACTCTCACATCTAGCCAAAAATCCTCAAATTCGACCTCTAAGACCTTCAAAAATCTCCTACAAGTTAAACTAGTTTTACAAAATTAAATAATTACAATTTTTTTTGGGTGATGCAAGATCACTCTTACACCACTGGATGCTCTTGCATCAGACACCTAGGGTAATTTTGAGAAGTGACCTTCACTTCTCTATTGTTGGAAGAAAACCAAGGCGTTCAACCTCAACCTTCGACAACCAAGATGAATCTTCAACAGGTATGCCTTTCCACTTAACTAGATATTCTGCATACTGCCTGTTTTTGGTACTTTTGTCGATGCATGTATCCAGGATCTCTTCTATCTCTTCCGTATCTAGAGTAGATACTGGAATATTCCACAATTCTGCTACTGGTCCCTCACCATTGTCTCCTTCATGGTATTCTACCAAATCTGAAATGTTAAAAACAGGTGATATGTTAAGCCCACTTGGCAATTCCACTTCATATGCATTGCCTAAATCTCGTTTTTCTATGATTTTGCATGGTCCAAACTTCTTCATATTCATCTTGTTATTAGTAGGAAACCTTTCTTTTCTCAGATGGACCATAACTTCATCTCCCACTTCAAATTCCTTAAATCGTCGCTTCTGGTCTGCCCTTGTCTTATATTGAGTATTCATCTTAGTAATATGCTTCTTCACTTCTTCATGCAAGCTCTTCAGATGCTCTGCAAAGTCCTCAACCTTAGCATTGCACTTTTCCCCTGTATCCATCTTCCTCAACTCGGAAGCATTTCTTGGATTGCTCCCATATATTATCTGGAATGGAGATTTGTTAGTACTCCTATTGACAGAATTGTTGTATGCAAATTCCACCTGTGGCAAAACCAAATTCCATCCCTTGGGCACATCTCTTATCAAGCATCTCAATAGATTACCCAAACTTCTATTCACCACCTTTGTTTGTCCATCAATCTATGAGTGGCATGCAGAACTGAATTTCAAATCTGTCTTCAATTTCATCCACAAGGTTCTCCAAAAATACCCAACAAACTTGGTATCTCAGTCGGAAACTATACTCTTTGGTAGACCATAAAGTCGTAGCACCTCTTTGAAAAATAAACCTGCAACATGAACTGCATCATTAGTTTTTTGGCAGGGAATAAAATGTACCATCTTTGAAAACTTTTCAACCACCACAAATATGGAGTCATTTCCCCTCTGTGTCCTTGGTAGGCCAAGAACAAAATCCATGCTGATGTCCTCCCATGGTCTCTCTAGTATAGGTAATGGCTGATATAATCCAGTGTTCTGTCTCACACCCTTTGCCATCTGGCATACTTTGCAACTTTGTACAAATCTCTTCACATCTTGTTGCAACTGTGGCCAATAGTAGTTCTCACTAACAAGGGTAATGGTCTTATCCCGACCAAAGTGTCTAGCCAACCCTCCACTATGTTTCTCCTTGACTAGATTCTCCCTTATTGAACTCCTTGGAATGCATAATTGATTTCCTCTAAACAACATTCCATCTTGGATCAGAAAATCCAACCACTTAGTCCTGTCCAAAGTAACAGGTGCCAAGAAAGCCCTCCAAGCCTCTGCAAAATCAAGATCTTCAGTACAAACCCTTAAGTTCATAAAACCCTACAACTTCCACCTTCATTTCTATCAACAAACACTGCCTTCTACTTAAGGCATTTGCAACTCTGTTTGACTTTTCGCTCCTGTGCTTCAACACAAAGGTATAACTCTATAGAAACTCAACCCACTTCAAGTGCCTCTGATTTAGCTTCCCTTGGCTATTAATATACTGTAAGGCCTGATGATCAGTATATAGAACAAAATCTTTTGGCAACAAATAATGCATCCACTTCTTTAGAGCCTGAACTATAGCATAAAACTCTTGATCATAAATTGAATACTTCTTCTTAGCATCATTGAGTTTCTCACTAAAATAAGCAATGGGTTTACCTTCTTGACTCAATACGACTCCTATGGCACTACCACTAGCATCACAATATACCTAAAATACTTTATTAAAATCTAGAAGTGCTAGAACAGGTTGCTCTGTGACCTTCTTCTTCAGCATATCAAAGCTCATATCTGCTCCTAAGGTCCACTTAAATTCTTTCTTATCCCCTCTCATTGTTTCTGTAAGGGGTGCACAAATACTGCTGAAATTTCTAATGAATTTTCTATAAAAACTTGCTAGACCATGAAATGATCTTACCTTAGTTATGCTTCTTGGAGTAGGCCATTCAATGATAGCCCTCACCTTTTCTAGGTCCATTTTTAGACCTTCGGTTGAGATGACAAATCCCATATACACTAACTCCTTCTTCACAAAACTACACTTCTTCAAATTAATCAACAACTGCTCCTCCCTCAACTTCTCAAAAATCCTTCTGATATGCATCAGATGCTCTTCCAATGTCCTGCTAAATATTAAAATGTCATTCAAATAGACAATGATTCCTAAAAACTCCTTCAATACCTCATTCATCAATTGCATGAATGTGCTTGGTGCATTGGTTAGTCCAAATAGCATGACCAACCGCTCATACAAACCCTCTCTAGTCTCGAAGGCTGTCTTCCACTCATCTCCTTCTCTGACACGAATCTGATGGTACCCACTCTTTAGGTCAATCTTTGTGAAGTACTTGGCTCCACTCAAATGTCATCCATCCTTGGCAATGGAAATCTATATTTTATGGTGATATTGTTAATAGCTCGAGAGTCTGTACACATTCTCCACTCTCCATATTTCTTTGGTGCTAGTACTACAGGTATTGCACATGGACTCAAGCTCTCTCAAATCAGTCATTTTTTCAGCAACTCTTGGACTTGCCTATTTAGCTCCTCACATTCTACAGGAGTTATTCTATGGGCTGCCTTATTAGGTAAACTAGATCCCGGTACCAAATCTATATGGTGACTGATATTCCTCACTGGTGATAAACCCTCAGGCACATTATCTAATATAATATTTGGAAATTCTTCTAACAGACCTAAGACTTCTATTGGGGTATCTTTGCATTCTTATTCCCTAACTCTAGGAATTAATGCATAGCACATATGCTCATGCTTCAAACCATCCAAAAACCTTCTCCCTTCAACTAAACAGATTCTGGAACTACTACATACCTTTTCGTCCACCTCCTTTAGGGGCTTCAGCTTATGGTGCACTTCATTCTTTGTCAAGGAGTAAGTGTTGGCACGACCATCATGCACTGCACATCGATCAAACTGCCATGTCCTTCCCAACAACAAATGGCAAGCATCCATAGGCAGGATGTCACACGGGACCTCATCACGGTAATTCCCAATATTAAATTTTACCAAGCATTGCTCACTAACCAAAACCCTATGGACCTTCCGTAACCATGCAATCCGATATGGATGCGGGTGTCTCTTCCTCTCTAATTGCAATTTGGTAACCATTCCTTCTGAAACTAGGTTATATGCTACCATTGTCTATGATAATATTACAAATATTACCTGCACATTTACACCTTGTGTGAAATAAGCTCTTCCTATGATCTGGGTCTCTCTCCTCATTCAACAAGGCTCTCCTTGTGATTAGCACTTCTCCTCTTTCTACTTCTTTAGAGTGCTTAGATTTAGCACCTTCATCAATGATCGCAGCTCGGGCATTACCTTCAGGCCTCCTATTTGTCCTCTCTTGGTGTTGTGGACACTCGTATGCTCGATGTCCTTCTTCACCACAGTGGAAATAGGTTCCATGAAATTCTCCTCTTCCAAACCCTCGTCCAGACCTTCCTCTTCCTCTCTGGTAACCATTGTTCTGATTACGGGAGCGGTAAGCATTATCTCCATTTTGGTCCTGACTACTGCTAGCTTCTCCATTCTTATAATCTTCATTTTGTCCTCCATTTGTTCTTCCACCATGACCTCTTCCTATTTGCTTGCTCTCAAACATTTTGTTCAACTTCTCTTCAACCCTCAGGGCAAATTGATAAGCATCCTCTATGGTGGTCATCCTGACCAGACTTAACTCCTCTTGAATACTTACTCGTAACCCATTAATATAACAGACTACCTTCTCCTTGTTGGCCTCTGAAAGGCTTGTTCTGATTACAATTTTATAAAACTCCTCTGTGTATTCTTTGACAAACTTACTTGATTGCCTCAAACCTTGCATTTTCTTTAGTAGATCCAACTCGTAGTCACCTGGAATGAACTACCTCTTCAACTTCTCCAACATTCGCTCCCATTTTGTTATCCTTTCTTTTCCTCTTTTATTTTTGTCTAGCTGCACTTCCTTCCACCATATACTGGCATGAACCTTCAGCTTGGTCTTAGCAAACTTGACCCTATCAGGATCTTCAACCTCCTCATACTCAAAGTATTATTCCAAATCATTGATCCAGTCAATCAACTCCTTTGGATCAAGATTTTCAGAATACGTAGAAACCTCCATCTTCGGTCTCTTTCCAATCTAATATATGGCTTTGTATAACTTGGCTTGTGTAGGATCTACTGCCTCTTCTTCTTCCTCAAACTGGTCCTCTTCTTCTTCAACTTCATCTTCACTACCTTCTTCTCTCCTTGGCTCAAACCCTCTACGCAACTCCTCTTGCAGAGCCTGAACTTGCCTCTGCAAAGCTCTAAAATCTTCCTCTGGCACCATATTTCTCCCACCACCACAATTTCTTCGTGGAGGCATTCTGCTCACTTCTCTCACAAACCTTAACCATAGATCCTGGTGTAAACTACCTCATGTTCGACAATCTGTTTACACACTCGAGAACTCCCGCTCTGATACCACTTGGTGTAGATCACGTTACACAAGCAACACCAAACCAATGATACATAGGTATTTTTCCTTTGAACAAGTCAAAGAATCAAACCTTTCATTACTTTCATGCCAAAAATAAGGATACAAGAGAAAAGACCCCTTTACAATTTTGAAAATTCCCTCAAATACCCTATTTTCCCTTTTTCCCACCTAAAACCATTAAAATTCAAATTTGAATTTTGGGGGCAACTTGTCAAGGTCATAACTTCGCACTCGTTGACCCGATTGACTATTACAACATGTTTTTGGAAACGACATGAAATGAGCTAAGCGAAGTGATCCTTGGCTCTTTGCGCCAAGGCTCGCGTCTAGCAAAAAATCCTCAAATTTGACCTTTAAGACCTTCAAAAATATCCTACAAGTTAAACTAGTTTTATAAAATTAAACAATTACAATTTTTTTTTGGGTGATGCAAGATCACTCTTACACCACTGGATGCTCCTGCACCAATGGCTCAACCTTAGCCATTTCATCATTTCATCATTAACATGGCTCAACCTTAGCCATTTCATCATTTTATCATTAACATGGCTCAACCTTAGCCATTTCATCATTTCATCATTAACATGGCTCAACCTTAGCCATTTCATCATTTCATCATTAACATGGCTTAACCTTAGCCATTTTATCATTTCATCATTAACATGGCTCAACCTTAGCCATTTCATCATTTTATCATTAACATGGCTCAACCTTAGCCATTTCATCATTAACATGGCTCAACCTTAGCCATTTCATCATTAACATGGCTCAACCTTAGCCATTTCATCATTTCATCATTAACATGGCTCAACCTTAGCCATTTCATCATTAACATGGCTCAACCTTAGCCATTTCATCATTAACATGGCTCAACCTTAGCCATTTCATCATTAACATGAATTAACATTAGCCATTTCATTGGCTCAACCTTAGCCATTTCATCATTTTATCATTAACATGGCTCAACCTTAACCATTTCATCATTAACATGGCTCAACTATTAGCCATTTCATCATTAACATGGCTCAACCTTGGCCATTTCATCATTAACATGGCTCAACCTTAGCCATTTCATCATTAACATGGCTCAACCTTAGCCATTTCATCATTAACATGGCTCAACCTTAGCCATTTCATCATTTACATGGCTTAACCAATAGCCCTTTCATCACTAACATGGCTTACACAATAGCCATTCCATCATTACGTAATAGGTGGATTTGATGTGTTTTCCATTAAGTTGTTTTGACTTATTACTTTTGTTTGATTTCGAGTTAGTACCATAACGTAAGTAAATCAAATAATAATAAAAAGGAATACATTTTAAATAATAATGAATGAGGTAAGCCACACAAGGTAAAACCTAGGACATTGTATTTTCTTTTACTTTTAAAAATTCCTACACAAGATTGTTTGGTTTGGTGTTATTTGGATTTAATTGCATATCTTTTGTTTACGCACTTCATAGTTCAAGCTAGAATGCAAAAGAAAACAAGTAACTTAAATTGTGTAATGGAAAACATACCCCACTCCCAGGTCACTTTGGTGTCTCATCAATTTCAAAAGGCTCCAAAGGTCTTAACCCCTTTGGTCACAATCAATTTCAAAAGGCTCCAAAGGTCTTAACCCCTTTGGTCACAATCAATTTCAAAAGGCTCCAAAGGTCTTAACCCTTTGGTCACAATCAATTTCAAAAGGCTCCAAAGGTCTTAACCCCTTTGGTCACACATCAATTTCAAAAGGCTCCAAAGGTCTTAACCCCTTTGGTCACACATCAATTTCAAAAGGCTCCAAAGGTCTTAACCCCTTTGGTCACACATCAATTTCAAAAGGCTCCAAAGGTCTTAACCCCTTTGGTCACACATCAATTTCAAAAGGCTCCAAAGGTCTAAATTTTAAATAAAAAAAACTTTAAAATAAAAAAAGTCTTAACCCCTTTGGTCCACATCAATT
This sequence comes from Wollemia nobilis, assembly GCA_028583015.1. NCBI lineage: Eukaryota > Viridiplantae > Streptophyta > Pinopsida > Araucariales > Araucariaceae > Wollemia > Wollemia nobilis. The sequence goes on from JAQPPZ010004166.1 coordinate 9,909,861, forward strand.
TCAAAAGGCTCCAAAGGTATTAACCCCTTTGGTCACACATCAATTTCAAAAGGCTCCAAAGGTCTTAACCCCTTTGGTCACACATCAATTTCAAAAGGCTCCAAAGGTCTTAACCCCTTTGGTCACACATCAATTTCAAAAAGGCTCCAAAGGTCTTAACCCCTTTGGTCACACATCAATTTCAAAAGGCTCCAAAGGTCTTAACCCCTTTGGTCACATCAATTTCAAAAGGCTCCAAAGGTCTTAACCCCTTTGGTCACACATCAATTTCAAAAGGCTCCAAAGGTCTTAACCCCTTTGGTCACATCAATTTCAAAAGGCTCCAAAGGTCTTAACCCCTTTGGTCACACATCAATTTCAAAAAGGCTCCAAAGGTCTTAACCCCTTTGGTCACACATCAATTTCAAAAGGCTCCAAAGGTCTTAACCCCTTTGGTCACACATCAATTTCAAAAGGCTCCAAAGGTCTCAATCCCTTTGGTCACATCAAATTTTCAAAAGGCCCCAAAGGTACCCAACTCCTTTGGTCATAAGCTTACTATGTTAGTGGGAGTAGACAAACCCGAGCTGATGAACATCATACACTTGAAAGTGTTCCATGCTTATTGTGATTACTATATATGTACATACATGGCTAAAAAAAAAAAAATCAAAACAACAAAATCAAATTGCATTTTCATAAGCATGCATACATATAGGCATTTGCATATACACTTCCACATTCGCATTCATAAGCATTTTTCACATGCATTTCATTTTCGCTTGCATTCATACATCTAGATTCATACATTCATAATTGCACATTTCATATACATTCCGCTATAGTCATTCATAATTGCATTCATCCCATCCCATGTTCGAATGATCTTACTTAGTAATGATGATATGGCCACAAATACAAAGTCAAGTTATAACAATTGGGGGTACCTAGTTTGAAGAAATCATGCAACCCTCATAAAAGCCATATGTCAAACCACATCCCGTGTAAAAAATCATAAAGCCTAGATTTTCAATCACTCAGCCATTACTAGTGTAGCAAGCAACCTCCAAATGAATGTCCGATTTTCTTTGGGACCAAAAATACACTTTACACATTAAGAAGGTCTTGAGTATTGCCAATTGATTCCGAATACAATCTTGAACCAATCACATTCCATCACATCTTAAAAACATTATGAGCCAAAGAGGGTTAGTACCATACTTGGGTAGTACCTTGAAGCGAAAAGGGATAATCCTCGCTTGTCCCATCATGCAACATAGTCCAAAGCAAAAATAGTGGTTTTCACCACTACCTCAATTACTCTTCAAACATAAGCATAAAAACATAGAGTAGTAAGGATAGGGTCAAAATTCTCATCACACTTCGGTTGAGAATCCGATTCCCCAAAGCTCTATACAAAATTAACAAATAAAATCCCAAACACCCTTGATCCCTCAAGTCGTAAGGATTCATACTTCATATCCCTAGCACGGATGGGTAGTCATCCCCAAGGCCTAAAAGATCAAATCCCATTGGACTATGGAGTGAATCTTCATCGGGGCTATAGACGCTTGGCTGGCAGTGGAGTAAGCTCATGCGGGGCGACATGTCTCCTTGGCAAACAGGAAGACCTCTGACCGCACATAAGGACAGGCTAGCTTCAGGTCATCTCCATAATAGGTCATGCCCAATTTACTCATAGTGGGTCAATGAACTTCACATGCACACACACTGGTTCTTGATTAGATAGGGTCATTGTCACACTCAAGATTTGGTAATTGAACCTCACTTGCACACACATTGGTCCTAAAGAAAGTTAGACAACCCAAGTGAGTTTGATTGATAATACTAGTATGTTTGAGTTTTTGAAAATGTTGCAGTACTCATTCCATATCAACATCCATATCTTCTTCCATATCAACATCCATATCTTCTTCCATATCAACATCCATATCTTCTTCCATGTCAACATTCATGCCTGCGTCATACATCAAGTTGCATAAAGTCATTAAAATTGGGTACCCCTAATTACAAAACAGTGGACATCAAACATGGCCAATAAAATTTTTGAACTATAAAAAGATCATTCGAACACCATGCATCCCTCTCATATAGCTTAGGTTCATTACACATTTACTTGCATCAATAATACATCATTTAGCTTGCATGAATCATCCATATAAGCATTAGGCACATACATCATTTAGCTTGCATTAATCATCCATAAGGCATTCCATAAAAACATTTTCATTAAACATGCATTGCATTCACATTAACACATTAACACAAAAGCATAACACAAACATAAAAGCCATGTATGTATATATATCAAACTCACATATGCAAAGATCGCTAGAAAGTTCAAACATCATCACAACTTGGGGGTGTTCAAGGTTTCACACCTTTCCCCCAATCAAGCAAGCAACATCACAACTAGGGGGTGCTCAAGGTTTCACACCTTTCCCCTAATCAATCAACATCACAGCTAGAACTTGGGGGTGTTCAAGGTTTCACACCTTCCCCACACTTGCAATAAACAATTCAATCATTCAATCACATCACATCATCAACAAGTCAATTGCTAGGTTCAAAAGACTGCATTCTTTTGTCAAAGGTTGCGCCCTTTGCCTTGCGTTCACATCATCCAAATTGCAAAAATCCCTTCATCTATTGGGGCAAAAATAGATCACATTTACATTCTTTTATCATTATCCATTCATAAGTGAACCTTGTATTTAGTGGTTTATCCTATAAACCTGGCGGTTGCAGTGACTGGTTATCCATGCAATCCGGTAGGATGGATAGACTACCATAAGGACACTTTCATCATCAAAAAAACCCCTTTATCTATTAAGGGCAATGAACAGACACTTTTTCATCTTTCATCATCAAAAACCCCTTTATCTGTTAAGGGCAATGAACAGACACTTTTTCATCTTACATCATCAAAAACCCCTTTATCTGTTAAGGGCAATGAACAAACACTTTTTCATCTTACATCATCAAAAACCCCTTTATCTATTAAGGGCAAAGAACAGATACAAATCATGTTATTTTCATTCATTTCTCAAAAATACCTTCATCTATTGGGGCAAAAATAGATCACATTTGCATTCCTATCAAGTGAACCTTGTATTTAGTGGTTTATCCTATAAACCTAGTGGTTGCAACGACTAGTTATCCATGCAATCCGGTAGGATGGATAGACTACCATAAGGACACTTTCATCATCAAAAAACCCTTTATCTATTAAGGGCAATGAACAAACACTTTTTCATATTTCATCATCAAAAACCCCTTTATCTTTAAGCAATGAACATTTTCATTCCATAAACCCTTATCTACAATGAACAAACACTTTTTCATCTTACATCATCAAAAACCCCTTTATCTATTAAGGGCAATGAACAGACACTTTTTCATCTTACATCATCAAAAACCCCTTTATCTATTAAGGGCAAAGAACAGATACAAATCATGTTATTTTCATTCATTTCTCAAAAATCCCTTCATCTATTGGGGCAAAAATAGATCACATTTGCATTCCTATCAAGTGAACCTTGTATTTAGTGGTTTATCCTATAAACCTAGCGGTTGTAGCGATTGGTTATCCATGCAATCCGGTAGGATGGATAGACTACCATAAGAACACTTTCATCATCAAAAACCCCTTTATCTATTAAGGGCAATGAACAGACACTTTTTCATCTTACATCATCAAAAACCCCTTTATCTATTAAGGGCAATGAACAGACACTTTTTCATCTTACATCATCAAAAACCCTTTATCTATAAAAAAAATTTCTTTATCCCTATTATTAAAATGAACAGACACTTTTTCATCTTACATCATCAAAAACCCCTTTATCTCGTTAAGGGCAAAGAACAGATACAAATCATGTTATTTTCATTCATTTCTCAAAAATCCCTTCATCTATTGGGGCAAAAATAGATCACATTTGCATTCCTATCAAGTGAACCTTGTATTTAGTGGTTTATCCTATAAACCTAGCGGTTGTAGTGACTGGTTATCCATGCAATCCGGTAGGATGGATAGACTACCATAAGAACACTTTCATCATCAAAAACCCCTTTATCTATTAAGGGCAAAGAACAGACATAATCACTTCATTTTCACATCATCAAAACCCCCTTTATCTATTAAGGGTAAAGAACAGATACAAATAATTTTATTTCATCACATTTTCACATCATCAAAATCCCCTTTCTTCAACCGTTAGGGCAAAAATGGTATCTCATCAATCATCATTTATCAAAAATCATGGTATTATACACCAACCCCCTTTCTTCAACCATTGGGGCAAAAATGGTATCTCATCAATCATCATTCTTCAAAAATCATGGTATTATACACCAACCCCCTTTCTTCAACCATTGGGGCAAAAATGGTATCTCATCAGTTGGCTCTAAGTGAACCTCGTATCCAATAAATTATTCTATAAACTTGGCGGTTGCAATGATATTAATCCATGTAATTTGGTAACATGAATAGTTTATAATAAGGACACTTAATCATGATCATCACCAATTATCTCATTGCCAAGAATCATAATCATATCAGTAACCTCAAATTCTAAGTGAAACACTGCCAAGAAGAATTCGCCAAATAGGAATCATTGATGTCCTTTTCCATGGGATGCGAAATCATGGATAACTAATATCAATCACTCATTCATATGACTATAGTCACAAAGCAGACAAGCTCGCTAGGTTTGATTGGTTCCATTATGGAATTGATGAAGAATCTTCTACAATCAATGGCCAGCCCTATGGTGACTCAGTCATTCTGCATTTTCATATCTTGCATACTCAATGACGCCTGTGAGGCATATTTTTCAACAACATCGAATCACCCCCAAATTTGGGACAACCACATTGATTTTGATTTCCCATGATGGGATACATCTTACATGATCATGGTTCATACACCAACCCCATTTCTTCAACCGTTGGGGCAAAAATGGTATCAAATCATCAGTCATCATTCTTCAAGCATCATGGTTCATACACCAACCCCATTTTCTTCAACCGTTGGGGCAAAAATGGTATCAAATCATCAATCATCATTCTTCAAGCATCATGGTATTATACACCAACCCCCTTTCTGCAACCGTTGGGGCAAAAATGGTATCACATCGCATCATCATTCATCCTTCATCCATCGTTTGCACAAAATCCATGCTTTTTCAATTGGCTCATGAGAATTTTCTCATTCACCAATTGAGGGGGTAAGCTACGCAATGAACTCTAAAAATTCTTCATTCTTTTTGTCTTCAATGCCAATGTGCAATTCCAATGAGAGAAGCGGTTTCTGTTGCCCATAGCCCATGCAGGTGTCTCATATTTTTGCACCATATTGTGTTTCACGCAACATGGTACAAAAAGGGGCATCTATAGACACCAAATTGCAGCCATTCATCCACCTTCCTAGTCATCCCACCTTCCACTTGTCCTCCATCCCCCTTTCCCGCCTTCAAAAGGCCCATTTTCCCCTTTCTCGCCTTCAAAAAGGCCCATTTTCCCCTTTCCACCAAAATAGGACTTATTTTAATATATATTATATTATTTTAATATTTTATATTATATTTAATTTATTTAATATTATATTATATAATTATAAGTTCATTTAACCTCCACCGTCCGATCAGATTAAATCCCTACCATCCATCCCACTCAATCCATGCCACTTCCATCATTTAATCTTAGCCCTAGGATATGACTTAATCTTAGCCACATGATCAAAAGTGTAAAGTTAAGAACCCTAAGTTAAACCCTAAAGCTAAGTTATAAATACAAGCCCCTCATATTGCCCAAAGGCGGCTGAAATACTGAAAGAATGGAATGTTGAAGAATCTTGAGGCCTCTCTGTTGAAGAATACCCTGAGCACCTTTAGCATACCCTAGGATAGATTCCAACCAGCCCCATTCGTTCCATCACTGCCACTTTCGCTCATCCATCGCCGCCCAGAAAACCGTCGCACTATTTTTTGCATCCGTTAGGGTTTAATCAATCAGCCCGATCAAGTCACATCTACTGTTGAGCAAGGTAAATCACTTCTATGAGTTTTTATTGTTAAATCTGCATATTTGTAAGTGTTGCTTTCTATTTCTTTCAATTAGGGTTTTTAATCATTATTTGAGGGTCTCACTCTGTGGAGCCCTCTCATGTGCTACTAACTCCTTAATTGTTTCTGTCACTTGCAGGTCTACAGATCATCAGGCTATTAGAGCCAGAGTGGCCCGACTTCGGATATTCAAAGCCCACTCACCCTGTTGGGATCAAAGGCGCAATCTTCAGAAGACACTATTTTATTTTATTGCTAGGGTTTCGGAGAACCCTAGCCCATTGTAATATTGTATCAAAATACTCTTGGAGAGTAGCATTGTATCAAAGAGTTCACTTGGCTCCCCCCATTGTCAATATTAAAATTGGAACATTTTGTGCAATATTTGTCTCTTTGTGTATTTACTTGTAATTTCATTTTTAGTGTCGCGTCTTTGCATCTACAGGTAGATATTGGATCCCTATCAAGGACTGACCTATTCAAATCACAAAAAGGTAAATACAAGATATCCAGTGCATCTTTCATATGAGATATCTCTCTTGGTCCCATGATAAAGACTGTTTTGGATGGAACAACACTACTAAGGGTGAGTATTCAATTGCTCAAGGTTATTTGGCCTTATGCCATAAAAATCCCAACCAATCATCTCACATATTTTCTCAGTTGTGGGATCAAAATATTTGGCCTAAGTTGAGGTTCTTTACTTGGCTTTTATTGCATCACAGGCTGCTTACTAGGGAGCAACTTATGAAGTGTGGTTTTCATTGGCCCTTTTAGATGTGAAATGTGTGAAGAGAATGTGGAAAATCTCAACCATATTTTTATTAAATGTACTTTAGCCTATGATCCTTGGAGGAGAATGGCCACTTTACTTGGCTTATAGTGGTCCAATTTTTTTACTTTTGAACAACTTTGGAGGGATTGGCCTAATAAAGAGGGTGTTGATAATTTTATTAGGCAGTTAGTTTGGATGGGTTCTACCATTCTTCTTTGGAATATATGGAATGAAAGGAACAACTGGATTTTTAATCAAGAAAGGGAGGTATTCACTATATCTAGAAAAAGACCATTGCTAGCTTAGTTGAATCAGTCCATCAGCTCCTTAATCACCCCCAAAAATCCCACCAAAGATGGGATCAAGTGATGCAAAGATTTAAGATTAACTCTTCTAAGAGAAACCAGTTTAAAGGGAATGCGATTAATTGAAATATGGATAAAACAAGGAATTGGAAACCTCCTCCTAAGGATTTTGGAAAAGTCAATACCGATGGAGCCTCTAGAGGGAACCTTGGAAAAGCTAGTGTGGGAGGAATTGGTAGACTTTCAGATGGCTCCCTGGTTTTTACTTTTGTTGAGAATTTGGGTATTCTATACAATAACCTTGCTGAGGGGTATGGTATCCTTAGAGGCCTTCAAGAGGCTACTAAGGTTGGATGGAAAAAGGTACTAGTTGAGTCTGACTCTCAACTCATGATTAATATTTTGAAGACTACTTCTAAGAATCATAAGGTTGATTGGAGAATTAAAAGAATTATTGAGAAGATTTAGGTAATCCATATGGGATTTTTGAAAGTTGATTACAATCATGTGGTCAAAGATCAGAACAAGAGTGCTAATGCTTTAGCTAATTAGGCTTTGGATAAAGGTGATATTACTTGCTACGACCACCCTCCTAAATTGTGGGCTTCACAAATAAGGGAAGCTCTTCTTTCTATCATTTCTTTGAATGGCTCTAGTTCTGAAGGTACCTAGTTTCTTCTTGCTTTATTTTTGCTTCTCTTTAGTTCGATCAGGGTATTTTAGTTCCCTAGCTCAAACTAATCTTTCTTTTTAAAGAACACAAGTTTATACTGAGAGGGGGGGTGAACAATATAAGACCACTTTTTACTTTTCTTTCCCAATCAATATTATGCAATGTATAGATAGCAATATCAATAGTAGTAATCAAACCAATGCAAAAATCACCACACACAATAGAGACACCATAATTTACGTGGTTCACCCAATGTGGGCTACTCCACAGAGAAAATATTTCACCAAAATTTTCTCAATCAATCTCTTGGGAATCCTTTCCCTATTACAATGTTTATGGACCTCTGTCCAAAGGAGATACCAATCCCCTAAATCAAGTTCATGGATCTCTATCCATAGGATAACTCCTTCTCCTTTGCTTTGGCTGGTGATCCTCTAGAAGACTACTGCCTCCACTACACTGGCTTGTAGATCTCTCTCCACTGAAGACTCTTGTCCTCACTTAGAAGACCTATCCTCACTGCCCTGGCTAATGGATCTCTATCCACTGGAGACTACTGTCCTCTACTCTCTATCACCTCCAAATATCTGTCTCAATTATACACTAAACACAGTCCTTTGGTCTAGCACAAATTTGCTCAATCTCTATCTCTGGTATGGCACAAACCTGTCCTCAAATATGCACCAAACTCTGTTCTTAATTCTGCACTAAACATAGTCCTTTGGTCTAGCACAAATCTATCCTCAAGCCTTAACTCAAAGCTTGACTCAATCTCAAATCAACTCTACTGGATCTACCCCAAACCTTAACTCAAGGTTTGAACAAATCAATCAATCAACTCTGCTCTCAAGTCTTCTCAAATACTTACCTTAAATCTGCTTTGTAAGCTTCCTCAAAAGCTCACACTAATCTATCCACAATTCCTCTCTAGAACTTGCTCAAATTTGCTCTACAAATCCTCTCTAGAACTTGTTCAAAATCTTCTCTACAAGTCTTCTCCAAAACTTGATCAAATCTGCTCCACAAGTCCTCTCTAGAACTTGCTTAAATTTGCTCCAAAAGTCCTCTCTAGAACTTATCCAAGTTTGCTCTCAATTTGTATTGTAAGCTTCCACAAAAGCTTACTCAAATCTGTTCACAAGTCTTCTCAAAGACTTGCATCAAATCTGCTCAACAAGTCCACACAAGAACTTGTCCAATCTCATAGAAACATAAAGAGAATTGTTAGAGACTCAATATGTTCTACACTGATCACAATGCTCAATTACTTTCAATCACTCTCTTAGAAACATAAGGAGAATTGTTAGAGATTTAATATGCTTCTTATTCACCTCAATGACCAATCACTTTCTCAAATCAATTCAGAATATAGAATATTTTGTTTTATGGAACTTGAACAATCACTCCACACACCCACTTGACTATACTCAACCAACTCTACTCAACCAAACACTCAATGAAATAATCCTTGCTCACAAACCCTAGTCCAAGCATATGTAATGGTCAACAACCAATCTCACATAACAATGATACTCATGTTATTTTCAAACCCTAATTCAAGTTCTTTGCTCAATAACTCACTTCAACAACAATGCTTATAAAACAATATTCACATTGCAATGAAACTCAAACCCTAGTTCAAGTTCTTCACACAACCAATGGCTTCAATAAAAATGCTTATAAAACAAGGTTTTAATAACAACTCTTTATTCCAAAAAACCTTGAAGCATTAACTCAACACACTCAATAGGAAATCCTAATCAAGTCATTTTCACTCCAAAATTATTTTCCAGAAAACCAACCAATCAACTTAACTATGGAAGAATGTGCTCATACTTTTTTCTTGATGATGAAGGAATCTCATAAATCTACCACAATCACAAACACTTCTTTGCCAAGCTCAAAGAAATTATAAGATGATAAACTCCCTCAAAAATACAATGTAAATATCAAAACACATATACACCTTATCACTCCATATTTAAGAAAACAATCATCAACATTTACAAAAATAATTCACCACTTATACCTTATAATTTCCTAATTAAAATAATATTCAATGTACTCTTTTCAAAATAATTCAATGCAATAAGTTCCCTTTATCCTTTTAAAACTTCAACAAATCAATGTGACACAAACACTTTATTAAAAAATAAAGCTAACTCCTTATTCCTCCAACTTATCAAAAATAATAATAAAAAAATCTTTTAAGCAACCCTTTTAACTCCCTAAGACCTCATGTCAAACTTTAGGCAACACAAAAATAATAATCAAAATTTATTACCTTGGCCTTGGTGGTAATCAAACTCACAACACAGCCTCAACCAATGCCCTAGCCGCGACTCCAACCACTGTGCGAGCTAGATGCTCGCTTGGGGAATGGAGAGCACCATGTGCTCTATGAAGCTCCCTACTTTGCCAAGCAAAATGTGCGCCTTCCCCTTTAGGGCTTCCAACACAAACAAATCACTAAACACGTTGCCGCCGTGCAGGTCACTGAGCGTCCAAATACTCTAACCACTACCTTCTTGCCACTAGGCCATGCTGCCTAGATGGCTTCCAACTTTCAACGTTTTTCATTTTTGTCTCTATTCACTGGCACATAAAACAAAATTTGATTCTCTTTTTCTGCACGAGCTCTCAACACAATTACACGCATTAACGTTCGAGCAAAAGGATAAATTTAATGCCTCTAAGGCATGGGTATATATATTGATTTCCTCCTTCATGCATACATTTTGGCGCTCGAATTTCCTTCAAACTTTTAGACGTCGACGCTTTTTATTTTCTTTTAAACTTTATTAATTTATAAATTAGTTAAATTCTTTTGAATTTAAATTTTATAAATTAATTCTTTAAGATCCTTTGGTTTTATTAAGGCCATCTCTCATTGTACAACTTTGTATAAATAATATTTATTTATAAAATTTAAATTCAAGTTGAATTCAAATATTTTATAAAATAAATATTTTTTTTTGGTAATTAAAGATTTATCATTAACTCGGGTTTTTCAGGTTGACCCAAAACCTTTTTACAAAAATAGCCCACGGCTGAGGAACATAAACAGAGACAAACAGAGGATCCTCCGTCCTCTACCCCAACCATTCATCCTTACCTGGGACCCCACACCCTGAGCGTCCCACCCCAAACAGAGCATAACACAAAATGACACACAGGGCCTTTGCCCATCCTGACCCATCCTAGGCATTGCACCTGAACCTAGACACAACATCAACAAAAAAAGGAGAGCAACACGCAACCCTCTGCCCTGACAAGAACGTAAAAATTTAAACTTGAAGACCAACAACAAATTCAGCAAAAATAGACAACCCAGGGCAGCAAAACACCAGAGAGGACCCTAGTCCTCCTCTTCGGCCTCCTCCTCCTGATCCTCCTCTTTGTCCTCTTCATTGTCATCCATCTCCGGGTTGTAAACCATCGACTTGTTGCTCTGGTAGCCCTCGTTAAAGAAAACCTTGGTCAGGACCTCCTGCAACTCCTGCATCTGATGGTTGATGTTGGCTGCAGTGTTCAGGACGAACCTTTTTAGCTCCATAATAGATGGGTCAGGACCCTCATCCTCGGAGGTAATGTCCAAGATTTTGCTACTACCCTGAACTTGTTTATTCTTTAGTCTCAGAGAGGACCTGGGGGGTGGGTCATCGATCCTGAGATGCTTCCTGGCCGGCCCTCCCTTGGCACTTGACTCACCCTCTCTCCTCTTGGCAGGGGAAGGTTTGGGTAACCCGAGGCTGTCTCTCCCCCTCGAACTCTCACCACGAACCCGTGGGGGATCCTCAGGGGGTGGGGGAGGGAGCTCAGGTTGGGGAACATTGTTAAGGATGAATTTATAGATAACCTTAAGCAGGCCTTGGTGCATGGGCATTGAGAAGCCTTTCTTGTTGTGGGATGAGGTAATGGTGTGATTGAGGGAGTTCATCAGGAATTACGGGATGCTAATGGGGTTTACATCCCTGAAGAAATTTACAAAGGCATAATGAAAGCTCAGCAACACTTTACCAGGGTCTTCTACCATGATAAATTCGAGGACATTCTTCATTACCGCATTCCAGGGCATCGGTAGGTCCATCCTTGTGAGACCGTTCTTTGCCTCCTTGTAAATTTTTGGATTGTCCTTGAATTCTTTCAACTCCACCTCCCAGTGGTGCTTCTATCGATGAATCGACCTTCCCTTAACCGACTATCCAGTAATAGTCACCAGTAGATTGGCGTCAATGATGAATTCACGCCCCTGGATCTCCACTCTACCATCCTCCCAAGTCTCCATCACAGCCAACATGATTTCATCCTCCACACCCGAGAATAGGTCAAAAAATTGGGTAAAATGCCTATCGGTCAGAATAGCCTGAGCAACAGGCTCCATGACCACCATGTTGGGCTCAATGTAAATCATATTTGGAAGGGTTACCATCAGATTCCTCTCAAGAGTATCATGGAGCTCTGAACTCATAGTTTCGGACATAACCCTATCGTAGTAGGTACTAATATGAGGGTGGCACCTTGGCAATCCTCTGCCATCCGAAGTTGGTTCCTTAAAGCTCATGCCAGTTCTGGAAGCGTGCCTTCGAGCACCATTATCTTGGAAAGTAAGCCACTTCAGCATAGGGATCGTGCCACCGTATCCCTCATCATATCTCTTAGGATCCATTATCTGAACAATAATGATAACGATGGGTGGGAGAAACCTCACGATACGCCACCTTCTCTTGGAAACAACACTCGCGTATATCAAGACGTATGGAAACTTGCTCCTGATCCCGCGGTAGGTCCTTATGGCATAAATGTCATATTTAGGGACAAGGTCCACCACCTCGGAGTTACGCCACCTGGTTAACTGATTTTCCACGCTGGCCTTGGTCTTACTAAATGCTCTTTCCAATATAGGTGTGACCACTGGGAAACACCTTCTAATTTGGGCCCTCTGCCCACTGCACATGATCTGTCGGCTTGAAATCCACCTCATCAAGATTCAGAAAGGATGATTTCTTCCACGTCACCTGGGACCTCATTCGTCCACGTGATCAATCCATCAGCCTCCACCCCGATGTTTGCCAGCTTGTCCGCTGCCTTGTTGGCTTCACGAAACACGTGTTGGGCCTTCTTCTCTTCACCCCCATCAGCAAGGATCCTAACTTCATTGATTAGGGCCTCGATCCTCCAGGGAGGTTTTCTTTTATTGTTAAGGAGGTTGATAATATTCAGGGAATCCCCTTCCACATAACATTTACCCTGGGCCTCTTGGAGCATTTGCAGACCATGCCACAATGCCCATGCCTCAGCCTCGTTATTAGTCTTGATCCCGATGTTTTTAGAAAAGGCAAAAACAACTTTACCGTGATGATCTCTCACCACCCCTCCAGCTCCAACTTTTCCAGGATTGTCCTTGGCCGCCCCATCAAAATTGAATTTGATCCATCCCACCGGGGGCGGTCCACCTAGCCTCCATCCTCGGATGAGGATTAATCACACCTGAAGACTCCTCTAAGGATATATCAAGATATTGGGCAAGGATTATTTCCTGCAAGGGAATGGTTTGGGTAGTTGGAGGGAGGATGCTTAGGTTCTCTTTGGCGAAAACTAGGATTTTGTTGAGAACCAACAGCGGGTCGAGGTTAGAATCGAAAAAGGCTCTGTGGTTCCTTTCTAACCAGATCTGCCAAAGGTAATGGTGGAGGCAAATATTCCAGAGGAACCTGAGCTGAAGGCTTCTGAAGGGAGAAGGCCACTGATAGAAAAGCTCCAGAATGGTGGCAGGTTGGACCCAGGAGATATTAAAGGTTTGGAATAATCCATTAAGGATGGCTACAGACCAGGGGCACTCTAAAAAAATGTGATGAATGGATTCCCAACTGTTCCTGCACAAATAACACCTGTTAGGCAAAAACATACCTCTTCTTATCATGTTGTCGATGGTGAGGATTTTTCCTTGAATCACCGTCCATGCGAAATGAGCTATTTTGGGGATCAGCTTGCGGATCCAAACCAGATTGGTTTCGAACGGAGGATCATCATGGTCAATAATCATCCTGTAAGTGGATTTGACTGAGAATTCACCACTCTCAGTCGCGTCCCACCTCAGGTGATCATCCTCTACTCTTTTAGAAATGAATTGTTGAGAAAGGATAGCTTCTAACTCCATTGATTCACCCTGAAGTCCCTGAGCCCTAATAGGTTTCCATCTCAAATTACCTCCCTCCTGACTTAGGAAATCGGACACCCAAGGTCCAAAATTATTATCAGTATAATTTTTGAGTCTTGCTATCCTGGGATCTGAAAGCAAAGCCTCTTGCGTAGCCCATCTGTCCTCCCAGAATCTGATCTTCGAGCCCCTCCCGACTATCCATCTCATACCTTTTTTCACAATGTCTCTGCTAGCTAGAATAGCTTTCTAGATAGCAGAACCTCTCATAGGAATGGGAGTGTTAAGAAAATTGGATCCCTGAAGATATTTCCTTTTCATAATGGCTATCCACTCATTCTCTTCATTTGTGAGGACCCGCCATGCTTGTTTCGCTAACAGGGTTGTGTTTAGGTGGGAAATTCTCCTAAGACCCAGGCCTCCTCGATCTTTGGGTCGACAAACTTTGCTCCACCCAACTAGATGGATCCTGTTCTTGCCTTCAGAGCCTGACCATAAAAAGTTTTTTGCAACTGCTCAATTTTTTGGAATACTCGAGTCGGGGCCTTGAAAGCTGACAGGAAGTAGACCGGGATACTTTGTAGCGAGGCCATAGTCAGGGTAGCTTTCCCTGCTTGAGATAAGAAATGCCCTTTCCAGCCAGCAAGCCTTTTTTGGATTCTTTCGACCACATTGTTCCACATAACTCCCAAAGGAGCCCCAGTGAAAAGAGGTAGGCCTAGATAGGACGTAGGCAACGAGGTGATAGCGCACCCCAAAATCCCTACGATCCTATTTTGCCTAGGGATAGGGGTGTTAAGGAAGAAGATTTTGCTTTTGTTGAAATTAACCTTCTGACCAACCGCCTCCTCATACAGGTTTAGAATGAATTTGATCCTTTTAGCCTCTTCCACCGAAGCTAAGGAAAGCATCAGAGTGTCATCAACAAATTGTTGATGAGAGACAGGGGCCGTTTGAGATGTGGCTTTGATACCCGATATCAGGCCTGCGGAGCAGTCAACTTTGATAGTCCTACCCAAAGCTTCAGCCACAAGGATGAAGAGCATAGGACTGATAGGATCCCCTTGCCTCAATCCCCTACGACTTTGAAAAAAATCGGCTGGGGACCCATTCACCAGAATAGAGAACCAGGGTTTTTGAATGCAACCTCGAATAAGTTTAACCCACTGATGATGAAAGCCAAATTTGACCAATACTGCCTCTAGAAATTCCCAATTGATGCGGTCAAAAGCTTTGTTCATGTCGAGTTTCAGGGCAAAGGAAGCTTTCTTGGTTTGGTTGGCCGAATGGAGAGCTTCATGAACCGTGATGACCCCATCAAGAATAGATCTCCCTTGGACCGAACTCCCCTGGCATTTGTCGATGATAAAAGGTAGGATGCTCTTCATTCTAATTGTGATCAATTTGGTGAGGATCTTGTAGGATACATTACAAAGGCTCACAGGTCTGTAATCTGCCATTATTTTTGGATCTGCCCCTTTAGGGATCAAGGCAATAAACATGGAGTTATAGCTTCTAGGAATGTGTCTGGAAGTCTGGAACTCCCTGATTGCCGCACATACATCAGCCTCGACTGTATCCCAGTAGGTTTGAAAAAAGTGAGGAGAGAAGCCATCGGGTCCTGGGGCTTTATCAGGATCCATGGAGAACAAAGCCTCTCTGATTTCTTCATCTAAGAAAGGATCGGTGAGATTCCTATTCATATCGTTGTCAACAGCTCGAGGAATGGCCCTCAAGAGAATGTCTTTAGCATTGGCCTGACATTGCACTTCTTCTCCCAGAAGGTTGCTGAAGTAAGTCACAACTTCATTTCTGATTTCTTGAACATCAATAGCACTGGATCCATCTCCCTTCATCATATTTTTTATTCTGTTGTTGCTTCTATTTCTAAGGGTGGTCACATGGAAAAATTTGGAGTTAGAATCCCCGTCCTTAAGCCAGAGAGCTCTCGACTTCTGCCTCCAATACATTTCTTCGCAGGCCAGAATGTTGTGGAATTCAGCCAAGAGAGTTTTTTCTTTGGCTTTGGTAGCTTCATCATACTGGCCATTTTCAATGCTCCTTTCGATGACACTTAGTCTTTCACTTGCCTTTTTTTATTTTCAAACAAGTTCCCGAAAACTTCCTTATTCCACTTTCTGAGGTTATCTCTTACCATTCTTAACTTCTGGGATAGTTTGAAGGATGGGCTACCCTAGCAACTAATCCTCCACCATTGATTCATTTTATCTTTAAGGTCCTTATGCTTGGTCCACATTGCCTCAAACCTAAAAGGCTTCTTTAGGGAGGACTGTTGGGGAACCTCAAGCAGAATAGGGTTGTGATCTGACGCAATCTTGGGAAGAGACTGCAGGGAAGACTCCCCAAAGTCCATAAAAGCCTCCTTAGATAGGAAGAATCTATCCAACCTCTCCTGGATGTGGTTGTTCCCTACCCTCTGATTGCTCCAAGTAAACTTAGCTCCTTTTAGCTTTACATCCATAAGCTCATTTAAATTGACGAACATATTAAAGTCCTCCATGCTTCTGAAAGGCAGGCCAGATCCTCATTTTTTATCGGATGGGTATAGGGGTGTATTAAAGTCTCCACCTATAACCCAAGGGACGTCCTTAAAGGCTTCGCTCAGATGGGTCAGGTATTCCCACAACGAGGCTCTTTCTTGAATGGTGTTAGGAGCATACACATTCGAGGTGATCCAAGACTTATTGCAGTCTAGGTCATGAAAAAGAACACTAAGAACCCTCTCCTCTACCTGGATAACATTTCCTTCCACTTTTTGAGGATCCCACATCATTAACAACCCTCCCGAGGCTCCTCTCGCTTTCATGAAAGCCATTTCCCCATGCTTCCATAATCTGTTGGCTGCAAGAATTGCCTGTCCCTCATCCATTTTGGTCTCTTGAAGTAATAATATAGTCGGATTCACTATTTTCCTTAATGACTTGGCCATCCTTTGTTTCACTGGGCCATTAAGGCCTCTCACATTCCATGAGAGGATCTTCATTTAGATGACTTGTTGTTTTTCCCTCTCCCCTTTCCTTGGGTTGGGGGAGATTTGTTGTTTCTGTTATCCTCCTGACTTGAGATAACTTGCTGTAGTAGTGTCCTCTGTTTCCCATTTGCTATTTCATTGTCAATCTTGAGTTTATAATGGTCTGCCTCGGACATTCTTCCCCTCTTTTTTTCACTTCCAAAGTCAATCGAGGATTTCGTTGAACTTCTTGTCTGCTTTGGGCTAAACTTAGGAGGAATGATTTGTTGCAAAATGGGGCTTGATCCCTCATTGTTCCTTCTGGTATTAGTAATGTCGATACTTGTTTTTGCGCCCTCCAGATTTAGCCTGTATTCATTTGGGTTCTGGACCAACCCTTGAGGATTGAGCAGGTCAACGGATATATCTAGAGATGGCCCTGCTTTTGAAGGGGATTCAAGGATTTCGGGCCACACGATCTGAGGCTCCTCATTCTCCTCATTTTCTTCATCAGAATCCTTTTCAGCTAAAGCTTCAAATCTATTTAAACTTAGGGTTTTAGGGCTTACCTTATCACCCTCTTCAACTTGTTGCTTTCCTTTCTCCCTGGCTTTGGCTTGACTTTCTCTGGTAGTAGGGTCTGCTCTAGCTTTCCTGAAAACTCCTCTCCCTTGTGGGACCCGAGGTCCTTGGTTTCTAGCATTCCTTCTTCCATTGAACCCTAAAGGGTTTGGATTCTTCGGGCCTTGAATATTGGTGGCCACGGTTGGGCATTGGCTTGGAAGGTGACCTTGGTTTTTGCATTTCGTGCAAAAGGCAGGTTTATTTTCATATTCTACCATTTGTTTCCTCAGATATTTTCCATAACCCAACTCAACGAAGGTTGGTAGTTCACATTCTAAATTTGTGTTAACACAAATCCTTGCCTGGGTCATTCTTGTTCTTGCTAGAGTGGAATGGTCGATAGCAACCAGTTCCCCTATAGTTTTTGCTATTCCTTGAAGCCAGTATTCATTCACGAACTAGGCAGGTAAACTTGGAAAACGAACCCATATGGGGGTTGTGTTAATATTTTGTGTCTCTGGGTCGAAATATTCTCCCCAGCGCCTTAGGAATAGGCTGCGCCTCCCTAGAAACCATGGCCCACCTGTTAAAATTCGCTCCGCGTCTTCCTTGTTGTTGAACCTTATAATGAAGAACCCTCTTGCAAGGGCCACTATCTCTAGGTTGCCTACCATTTTCCATTTGTTCCAAGCCCATGCCCTTATGGTCTCTATGTCGGGCCTACCGCCCAGGAACTTTCCAACCAGTGAATGCTTTTCCATCGCCAAAAACCCATCCATAATGTTTGTAGGAGCGATGATCCTATTTTTTTGGGAATCAATGGAGGGAGATTTTTACAGAAATCCCCCCTAGACCCTTTTAGGGTTTTCGCAAAGGACCAAGCCTTTTTGGGTCCTGCAGCTCCTTGTTGGGTCCCTTTGTCAGGTTCTTTATCGGGCGGGTCGGATCCTCTTGTCTCAGGCTTTGGATCTCGGTCGTCCTCTGCCTCGGTTCCATCCTTTGGATCCTCGCCTGCCCCTTGCTCCTTACTCCTGCCTGCCCCACCTAACCCTCCACTGGTCCACCTCTGCTCGCCTCCTGGCCCACCACTGCTGCTCCTCTGCTCCTCCATCAATTCCCCCCTAGCTAAATTATTTATTACCTTTATAAAATAAATATTAAACCTTCCTTTAGCTTTGCAATAAGCTTCTTTGGGTTTTTATGAAAAACCTTTTAACTTATGCTTCCACATAATATTAAAAATATTATGAAACCCTTTTGCATTTAACCTTTGCATTGTTCCTTGACATATTCCTTGACATCAATGATGACTTCATTCCTTGACATCAATGACAAATTTGACTTAATGACTCAAAATGTCCAACAATCTCCCCCTTTGTCATTGATGGCAACCCAAATTCTTTTTACTGAAAACTTGATTGTTTCTTTGTTCTGCTCCCCCTGGGACATTGCTCCCCCTGGCTCAATGGTCTCTCCTTTTTTATTCAAATACCAAATATCTCCTTCTTACTCAAATATCTCCCCCTTTGACATCAATGGCAAATGGTCACCTTTGGGGCTCGGGGCTAAGAATGAGCCTCTTAGCTTAGCCCCTCCCCCACCTCCTATTGAGGCGGTTAATTCTGGGATGGGAGTATTTCTATTCCTAGAAAGCATTATTCTTTACCTTTATCTCTTTCCTTATTATCTGATCCTTATGATTCATCTGATTGTTTCTTTCCATGTCCATGTTCATGTCCATGTCTACATTCCTGTCCCTGTTCCTATTCATGTTCTTGTTTTTGTTCTTGTTCTTGTTCATATCCATGTTCCTGTTCCTGTTCATATCAATCTTCCTGTTCTTGTTCCTGTTTGATTCTAGAATGTTTGTTGTACACCACTTTGTTGTGTGACCATCATTATTGCACTTATAACACTTAATGTTATTATTCCTTGGAGGTGCAAATGTCTTAGGATTTCTCTTGGTGAAGCCATACCTTCTTCTGTCATGGACCTTGCAATTCATTGCCTTGTGACCAAACTCATTACATGAGTAGCAATACCCATGGAAAAGTTGTCTGTTCCCATATTCCTGTATTTCATGTGTCTTGCACTGTGAAGCCCTTTGTTCAAACCTGTGATATGAAAAACATCTTTCATTGAAGTTTCCTTGTCTTGACCTCATTTGTCTCTTAGTCTCTCTTGACCTATTATGATTGTTGTTCCATCTGTATCTTCTTTGTGCATTGTTCCTATTCTTGTTGAACACTCTATTATCCAACTCATCTTCAGAAGTTTCTTCTCCTCCAAAACTTGAGGTTGAATTTCCTTCCCATCTCTTTTGAACTTGTTCAAATCCAAGACCTGTTTTGCTTGATGTAGGCTTTTGTATCTTGATGAACTTATCCAAGTTCTTTGAGATGTTTTTGAACCCTTTTAGCTTGACTTTGGAGTCTTCTAAATATTATCTTAGTAGTGCTACTTATTGTGCTAACTTTTCACATTCTAAGATCTTTGCTTCTAACTTATCCTTGAACCTTTTTGCCTTAGCCTTTGATTTTTCTAAATCCTCTATAAGAAATCTTCTCTCTTCATCACATTCTTGAAACTGAATTTCAAGTTTAGAGTGTTGCTTTCTTACCTTCTTCATTGTGTCAAGGGCATAAATAAGTTCTCCTTTGAGATCATATCCATATTTCTCTAAATATTCCTCTATTTGTTTGCCTTTGTCCACATCTTTATTTTCTATTGGCTTGTCTTTTGTAGGATCATCTTCTCCCTCTTCTAGTGCCATTAGAATATTATATTATGGTCCTTCAAGTGTATCTTCATATTCATCATCACTGAAACTATAACCATCCTTTGTACAACTATCTTTAAGGTGTCCAAAGTTACCACATATAAAACACTTGAGAATTACTGGAGTCCTTTTCTTAACTTGTTGTTTTTCTTCAATCACAAATAGGACTTCATCTCTATCATTATCTGAAAAACTAGCATCAATATCACTTGAGTACTTACTTGCCTTATCCGCATAGTAGCTTCTCTTTTATCTTTGAAAGAATTTCTTTCCTTGTTTGCTTTATCCATCCTTGCTTTTGTTTTCGTACCTGTATCTTTCTGATTCCCCGTTCTTGTGATCTTGTTTTTCTTCATCATTGTTATTCTTATCTTCTTGATAGTCAGTTGCATAATGACCATACTTTCCATAATTGAAACATTTAACAGATCTTGTATCTCTAGATATTCTTGAATCCTTATTCCTTCTACCATAATTTGCTTCTTCATCACTAGATGACTCATTGCTTGATTTTGACTTCTTACCCTCTATCTTCTTGATTGCTTTGAATGTTGCTTATTTTTGTGGATTAGGTTCCTCTTTTGTTCTCATATCAAATACTGTAAGATTACCAAGCAACATATCTCTTGTCAAATAATCACCATCTATTGACTCTTCTATAGCATAAACCTTTTCACTAAATCTTTTTGGAAGAGTTCTTAAGACCTTGTCACAAACATCCGATTCATCAATATTCATTCCAAGTCCTTGCATATCATTAAAAACCTAATCAATTCAAAGTAGATAAGTACTAATATTTTCCTCATTCTTCATTCTTAATGCTTCAAATTGTCCTTTGAGATTTCGTATATTTGCTTTCTTGACACTTTTATCTCCTTCATATATATTTTGTAGTTTATCCCACATTTATTTTGCATTTTGATAATGCATAACTTTAATAGACTCCGTTCTATGCAACCCTCTCTAAAGTGCATTCATTACTATTGAATTTTAATGTTGTAGGAGCTTACCTTCCTTATATGTAGGAGGATTAATTAAGGATCGTATCCATTTTCAACTACTTACCAAATTTCATTGTCAAGTGCCATAAGGTAGATCTTCATTCTCATACTCCAATATATATATATATATAGTCCCTTCCATCAAATATTGGTGTTGAATTATTTGAGGACACATTCTTAGAATCCATTGTGTTCTTGTTAGCTTTTCCTTCAAGCTGTTAAACTCTTCTGAATGAACCCGCTCTGATACCAATTAAAGAACACAAGCTTATACTGAGAGGGGGTGAACAATATAAGACCACTTTTTATTTTTCTTTCCCAATCAATATTATGTAATGTATAGATATCAATATCAATAGTAGTAATCAAAGCAATGCATAAATCACCACACATAATAGAGACACCATAATTTACGTGGCTCACCCAATGTGGGTTACTCAACGGAGAAAATATTTCACTAAAATTTTCTCAATAAATCTCTTGGTAATCCTTTCCCTATTACAATGTTTATGGACCTCTATCCAAAGGAGATACCAATCCCCTAAATCAAGTTTGTGGATCTCTATCCACAGGAGAACTCCTTCTCCTCTGCTCTGGTTGGTGATCCTCTAGAAGACTACTGCCTCCACTGCATTGGCTTGTGGATCTCTCTCCACTGAAGACTCTTGTCCTCACTTAGAAGACCTATCCTCACTGCCCTGGCTAATGGATCTCTATCCACTAGAGACTACTATCCTCTGCTCTCTGTCACCTCCAAATATCTATCTCAATTCTACACTAAACATAGTCCTTCGATCGAGCACAAATCTGCTCAATCTCTATCTCTAGTCTGACACAAACCTGTCCTCAAATATGCACCAAACTCTGTTCTCAATTTTGCAGTAAACACAGTCCTTCAGTCTAGCACAAATATATCCTCAAGCCTTAGCTCAAAGCTTGACTCAATCTCAAATCAAATCTATTGGATCTACTCGAAACCTTAACTCAAGGTTTGAACAAATCAATCAATCAACTCTGCTCTCAAGTCTTATCAAAGACTTGCCTTAAATCTATTTTGTAAGATTCCTCAAAAACTCACACTAATCTATCCACAAGTCCTTTCTAGAACTTGCTCAAATCTGCTCTACAAGTCCTCTCTAGAACTTGTTCAAAATATGCTCTACAAGTCCTCTCTAGAACTTGCTCAAATCTGCTCCACAAGTCCTCTCTAGAACTTGCTCAAATTTGCTCCACAAGTCCTCTCTAGAACTTGTCCAAGTTTGCTCTCAATATGTATTGTAAGCTTCCATAAAAGCTTACTCAAATCTATTCACAAGTCTTCTCAAAGACTTGCCTCAAATCTGCTCAATAAGTCCACACAAGAACTTGTCCAATATCATAGAAACATAAAGAGAATTGTTAGAGACTCAATATGTTCTACACTTATCACAATGCTCAATTACTTTCAATCACTCTCTTAGAAACATAAGGAGAATTTTTAGACTTAATATGCTTCTTATTCACCTCAATGCCCAATCACTTCCTCAAATTAATTTAGAATATAGAATATTTTGTTTTATGGAACTTGAACAATCACTTCACACACCCACTTGACTAGGCTCAACCAACTCTACTCAACTAAACACTCAATGAAATAATCCTTGCTCATAAACCTAGTCCAAGCATATGATATTCACTCAAAATATTTTTGATAATGCTCAACAACCAATCTCACATAACAATGATACTCATGTTCTTTTCAAGCCCTAGTTCAAGTTCTTTGCTCAACAACTCACTTCAACAACAATGCTTATAAAACAATATTCATGTTGCAATGAAATTCAAACCCTAGTTCAAGTTCTTCACACAACTAATGGCTTCAATAACAATGCTTATAAAACAAGGTTTTAACAACAACTCTTTATTCCAGAAAACCTTGAAGCATTAACTCAACACACTCAATAGGAAATTCTAATCAAGTCCTTTTCACTTCAAACTTATTTTTAGAAAACCAACCAATCAAATTAACTATAGAATGTGCTCAAACCTTTTTCTTGATGATGAAGGAATCTCATAAATCTGCCACAATCACAAACACTTCTTTGCCAAGCTCAAAGAAATTATAAGATGATAAACTCCCTCAAAATATAATGTAAATATAAAGACACATATACACCTTATCACTCCATATTTAAGAAAACAATCATCAACATTTACAAAAATAATTCACCACTTATACCTTATACTTTCCCATTTAAAATAATATTCAATGTACTCTTCTTTTCAAAATAATTCAATGCAAGAAGTTCTCTTTATCCTTTTAAAACTTCAACAAATCAATGTGACACAAACACTTTATTCAAAAATAAAGCTAACTCCTTATTCCTTCAACTTATAAAAAAAAATAATAAAAAAATCTTTTAAGCAACCCTTTTTTTTTTTGGTAGATAAGATACTATAGCATTAATACCGGGTTTTGCAGGTTGACCCAAAACCTTTTACAAAAAATCAGCCCAAGGCTGTTGATGAACATGTCCTTACTAAGGATCCTATATATGTAAAATCTACATGCCGCTAAAGCCATTACATCCGATAAGGCACATAGCCTGTTATAAAAAAGAAACTTGCCATACAACATTTTGGGTATACCCTGAGAAAACACACCTGCATCATAATTACAAAAAAAAAAAAAAGACACAAATCCCTTCCTTGAAACAATGGAGAAACAAAAAGCTACAGACACACATAGTAGAGTACTGAAAAAAACTCCCACAAGCTCTGTATTGACAATTACTCTTAATAATTATTTGGTAATTGCTTTCTTTTGTATATGACATGCTTTGGGACCACATCCCGTCTTGGCCAATTAGCCTTGGAGAAGCAAACCTGCTGGCTGGATTTATGGCAGTGGCTATCTGGTGGTCCACGTGGCTCTGGTTCGAAGTCTTATATTGTCGTTTCTTTCCTGCCCTATGATTATCAACCAACCTCAAATATCAAAACGCATATACACCTTATCACTCCATCTTTAAGAAAACAATCACCAACATTTATAAAAATAATTCACCACTTATACCTTATAATTTCCCAATTAAAATAATATTCAATGTACTCTTCTTTTCAAAATAATTCAATGCAAGAAGTTCCCTTTATCCTTTTAAAACTTCAACAAATCAATGTGACACAAACACTTTATTCAAAAATAAAGCTAACTCCTTATTCCTCCAACTTATCAAAAATAATAATAAAAAAATCTTTTAAGCAACCCTTTTAACTCCCTAAGACCTCACGTCAAACTTTAGGCAACACAAAAATAATAATCAAAATTTATTACCTTGGCCTTGGTGGGAATCGAACTCACAACGCAGCCTCAACCAACGCCCTAGTCGTGACTCCAACCGCCGTGCGAGCTAGGCGCTCGCTTGGGGAGTGGAGAGCACCACATGCTCTATGAAGCTCCCCGCTTTGCCAAGCAAATCGTGCACCTTTCCCTTTGGCGCTTCCAACATAAACAAAATCACCAAACACATTGTCGCCACACAGGTCACCGAGCATCCAAACACTCTAACCACTACCTTATTGCCACTAGGCCACACTGCCTAGATGGCTTCCAAATTTTGGCACTTTTCGTTTTTGTCTCTATTCGCTGGCACATAAAACAAAATTCGCTTCTCTTTTTCCGCACAAGCTCTCAACACAATTGCATGCATTAACGTTCAAGCAAAAGGATAAATTTAATGCCTCTAAGGCATGGGTATATATATTGATTTCCTCCTTCATGCATACACGTCGGTGCTCGAATTTCCTTCAAAATTTTAGACGTCGACGCTTTTTATTTTCCTTTAAACTTTATTAATTTATAAATTATTTAAATTCTTTTGAATTTAAATTTTATAAATTAATTCTTTAAAACCCTTTGGTTTTATTAAGGCCATCTCTCATTGTACAACTTTGTATAAATAATATTTATTTATAAAATTTAAATTCAAGTTGAATTTAAATATTTTATAAAATAAATATTAAACCTTCCTTTAGCTTTGCAATAAGCTTCCTTGGGTTTTTATGAAAAACCTTTTAACTTATGCTTCCACACAATATTAAAAATATTATGAAACCTTTTTTCCTTTAACCTTTGCATAGTTCCATGACATATTCCTTGACATCAACGATGACTTCATTCCTTGACATCAATGACAACTTTGACTTAATGACTCAAAATGTCCAAAACTTTTGTTTCCTTTGTTGATTCTTGCTTTAATAGTCTTTTGATCTAGAAAGGTTATTATTGTGTTCTATTTTTTCTTTTCTATTTATGTGTGTGCTTTTTTTGTGTTGTTTTGTTTTTGTGTTTTTTGTGTTGTTTTTTGTTGTTCTTGTATTTTTGTTGTTCTTGTGTTTTTGTTGTTGTTCTTGTGTTTTTGATGTTCTTGTGCTTGTGTTTATGTATGTGTGTGTGAGTGTTTTCTATGTTTTTGTTTTCTCCGATGTCTGTTGTTGGTTGTTTATTTTATTTTATTTTTATTTTTTTAGGTTTTGGTTGTTTTTGTTTTTCATGATTTTGTTGGTTGTGTCTTTGTAGCATTTTGTTGTTTTTTGTTATGTTTGTGTTTTGTTATGTTGTTCTTGTATTTTTCTATGTGGTTCGTGTTGTGTTTTTTTATCTTATTGTGTGTGTGTTTGGTTGTGCTTTATCTTTTTGACACACTCAAGGAGCATGTTTTTTTTTTTGTTTTTTAATCTTTTTGTGTGTTTGTGTTTGTGTGTTCTTGTTTTTTGTTGTTTCAGGTTTGCTCCTTGAGTATGTCAAAGGTGGTAGGCTAGGTGCGAGCCATGGGCGATTTTGGTGGAATAGATACCCCTGCCTCCTTGGGTCTTACTTGAAAGTGGCATCCCTTCTGGGATATTTTCCACAAAAAAAAGTTTGGACTTGAGAAGAAATGGGTCAAATGGATTAAAGCTTGCATCTCTACATTATCATATCCAATGTTGGTCATGGGCTAGTAATATAATCACTTAAATCCAAGAGGGTTCTTAGACAAGGAGATTATTTTTCACCACATATGTTCATTATTATGGTAGATGTATTTGAAAAGAACCTAAAGAAGGCATACAAAGATGGGCTAATGAAAAGGATTAAAAAATTCCAATTGTTGTTTATTCTTGATGCCTAAAATAAATAGGCATAAACATATCTAATTTGTAATCTATAAACACTCCATCATATTTCCAATAGAATCTAAATGTGCAATGAAAAATAATCTTTCAAATATACCTCTAACCTAACTTAAAAATATTCTACTAAATTTGAAACATGCTAAATAAGCTTAACTATCTAGAATGTTACCTATACTTCTAGAATTACATGTGAGAATATCATGCTCACGTTTACATTTTATTTGGAAATAAATGTTAACTATAAGCCTAATATAATAAATCAAATTCAATCCTAAGCCTAGCTAAAATAAATAAGGGTCATATGATTATTTCTCATCATGCCTCCCCACAATAGAAGGATAAGACTCTAATGCTTTCAAAAGAGAAGGAAAGTAACGAGATATTTGATGAGAATAAATCCAATAAGCCTAATGTGGATACTGGCCACACTAAGACACAAGATATAAAATGGAATATCCATGGCAAGTTTGATAAGTCTTTGACATAAATCCAGCTGCAAGAGGTTAGAACAAATACCTCCAATCACATAAAATATGCATTAAAATTAAAAAAAACCTAGTAAATGATTTATTTTCTCATTCCTGGATTCATTGCCCCTTTATAATGCAATACCAAGGGAGTATATATCCCAAAATAAATCCTAAAACAAAACCCTAAAGCTTAAAGCCCTAAAGATAAGAAATTACTATTTTTGGCAAATTATCATTTTTAGCCAAAAACTGCCATTTTTAGTAATTTGCAAAAAAACTCGGGTAGCCCTCCAAATTAACACACATCATCATAACGCCCATATTAGGTGTCCTAGAAAATATCAACACCTAACCATGTCTAAATAAAAAGTTATTAAAGTCCGAATATTTCCTAGGAAAAGACTTCTAAAAAAACACTAAAATCCATTTTTGGGGCACTAGATGAAGGAATTAGGGCCCTAAAAAATCCCGAAAAGGCCTAGAAATGGTGACCAAGGTCCCTTTGTGACCTATCCATGACATTTTCCTCCTCAATATCTAGCTCCTCATAAAATCTCAAGCCGATCTGATGGTCGGATCAAAAGTTATGCCCTCCGCAAGATAGGCTCCTACATCATTCTCCTCTGGTTGAAAAGAACTCTGCTCCTATGAGTTCCTCTGATAAAACTCCTACAACTTTCCTTTGTCAATATTTTTTAGTTCCCACTCTGAAATCCAAGTATTATCTTCCTATTGTAAACCTTCCCACTATACCAAGTATTTGTTGTAGCTTCCCTACCTAGTACTGATTATCTTCTTATCAAGTACTTGCATAATTTTTTCTTTCTTCTTCTTGGGTATTTATTGCTCCTAGTTTATGTCCTCTTCTTCTTCAACTTCTTCTTCATCCCCATGAAAGTCATACAAATCTGAAACATTAAAAATTAGTGAAATATCAAAATCATTAGGCAACTCCACTTTATAGGCATTATCATTCATCTTCTTCAAAATTCTACATGGTCCAATCTTCTTATACTTCAATTTGTTATATGTGCCCTTCGAAAACCTCTCCTTCCTGAGGTGAACCATCACCATGTCTCCCACCTCAAATACTTTTATTCTCCTACTTGCATCTACTATTATTTTATACTTTGCATTACTATCTTGCAACTTCTTTCTGACACCTTCTTGTAATTCCTACATGTGCTCTACAAATGCCTCTACATCATCACTGATTTTACCCTAAATTGGTAGATCAATCAAATCTAGCACACCATTGGGATTCTTACCATAAAAAATCTAAAAAGGAGATTTTCCTATTGACCTATTGACTGAACTATTATATGCAAACTCAGCTTGTGGTAAGGCTAAGTCCCACTGTTTTGGTTTTTCTCCAACAATACACCTTAGAAGATTTTCCAAACTTCTATTTACTACTTTTATCTGCCCATCAGTCTGGGGGTGATATGCACTACTAAACTGTAGCTTTGTCCCCATATTTCCCCATAGAGTCCTCCAAAAGTGACTCAGAAACCTTGTGTCTTGATCTGAAGTGATCATTTTTGGAACACTGTGCAGTCTAACAATTTCTTTAAACAATAAATCTGCAACTCTAGTAGCATCATTAGTTTTTTGGCAAGCAATGAAATGTGCCATCTTAGAAAACCTATCTACTACAACAAAAATTGAATCCTTACTCCGTTGTGTGTTAGGCAACCCCAACACAAAATCCATGCTCAAATCTATCCATGGTCCTGTAGGAACTGGCAAAGGCATATAAAGCCTTGTATTCTGCGTATGGCCTTTAGCCATTTGGCACACTCTACATCTTGACACAAACCTGGTTATGTCCCTCTTTACCTTCGGCCAATAATACTTCTCCTCTACAAGAGCAATCATCTTGCTCACTCCAAAGTGCCCAACCAAACCTCCGTTGTGCAGTTCTCTAATAATGTTCTCCCTCATTGAACCAACAGGAATGCACAACTGCTTCCCTTTAAACAAATAACCATTTTGCATCAAATAATCACAAACAACACTACCAACTTCTCCCAACACTGGATTCTTACACTGCTTCACAATATTACCAAAATCTGGATCATAATCATACATTTTCTTAATTGCCTCAAATCCAACTACTTCATGCTCCATAGTAGTCAATAATACTACACGCCTACTCAAAGCATCAACAACTTGATTCTGCTTACCTAACTTATGCTTCAAAACAAATGTATACTCTTGCAAAAATGATACCCACTTTGCATGCCTACTATTTAATTTCTTCTGGGTATTTACATACCTCAATGCTTCATGATCAGTAAATAACACAAACTCTTTAGCCACTAAATAATATCTCCAATGTCTCAATGCCTGCACAATAGCATAGAATTCCACATCATAAGTAGAATATTTCTTCCTTACCTCATTCAAATTTTCATTGAAGAATGCTATAGGCCGCCCTTCTTGACTCAACACGACTCCAATTCCCACATGTGAGGCATCACAATCAACCTCAAATAGTTTGCTAAAATCTGGCAATATCAAAATAGGTGCTTTTGACACCTTCTTCTTCAATAGTTCAAAACTCTTTGTTGTTGCCTTTGTCCACACAAATTCTCTCCCCTTCATGCACTTTGTTATAGGTGCAACAATGCTACTAAAATTCCTGATGAATTTTCTATAAAAAGTTGCCAAGCCATGGAAACTCCTCACCTCTATCACATTTCTTGGAATGGGCCATTCCAAAATTACCTTCACCTTCTCTTCATCCATCCTTACTCCATCCTCTAAGATTACAAATCCCAAGAACACTAGACTCTTCTGAAGGAATCTACACTTCTTTAGATTGACATACAACTTCTCCTTCCTTAACAACTCTAACACTAATTTCAAATGCAACAAGTGCTCTTCTTCATTCCTACTGAATATTAGAATGTCATCAAAATACACAACCACAAACTTACCAATAAATTCTTGTAGTACTCTATTCATCATCCTCATAAACGTACTAGGTGCATTAGATAATTTGAACGACATCACCAACCATTCGTACAACCCATATCTTGTCTTGAAAGTGGTATTCCATTCATCTCCTTCCTGGATTTGAATATGATAGTATCCACTATATAGATCAATTTTGCTAAAACATCGTGCTCCTGCTAGCACATCCATCATATCATCCAATCTTAGAATTGGAAATTGGTACTAGATTGTAATTTTATTGATTGCCCTACTATCCACACACATCCGCCATGTATCATCTTTCTTTGGTGTCAATAGTGCTAGAGTCACACATGGACTCATACTTTCTCTAACAACTCCCTTCTTTATCAACTCTATCACTTGTCTGTTCAACTCCTCATTCTACATTGGACTCATCCTATAGGTTGCCTGATTTGGAAGAGCCAATCCTAGAATTAGATCAATATGATGTTGAATATCCCTTTTTGGGGGTAATCCATCTGGTAACTCCTCTGGTATGACATCTGCATACTCTTTCAGCAACTTTGCTATTGTGGGTGGTATAGCAACATCCTTAGTATCCACCTTCTTTGTTATCAACACATAACAAAAACCAACTTCATTCATCCCCATGACAAATTCCTTAGTTGTCAATAGGCTTTCACTCTACCCTTCTTCCTTATGTGGTAACAAGACCACTTTTACTCCATCCTTCTAGAATGTGTAAGTATTCCTTCCCCCATCATGGGTAGCCTTCCTATCATATTGCCAAGGCCTCCCCAACAATATGTGACATGCATCCATTAGAATTACATCACACCATACTTCATCCTTGTAGGTATTCCCAATTGAAAACTTAACTAGACACCTCTTATCTATAGTCACCTCATTCCCTTTCTTGAACCACGATATGCGGTAGGGATACAGGTTCTTCTCACACTTCAAATTAAGTTTCTCAACCATTTCATTTGAAACCATATTTTCACAACTACCACTATCAATAATTACCTTACATACCTTTCCTCCAGATGTGCATCTTGTTCAAAAGATATTCGTACGCAGCCAAGAATCACCACCATCATTATCTTGCACTTTCTCCTTCCTTGGGATGATCATCATCCTCCTTATCATGAGATTTTCCCCCATGTCTGCAATAACTTCTATCTTAGTTTGCTCTTCTGCCTCAACCAGATTGACTCTAGCTTGTTCTCCCTATCTTCTTTCTTGTGTGGGATAGTGCGGACACTCAAAAGCTCTATGCCCTTCCTCACCACATCTATAGTAGGTATATTGCCTTCATGGGCCATTCCAATTTTGTCCTCCACCATAGCCTCTTCCTCTCTGAAATCCTCTACCTCTCTAGGGGTTACTATGACCTTGTCCAGACTCTTCTTGTTTTCCTATATTAGGAGATTCTCTCTTTGAGGGATTAAATCCACCACACCCTCTGACTGGAGGTGACGATGGTCCTCTCTTCACTCCTCTTCTAAGATTACTCCTCTTATGTTTCTCTTTTGCCTTTAATGCTAACTGATATGCATCCTCTACACTATGGATCCAAAGCATACTCAACTCATCTTGTATGGTATAACTTAATCCATTTACATACCTTGCAACCTTCTGTTCCTCTAACTCTTCAAGCTCCACTCTAATTGATAACTTGTAGAATTCATTGGTGTAGTCCTCGATGCTATGATCCTTTTGTCTGAGGTTCTAAAATCTACGAAACAATGTTTGGGCATAATCTATAGGCAAGAATTTCTCCTTAAGATTTTTCTCCATTTTATGCCAGATCCTAATCTTTTCCTTTCCTTTTCTCTGCCTCTCCTTTTGTAGATGATCCCACCAAATCAACGCATGCCCTTTCAACTTCGTGCATGCAAGATTTACTTTCCTTTCCTCTAAAAGGTCTCTCCACTCAAAGAACTTCTCCATGCTATTCAACTAGTCTATCAACTCTTCTAGTTTCAACCCTCCTGCATACTCAGGGACATCAACCTTGATCCCATCTCTATTTCCTTCCAAGGCCCTAATCAGCCTATCCTCAAAATGATGCTCCTTTGGCTTCCCCTCTGGTTCTTCCTCTACATGAACCTCTGATCTATTGTCTTCTTCCATAGTCTCATTATCAAAATCTAGATCTACAAAATCTGTTGGATGTCTTTCCCTCATACGGGCCATCATTCTAGTCAATTGAGCAACTTGTGCTTGCAGCTCCTACATATGCCTGTTAACCTGGGCATAACCTCCTCTTCCTCTCCTCATGCTAATATGATATATGTTATTCCAAATAGAAAATAAGAATAGTAAAATAAATGTGATCAACAAGATTACCTTCACTTCCCTAGGTAGATCCAACTTGCTCTGATACCAAATGATGTAAATCCAACTGCAAGAGGTCAGAACAAATACCTCCAATCACATAAAATATGCAATAAATTGAAAAAACTTATAAATGATTTATTTTCTCATTCCTGGATTCACCACCTCTTTACAATGCAATACCAAGGGAATATATATCCCAAAATAAACCCTAAAGCTTAAAGCCCTAAAGATAAGAAATTACTATTTTTGGCAAATTATCATTTTTAGCCAAAAATTACCATTTTTAGTAATTTGCAAAAGAGCTCGGATAGCCCTCCAAATTAACACACATCATCGTAACACCCATATTAGGCATCCTATAAAATATCAACACCTAACCATGTCTAAATAAAAAGTTATTAAAGTTCGAATATTTCCTAGCAAAAACTTCTAAAAAACACTAAAATCCATTTTTGGGGCACTAGATGAAGGAATTAGGGCCCAAAAAATCCTTAAAAGGCCTAAAAAAAGTGATCTAGGTTCCTTTGAGACCTACCCATGAAATTTTCCACCACAATATCTAGCTCTTCATAAAATCTCAAGCCGATCTGACGATCGGATCAAAAGTTATGCCCTTCGCAAGATAGGCTTTTGCATTAGTCTTGGTGTCATAGACTTGATCAGAATCCAATGATGACTGAGTATAAGGAACCACATCTATAGGATGTCTAGTGGTAGGTTTAGTCTTCAATGTAGAATTTTGGTAAAAATTTAAAAGATTTTTTTTAATGACATCATGAATTCCAAGGTGTGCAAGAAGATCAAGTGAAAAACATTCTTGTACACCTATTGAAGGATAGTATAAGGCCCATAGCAAAGAGGTTTGATTTTTTTATGTGCCTTCTCTAGGAAATGTCACTTATCCAAGTACAACCAAACTTTATCATCAACCTAAAAATGATGAGGAATTCTATGTTTATCCATGGCTTGCTTCTATTGTTGTTGTGTCTTTTGAAAAATCTGAATCACCTTGGATTGAAGATTATGCAAATGTTGAATAAAGAAGTGGGCCTTGTATTGATATTTATAAATATGAGTGGTGGTTGGAGAAGGCAAAGACAAGGGTAAATCATAAGGAGCCAATAGCTAAAAACCCAAAACCTCTAATGGAGAATACCCTATGGAAGAATGCACTGCCCTATTGTATGCATGCTTGATATGAGTGAGACTTAGGTCCCATTTGGCTAGTGAAGCATGATGATAGATTCATAAACTTTGCAAAAGTGTATGGTTCACCACTTTGGTCTGCCCATTGGACTATAAATAATAGGCAATGGAAAATTTAAGAGAGATCCCTAATTTTTTTTATATATAGCACCAAAAGTGACCCACAAAGCGTGAATCACAATTAGAAACAATGGTGACTAGTAGATTGAAGGATCACCAAATTCAATCAAAGATAAGCTAGGTTAAGCTGGGCCCAAAACAAGTATTGTGGCATGGAAGAAACTTAGTAATTTTACTGAATCTATCTACAACAACAAAGACACAATCATGTTGTCGCACTATCATTATAAAACCGCTAAGTCCACAAAAATCCTTTCCCAAGGATGAGAAGGAATAGGCAAAGGAATGCCTAAGCCAAGCTTTTAGTTAGCAGGTTTGGATCGACAATAAACAAAACATTGTTGCAAGAATCACAAAACATCTATTTGCATATGTGACCAGTATAAGAAGCTCTGCAAATTATGGAGTGTCTTATGTTTACCAAAGTGACCCCCTTAGAGTGTGGAATGTGTCTCTTTGAGAAGAGATACCCTATGCTCACAAGGTACACAAACCTTATCCAATTTATAGAGCAACCCATCCTTGATGTGAAACTCTTGGAAAGGATGCAAATTGGAAGAGGTAGGATGATATAATTGTTGGTACATATTTCCAAAGTCAAGATCATGAGCATACTAAGATGGCCAATATTGAAAACCTAAATATGAAGTGGTCATAATTGTCAAGGCATGAGCAACAGGAGATCGACTCAAATAATATGCCATAGAATTGCTCTTCCTCTTTTTGTACTTAATGACCAAATAGAATTATTGCAGATACGATGCCATCTTCATATGTCGAGCTTCTTAAATTTAATTTTGAAATTAAACGAACTTGAGTGGCATATAATCAATTTGAACAATTGTTTCTTTTTCCAAGAGGTAGTGTCTCTAGTATTTGATGGATTGAACTAAGGCAAATAGCTCCTTGTCATTTGTTGAATAGTTCATATTAGAAGTAGAAATGTTTCAAAATGGTAAACCACTGGATGATCCTATTGTTTGAGGACAACTCCTAAGGAAACTTGAGAGGCATTTGTCTCAACCTCGAAGGGTTGAGAGAGATCAGGTAAAACAAGCACAGGTGTTGTACAAAGTTTCTTTTTGAAAATCTCAAAGGCAACTTCCTATTTCTTTCCCTATTAAAAGGGAATCTTAACTTTTGTTAAGAGGTGCAATTAGTGGAATAATGATAGATAAACTTGCGATAGAAATTCACAAGTCCTAGAAAACCCCTCAATTGATGAGAGTAGGAGTTCATTTGTTAGGAACCTACTACTAAAAATAATCAAACTCACACAAAATACTGAATTTAAGCAAAAACTCATGCAATATCACGATGTGAAAAGTAAATGCAGAAATAAACACTCTCACAATAAGCACTGAATCGTAGGCCTCTTCGAGGGGGCAACCTCTTTCAATATTTAATTCACATGCAAAAGGATACATTCGTACATAACTTCATAGCTTTTAAATAAAAGGCTTCATGCAACCCTAAACCTAAGCTCAAGAGTTGGCTTACATGCAAAATACCACTCGAGCTAGAATCTTCTACCAAACATTGGTTACAATCTTGATAACGATTACATGAAATGATCCCACTTGGCTAAGTGCCTAACTTGCCACATACATTATAAAATATTGCAAAATAACATTATAGATAGGATCCCCCACATTGGAAGTGGATCATTACATAAGCAATGATAATTACAAAATAAAGTTAGGATGGGATCCTAACATGTCATTCCCCTTCAAAAAGCTTTGTCCACAAAGCTGAAGATCGGGAAACTGGTACTAGAGCTGATGGAGAGACTCCCATATAACATCTTTTGGCTGGAGTCCACACCACTAAACAAGGACCTTAGTAATGGTGCAATTGTAGAGAGTGTGAGTATGACGATCCAACAATTGTTCTGGCTTGAGCAAGATATAACCTTCTTCATCTAATTATGGCAGTGTAGATTGAACCTGTACCTGAGTTCCCACCATCTTTTTGAGAGAGAAAACATGAAAAATAGGATGGAGCTTGGATGTAGGTGGAAGGACCAATTTGTAGGCTATGACACCAATCCACTGTAAAACCTGGTAGGGCCCATAGTATTTCGTAGCAAGTTTCTAGCACCTATGAAGCTGTAGAAATAATTGTTTGTATGACTACAAGCAAAGGAAAACCATATTACCCACATATAAGTTATGCTCAAAATGGTGTTGGCCAGCCTATTAGTGCATCTGGTTTCGGGCCGCATCCAAATTCATCTTTAGTTTATGGAGGACATTAGCATGCTGACTAAAAGTAGTATCGACTGCATGAACTTTGGAGCTACTCAAAATGTAGGAGGAAGGCATGAGTAGAGGGTACCCATAAACTACCACAAAAGGGGTAACCTTGGTTGTTGTGTGATAGGAAGTGTTGTACCACCACTCGATCAAAGGAAGCCACTTCACCCATTGAGTAGGATTATTAGAGGTAAAGCAATGAAGGTAGCTCTTCAAACATTTGTTGACAATATTCGTCTGTCCATTCATTTGCAGATGATAAGTTGAACTCATTTTGAGTTGAGTTCCCTACAACTTAAACAATTCTTGCCAAAAATGACTAGTAAAGGTTGGGTCATGATCAAACACAATGGAGGTGGGCATAACATGAAGCCAAAAGATAGAATTAAGAAATATTTGGGTAATGGTGGAGGCTATGTAAGGATGGGAAAGAAAACAAAAGTGAGCATACTTCGAAAGATGATCCACTACCACAAAAATTAAGTATTTACCTCCAGACTTAGGTAACCCTTCAATAAAATCAGTGGAAATATTGGTCCAAACTTGGTCATGAATGGGCAAGGATTGGAGAGTGCCTGGAGAATACACTGTTTCACATTTCATCCGTTGATAGGTATCACAAGTTGCCACAAAATTTTGAATGTCCTTTTTCATGCCCTTCCAAAAAAAAGTGGCTTAAGTTGTTCATATGTTTTGAGAAATCCTAAATGGTCGGTAGATGGAGCAGCATGCAATTTTCTCGTGAGAGTTCCCAGAGGTATGATGTGTGGGGAACAACAAGGCATTGGTGGTAACTTAATTATGGTCATCCTAAGCATAGCCAGGACATGAAGTAGAGTTATTTGTTGGCAATTTGAGTTATTTTATGTTGTCATTGATGTCACATGGATCACATTGAGTTTTGGTGGCAAAAGCACTTCATAAATAATCATTTATGATATTTTGGAGAGCATGGATATATACAGGGTTTTTGTGAAAACCAAGGTAGGAAAAATAAAAGGTTTTATTTAAAACCATGGATGGCAGATTTGAAATGGGTTTTTCTTAAAACCCAAGTTGGCTTTTCGTTTCATCGAAAAAGGTGCCCCGGTGATGGAGATATTTAATTTTAAATATTTAGTTTAAATTTTAAATTATTTAAAATTTAAATTTAAATTTTAAAATTAAAAATAAAAGTAATCCATCGACGTCGTCGAATATGAGGGAGAAAACTATATAAAAGGGTGCCTAAGGTTTATTAATTCCCTTGGCGGCTCGTGAATTAATGCGATTGTTGGAAAGTGGAAAAGAGCTCGTGCAAAAGAGGGTTAAGTGATGGAAGCGAAGAATAAATCGGACGACGTGTGAAACCCTAGTCACCTTGGGTAGTGTGGCGCATTGGCAATTGGATTTTGGCTAAGGCAAGTGGCAGAATGAACATCAAGGTTTTGAATCCCCTTGGCTGCGTTAGAAGGTGTTGGAAGAAAGAGTGCACGAAGCATTTTTGGTTTGTGTGAGAGGGAGGAGTGTTTTGAAGCACGTGGTGCCTTTCCCTCCCAAATGAGCTTGTAGCTCGTGCGGCAGCTTGGCCACGGTTAAGGCACTGAGCAAGGAGGCATCGAGGGATCGAATCCCATCAAGGACAAAGGCAAGTTAATATTTTTTTTAATATTTTATTTTTCTAAAGTTGCCCTAGGAGAAATAAGGGTTGTGATGCACTTTAGGAAAAAGAGAGATTTCTGGTGATTTTCCTTTTGGAAGTATATCATATTATATATCGTTGGAAAGCTTATTTCGAGGGCTATTTGATTAACTTGCTTAGAGGGAGAAATAAGGTGTGTGTAAAGAGATATTTCTGATTTTGTAAAGGGGTTCAAAAGTGAAGGTTGCTTTGTTCTTTTTCAAAGGGGATTAATTCTTTCATGAGGGGACATGGTGTATTTTATTGAGTAGGAGTAATAAGGTGTTATTTGGATATTATTTTTGTGTTATTAATCAAGATCTCTAACCCCTATTGAAAGTTGAAAAAGAAAGTTTGTTGAGTGTGGCAGATTTAGTGGACAACTAATAAGGCATCAAAAAGGTATGAGCAATATTCTCCATTGACTTTGTTTATGGTGGTTGATTTCTGAAATATCATTGGAGAGAAAAGGATTGATTGTGGTTTCCTTTTCGAAAGTGGTTGGTTGAATGCTTCAAGGTTTTCTGGTTTGAGAGTTGTGATTAAACCTTGTTTTATAAGCATTGTTGTTGAAGCCCATTGCTTGTACAAAGAACTTGAACTTGAGTTAGAGGAGAACATGAGTATCATTGTTATGTGAGAGTTATTGTTGAGTATTGTTGGAAACATTTTGAGTTGATTGATTCATGCTTGAACTAGGGTTTGTGAGAAAAAGTTGTTCCTTAAGGTGATTGGTTGAGTTGAGTTGATTGAGCCTAGTCAAGTGATTGTGTGAAGTGGTTGTTCAAGTTCCATGAAACAAACTTCTATATTCTGATTTGAGTTGAGTTTGAGTTGAGAAAGAAATTGAGTTTGTGAATAGAACATATTGAGTCTCTAACAATTCTCTTTATGCTTCTATAAGATTGAGCTGAGTTGAGATTGATTTGATTTGAGTTGAGTTGAGATTGATTTGAGTTGAGATCATTGTGGATCATTGTTGTCATCCATTGAAGAGTGCATTGCCATTCATTGTTGAGTTCATCATTGAGCCTTGCCTTCATAGATTTGTGGATGAGATTTGAGTGCTACTTGAGCATGTTTGATTGAGCCTTTGAGAAGGCTTTTGGGATAGATTTCTGGATAGATTTGAGGCAGCTTTTATGCATGATTTATTGAGCCTTTGAGAAGGCTTTTGGGATAGATTTCTAGACATATTTGAGGCAGCTTTTGTGCATGATTGATTGAGCCTTTGAGAAGGCTTTTGGGATAGATTTTTGGATAGATTTGAGGCAGCTTTTGTGCATGATTGATTGAGCCTTTGAAACTATTAAATTTAATGATAAGAATTTTGGGATAGATTTATGGATAGATTTGGGATAGATTTGAGCAAGTTCTTTGTGAGCTTGCTAAGCAGATTTGAGCAAGTTCTTGGTGAGCTTGTTGGAGCAGATTTGAGCAAGTTCTTGGTGAGCTTGCTGGAGCAAATTTTGAGCAAGTTCTTGGTGAGCTTGCTAAGCAGATTTTGAGCAAGTTCTTGGTGAGCTTGTTGGAGAATATTTTGAGCAAGTTCTTGGTGAGCTTGCTGGAGCAGATTTTGAGCAAGTTCTTGGTGAGCTTGCTGAGCAGATCAGGATTTCCTAGTTGAGCAGATCAATGGATTGCCTAGCTAAGCAGATCAATGGATTACCTAGTTGAGTAGATCAATGGATTGCCTACCTAAGTAGATCAGTGGATTGCCTACCTGAGTAGATCAGGATTGCCTAGCTGAGCAGATTAGTGGATTGCCTAGCTGAGCAGATCAATGGATTGCCTTATTGAGAAGATCAGTGGATTTCCTACCTAAGTAGATCAATGGATAGCCTAGCTTTGAGCAGATCAAAGTAATCATTTGTATTGGGATAAGGATCCCTATTTCTTTGTGAAATATTATAAGGATATTATCTTGTGGACTACCCCACATTGGGGGAACCATGTTAAATCTTGTGTCTCAATTATGTGTGGTGATTTGTGCTCTTGCTTACTATTGCTATCTATGTCATTAATGCACACTGCTATATTTGGTTATTGCAATTAAGGACACTAATTGATATTGGTTTGGAAAGAAAGTAAAAAGTGGGTGCTATACTTTTCACCCCCCTCTCAGTATAAGCTTGTGTTCTTCAATTGGTATCAGAGTGGGTTCCTTCAAAAAGGCTAACAACTTGAGGGCAGATTCTACAAGAACATAGATGGCTTCACAGAATGGATCATCTACAAGTAAGGCTCCACTGTTTGATGGTAACAATTATGCTTTTTGGAGCATGAGAATGAAGAACTACTTGATATCACAAGGATATGAGGTATGGCAGATGGTTGCAAAAGAGTATAAGGTTGAAGGTGATCCCGAGGTAGATAAGACTATCAAGAAATTGGTTGAGATCAATGCAAGGGCAATGAATTGTATTTTGAGTGGGCTACGTGAGACATATTTTGCAAAGGTCATGGTATGTAATTCAGCTAATGAAATGTGGACCAAGTTGCGGAATACCTATGAAGGAGATTCCAAGGTAAAGTTGGCAAAACTACAAACTCATAGAAAAATATTTGAGGAATTGAAAATGGAAGACTCTGAAGATATTGCAAAGTTTTTACTTCGAGTTGATGAGATTACTAACACCATGAGAGGTCTAGGATTTGAGATGAAAGAATCAGATGTTACTCAAAAGGTTTTGAGATCACTTCCCATGAAGTATGATGCAAAGGTTTCAGCAATAGAAGAAACAATGGATATCAACAAGCTAACAATGGAAGAACTACAAGGAACTCTCACAGCTTATGAGATGAGGATAAGTAAGCATCAGGTTCCAATAAAAGAAATTGCATTCAAGGCTTTAGAGAAAAATAAAGGGAAAGTTCTAGAGACAGATAGAGATTCAGATAATGATGAGGAAGCTAACTTCATCAAAAGGAAAAAGGACTTAAGAAATTACAGGGATATGAAGAAAGTCAAATGCTACAAGTGTGGTGATTTTGGTCACTATGCAAACAAGTGTCCACATGAAGAAAATAGTGATGATGAAAAATAGGGTCATAGAAGAAAAGAATATGGAAAGCATATGCATGACAAAGATGACAGATACAAGCAAAGCAGGTATGAGAAGAAGAAAAGTTTTCGTAAGACAAAGAAAAATTTCTACATTGAAGAAGCAAGTGATGGTTCAGATCACAACAATGAAGACCAGTCAGATGAAGAAGAATGTACATTCTTTGGAATAAGTGAAGAAAGGCAAGAACACCTATTCCTAGGTATTGAAGTTAAAGAAGAGGATATATCTATCGAAGAACGACATGAAGAGCTTGCTATAGCCATTGAGCAAGAAAAAAGGTACAAGAAGGGTCTAAGAATACTAAAATGCTTCATATGCGGAGACTTTGGGCATTTAGATGATGATTGCACATACTACAACAATTGCAACAAGAATAGTTCTAGCAGTAGTTCTAGTGACAATTCCAGCAGCAGTGATGATGAAGAAGAGGAATCCACAAAACAAGAAAATAAAATCAATAGATTGAAAAGGAAAATCAAAAGGCTTGAAAATAAGGTTCATGAAAATGAAAAGGTCAAAGTAATGCTTAATCGACACATTCAAGATTTGGAAAAAGAGCTTCAAGAAACAAAAGAGCTTGGCATCACTATTTTCGAGCAATTGAAGAAGAAGAAAGAAAGATGTAATCAGTTAGAAGAAGAAGATCAAAAATGTTTGGGGACCTACATAAATGAGTTAGCACGATTTCAAAGGAATTCAAAAACTTTGGATAACTTTTTGGATTTACAACGAGATCCATCTATAAAGACAGGGCTTGGTTATGAAGAAGAGAAATAAAAAATAAACACACAAGGACCTCTATTTGTATCAGGAGGTTTTGTTTCAGAAATCTATAAGGAAGAACCGGTTCCCAAAGAAAAGGAAGCAGCATAAATGGATACTTGCATTTCAGAGGCTATAGAGATGTGTGCCAATTTGCTATTTGACACAAATGAAGAGAAAGAAGAGGAAGGTTCCAAAGCACCAAAGGTCTCATATTTCAGGTTTGGGGAGTCACACTCAAAAGGAAAGGAAGTTCTAAAATATGAAAGCAAGGAAGCACCTAAGATTCATGAAGAAAGTTCCAAAGCTCCTATGGCTCCAAATATCCAGTTTGGATCTTGTTTTGAGATAGGTGAATCAAGTTCAAGAGGCAAAGAAATTCTTGAAGAAGAAAGCAAGGAAGAAGTTAAGGAAGAAGATTTAGATACCACAAAGAAGGATCAAGGATACAATGCACAAGTCAAATATGATCACAAGGATAAAGGTCAAGAAAGGTATGAGGAACCAAGGCATGAACAAAGGGCTTTTCAAGGACATTGTTTTTCTTGTAATAGATTTGGACACAGGGCTATACATTGTAGGGTCTATGGATCAAAGAAGTTTGATTTTGCTAGAAGGAACTTCAAAGGAAGAAGGTATGGTTTTCAGGGACATTGCTTCTTATGCAACAGGATTGGTCATAGAGCTTCTCAGTGCAAAGAAAATGAGCAACATGGTTTTGGTTTTAGAGCTGCACAATTCAGAGGTCATGGTCAAAATGATTATGAAAACAAAACTTCACAATACAGGGTTCAGGAAAGGAATGGATATGGAAATGGTTTCAAGAAAGAATTCAGG
Organism: Wollemia nobilis; assembly: GCA_028583015.1. NCBI lineage: Eukaryota > Viridiplantae > Streptophyta > Pinopsida > Araucariales > Araucariaceae > Wollemia > Wollemia nobilis. The sequence goes on from JAQPPZ010004166.1 coordinate 9,951,951, forward strand.
ACATGGGCACCATCCAAAGGCTACAATATCAAGTGTTTTAATTGCAATAACTTTGGACATATTGCAAAATGGTGTAGGACTCAATTCCAAACAAGTTCAAGGAAAAAAGGTCAAGTAGTTTCAAGGCAAGAAGGTCAAACAGGTTCAAGACAAGAAGATCAAGTAACTCATCAAGAAAAGGATATCAAAAAAATATGGAAGGAAGTTGACAGAGGAAAGAAACAATGTAATATGGGAGTAAAAGTACTCCCACCCCAAAATTAATCACCTCAAGAGAGAAGGTGGTGAGGGGGCTAAGCTTAAGAGTCATATATTTTAGCCCCATAGGTGTCCCTTTTGCCATTGATGTCAAAGGGGGAGAGATTTGAGTTAAGGGGGAGAGCATTGAGTTAGGGGGAGCAGCCTCCAAAGAGAGCATTGAGTTAGGGGGAGCAGCCTCCATAGAGAGTATTGAGTCAGGGGGAGCAACTTTGATTCTCGAGAGATGGTTTTTGCAATGATTGTGGTGATTTGCATTAGAGGTGTTGCCATCAATGACAAAGGGGGAGATTGTTGGCAATTTGAGTTATTTTATGTTGTCATTGATGTCACATGGATCACATTGAGTTTTGGTGGCAAAAGCACTTCATAAATAATCATTTATGATATTTTGGAGAGCATGGATATATACAGGGTTTTTGTGAAAACCAAGGCTAGGCAAAATAAAAGGTTTTATTTAAAACCATGGATGGCATATTTGAAATGGGTTTTTCTTAAAACCCAAGTTGGCTTTTCGTTTCATCGAAAAAGGTGCCCCGATGATGGAGATATTTAATTTTAAATATTTAGTTTAAATTTTAAATTATTTAAAATTTTAATTTTAATTTTAAAATTAAAAATAAAAGTAATCCGTCGACGTCATCGAATATGAGGGAGAAAACTATATAAAAGGATGCCTAAGGTTTATTAATCCTTGGCTTGTGCTCGTGAATTAATGCGATTGTTGGAAAGTGAAAAGAGCTCGTGCAAAAGAGGGTTAAGTGATGGAAGCGAAGAATAAATCGGATGACGTGTGAAACCCTAGTCACCTTGGGCAGTGTGGTGCATTGGCAATTGGATTTTGGCTAAGGCAAGTGGTAGAATGAACGTCAAGGTTTTGAATCCCCTTGGCTGTGTTAGAAGGCATTGGAAGAAAGAGTGCACGAAGCATTTTTGGTTTGCGTGAGAGGGAGGAGTGTTTTGAAGCACGTGGTGCCTTTCCCTCCCAAACGAGCCTGTAGCTCGTGCGACAGCTTGGCCATGGTTAAGGTGCTGAGCAAGGAGGCATCGAGGGATCGAATCCCATCAAGGACAAAGGCAAGTTAATATTTTTTTAATATTTTATTTTTCTAAAGTTGCCCTAGGAGAAATAAGGGTTGTGATGCACTTTAGGAAAAAGAGAGATTTCTAGTGATTTTCCTTTTGGAAGTATATCATATTATATATCGTTGGAAAGCTTATTTCGAGGGCTATTTGATTAACTTTCTTAGAGGGAGAAATAAGGTGTGTGTAAAGAGATATTTCTGATTTTGTAAAGGGGTTCAAAAGTGAAGGTTGCTTTGTTCTTTTTCAAAGGGGATTAATTCTTTCATGAGGGGACATGGTGTATTTTATTGAGTAGGAGTAATAAGGTGTTATTTGGATATTATTGTTGTGTTATTAATCAAGATCTCTAACCCTTATTGAAAGTTGAAAAAGAAAGTTTGTTGAGTGTGGCAGATTTAGTGGACAACTAATAAGGCATCAAAAAGGTATGAGCAATATTCTCCATTGACTTTGTTTATGGTGGTTGATTTCTGAAATATCATTGGAGAGAAAAGGATTGATTGTGGTTTCCTTTTCGAAAGTGGTTGGTTGAATGCTTCAAGGTTTTCTGGTTTGAGAGTTGTGATTAAACCTTGTTTTATAAGCATTGTTGTTGAAGCCCATTGCTTGTACAAAGAACTTGAACTTGAGTTAGAGGAGAACATGAGTATCATTGTTATGTGAGAGTTATTGTTGAGTATTGTTGGAAACATTTTGAGTTGATTGATTCATGCTTGAACTAGGGTTTGTGAGAAAAAGTTATTCCTTAAGGTGATTGGTTGAGTTGAGTTGATTGAGCCTAGTCAAGTGATTGTGTGAAGTGGTTGTTCAAGTTCCATGAAACAAACTTCTATATTCTGATTTGAGTTGAGTTTGAGTTGAGAAAGAAATTGAGTTTGTGAATAGAACATATTGAGTCTCTAACAATTCTCTTTATGCTTCTATAAGATTGAGCTGAGTTGAGATTGATTTGATTTGAGTTGAGTTGAGATTGATTTGAGTTGAGATCATTGTGGATCATTGTTGTCATCCATTGAAGAGTGCATTGCCATTCATTGTTGAGTTCATCATTGAGCCTTGCCTTCATAGATTTGTGGATGAGATTTGAGTGCTACTTGAGCATGTTTGATTGAGCCTTTGAGAAGGCTTTTGGGACAGATTTTTGGACAGATTTGAGGCAGCTTTTGTGCATGATTTATTGAGCCTTTGAGAAGGCTTTTGGGACAGATTTCTAGATAGATTTGAGGTAGCTTTTGTGCATGATTGATTGAGCCTTTGAGAAGGATTTTGGGATAGATTTGAGGTAGATTTTATGCATGATTGATTGAGCCTTTGAGAAGGCTTTTGGGATAGATTTGTGGACATATTTGGGATATATTTGAGCAAGTTCTTTGTGAGCTTGCTAAGCATATTTGAGCAAGTTCTTGGTGAGCTTGTTGGAGCATATTTGAGCAAGTTCTTGGTGAGATTGTTGGAGCAGATTTTGAGCAAGTTCTTGGTGAGCTTGCTAAGAAGATTTGAGCAAGTTCTTGGTGAGCTTGTTGGAGCAGATTTTGAGCAAGTTCTTGGTGAGCTTGTTGGAGCAAATTTTGAGCAAGTTCTTGGTGAGCTTGTTGAAGTAGATCGGATTGCCTATGAGGATCATGGATTGCATATTACATTGGATTGCCTAGCTGAGAAGATCAGTGGATTGCCTACTTGAGCAGATTAGTGGATTGCCTACCTGAGCAGATCAAGATTGCCTAGCTGAGCAGATCAGTGGATTGCCTAGTTGAGCAGATCAGTGGATTGCCTTGTTGAGCAGATCAGTGGATTGCCCACCTGAGCAGATCAGTGGATAGCCTAGCTTTGAGCAGATCAAAGTAATCATTTGTATTGGGATAAGGATCCCTATTTCTTTGTGAAATATTATAAGGATATTATCTTGTGGACTACCCCACATTGGGGGAACCATGTTAAATCTTGTGTCTCAATTGTGTGTGGTGATTTGTGCTCTTGCTTACTATTGCTATCTATGTCATTAATGCACACTTCTATATTTGGTTATTGCAATTAAGGACACTAATTGATATTGGTTTGGAAAGAAAGTAAAAAGTGGGTGCTATATTGTTCACCCCCCCTCTCAGTATAAGCTTGTGTTCTTCATCAGTGTGTAGAGAGACAATCAAAGTCTACAAGCATAAATCCTAAAGTACCTCCTTTTGTAAAAAATTGATCCATTGTGGAATGGACGATGAAATGACGCATAACATATTGTGAGCCTCAAATTGGTGAGAGAGAGCATCGACCATAATTTTCTCCTTGCCCTTCTTATAATTGATATCATAATCATAGCCCATGAGCTTAGAAACCCATTTTGTTGTTCGGGGGTGGCAACCCATTGCTCCAAAAAGTATTTGAGACTTTGATGGTCAGTTTTAATGGAGAAATGATTCCCAATGAGATATGGTTTCCAATGGGTTACCTCATGCAAAATTGCTAGCATTTCCTTAGCATAAATGGATTTTCCTAGATTACGACTAGAGAGTGCCTTACTAGTGAAAGCCAAGGGTCTCCCTTCTTGCATCAACATTGCACCAATACCATGACCAGAAGCATCACTTTCAATGAAAAAAGGTTTGGAGAAATTTAGTATGGCTAAAACTAGTGTAGTGGTCATAACATGCTTCAATTCTAGGAAAGCATATTCAGTGGGTCTCGTCCAAGTAAAATAGTCCTTTAACATGGAAGTGAGGGGAGCTACAATTTTACCATAGTTACAAATAAATTTACAATAATAACCTGTAAACCGTAAAAATTCTCAAAGATCCTCGAGAGTGTGAGGTTTTAGCCATTATTGAACCAAATGGATCTTCTTGGGGTCAACTTTGACGTCATCCTTAGTGATAATGTGTCCCAAATACTCCACTTTTATCAATCCAAAAGAAAACTTGGACCTCTTAGCATAAAGTTGATGTTGTGCCAACAATTGTAAAGTTTGATCCACATGAACAAGATACTCTTCCCATGAGAAACTATAAACTATAATGTCATCAAAGAAAATTAGAATAAATTTTTGAAGGAATGGGCAAAAGATGTTGTTCATGAGGCTTTGAAAAGTGGAAGGAGAATTAGTCAAGCCAAAGGGCATCACCAAAAAAGTCATAGTGTCCTTCATGAGTACATAAAGTAGTCTTGGGAATATCCTCATCCTTGAGCCTAATTTGATGGTACCTAGAACGAAGGTCTAATTTGAAAAGTACATAGTCTCATGTAGTTCATCCAGTAATTCATCCACCATCGAAATAGGAAACTTATATTTGATGGTGAGCTTATTGAGCTCATGGTAATCGATACACAACTGCCAGGACCCATATTTCTTGTGTACTAGTAAAACTGGAGGAGTAAGGATTGTTGCTTGGCCTAATAATGCCAAATTTTAACAATTCCTCGACTAACTTCTTGATTTTTGACTTAATAGCATGAGGATACTGGTACATTATAATGTTGGATGGTACATTGCTAGGTAATAATGGAATAACATGGTCATGGGAGTAACAAGGTGGTAATTATGATGGTTTAGAAAAAATAGAATTGTGCTTGGCCAAAATAAGTTATAAATTTGTGGGAACAGAATCCTCCTTGGAAGGGTGAGGTTGGATTGAAAATATTTGAGCTATGACTCCTCGAGATGATTTTTTTAACTTCTCCATCCGACTTGAACTAATAATCTATGAAGACCCTGCTTTTGAGTCATGGAGAGTGTGGGACTATCCATTCTATGAAAATTACATCTAGATCTCAACAAAGTTCCATGAGATGGTTCCCAATGTGCCCAACTATTGAGCTCCCAAAACGATAACAAATCCCCCTAGTTGAAGCACAAATATATCTTGTTTGAGCTCATAGTCCTCAATTTTTACTTTAACATTACAACATTTACCTTTGCAAGGTAAGGTCCCTCCATTGGTTACCATAACCTTAAAGGAATTACATGTACGTAACAATTTGCCTGATTGGCAATGTAGGGATAAAATTAGTTATGTGTACTACCAGAATCAATTAGGATGGTAAGACATAGGCCTTTGAAATAACCCACAACTTTCATGGTTTGGGGAATAGTAATTCCAGTAAGAGCATGAACACAAATTTTAACCTGTGATTCTTCCTAGATTTCTTCCTCAATTTGGGGTGGTTCCTCTACTGGGTCCGTGTCATCATCACTTTGGTTGTTGGTGTCAGGCTCATCAACATCTATGAGAAATAAATTCTTTTGGGTGCACCTATTCCCACAAGTAAATTTTTCATCAAAATTGTAGCACAACCCTTGGGCGCGTTGTTCATCTATTTATTCGGTAATCAGACATTTGGATGTAGAAGTTTTGTTCATTATGATTTTAGAATCTAGGAGGGAAGGAGGGTCTAGCTTGTGGAAATTTAGATGTCTGCCTTTGAGCTAAAAATTTGGATTTAGTCAAACAAGCCAACTTGATAGCCTGCATCATGGATTGCAATTTAAACATCTTGACCTTAGCTTGGAGATCATCCTTCAAAACACTAACAAAACAACTCATAAATAACCCTTCATTCAATCCCCTAGTTTTTTTGGCGAAATTCTCAATTTACATTTTGTAATCTTGAACTGTTGAAGTTTGTTTCAACTTTGTCAATGTGCTTGTAAAATCATCATACTCACTAGGGTCAAAGCGAGTGAGTAATTGAGAATCAAAGTATTCCTAATAAGGATCAGGGGTAGTGTTTTGCAACCATTGTTGCCGCTATAAAGCTTTAGATTCCAAGTTGAAGGAAGCCATTTGAACTCGATAATATCTAAGGACATCGTGGAGTTTAAAAAATAGAGCAACACGACATAACCACCCATCTACGTCCTTCCCATTGAACTTAGGAAAGTCTAATTTAGGCATATTAAAGGTAGGATCACGATCATAGTAAGGGTGAGAGTCATATGTTGCCCTTCCTTTACCTCGATCAAATTGTTATTGTTCAGTATGATACTCAAACTTGCTTGGACCACCTTGCAATTTGGACTCAACATCTGCGAGTTATTCTTCTAGGCGGGTTCTAGAGGTATCATAATCATCTCTAAAATTTTTAAGCTCTTCCCTCATGGCTTGATTTGCTGTGTGCATGCTATTAATGGAGATTTTTAGGGATTCAAGCTATGATTTTGGAAAGTCTTGAACCTCTTTTACTAAATTACTAAAAATAGAAGTGTGGTTTTAGGAGTTACTATTTTTAGTAAGGAGTTCGAAAAAGTGCTTGGGTGTTATATATCAAAATTATTAGCTTGAAAAGATGGTCACAATGAACTATATCCCACAACACTAATTTTAGGCACCCTAGACTTTTTTTTATCCTCTATTTGGATGAGTCTACTAGTGTGGTCGATTTTTGATTTGGAGATTCAGTTCAAAAGTTGGGTACTAGATCACTATATTTGACCTATGTGTTCTATCTATTGACCCATGTGTCACTGTCCAATACTTGTCCCTATCACCTGTATTGCAGTTACTGACACTGTTCACTTTCCTAACCTCGGGATTCTCTATTTTGTGCAATTACTGACATTAACAGTTCTATTTTTGACATTGACAACTTGTAATATTTGACCGGTATAGATGATTGTTACTGTCACTATCAACCTAAATATTACTATCATTGACTGGACTATTACTGCCACTGACCAGAATGATATTGGAATATTTTTGATTGTCACAAACACTTGTGGACTCTATCCTGATTGTTTGGTGCATGTAATGTTCTTCGATGATAGGGAAGTCCTTCGTATGCTCCCTTTTATGGGTCATAAATGCAAGTTTAGTAGAACATGAGGGTTTTGTTTTTTTAGGATGAAGTTTTGATAGAACCAGGGTACACTAGACAAAGGAGTATGTAATACCCATAGGCCCTCTGTTATACCACAATGATGAATAATAGTGCTTGGACCAATATTTTAGGTCACTACCTAAGGAGTATTCCACACACACCCTTGAGCACACTATCTACCTCTTTGACAGTATGAGAGGGTAATCATCCGGGATGCTATGTCCCATGGACTATGGATAATACAAGGCCAAAAAAATTCCTATTGGATAAAATTTTGTTTAAGCCTAAATGGTCTCCTAATACACTCGAAGATGCGTGGGAGCTCAATTTTGTGCGCGAGTGTTGTTTGAGGCCTGGGTATTGGAGTCTGATTTCCCCTCACTTCACTAGATGCTTTATGGGCTATCTAGCTTAGACAATAATGATAACTCCTTCACGATATTTTAAAACCCCTAACACAAGGTTTCTAACCTACTCAACTACTATAAAAAAACCTGTATTTTTGATGTTTTTGGGTTTTGCTATTTTTTTTTTGTTTTTTAAATAAAGGAAAACGAAAATGAAAAACATAGGAAAATTATACCTAATAGGCAAAATATATGGGTAAGAATTATCGCAATCGTAGCAAAACTTGGCCCTAAAAAGCGCTTTGATATCACTTGTTAGGAATCTACTATTAAAAATAACTAAACTCACACAAAATACTAAAATTAAGCAAAAACTCATGCAATATCATGATGTGAAAAGTAAATGTAGAAATAAACAATCTCACAATAAGCACTGAATCGTAGGCCTCTTCGAGGGGGCAACCTCCTTCAATATTTTATTCACTTGCAAAAAGATACATTCGTATGTGGCTTCATAGATTTTAAAGAAAAAACTTCATGCAATCCTAACCCTAAGCTTAAGAGTTGGCTTAAATGCAAAATGCCACTTGAGCTAGAATATTCTACCAAATGTTGGTTACAATATTGATAACGGTTACATGAAATGACCCCACTTAGTTAGGTGCCTAAATTACCACATACATTACAAAATATTGCAAAATAATATTATATATGGGATCCCCCACGTTGGAAGTGGGTCATTACATAACCAATGAGAATTACAAAATAAAGTTAGGATGGGATCCTAACACCATTAAAGTATAACATCTACTTTTGCGAGATTTACCTAAATTTCATGTTCACTAATCATAAATAAAAGGTAAAAAATATAAGTTTGTCCAAAGGAGCACTTGGCGAGGTTGGCATATAAGCTATTTTATTTAAGAATGTGAAGAACTTGCTTAATATGCTCAAGGTGTTACCCCAAGTGGATGAAAATACAACTACATCATCAAGATAGATGATTACAAATTTATCAAGGACATTGTAGAAAACCTCATTCATCAATCTCATAAAAGTCCCAAAAGCATTGGTAAGACCAAAGGGCATGACCAACCATTCAAAAAGGCTCATTTTGGTCTTAAAAGTTGTCTTCCATGTATCTTATGTTTGTATGCACACTTGGTGATATCCCATTTTAAGATCAATCTTATAAAATAATTTGGCTCCTTAGAGCTGATCTAAGAGATCATGAATGCAAGGTAGTGGATATCTATTATTTATAGAAATATTTTTTAAAACCCTAAAATCTATATACAACTACCAAGTTCTATATTTTTTAAGCACCAAGAAAATTGAAGATGCGTAAGGAGACGTACTTGATTTGATTAATCCCTTAGACAACAAATCTTCTATTTGCTTTTTTATCTCTTCATTTTGCAAAACATATTGTCTATACATGACATCATTTGGAAGTGATGCAAAAAGAATGATTTCAATGTTGTGATTAATAGTGTGCATTGGAGGAAGTGACTTGGGCTCCTAAAATATGTGAGAATATACTTTCAATAATTTATCCAATGAAATATGTCGATGATGAAGTGGAGTAGGAGAATGAGTGTGTTGTGGATGAATGAATATGAGTGCAATCTCTCATGCTTGCTTGATTGCTTTTGTTACTTGCTTGCAACTTAAAACCAAATTTTGTGTATGTTTGGTGTATTTTATGAGATATGCCTTATCATTTTGTTGTAATATGAATGTTTTATGATAGGCATCATATACTATTTTATTATCATATTGGTAAGACTAACCAAGCAAGAGATCACAATAGTCCATAGGTGTCACATCACAAGTGATCCTATCCATATATTTAGGACTAAAATTAAAACTCATAGTGTAAGTGTGAGTTATTTTGGAGCTAGTTCCACTATAAATCCATCCCAAAGAATAAGGATGAGGATGAGGCTCCATTGATAAATGCAACTTGTCAACTATGGATCTCAAAATTAAATTTTCTATAAGCCATTATGGATAATTCAATCTGTTAAAAAATTGTGAGCAAAATATGCTCAAGTGATAAAAAAAGAATCATGAGTGCTCATATATGAATTTTGGTTCATCAAGGTGACTTGATTTAGTCTACCTTTGATTTCATCATATGTTTGATATTCTCCTACAACCTCAATGGGACCTATAACTTTGTCCTCCACTTGAGACTTTACAATTAAGCTCTTATTTTTAACTTAAAGCAATCAAAATTTTATGTCCTTTTTTCTTATAATAGTTAGAAAACTTCATAGAAGAAGAAGAAGTAGGATTATAAGAAGGAGGAGAAGGAGAAGGAGATGGAGAGAAATAAGAAGTCTTCTTTGGTGTAAACTCTTATTTGGAGAAGAACTTGTACTCTTAAATGATCCTCCAAAAGAAGGAGGAGGTTGAAACCCCTTCGAATGTGCCAAAAACTTGTCTTCCGTTAGCTGAGCATGGTTGAAAGCAAGATCCAAAGTTGCAAGGGAAACATACATTATCTCTTGGTACAAGCGTTCCAAAATTTTGCTCTTGAATTTGATGACAAGGGTGATGACATCATTAGTTACACCAAGAAGGATGTGAAACCTATTGAAATGAAGGATACAGTCCTGATCGAACATATTAGCTCCACGTAAAAATTGAAACCACTTAATTATCAAACCTTATTCATAATTTGAAGGGTAAAATTTTTGTTTGAGTACCTTAACAAGATTGTCTCAATTGGTTATAATATCTTGACCTTATTTTCATTCCACTAAGATTTTTGCTAGACCTAAAATATTAAGCTTGGCAAATTGAACCTTTTCTTCATTTGGAGTTTGGGTAGAGGAAAATCACATTTCCATATCCAATATCTAGTTATTCAATATGTTAGTATTCCTTGATCTGTTGTACGAGACCTCGCACTTGGCTTTTGAGCAAGGTTGCTTACAATTTGGGCCAAATTAACCACTTGGACTGCTAGGTCCAAGGCCATGTTGGAGCAGGTATAATCTAGGATCAAGTGAATTAAATAGCACAAAAAGAAGGTCAATTTGAATATCTTGATTACAAATTAATTCCCTCAAGGAAGGCTCCATATAATTTACAAATCAACAAAAACTCTAATATTTTACACCTTGATGTCAACCTAAAGGAGTAGAGGTCAACAATATGCTTCAACAAAACCTTTTATTTTGAAGGGTAGTTGTGAAGCAATGAGTTTCATAAAAATGCTTTATAAAAAATCAAATAGTTTAGTTAAATCAATTAAACAAATTCTCTTTGCAAAAGATATGATTGAATTGAATTTAATTCAATTAATAAAACTTTAATTGACAAAAAATGGTTAATCAAAAAATAATTTAATTAATTAAAAGAGAATTTAAATTTAATTAAGATTTAATAAACTAAAATGATTAAAAAAATCTAAGGCAATAAGTCTTTATTACCAACTTGTTTACCCGATCACCAATGTTCTTGAATTTTCACAGTCGACGAGAGGAATTAGATGACATTGTGTTTAATTTGCTTGTTTGTCACTCGATCTACCTTCATAAAACCTCCATAATGCAACTAGAAATATTACCAAAAACCATATTTGATTGTTGAAAACCATAGATTAAAGCACCAAAAATCAAATTAACCCAACTAAAAATATTTGGACTTGTCGAGGAAGAAATTCAGTCAATGAAAAGTCGTCATGTCATCACCAAATTAACCGTGTCATCACTATTTGCTAAAAATATTTAAAAAATAGTTGAAATTATTAAGGTTGTTTCTAAGTTCCAAAAAAGGACCTATAACACAAAATATTCTTATGTCAAGGTAAACTTGAAAGCTCGATGTCACCCTACAAAGCCAACGATAATGAGAGCTTGAGTTGTCAGATGATGATGAGCCTATATCGTTGGTAGGCAAGGCTTGAGTCATCAAACAATGATGATCATGTGTTGTTGGTAGGTGAGGCTCGAGTCATCGAACAATGATGATTTTACTTCATCGGTAGGTGGAGCTTGAGTTATCATATGACAATGAGCTTAAGTCGTTAAATGATGAGGCTCTAGTCATCAGAAGGCGATGAGCTTACATCGCCAATAGGTGATGTAATGGATCGAAAGGCCTTAGCTCAAGTCATCGATTGACGAAAGCCAAAGTCATTGAAAATGTGATGACTTTTTGTCGCTAATACTATGCAACAACCGATGTCACCTATAGAATTCAAAATAATCCAAAAGCCAACCAAAACTTAGAGATGAAAGCTTAAAGAAAAGCAACAAAATCCTTTAGCAACTTAAGCAAAATTTGATTCCACCCAGTCAACACACAACCAAAAGCTAGATATCACAAACTAGAAATAACAACCACCATTTTGCAATTCCACTCAAGCGCCTAAGATGTCCGAGCTTAGGTTATCTCTTGCTAGTGGATTTTTATAAAAAAATAGGGTTGATTCTTCCCACGTTGTTGAAGCATGTGAAGTAAGTTGGAATGAAGGGTTTGGTGTCGAAGAGCCTTCCTCTGACGTATGGTCCTTATATGGAAATACCTTTTGAATCCAAGGCCAAGCCCTTGTGAGAAGTACCTAAATTTTTAATAGAACTAAATATCAGTGCTCTCTTTCTCTCCTTCACAACTTACAAGCCTAGTGAAACTCAACTTGAGCTCTCATACCAATGAAAAGGATTAAAAATTTATAATTGTTGTTTATTCTTAATGCCTAAAATAAATAGATATAAACATGCTCAAATAGTAATCTACAAATGCTCCACCATATTTCCAACATAAACTAAATGTGAAACGAGGAAGAATATATCAAATATGCCTCTAACCTAACTTAGTAAGATCCTACTAAATTTGGAACATGCTAAATAAGCCTAAGTATCTCGAATGCCACCTATGCTTAAAAAAATACACATGAGAAGATCATACTCACATTTACATTTTATTTAGAAATAAATAGTAACTATAAGCCTAAGCTAATAAATCAAATGCAAGCCTAAGACTAGCTAAAATAAAGAGGGGTCATGTGATTATTCCTCATCAACTAATAAGCAGACTTAAGACTAGTAATAAGATCAAAAATATTACCCATGAATAATTTTGAGATGATATGACCTTTTTTGGGAGGGCAAAGAAAAATGAGGTCAAATATTTGAGTAACTTATTAAAGGAATATATCAAGTGCCGTTAGCTCAACCTGTTAGATTTCTTAATATTTAAGGAGGAGACCAAGGTTCAAATCCTGCCAAGCGATACATGGATAATATCCAAGCTTTGTTGTAATACCACTATGTGGTGATGATGTAATATAGTTGGGGCCCATTTCAATCCCACATAACTAATTGAAAAAACTTATTAAAGGAATATGAAAGATTTTGAAGGCATAAATTTAATAGGAAAAACTCCAAAATTTACTTCCTAAACACTCTAGCTAGAATTAGAGTAGGGATATGTAGGTTACTTCAAATGGAGGAGGCAAATTTGCCAACAACATATTTAGGGATACCCTTATTTGAGGGGAGAATGATGATAGAAGTGTGGAATCCAATTATAATTAAAGTTCAAAATAAACTACCAATATGGAAAGGTAGATGGTTATCATTAGTAGGAAGAGTGTAGCTAATTAAATTAGTCTTACAAGCCATTTCAACATATTATATATCCTTGTATATTATGCCAAAATAGATAGAAAAAAGTTTAATCTATATTATGCGGTCATTTTTATGGTTAGGATTATGATAAAAGGATATTTCCTTTGGTGAAATAGAGCAAGGTGTGTGATGATAAAACTAGAGGAGGTCTCATTTTGAGAGTTCTTATAGATGCAAACTTAGCTCTAAGAGAAAAAGTAATTTGGAGATTATACAAAGAGAGTCAAAGACAACATGCAAGAATTATTCTAAGCATGTTGAGCCCAATGACCCAAGATTTATCTATACTTCGTTCTCACAACCATATGTTTTTGCACTAGGGTATGATTTTTAAAAATAAATTGATATAGTGATGAAAGGTCTAAGATGGATAGTGGGAACAAGAGAAAAAAATTCTATTTGGATGGATACTTGGTGTGATTAAAAACCACTCAATCTAGATCCAAATTTGAAACCATGGATGAGATTATTTTAATAGAAATATGGTTATAAGGTTTTAAACATTATGTACAAGGATTAGAAAGGAAGATATAAATGGAAGAATATTTTTTTACAAGTATACCAGACATTGTTGCTAAAAGGCATTTGAGTAAAAAGACACCAACAATAATTATTCCAAGGGGAGCCAAGGATAAGCTAATTTGGAAGTTGGATGGCTTAGGAGAAAACACAAAAAGAATTATATATAATGTAAAGCACCAATATCAAGTGGCATTAGCTAAATCGATTAGATTCCTCAACATTTCAAGGAGGAGATCCAGGTTCAAATCTTGTCAAACAATACATGGATAATATCTAAGCTTTGTTGTAATACCACTATGTGGTGATGATGTAATACAGGTGGGGCCTATTTCAATCCCATATAACCCATTGAAAATATGTAAATCACCAACAAAATAGGAATACCATAAGAATATGAAGAGATATTTGGGATAGCTCAAGCATTCTAAAAGTCAAAATGATTGTACGACTAGTATGTCATAGAAATTTTTTATCCTAGGATAACCTAATGAAAAGGGGTTTTCATAGCCTCTCATAATGTGTTCTATGTAAAAAGGAGGAGGAGAGTATAAATCATATCTTGGGACATTGTTCAATAGTCTAGGAACTATGACAATGGATTCTTAACATGTTTGGTAAATGCATGGTGATGAATGAAAGAATTAAAGAATGGTTAAAGCAGTGGTAGAATACTTTTAAATGTGAGGCATTATAGATAGTTTGGGAGACATTAAAAGATACAATACTTTGGACTGTATGGATGGAAAGGAATAAAAGAATATTTAAAGAAAAGAAAAGCATTTTAGAGGTAATGAAAAGGAAGTTTTGCTTATCCATAGAGGAGTCTAAACCGACACAATCAACTCACCCAATTCGTAATCTTGAAGTAGAGAGCCTTGATAGATGAAGCCAAGTAATCAATTGAAATTATGATGGTGGGTACACGAGAAAGAAAATAAAGGCAACAAATATAAAATGGAAAGGATTTGAAGTGGAGTTGGTTAAATTGAATTTTGATGGATCTTTTAAAGGAAATCAAAGACCAATAGGAGGAGGAATACTAAAAAATAATAAGGGTGAGATTTTGACACATTACGCTTTTAATAATGGATTTAAGACAAATAATGAAGCTAAAACATGGGCAACTTTGGAGGGATTAAAAATATACAGATAAATGAAATGAAATAAAGAATGGATGGAAGGCAATTCATTAATAGTAATAAAGGCAGTTTTGAGGAAAGCAAAGGCTCCATTGAACATACAAGATATCATTGTGGAAATACAAGACCTTGCTATAAAGTTTCAAGAATTTAAGTTTACATATATGTTAAGGGAAGGAAACAAATGTGAAGACAGACTAACCAATAAAGGGGTTTTAATAGAGGATTGTGAAGTTAAATTTTCTTTTCCATGGTTAGAGGAAGTAGTAAGTTTAGTTGAAGCTAACAAGAAAAATTTTAAAGGAGCAAATTCAAAATAATATTCTAGAGGATTACAAAATATTTTAGGGATCCATTTATAGATCAATGCATTGGAGAAAAATAACAATTCGTATTTGGTAAAAAAAACTATGATTTTGTGAAGCGAGTAGAAGTTTTGTATGCTAAAGTAGAAGAAGATGATATTAGATGAACTTCATGGCTGAATGGATTATTTGAGTTGTTGGTTGGATTATGGGATAGAGTATGGATTGGAACTTTCAAATTTTTGAGACTACTAAACTATTTATTAAAATAATACCATTATGATTTGTTAAAATATCATTATAATATGAATGAGATTCATTTCATAACTCATTAAAATAAAAATTGTTTTTTATTGGTTATTTGGTATTAAAATAAATTCCACTCGTGTTATATAATGTCTCATACTTTAGTTATTATGCAAATATTTCTTGATAAGAGTTAACAAAGAAATTTCAACTTTTTGAGATTGCTAAACTGTTTATTACAATTCTTATGGTTGCACTTATGCTTTAGGAAGGAAACTAACAATCAAGAGTTAGTAAAATTGACTATGATAACACAAATTTTTGAAAATATTACTCTACTAAGATGTAGTGCATAGACAATAGAGATGGAGTTTTGGTATTGCAAAATCTACTACAAGAAACTATTAAGAAGGATGATGAATTCTAAAATATTTGTATTTACAAAGAAAATTGAAGAAGATTTAGAAAATGATTATCAAGAATTTAGACTTTTTATGAAAAAATATGTAGTTTTCTTGCTATAGCAACTCAATTAAGATGATAATTGATTTTGTTTGTACACTCACAAGCTCTAAAGGTGAGAGTTGTGGTGGGGGACCATAGTACAACCCCTTTTTTCTAACTATATATCGTATACAAATAGTTAATTAATTATATTTATATTTTATTTAAAAATGAATAAATTATATGGGATTGAAACAGGCCCCATCCATATTATGTCATCACCATATGGTGGTATTACAACAAGCTTACAATTATACATGTATCACTTAGCAAAATTTAAACCTTGGTCTCCTCCTTGAGAGTTAGAAGAATCTAACAAGTTGAGCTAATGTCTTTTGATATATATTAAATTAAAAAATTAATATACATTATATATTAGATTTTTAATTGATTATATAATATTAAAATAGGTTTCATTTGTATAATATCATAGTTATATAGTGGTATTATAATAGCTTGGTATTTATACATGTATCACTTGGTAAGATTCAAACCTATGTCAAAAAGTTAGGAAACATCTTTTTAAAATTAGTTATACGGGATTGAAATAGGCTCCATCTATATTATGCCATGACCACATAGTGATATTACAATAGTTGGCTATTATGCATGTGTCACTTGGTAAGATTCGAACCTTGGTTTCCTCCTTAACTAATTAAGTTAATGCCATTTAATTTTGAGCTCATACCATTAAATTATATGTAAATATTTTAAATTGGTGATATGGGATTGAAATAGGTCCTACTTGTATTACATCATGACCACATAGTGATATTACAACAACTTAATAACTATGCATGTATCATTTGGCAAGTTTCAAACCCAGGCCTCCCCCTTGAAAGTTAAGATCTAATGCCATTTTTTTTGAGAAAAATGGTTTACTTGGGTACCCCACCCTTGAAAAATACAAATTTCTCTTTTAGAGCGTGAGAGTTTACAAACATATTCAATTCTCATCTCAATTGAGTTGTTATAGTTAGATACCTACATCTTTTTTATAAAAAATTTGAATTCTTGTTTTTCATTTTTTTGGATGTTCTTCAAGTTTATTTCTAAATTCAAATATTCCAATATTTAGCACCCTTCTTCTTGACTTTTTTTAGCAGCCTTCACACTATCAAAACTCCACCTTTGTTGTCTACATATTGCATCTTTGTAAAATAATATTCCCAAAACTTTACGCTATCATAGTTTGCTTTACCAGATATGGACTACTAGTTTCCTTCCTAAAGCATAAGTGCAACCACAATAATTGTAATAAATAGTTTATATGAAAACACATTAATGTTATAAAATACAATAAATATTACCAATAAAAAAATTAAAGTAAATATTAATCATTATTTGATTCAAGCAGTCAAAATTTCTTGTTAGCTTCAACTAAACTTACTACTTCCTCTAACCATGGAAAAGAGAATTTAACTTCAATATCCTCTATTAAAATCCTTATATTAGCTAGCCTATATGCACATTTGTTCTCTTCCCTTAACATATGTGTAAACATGGTTTATTCAAACTATATAACAAGGTCTTGTATTTCCACAATGATCTCTTATATATTCTACGGAGCTTTTAGTTTCTTTAAAATTACATTTATTACTATTAATGAATCGCCTTCCATCCATACTTTGTTCCATTTCATTTGTTTGTATTTTTTTAACCCTTCCAAAGCCTCCCAAGCTTCAACTTCATTATTTGTCTTAAATCCACTATTGAAAGTGTAATGTGATAAAATTTCACCCTATTATTTCTAATTATTCCTCCTCCTCCTCCTAGTCCTGGATTTCCTTTAGATGCTTCATAAAAATTCCATTTAACCAATTCCACTTTTGGTGGTTTCTGCTTTATATTCTTTGCCTTCCTTTTGTTTCTTTTGTACCCAACATTATAATTCCATTTGATAACTTGACTCCATATATCAAAGTTCTCTATATCAATATTAGGGATTCGGTGAGTTAATAAGATTGGTTTAAAATCCTATATGGCTAAACAAACCTTCCTTTTTATTACCTCTAAATGAATTTTCTTTCCTTTATATATTCTTTTGTTCCTTCCCAGCCATACAGTCCAAAGTATTGCATCCTTTGATATATCCTAGATTGTTTATAACGCCTCACTTTTAAAAGTGCTCTACCATTGCATTAACCATTCATCACCATCCATTTACTAGAGAGATAATGCTAACAACCTTTAAGTCTTATGATTAAAGCAATGTGTATTTATTTACATTGTAACAACCTCCTTAACTCAAGATTTAAAAATCAAGTATGATTCTTTTATATATATATATCTTTGGCTTGATAATAAGGGATTGTACTCGGGTCCCCCACCCTTGAAAAATTACAACTCTCTTCTTTATAGCTTGAGATTTACAAATAGATAAACTTCTCATCTCAATTGAGATGTTATAGCTAGAAACCTACATCATTTTACATAAAATGTTTGAATTCTTGATTTTAATTTTGTGGATCTTTTTAAATTTCCATATGAATACAAATATTCTAGAATTCAACATCCTTCTCAACATTTTTCTATAGCACCTTTCACAATACCAAAACTTCACCTCTATTATCTATGTATTGCATCTTAGTAGAGTAATATTTCCAAAACATCGACTATCATAGCCCGCTTTACCAAATTTAAATTGCTAGTTTTTTTCCTAAAATACAAGTGCAACCACAAAAATAATAATAAATAGTTTATATGAAAATGCATTATTGTTACAAAATAAAGCAAATATTATCAATGGAAAACATTAAATTAAATCTTAATCATTAAATAATTCATGCAATGAACATTTTCTTGTCAACTTCAACTAAACTTACTACTTCCTCTAACCATGGAAAGGATAATTAAATTTCATGATCCTTAATGAAATCCCCTCTATTGGCTAGCCTATATGCACATTTGTATTCTTCCCTTAATGTATATGTAAACCTGATTTCTTCAAACTCTTTAGCAATATCTTGAATTTCCACAATTATATCTTGCATGTTCCATGGAGCCTTTGCTTTCCTTAAAATTGCATATATTACTATGAGAGAATCACCTTCCATCCATACTCTATTCCATTTCATTTGCTTGTATATTGTTGACCCTTCTAAAGCGGCCCAAGCTTCAACTTCATTATTTGTCTTAAATCCACTACTAAAAGAGTAATGAGACAAAATATCTCATATATTATTTCTAATTATTCCTCCTCCTCCTATTGGTCATGGATTTCCTTTAGATGCTCCATAAAAATTCAATTTAACCAACTCCACATTTGGTGGTTTCCAATTTATATTATTTACCTTCTTTTTGCTTCTCTTGTACCCAAAATCATAATTCCATTTAATGACTTGACTCCATCTATTAAGGCTCTCTGATTCCATATTAGAGATTGGGTGAGTTGATAGGGCTGGTTTAGACTTATCTATGGCTAAACAAATCTTCCTTTTTATTACCTCTAAACTACTTTCCTTTCCTTTAAATATTCTTCTACTTCTTTCTAGCCATTTAGTCCAAACTATTGTATCTCTTGATATATCCCATATTGTCTATAAAGCCTCACTTTTACAAGTGCTCTACCATTTGCTTTAACTAGTCTTCAATTTTACTATTCATCACCATGCATTTACCAAACATATTAAGAATCCATTGTAGTTTCCAGACTTTTGCTCAATGTCCTAAGAAATGGTCTATCCTCTCCTCCTCCTTTTTATAAAGAACACGTTGAGAGGGACCATGAAAACCCCTTTTCATAAGGTTATCCCAAGATAAAATTATTCTATGGCCTACTAGCCAAACAAACATTTTAACTTTAGGAATGCTCAGGCTACCCCAAATATCTCTCCATATTCTAGTGATATTATTATTTTTTTGGTGCTTTACATTATATCCACTTCTTCTTGTGTATTCTCCTTAGCTATTCAATACTAAATATCCTCATAGCATCAATGTATTGTATACTTGTAAATATTTTTTTTTCCATTTGTATCTTCCTTCTTGATCCTTGTACAAATTTTTTGAAACCCTATCACCATATTTGTCTTGAAGCAATCTCATCGAAGGTTTCAAAAATGAATCTTAAATTGAGTGGTTTTTTATCACACCAAGTATACATCCAAATATAATTTTTTTCTCCAGTGCCCACCTGCCATATTAAACCTTTAATAATTATATCAATAGATGTTTTTAAGCCATTCCCAAGAGTAGAACCATTTTGTAGAGAGAATGCAATAAATATTAAACTCAGGTCATTGGGCTCAACATACGTAGAAGAATTATTGCCCATTATTTTTTAATATCTTTATACAATCTCTAGATTATTTTTCTCCTAAAAGCTAAGTTTACATCCGTAAGAACTCTTAAACCAAGACCTCCCCTAGTTTTATCATCACACACCTTACTCCATTTTACCTTATCATGTAAACCTGACCATAAAAAGGATCACATAATATAGATTAAACTTTTTCAATTTACTTTGGCATAGTATACAATGACATGTCCACTTATAAGCCCATATTTGTAATCCTTCTTTAAGTTCCTACTCAAAACCTCTGACATAATAACGAGAGGAGACCTAGGTTCCAATCCCAAGGGCTTGCCCATGCACAGACAGTAGCCCAAATCTGATTCCTCTGAGTGGTGCACCAGATTCATGACGATGGTGTAACCCCTGTGCGTCCGACGGTCCCCATCTCACGCCGGGTTACCATGTACCGAGACAGTGGAAGTCCTGGGAGCCTTCGTAGACAGTTTGAACCCTACCAGCTGTGTTGGTAGTTACTAAAAATTATGATTTTAACCATTGCTTCTATATATATAAAAAAAAATGAACAAATAAGGAGATAGAGGATCTACTTTTCAGAGGCCTCTCTTGGCTTTAAAAGATTCTATTACTAACCCATTGACCAACACTGAATAAGAAATTGTACAGACACAAGATTTAATCCATTTCTTCTCGAATCCAAACTTTTCTAAAACTACAAAAATAAAATCCCATTTAACCCTATCATAGGCTTTACTCATATCAAGTTTTAAGATCATTGCTTTCTCTTTTCTTGAAACTGCTGAATGTATAACTTCATGAACTACTATGATCCCGTCTATAATTTATCTCTCTTTCACAAATCCTCCTTGCTATTTTGAAATAATTTTGTCTAACAATGGCCTTAATCGATTTGCCATCACTTTGGAGATAATATTATAAGCCATATTACAAAGGCTTATGGGTCTAAAAGAATAAAAAAACTTAGCATCCTTCTATTTTGGAATTAGGGTAAGATATGTTGCATTTATTTTATAAGGTACGTACTGTTTTACCCTAGATTGTTCCATTGGTACCAATAAATAATACTTCACTCTATCCCAATTATGTTGGTAAAAAGTTGTAGAGAGCCCATCTGGACTTGGGGATTTATACTTATTGAAAGAGATAGCTAAATGAAATTCTAGAGTAATAGGATCCATCAATTTCCTATTGTCTTCATTTGTTATAACTAAAGGTACATATTGAATAAGTTTATCATTAATAACTTCAGTCTCCTATGATCCTAGAATATTTTGATAAAAAGACTTTACCTCTTTTCTAATTTCACTCTAACCTTCAGTCCAAATCCCTTCTATTTATTTAATTCTACTAATTATGGATGTTGATCTCTGTACTATAGTTATCCTATGAAAAAAAAATATTTTTACCGCCTTTTAACCAAGTTTGTCTTGATTTTAATCTCTAGAATTTCTCTTCCTTACTCAAAATATTATGATATTTACTAAGGAACTCCCATTCTTCTGAGCTTGGATTATTATGATCACATTTTTGAAAATTTGAAATTTTATCTTCTAGTTCTTGTTTGTTCTCAAAAATATTTCCAAAAGTCTTATTGTTCCATTATTTTAATCTAGATATCATAGCTTTATTTTGTTTTGGAAGAGCATGCAATCCATAATTCCCTGAAGAATTCCACATTTGTGTTATCATATCAATAAATTGAGGATAGTCTTCCCATGTCTGCTCATATTTAAAATATGATCTCTTTTTTAATTCACTTACCACCATTTTAACTCTTATTGGCCAATGATATGAACCAATCCTTGTTAAGGTATTAATTTTAACACAAGTTCCTTCATATTTCCAATGATCCAAGAGTATGCATCTGTCTAATTTTACTACTATTAGATTTTAGCCTCTCCTGTTGTTGGTCCATGTATAATTTTCTTCTTCAAACTCAACCTCCCATAGATTATTGTTTTGAATAAAAGCCGAGAAATCTCTCATGCTTTGGGTTAATTTCCTAATTCCTCCAATTTTTTTATCCAGCTTGGTTATGGCATTAAAATCTCCTATCATCATGAATTGGGTTTCTTGGTATTTACTTCTCATAAAGGCTTCAATCCCACTCTAAACTTCTAATCTACCTGAATGAGTTGTAGGTCCATAGACATTGATAGAGATGAAATGAACATCTACAAAGTAGAAAGTGACTAAAGAGGCTATCCAATGCCTAATTTTATGAATGGTTACACATGAGGTTCTAGAATACTTTCAACAAGTTAGAATTCCCCTGATCGTTCCTTTAGAATCCATAGCATCCCATTCAGATCTTACCCATACTACTTTCATAGTTCTTGAAACTTCTTCTTTTGTTATTTTAGTTTCTTGGATACAAAGAATATGAGGCTTATTACTTAAACATAGGTTCCTTATACACCTATGCTTTGAGGAGGTATTATGACCCCTTATATTCTATGAGATGATAATCATGTCTCATTATGGGCTATTGGCCCTACCTACGTATTACCAATATCATTTTTTTGTTTGGTAAAGAGAAGTTCAACCAACTTAGTTTATGTTCCTTTCTCTATGTTTGCTCTTGTTTCCCTGGATCTTGCTTGATAATTTCATAAGGTAATATATGTATAATTGAACATATGATTTGTTACAAAATGTTATATTATTAGGATCTTAATGTAATATGAATGGGGTAATTCAATCCCATGTAGCTAATTAAAAAGTATGTTTAATCAAAAATTACAAACTGGGAGTGAGTCTCATCTTTTCTTGTTTTATATCTTCAAGAAAGAATAATAAACATGTAAATAGAAAACAACTGTGTGTATGTATATATATATATTCTGACATTAAGTAGCTAATAAAGTTTTCAAATTAAATTTCATAAGGTAATATATGTATAACTACATATATGGTTTTTTATAAAATATTATATTAATGAGATCATTCAATCCCATGTAGCTAATTTAAAAGTATGTTTTCTTTAAAAATTACAAACTAGGAGTGAGCCTCATCTTTTGTTGTTTTATATTTTGAAGAACAAACAATAAGAGTTCAAATAAAAATAAACTACAAGTAAGGATCCCTCATATTTTCTTGCTCTAGTTCTTTAGAGAAATTAAAAAACAAAGAATTCATATGAAGAAAAACTAGGTAGCATGGAAGGAAAATCATATTTGAAAGCCCTCATAAAAAGTATGGATGACTAATTTAAATATAAGAGGAAGATCAAATATATGACAAACACAATCTAGGGAGCAAATATTACATTAAAAGGGATTCTCAAGGATGAGATCAAGCATGTTATAATGGGTCTTAAGAGTAGAGGGTTTATATGTAAGTTCCATAAATACTAGCTAGGGTTTTCATAGATTTAAAATTAGATCGTGTGGAAGTGGGGATTGAATTTAAATTACTCCATAACTTTTATTTTTAAACATTTTTCCCTCGTCATATTTTAAGCTTGGAATTTAATGATAGAATATTTTGTGGCAACCCATGGTTTGGAGGGAGATGCTTTATATTTAAGACCATGGAGTGGAATTTTTTATTGAAAAAAATATTAAAAAGCTTTCGGTATGGGTTAGCCTTATTAGCCTTCCATATAAGCTTATCAATAATATTTTTTTAATAACATTGGCAATACAGTAGGGGATTTCATCCAAGAGGATTAAGGAGCAAAAACATGTTATATATGTCTAGATATGTTTTGCTATATTTCAAAACCTTTTCCACAATTCATTAAGATCAAATTTAAATAAGGAGAATGACATCATCAAGTGGATTATGTAAATATTGAATTTTGATATCACAAATGTTGAGTGTGGATACATGGCAAGAGATTGCAAAGTGAAAACGATGGATAAAGAGAGAAATTTTTGGTCATGATATAAACTTCAAGATGAAGCAAGGAGATCATTATACAGTAGAAGGTAGAGTAGATCGAGGATATTACACCTCTAATAAAGAGGTAAAGAAAGTCTATCTACAATATTAAATGGAAAATATCATCATAGTTCACAAGGATCGACCATTAGAGGAAAAAAAAATGATTAAGGGATGAAAAAGTACAATGAACAATTTCAAATCTAAAAGGAATCAGAGGTGCAAAGGAATATGTGAAGGAAAATTTAAAAACAAAGGAGGTAGAAAAGGTTAAGTTTATTTTAAGTAAATATTGGATAAAAATAACACTATTGTTGATATCTATTAACAATTGTTGGAGGTAAACTCTTGGAGATGTAAGCATTTTTATAGAGAAGGAATAGGGTAGCAAATACTTTAGTTATTTGTGGTGTTTACTTCTTGGTGAAATTCAAATTTTAAAAGGAAATTGGTAGAGTGAAAATTTATCTCTGAATAAGAATGATTGCAATAAGTTGATTGTGAAAACATAATAGTTTGAGGAAGACCAAAACTATATTTGATAAATCTAGCTTGCTCAAGATACACTCCACATTTATTGTTTGTAGGCTTCTTTCTTGCTAGATTTGGTGTAGATCTACCCTCTCAAGCCAAATTTAAGGTAAATCTGCTCTTTTTCTTCAAATATGAGTCTAGATTTGCTCTTGTTGATGTAATTTCACACCAGATCTACTATTTGTAGGCTTCATTCATACCAAATAAGGTGTAGATATTTCATGTTAGATCTAGTGTAGATCTACCCTCTCAAGCTAGATCTGACGCAGATCTAATCTACTGCGCTAGATTTGAGGCTAGATCTATTCCCATTGTTAGGCTTGAGTCCTATTTTCCTGCTACTTTGCTATAGCCTCTTTGGGATTCCAAATATGATGGTAAGAAAATTAAGGAGGAGGATTATGTACAAGTTCTTGAATGGTAGTGTGGCTTATGCCAAAAGATATTTATTTCAAAAAAATATCTTGACCAACATTATGAAAATCATCACCACAATTTGTTGAATAGTACCCCAAGAATGATAAGAAGTGATAAGGAGGTGGGCGCCCTAGGGTTTGATTTGGGGTGGGTGTTTTGATAGGCCCATATCAAGCCCTAGGAATGGTGATAAGTGGTAAGGAGGTGGGTGACACAAACCAGGGTTTGTAGGCCCTAGGGTTTTATTTGGGGGTGATAAAATAGACCCCAAGAATGGCATTTTTAGCGACTCAAACCAAGGTTTGTAGATTTTAAGTCTCAAAGTGATGGGCAAGAAAGGAAGTAATAATATTTTTGAACATAATTTTGGGGCGAGAATGGATTCCATAGAAGTTTTGTAGGGTTTGGTTGTCAGGGATGGTGGGGCTCATTCTATCCCGTTTGATCCAAATACCTCTTGGTTTCATATGGTGAAAAGTAATGTAGGGAAAGACTTAGTTTGTAATTTTTGTTTAGTCCCAAAGGGTAATAGGATCGTAATTTTAGATGAACTTGCTAGATTGACTACAACCCAGGGGGATATCTATTTGATAAGCAACTTTTTAAGTGTCCATCCAAACATGCATGTTATTCAATGTTTGGCATAAGCCAAGTGGAGACCTCTAGGGATATTGGAAATCGTGGCTATGCTAAAAAATTTCCTCCTAATCTGCTTAATCTTAGAAGAGGATGTTGAACAAATTATTCAACAAGAACTTTGGTTTTCTTGTTGTTGAAATTTGTTTCTTAAGTGTTGGTCTACTAGTTTCAATCCACACACCTAAAATATCAATCAAGTCTTATTTTGGGTCAAGCTCCCAGGTCTACCTCCACATTTGTGGCATGAAGATATTTTTGTAGGGATTGGGCATCGTCTGGGCCAAATCGTGGCTATTGATCCAACAAAATTTGCCAGAACCTAGCTTATTCATGCTAGAATATGCATCAACATGGATATGGAGCAAGCCCCTTTGAAATCCATCGAACTAGTCTCCATGTTTGGATCTTGGATTCAAGCTCTAGAATATGAAAATCTATTGATAAAATGTAGTTCCTGCTTGAAGATAGGGCATTTGAATAGGGATTGCCCTCAAAGAAAAATCCCTCCTCAAAAGGACAATGGTAATAAGGAATAAGCTTTTAGAAAATCAAATGAAGAAAATAATGGAGTAGACTAGGTGAATCCTCCTCAATCAACCTATGAAAGTAGGGAAGAAGGTGAAATTGAGGAAATCGATCTTTAGGTAAGTAAGTTTAGTAACAATATTGCTGCTGATTCATCTCTTGTGTTACTCATAATCACTTTGAATACTTAGCAATCTCCCTAGGATAGTGATCATGTTTTCCCAAATGAAGAAAATGCTCTAGGGAATAATACCTTTTTAGAGGAAAATCAAATGAATCTAAATCTTCCCTTTGAACCAACTATCCCAATCAAAAATCAAGGGACTCCACCTAATTCCCAGATGATGAGGAAGGACCTAGGGAGCCCAAACAAAACCTCTAGGAGATTGAGAAAGAATCAAGTAGATGTGGGGAAGAACAAATCCAGGGGTAGACCCACCCAAAATGAAATCAAGAAGAGAGAAATAACCAAAGAAGTAGCCAATAGAAATCAACTGACCCTAAAATTGGGAGGTAAAAAGCCTCCATCCAAATCCAAGAAATGAGAACCATATCCTTGCAGTAGGGGCTCTCCTTGAAGACACTCATAGTAAGGGGGTGGGTGTGTGGTGGGGGCTATATGTTAAATTGCCTATTGATAAGAAAACCCTTATATATATTTGATTTGGTTAGTGTAAGAAACCCCTACAACTAACACTTAGAGCTGAGCATTTCCATCTCAACCATGATCCCTCGTAAGGCCAAGAGCTAAACTTATCAATAGACGATTAACATACAACCACACACACGTCACAGTTTGAACCTTGAACCTTTCGAAGAAGAGCCAAATCCCAAATCGTTGCGCTATCCCTCCAAGATATATTTTAAAAAATATTATAATTATTACAAATTATAATATATAAGTAATTGTTTGGTTAATTTATTATTTTATTTTAAATATTAAGAAATTTTGTAAATGAACAATTGCATAAACATAATATAGTTATATATATTTATTGTTAACACACAACACACCATCATCTAGAACGAGTGATTCTCTATGATGTAGATGAGAACCAAAGCTCAAACCACACAAAATTACACACATGTTGTGGTTTGAACCTTGGACCTTATAAAGAGAGGCCAATGCCCTAATTGTTACACTGTCCTCACTCGATCATAGTTTAAATTATAATGGTATTTTTATTACAATGTCATAAATAAAAGATGTGTTAAAATATTAAATAGTATGAGCTCAACCAACCAAAATTCTTAATTTCAAGGAGAAATTTAGATTCAAATCATTCAAGCAATATATACATAATTATCAAGTTATAATATCATTGTATGGTCATGATATTATATATGTTAACTTATTTTTATCAAGTATAACCAGTTAAAAAAGGCTTTCTAAAATAGATGTAGGACAAAAGTAGCTCATTCAATCCCATACAGTCAATTTAGAATTGTATATTATTATCATTTTGTTTTTGCTATACATGAAAATCTGTGTTGTCTCCATCATTTTATCTCCTACCCATGGGCATGGTTCGAATTCAAAAAGCTACCTATACCCTTGTTCTATCTCGGTAAACTTTTACTTTAAGTGAGAGGCCACCCCTGTTCCATCTCGGTAAACTTTTACTTTAAGTGAGAGGCTACCCATGGGGTGGTTCAAATCAGGAAAGCTACCACTATACCCTCGTTCCACCTTGGTAAACTCTTACTATAAGTGAGAGGGACCATGAAGGACTCAAGATTGTACAATTGTATAATAATACATTTTTTTCTCGTTATATTGTTCACTTGATTAAATATATAATTTATTTTTTTATTAAATGAAATGAGTTCAATTAATTAAATTTATCTATTTTAAGAAGGAAATCCAAGTTAAATTCTTGACAATATATACATAATTTTCAAGTTATTATAATACCTGGCCGGAACCCATTTTAAACCCATATATATATATATATATATAAATAAAAAAAATCCATGTTTAACGTATATAATTCTTAAATTATCTTAATATCACAATATATCATGATGTAGTAATACTGATGGACATATTTCATTCTCATGTGATAATGTTGTTTTAGAAACAACATCCTTTATGAGGATTCTATATGGTCTATGCCTTCGTGCACTTAAAAAACTATACTTCTTTTTTATTTATTATCTTATGATGGAGCATAACCACCTAATTAAAGCATATAATTATGTTCTTATGGGACATCATAGTAGTAATACTTTAGGCTCTTTTTATAAATCTAAGTTCAAATCGCAATAAAGTACAATATACGTAATTGAGTTTATCTACCAAAAAGACACAGTTACTTTATTAGTGTATATATTTTCAAGATATTATAAAAAACTGTTTTGGTAGCATAACCTTTTAATGTAAAGTCTCCATCAAAATTGGAAAAAAGAAAAAGTTTTGATAGGATAACCTTTTAATGTTTGTAATTAATATGCTAACGATTCATTTATATTATATATATAATTATCATTTATATTACATATTCTATAATCAACGTTCTTTTTAACCATGATCTCTCGTAAAGCTAAGAGTTATGTTTATCAATAGGAAATTTAACACACAACCACCACACAGCCCCTTTCTCACACACTCGCCCACATTGCGGTTTGAACCTTGAACTTCTCAAAAGAGTGTCAAAGTCCGAACCGTTGCGCTGTCCTCAGCTATAATAATAAAAAATGATATACAATTTTAAAAAAACATGCAATTGTATGAATGTAATAAAGTTTATATCTTAAACTAGGATAGTTGTTCTTGTAAAAGTAATTTATAATCTTCTCATGACCATAGGTTATATGACACGATACTAATACAATAAAGTAATTTCATCGTATCTTTTAGTAAAATACAATAAATATTGTAATTAATAAGCTAACAATTCATTTTTTTATATATATATATATATATATATATATATATATATATAATATTAAAAATGGCATGCAATTATATATGAATGGAATAAATTTTATACATTTTCGTATAAAGTAAAAGGTAAAGTGACCTAGATGTTGTAGGTGAGTTGGAGAGGAGAGGGCAATCCTTTAAGGGAGGTTCCAGGTTTGAATCTCCACCCTACTAAAAAGTTGAATTGGGTACTCAAAATCCAATTGATAATGTTGGTGCGGGTAGGGTTGGGCGCGACTCACGGGTGATTTTGATGGTGTAGAACCCCTTGGTCGTGGTCTCTCAGACCAAGGCGACCCAACAAGAGGTTTTTTGCTTAAAAAAAATTTAAAATGTAAAGTAATTTGTAATGTCTCTGTGACCATAGGCTATATGACATGATCTTCATGGACGATGTTGTTTATCGAATATATAGTTAACCAACCATATTTCAATTATTGAAGTATGATGTACAACCCTACCTACCTCCTGCATGATTCGAACCTTGCACCTCTATTTAGAGTTCTATAGTCTACATCATTGAAGCCATTTGGGTTGTGTTGTAATACCATAAATAATATATCTTGTAGTCAAAAAATAATTATATAGCTTTTATAAAGGGTCTTGGTCTTCGTAATGAGTTGGGTTTGAACCTTAGACCTCTAAAAGAAAGGCTAAAACCCTTACCACTGCAGTAAACTTGCAAGGATGCCACTTGCATTATCGGTGATGTGACCGGGTTCAACCCCACGGTGGATATGTATATGTATAAGAAGTATTTACTCAATAAAAAAAATTATATAAACATAATAAAGTTTGAATCTTTA
The DNA here is from genome assembly GCA_028583015.1 of Wollemia nobilis. Taxonomy (NCBI): domain Eukaryota; kingdom Viridiplantae; phylum Streptophyta; class Pinopsida; order Araucariales; family Araucariaceae; genus Wollemia; species Wollemia nobilis. Next base: position 9,981,816 of record JAQPPZ010004166.1, read on the forward strand.
AATTATGATGGGCATTCCATCTTAATACCAATCTTAATACCATAAACAATATGGTTTGGTAAAAGTAAAGTTATACTTGTATAATACAACTTCAATCTTGTGTAAAATCATTAAAAAAAAATGTTTTTATTTTGGTTTTTGCTAGAGAAAAATGGGTTGTACTTTGGTCCCCACCCTTGAAAAATCATAGATATCTCTTTTAAAGTTTGAGAGTTTACAAATAAATACAATTCTCGTCTCATTAAGTTGCTATAACTAGATACCTACATTTTTTTTTCATAAAAAAATTGAATTTTTTATTTTCATTTTTTGGATCTTTTTCAATTTTCTTTGTAAATACAAATAATTTAAAATTCAATGTCCTTCTTCTTGATATTTTCCTATGACAACATTCACAATACCAAAATTCTACCTATATTGTCTATGCACTACATATTAGTAGAGTAATATTTTCAAAATTTTGCACTCTCATAGGTTGCTTTATTAAATCTAAACTGTTAGTTTCCTTCCTTAAGAATAAGTGCAACCACAAGAACTGTAATAAATGATTTTACAACAAATATTATCAATGGAAAACATTAATCATTATTTGAGTCAGGCAGTCAACATTTTCTTGTTAGTTTCAAGTAAACTTACTACTTCCTCTAATTATGGAAAAGAGAATTAATTTCACGATCCTCTATTAAAACCCCTCTAGCCTATCTGCACATTTATTTCCTTCTCTAATGTATGTGTAAACTTGCTTTCTTCAAAATTTGTAGCAAGATTTTGTATTTCCACAATGATCTCTTATATGTTCTATGGAGCCTTAGCTTTCCTCAAAATTATATTTATTACTATTAGTGAATCACCTTTCATCCATACTCTGTTTCATTTCATTTGTCTATATATTTTTAACCCTTTCAAATATGCCCAAGCTTCACCTTCATTATTTATTTTAAATCCACTATTGAAAGCATAATGTGGTAAAATATCACCTCTAGTATTTATAATTGTTCCTCCTCCTTTTATTAGTATAGGATTTCCTTTAGATGCTCATTAAAATTCAATTTGATCAACTCCACTTCTGGTGGTTCCCACTTTATATTATTTTCATTCCTTTTATTTCTTCTGTACTCAACATCATAATTCTATTTGATACCTAGACTATATCTATCAAGGCTCTCTACTTTAAGATTAGGGATTGAATGAGTTTATAGGGTTTATTTAGAATCTTCTATGGCTAAACAAATTTTTCTTTTCATTACCTCAAAACTACTTTCCTTTCCTTTAAATATTCATTTGTTCATGTCCAACCATATAGGTTAAAGTATTATATCTTTCGAGGTATCCTAGATTTTCTATAGTGCCTCACTTTTAGAAGTGCACTATCATTACTTTAATAATTCTTTAATTTTTCCATTCATCACCTTGTTACCAAACATATTAAGAATCCATTGCCATAGCTCCCAAACTATTGAACAGTGTCCCAAGATATGGTCTATACTCTCCATTTTACATAGAACACATTATGAGGGACCATTAAAACGTATTTTAATTAGTTTATCCCATGATAAATTTTCATATGATCTACTAGACATACAAATATTTTAACTTTTGGAATGCTTAGGCTATCCCAAATATCTCTCCACATTCTTACGGTATTCCTATTTGTTAATGCTTTACATTATATCCACTTTTTGTTGTGTATTCTTTTGAGTTATTCAATTCCTAAATCAAATTATCCTTGGCTACCGTAAGAATAACCACTGTTGTTATATTTCTACTAAACTCCCTCATAGCAACAATTTATGATGTACTTGTAAAAAAATCTTCTTTTCATTTGTATCTTCCATCTAGATCCTTGCACATTAATGTTTGAAACCCTATCACCATATGTATCTTGAAGTAATATCATCCATGGTTTCAAATTTGGATCTAGATTGAGTGGTTTTTTATCATACCAAGTATCCATCCAAATATAATTTTTTTCTCCAGTTTCTACCACCCATCGTAAAACTTTAATCACTAGATCATTTGATTTTTTAAAACTATTTCATTGTGTAGAACCATCTGGTAGTGAGAATTCAATAAAGATTAAGCTTGGGTCATTGGACTCAATGTGCTTACTTAGAATATTTCTTGCCCATTATCTTTGATTCTCTTTGTACAATCTCCAAATTACCTTTTTCCTTAGAGCTAAGTTTGCATCCGTAATAACTCTTAAGCTGAGATCTCCTCTAGTTTTATCATCACACACCTTGCTCCATTTTACCAAAAGGAAATCTCCTTTTATCATGTAATCTTAACCATAAAATGACCACATAATATAAATTAAACATTTTTCTACCAATTTTGGCATAATATATAAGGACATATTATATGTTGTAATGACCTATAAGACTGGTTTAATTAGCTGCACTCTTCATGCTAATGATAGACATTTGCATTTCCATTCCAATAGTTTGTTATGAACTTTAATTATAATTGGATTCCACAATTCTATCCTCATTCTTCTCTCAAATAAGGTAATACCTAGATATGTTGCTAGCAAATTTGACTCCTTCATTTGAAGTAACTTGCATATCCCTACTTTGATTATAGCTAGAGTGTTTAGAAAGTAAAATTTGGATTTTTCCTATTAACCTTCTGCCTCGATGCTCTTTCATATTCCTTTAATAAGTTATTCAAAGCTTTGGCCTCATTTTTCCCTACCCTCCCAAAAAGGGTTGTATCATCTACAAACTATTTATGGGTGATGTCGATGTTATTACTAGCCTTAAGTCCACTTATTAGCCCATCTTTGTATACCTTCTTCAAGTTTTTCCCAATATATTTATCATAATAATGAAAAAATATGGTGATAGAGGATCTCCCTGTCTAAGACCCCTCTTGGAATTAAAAGATTTTTTTTCAAATTTACATGGTGGAATCGGTAGCCTCCACGAATTCGGGTAGGCTGTCCGGATTTTTATGGCCGCCACAGTATTTTACGTTGTTCACCCCGAAAGTTGCCACACAGATATTCGTACAGTCCACCCCTATAACCACCATACCACAATTATTTTAAATCTTTTACATCGCTGAAAGCACCAAGAAAGGGACAAGTGTTTAGTTCTATGAGGTTCGAGATTTGAACCTTGGACCTCCACCCCCTTATGGGGTTTGGTCGAACCAATTTGTCTACACCTCGGACTTGAATTAAAAGATTTTGTTACTAGCCCATTGACCAACATTGAATATGATATTGTAGAGACACAAACTTTATTCCATCTGACCTGTTTCTTCCCAAATCTAAACTTTTCAAATACTACAAAAATAAAATCCCATTTAACCCTATCATAGGCTTTATTCATATCAAGTTTTAAGATCATTTCTCTCTTTTCTAGAAGTTTCTAAATGCATTACTTCATGAGCTACCATGATCCTGTCTCGAATTTATCCCTTTTTCACAAATCCTTCTTGATATTCTGAAATAATTTTGTTTAATAGTGGTCTTAACTGATTTTTCATCACTTTGTAAATTATCTTATATGCCATATTACATAGGCTTATGAGCCTAAATGAATTAAACAATTTTGCATCCTTATTTTTTGGAATCAAGGTATAACTAAAGGTACTTCTTGTAGTAGTTTATCATTAAGAACTTCAATATCCTCTATTCCTAGAATAATCTAGTAAAAATACCATTCCTCCTTTCTAATTTCACTTTGGTCTTCAATCGAAACCCTCTCTACTGATTTAATTGTACTAATTTTGGATGCTGATATCTATACTATTATCATCCTATGAAAAAACTATTATCATCTATTATAATTAAAGGCACTTCTTGTAGTAGTTCATTGATGCAGGAGCATCCATCAGCACCTGATGCAGAAGCATCCAGTGGCAGGAGGGCCACTTCAAAAAAGTTGCCTAAGGAGGAAAAACGTCACGATTTTGCGACGTGTCATGAAATCGCGATAGAAAATGGTAAAGAGGGCGAGGAGAAAAACCTGTCATGATATCGTGACATGAAGAGGAGAGAGGAGCAGACGGACAAAGCTATCGTGATATCGTGACATAAAATGTGTCGTGATATCGCGACACAAACGGAGAACGGAACCAGCAGGAAGAAGATGTCATGATTTCGCGACATGTCGTGGATTCGCGACCCAAGCAGGAAGGAGAAGGCTGCAAGCAAAGATGTCACGATTTCACGACATGTCATGATTTTGTGACCCAAGAGCAGAAGGAGAGTACGGAAGGAGCAGATGTCGCGATTTTGTGACATGTCATGATTTCGTGACCTGAGGGCGAAGAAGGAGCCGAAGGATAAGGAGACGTCGTGATTTCATGACAGGTCGTAGTTTTGCGGCCAGAAGGCGAAGAAGGAGCCAAGGAAGAAAGATGTCACAATTTCACGACATGTCGCATTTTTGCAACGAAGGGGCGAGCGATGGAGCCAAAGGAGGAGGATGTCGTGATTTCGTGACCAAAAAAGAAGAGGAAGGGTAGGATGAGGAAGATGTCACGATATCGTGACATGTCGTGATATCGCAACCCCTGCTATAGTGCAGCTAGAGGAAGAAGACGACAGAGGTCAGGTGGCGATTGCAGAACGAGGACGACACGTGGCACCCAAGGTGCAGTAAAAGCGAGGGATTACCTAGAAGCATGAGAAACGAAGAGGATGGGCCGCGTAGAATAATTTGACAGGGAGCGACGATCAGAGTGATCTGATAGGAAGCGACGATGATAGGGGCCGTGTGGAGTGGTGCCATAAATCGGGTTGGTGCTTCGATTTTTGTGAAATATGTTTCAGAGGGTCGAGGCCTCTATAAAAACCCAGTTTATGTAATAAGCCTATGATGGATGAGAGATTGCACGCAGAGTGTAGTAGTGTAAAGCTAAGCTGAGTGCTAGCTATTGTAAAGCTTGCAAGCTGTTACTGGAAGTTTTTCCAAAATATTGAATGAAAGGTTGGATTTGAGAAGGTGCAATCTCTGATCCCCCATCAGTGGTATCAGAGCTAAAATATTTTGAGTGCATAGTAGATTCGTCGAATGTGAGGCAGTTGCACCAGGATCTATGGTAGGGTTCTGTGAAAGAAGAGTGAGTTAGGGTTCCTGAGTGTGTAACAGATCGTCGGATGTGAGGCAGTTACACCAGGATCTATGGGAGATATGATGACAATGAAAGACTTCAAAGCTTTGTAGAGGCAATTGAAAGCCCTACAAGAGGAGTGGCTCGAAATAAAATTACGAAAGCAAGAGGAGCTACGCAGAAAGCATGAGGATAAACAGAAGTTAAAGTCGTTGAAGGCTGCAGATGAGGAGGAGCACAACCATGCCAGAATATGTTCGATAGAAGACAAAAATTTATCTGGTCAGGAGACGGAGTTGAAGCAGGCTACATATGAGGAAGTGTGCAATAGTGGGAGAATCTGTATGGAGGAAGGTAAAAGTTGTTTGGGCCAGCAGAAGGGGTTGGAACAGGCTGCAGAGCTAGATGAATGTCTGGAGGTGCTACAGAAGGCAGTAACTAGACAATGTAGAAGTGAAGATCACTTCTCCACCAACCCCGAGTGTCTGATGCACGAGCATCCAGCAGCACCTGATGCAGAAGCATCCAATGGCAGGACGACCACTTCAAAAAAGTTGCCTAAGGAGGAAAAACATCATGATTCGATGACGTGTTGTGAAATCGTGACAGAAAAAGGCAAAGAGGGTGAGGAGAAAAACCTATCGCGATATCGTGACAGGAAAAGTGTCACGATATCGCGACACGAAGAGGAGAGAGGAGCAGACAAAGAAATCTATCGCGATATCACGATAGAAAATGTGTCGCGATATTATGACACAAACAAAGAACGAAGCTAGCAGGAAGATGTCACGATTTCGTGGCATGTCGTGATTTCACGACCCAAGCAGGAAGGAGAAGGCTGCAAGCAAAGATGTCACGATTTTGTGACCCAAGAGCAGAAGGAGAGTACGGAAGGAGCAGATGTCATGATTTCATGACATGTCATGATTTTGTGACCTAAGGGTGAAGGAGCCGAAGGAGAAGGAGACGTCGCGATTTTGCGACAGGTCGCAGTTTCGCGGCCAGAAGGCGAAGAAGGAGCCAAGGAAGAAAGATGTCACGATTTTGTGACATGTCACATTTTTGCAACGAAGGGGCGAGCGATGGAGCCAAAGGAGGAGGATGTCACAATTTTGCGACCAGAAAAGAAGAGGAACGACAGGATGAGGAAGATGTCATGATATCGCGACATGTCATGATATCGCGACCCTTGCTATAGTGCAGCTGGAGGAAGAAGATGACAGAGGTCAGGCGACAGTTGTAGAATGAGGACAACACGTGGCACCCAGGGTGTAGTAAAATCGAGGGATTACCCAGAAGCACGGGAAACAAAGAGGATGGGCCGCACAGAATAATCTGACAGGGAGCGACGGTCAGAGTGATCTGACAGGAAGCGACGATGACAGGGTCTGTGCGGAGTGGTGCCATAAATCGGGTTGGTGCTTTAATTTTTGTGAAAGATGTTTTAGAGGGTCGGGGCCTCTATAAAAACCTAGTTTATGTAATAAGCCTACGGTGGATGAGAGATTGCACGCAGAGTGTACTAGTGTAAAGCTAAGCCGAGCGCTAGCTGTTGTAAAGCCTGCGGGCTGTTACTGGAAGTTTTTCCAGAATATTGAATGAAAGGTTGAATTTGAGAAGGTGCAATCTCCGGTCCCCCATCATTCATCATTAAGGACATCAATCTCCTCAATTCCTAGAATATTCTAGTAAAAATACCATTCCTCCTTTATAATTTCATTATGGTATTCAATCCAAACCCTCTTTATTAATTTAATTCTACTAATTTTGGATGCTGATATCTATACTATTATCATCCGATGAAAAAACTGTGTTTTTATTTCCTTTTAACCAAGTTTATCTCGATTTTAGTCTCCAAAATTTGTCTTCCTTACTAAAAATATTATGATATTCACTTAGCAACCCTCTTTCCTCCAAGCTTGAATTATTATGCCCACATTTTTTAAAGTTTCTCTTTTATTTTTTATTTCTTAAAAATATTTTTGAAAGTGTTCTTGTTCCATTATTTTAATTTGGATGTCATTGATTTAATTTATTTTGGAAGCATATACAACCCATAATTTCTTGAAGAATTACATGCCTACACTATCATATCAACAAATTGAGGATGGTATTTCCATATCTGTTCATATTTGAAATATGATCTTGTTTTGATTTCACTTACCATCATTTTAACTCTCATTATCGATGATATGAACCAATCCTTGTTAAGGTATTAGTTTTAGCACAAGTTTGTTTGTCTAGTCAATGATATAAGAGTATGCATTTGTCTAATTTTTTTATTATAAGGTTATGGCCTATATCGTTGTTAGTCCATGTATAGTTATCCTCTTCAAACTCAACCTCTCATAGATTATTGTTTTGAACAAAAGCTAAGAAATCTCCCATACTTTGAATTATTTTCTTGATTCTTCCAAACCTTTCATCTAGCTTGGTTATGGTATCAAAATATCCTATGATCATAAATTAGGTTGACTGGCCTTTAATTCTCATAAAGGCTTCAATCCCACTCCATATCTACATGACTGAGTTATAGGTCCATAGACATTGATAAGGATGAAACAAATATCTGCAAAGTAGCATGTGACTAATGATGTTATCTAATTCATAGTTTTGTAAACGGTTTCACAAGATTTTCTAACTAGATTCCAACAAGTTAGAATTCCCCCTACCACTCCTTCTGAATCCACAACATCCCATTCACATCTTGTCCATATTGCTTTCATGGTTTTGGAAACTTAATCTTTTATTATTTTATTTTTGTGGATACAAAGAATATTAGACTTATTACTTAAATAAATGTCCTTGATATACATTTTATTTGAGGGGTATTAGCATCCCTTACATTCCATGAGATGGTAATCATGTCTCATTAGGGGTTTTTGGCCCCTCCTACAAATTACCAATATAATTTTGTTATTCGATAAAGAGAAGTTCAACCAACTTAGATTGTGTTCTTTCTCTATGTTTGCTCTTGCTTCACTGGCTCTTGCTTCATAATTTGAAGGCTTTCCTCTTTTTTCCTTTCTAGTATCAAGAATGGATCTTACTATTCTATTCATCAATATTCTTTTATAACTTTCCTTTTTATTAGATTTATCCTATCCTATCTTTTCTAAGGAAGCTTTTGAATTATCATGTTTATTTTTTGGTATTTTCTTGTAAAGGTAAAAGTATTAACATCTAATGAAAAGATGCATAAGGTGAGTTGTGACATGACGATGATTTGAGAGAGCTCGAATAGGGGCTACTAGGGTTTTTCAACTGAGATTCAAAACTAAGCTTTTCAGTCGAGCAACGGGTGCACGGTGCATCAGACCCATGGAGACTAAGGCTGATTATCATCGTTCTCTATGGCTTTACGGTGTGGTTGTGGTAGAAGACACCGTTCTTGATAATGCATTGATAAATGCGTTGTTTCTATCAGTTAGAATTTATGCTACACTGGAAAGAAATTTCACATTGTAAGGAATATGTGAAATGTAAAAACAAATGGGAATTTAGATTCTACGTAGACCACTATTTCATTATCTAAGTTTTGGAATGGGGTTTATATGACCATTGGTGTGACGGTCCTGATTGAACAAAATTAGGATTTGTTTGCTTGGATGAAAGTAGGGTTTATTTGATTCTGGATGGAGGGTTTCAATAAAGATTCATACATTGAGCCAAAAATGATTTTAAAGAAGCAATCCGTAGAGGATGAACTCAAATAGGATGGGAACACAATCAATGATTTCCAAGGAAACCATTAAGGATGCCAAAGGTTGATTCAAGGAAAACAGATATGGGTTGCATGAAAGCAACTAATGGATCCCTAGTAGTGAAGTTGGAAATAACGGATGTCTAGGAAGGAATAGATGCAATAGAGAGGAAAGGTCTAATTTGTCGATTCATGGGATTCCAACTGACTCTTGCTACCTTCAAGCAATGGGCTGCCAAAAACTAGAGCACTAAAGGTAAGTTCCAAATTTTTACTTACCCTAATGGCTACTTTCTTATTTGTTTTGTTAATGAAGAAGATAGGGAGAAATTTTTTCAAGGGGGGCCATGGTTTTTTGGTAGGGTAGGGCTCTTCATGAAGCCTTGGCATACCAAGTTCAAATATGAGGAAGAAATACCATCAAATGCCCCTGTTTGGGTCCATTTATTTGGTATTTCTATAGAATACTAGCATCTAAAGATATTTGCAATAATTGAAAATTATTTAGGAGTTTACATGATGAAATATGATAGCACCCAACACTTAGAGAATATGATTTATGCAAGGATTTGTGTTTTGATTGATTTTGACAAACCACTTCCATAGAAGATTACTTTATAATATGGGGAAGAAATATTGGAGCAAGTAGTAGATTATGAAAATATTCCATTTAGATGCAAAATTTATCATGAATATGGCCATATAGCCAAGGATTTTCCACATAATGTCCCTAAAAAAGAGAAAGAGGATGGGAACTTGGCAGGGTTTCAAATTTCTAAACAAAAAAACACAAAGAAAAAATAGCAACAAAAGAGAAAATAGTAATTTCACCTAAAATATTTGAAATTCTATCCACGGATGAGTAAGCAGATGATGATGATGGTCAAATGGAAACAATTATTATGGAAACATAGTTTGATGAAGAGAGAGAATAGGAAGGATTGCATGATGATAAATAACTAAAAGAGCTTGCCTTGATGCTGAGAAATAACAGTAAAGGAAAAAATACAATGTAGAAAATCAATCCAAGTGCAAAACAAAAGGGCAAATTCAAACTACAAACAAAATGGACCCTCAAAAAGACCATACAAATTCCAATAGTAGTGTCGTGGCTCTAAGTAACCAACCTATAGTCCCAAATGGGATGAAGCAAGATATGAATAAAAGGATAAGGATGCCATAATCCTAAGGTTTATAGTTAGTCTCTTTATGGCAATGTTGGAAGCTTTGGCTATTTTGCTAAACAATTTTTGATATTTTTGGTAATTTTTTAAGCTTTGGTTTATTTTAGTGTTACCATTTTTTATTTGATTTGTCATTAGCTCCTTTGGCCTAGTTTTTGTTGTATTTGTTTTTCCTTGTTTTTTTTTTTGTGGTGTTTTTGATTCATTTTGTTGCTTCTATTTTGGAATTGTTTAGTTCTTTTGTTTTTGTGGTTATTCTATGCTCATGTTCTGTTATTTTTTGTTTGTGGTGTATTTGTTTCTTTTTGTTTTGGTAGTGTTTTTTTATGCTATGTTTATGGTTTTTTCTGTGTGTTTCATGTTTTGGTGTTTTTTTTTTTATCGTTTTATTTTATTTTATTATGTTTTGCTATGTTGTTTGTGTATTTGTTCTATGTGGTTCATGTTTTTTTTGTTTGTATTCTTCTTGTGCATGTGTTTGGTTGTGCTTTTTCTTGTCGACACACTCAAGGAGTATGTTTTTTTTTTGTTTTAGATTTTTGTGTGTTTGTGTTCATGTGTTCTTGTTTTGTGTTGTTTCAGGCATGCTCCTTGCGTGTGTCAAAGGTGGTAGGCTAGGTGTGAGCCCTGGGCATTTTTTGCGAAAGAGATACCCCTACCTCCTTGGGTCTTACCCAAAAGTGGCATCCCTTCTGGGATGTTTTCCACAAAAAGAAAAACAAAGTATTAACATCTAACATTACGTTTTCTCTACCACTTTCCTTCTCTTGAATAGTGCATGGTACTTCAAGAGAGTATTCAAAATTTAATGAGGTACATTCTTTAGGTTCAATAGGAATGTTCATCGCTAAATCAAGATCATACTGAGTAGATGATTCCTTGTTAATATTCAAATCCTATTGTACCATATCCTTTAAGCTTTGATCTATTTTTTCTTCATAGGATAAAGCCTTAAAATAATTGGTATTTATTCCAAAATCCTTACTTACTAGTATCAATTATTTTTTACTTTCATCTATTTGGACCTATTTTTTGAAAGTTGAAAACCATCCTCATCCATAAGCATTTGTAAGTTCCTCTTGCAATTTTCTACATATGTTTTTGGTAGAATATTCTTTAGGTATGGTTTCTCAATATTTCTCACCTCATGACATATACATATGAAATATATGTTTTCATAATTCATGGTTTGGATCCACAACTTACCCCCATACTTAAAAATGATTGATTCTAGTAAAGGGTTATTGATATTAATCATGACCAATAACTGGGCATAAATAGCCAAGACTCAGTATTTTATAGTTTCTAAAATCTCAAGGATTTCTCTTAGAGTGTTGCCTATTGTTGTTAAGGTATCTATCTCCTATAATTTAATGGGTAACCCATACATCCTGTCCCAGACTTGTACTAGGGATAAATTTACATTATTAGGTGCAAAGACTTCATAGAGGATAAGAAAGAGTCTTGCTCTTCTTATAAACAAAGGAATCCCTTTATGATTCTATTTTTATCCTCCTTGGAACAAAAAATGGCTAGGAAAAACGTTTGGGAATAAATTATAGACTCACTCCTAGACACTTCCATCTCCTATCAATTCGTTTTCTTAAAGCTGAAGCCCTTGGTCAAGACCCTTAAATTTACCAATGGCTACCTTATCTTTGAGCAACAAGGATTGCTTCTTTGTGAGGTCCTCCCTAAACTCTACTACTAGAGAAGATTATAAGGATTTAACTATACATTGGTACATACAAATAAAACAATAACTCGATATGTATTGAAATTTACTAGTATATCCTATAATGATTATATTATTTGAAAATAAACCTACAATAATTTGCATGCAAAAATTATAAGATAATGAAGGGATAAATGAAATTTAGCTATTTTTTTTTTATGTACAAGTAGAATATCTTTCCTTATTAATGTCGTGCCCTCCATTTCTCCTTCCATCATCCGAACCCTAGCTTATAGATATCTACAATTTTGTTTCACATAACTTGAAAAATTGTCACTGCCCTTGTTTCAAATGGCTAACTTCGTAGATTGTATCTCCTTTAATTATGATTAATTTCCTTCATATGACCACTCATTTTAAAGAACTTTAAAGTCTACACAAATTAGCCCAAGAATCATTTGTATTGGACAACCCTTCACAAAGATATGCCCCTTGAAAGATGAGATATTTTTTGAAAAAAATACCTTAATGTTGTCCTTATTTTGGATGGTTGTCTTCACATGGTTGTTTCTCCATCAATATTGGTTGGATTATTTTTTATGACCACTCATTTCAATATCTTCAAAATCCACACAAAATAACACAAGAACCATTTCAATTGGACAACTCTATGCAAATATATATCTCATTTTTCGAGAAAAATTTGCCCTGGCTCCACTAATTCATAATTGCTTGCATTTAAAAAAATATGCTACTTTGAAAAGTTTTTTATAATTAAATTAAAATATAAGAAAATTATCATTTAAAAGTTTTTTTTGCATGGATCATGACAAATAGATAATTTGATTACATGAAAATGAAATGGACCCTATTGATGTTATATTATCAGATCATTCGAGTGGTAATATTTTGTTTGACAAAATGTAAACTTGAACCTACACTTTAGTTTTTTTAAAATTAATGTCATTTGATAGTTTAAAGAAAAATTTAATTAATTCTTATGAAGTATAAGATTATAGCTTCTAATAATTTATCTATGTTTAATTCAACCAATAAAAATAAAAAACTTTAAATAATAACATTAAAAGCTATGGTTTGCATCAAATGACAATAGCTCAACGAGTTAGATTCCTCAACATTCACAGAGGATACCTAGGTTCAAATCATATTAAGTGAGACATGGATAATATCCAAGTTGTAATAGAATTGTGTGGTGATGAAGTAATACAGGTGGGTCCGTTTCAATCCTATAACCAATTGAAAAAAACTATGGTTAAAAAAAAAATTAATCCACTACTAAAGATTAGATGTTAGACATGATCGCCACTAAAAGCTTATACAATATAGTTGTTTTTTTTTTTTCTTATATGATATTGAACCATGCCTTAATTGTATTACATCATGACCACATAGTAGTATTACAACAATTTAGAAATCATGCATGTATTGCTTTAGTAAGATTTAAACTTGAGTTTCCTCCTTGAAAGTTAAAGAACTTAGTTGGTTGAGTCAATTCCATTTGTCTATACAAGGTACTTATTTTAATATGTAAATAAAATATAATTTAATAGATAACACTCATATTATAACACATTTGATTAGTTCAACCTATATAAGAGTGATGAATTTTTAAGCCTTAATACTACCACAAATATCACATGATTGAATATAATATAGCCATAATATAATAAGGTTAAGATAATGATACAAGTAGAATAATATGAGCAAATTAATATGTACTATAAGGCTTATAATAAATCAAATAACATTTAATAATAAGTAGTAATATGAATGTAATAGCCTTAATAATTCATGTACTATGCATGAAGAACAACTTACAATATTAATTGCTCAAAATGTGTGTAATCTTTATTACTCCTCTTTTCTCTGTAATGTGATCATGACTATATGTGATAATTCATGTTATGGAGTATTGCGTCCATAATATATCCATAGTAGTATGTCTATTTGGATACTTTGATATTTCTTTCCATATGCCAAGTCTCATGACTCTTGGCTTCTCTACTCGAAACTTGCATACTTTGATGAACACTTGACTCTATATTGTATATATACTTATACATGACTCTTACACTTCCATAAATTGCAAACCTATCCTAAGACACTTGTGCACATCTCTACATTACATATTTGTTATCATACATACAAGACACACATGCACATAGACTTAACTTACACTTGCACACTAACTCACATGATATTTATGCATTTCCTACACATTCACACTTACATAAAGGGGGAATACAACTCACACTCAAAAATATGACTCAATATTAATATATTATTTATAATTGTACCATGGATGTACCATGGGGGTATAATACCATGCACCAAATAATGTAATATACACAAATAAAGGGTTCTAATTAAGTTTCATTGAGGTGCTATAAGCAAAATTTTAGACACCAAAAACTGGGCATCCACAAAGTCACATTTGGCACCCCACATCAAATCCTGCATAATAAAGTTATATGCCTAAGTTTAGACTTAGGTATATAAAATCCTGCACATTATCCTATTTTCTAGATTTATTAAATCTAGAAAATCAGCCTAGGATACCCTGCCTACCCACTAGACATGTGTCCTAGCCACCTCACCAACATCCCTTGCCACATCTCATACACCCTTGTCCCCTTTGTCCCTTCACATGGGGTAACCCTCCACATATCACTCCACTTGCATCCACCTCACCCCAGTTAAGTGAGACACCCTGGGTGACTCACTCTAACTGCCCCCTCCATTTGGTAGCCCAGGATTACCACTTGGTAATCCTGGCTTGCCACCTCTCATTTCCCTCCAAAACCCTAAGGAGCCTATAAAGGCACCTTCACCCCACCAAACCAAGGAGGCTGAACATTTGTACCATCAGGCTACCAAAATAGGACCAGAGCTTTGCATGCATCTCAAGGAGAAGAGAGATCTGAAGCTCGGAGGCCCCATTTTGCAGTAATCTACCACTCAATCGAAATCGCATGTCTATGGTTTCATAGTCAAAACCGCATCTGCATGGTTTACCCATCGCCCGTGCATGGTTTTCCAGTCACCACCACACGCCTATGATTTCTTATAGAACAGAAAACATGACATCAGATCAGTAAGTTTCATTTAGCAAGGCATTTAGTTTATTTCTTTCTCTATTTTTTGCATCATATGTTTTTCTAGTTAGGGTTTTATAGCAACATTCTATATCTTGATTTGTAGGTG